>OX297870.1:15670403-16339403 GCA_946478455.1 Eupithecia vulgata | reverse complement strand
ATCCTGTCAGGGAGATAAATCCAATGACTTGATTGACCTGACCGACCAAGCATTAACCTACCAAGGACAAATAGACACACGATCGCCGGAACATCTTGAATTGACATTCACAAAGGAGAGTGAAGAAGAAGGCAAAATGCTGACGCAGAAGAAAGACAAAATGAACCAAGAAAATGAAGACGTAGAAAAGAACCAAATGGAAAGGGGCTCAATCCCCCAACCTAGGCGTGAAAGAACATTTACAAAGGAACAAGAAAAGGAAGATACAGTGCTGACGCAGAGAACCAAAGATTGCACATCCAAAAGTCCGATGATGCAGAAAAGTGACGACGATACACTTAGTGCCCACCCTGGTCGGACTTCCTGGGTGAGGAGTGATTCCGGGGAATGGAAGCCTGCAAAGGCAGGTCCAAGCCAAGGAAGCATGCCTTCGCCCAGAATGTCCTCACAGAGACAGCCCTCGTGCTCAACAACGAATACCACCCTCTCCCAAGTGGATAGCAGGATCCGAACACTAACAATAGCCAACTCACCTAGTAACGACAAGCCCAGCTTGAAGAGCAAAGAGCGAGTGAGCGAGGCTAGGGGGTGCCTTGTCACTATAAAAACAAATCTTGGCCTGTCAAAAAACTTCAAGAAAACATTAGCAGGAAATATAATTGGCGCAGCAGAAAGGCTTTTTCTCATGGTAAAAGAATGCGAAGGAGTCAAAGGAAAGAAAAAAGTAGACGAACCCAAGAAAGACAAGGAACAAGAAAGTGAGGAAAACCAACATAGAGAGAAAGAGGCAGAAAAGTTAGGAAGAATAATACAAGAAAGTAACGAACAGATGGAACAATTGAGAGAAACTATGAGAAAACACAAAGAAGACCAAGAAAATCTGATTCAGGAAAACAACAAGAACATGGAAAAGCTAGCAGAGGTAATAGAAAAGCACAAGGATACAGTAGAAAGACAAACCTACGCGAGTGTAGCAGCGGTTACCACTGGGAGACAGCTCCACAGGCAGACCGCGCTACATTCAATAGTGGTTAGTGCCAAGGACGAAACAGAGACGGGTGAAGAAGTGCTAGATAGAATTAGAAAGACAGTTAACGCAAAAGAGAGCGGAATAGCGGTAGAGAGAATAAGGAAGGCAAAAGATAGAAAGGTGATAGTGGGATGCAGAACAGAAGAAGAACGCGACAAAATCAGAAACAAACTCAAAGAAGCCAAGGAGTTAAAAGTAGAGAATGTCCAAAATAAGAACCCGCTGGTCATTCTGAAGGATGTGCTAAAATACAACCAGGATGAAGACATCCTCAGCGCCCTGCAGAAGCAAAATAAAAACCTCCTATCAGCAACAAACACTAAAGACACCATGGAAATAGCCTATAAGAAACAAACGAGAAACCCTCATACTCACCATATTGTTCTGAGAGTTTCCCCTGCATTATGGAAACGAATGGTAGAAGCTGAAACAGTCCTGATTGACTTGCAGAAAGTTCGAGTGGCAGATCAGTCCCCACTGGTTCAATGCTCTCTCTGCCTGGGCTACGGCCATGGCAGAAGATTCTGCAAGGAGACGACTGAAAGATGTAGTCACTGCAGTGGACCCCACCTCAGAGCAGACTGTGCAGACTGGATGGCTGGTGCCGTCCCCACGTGCACAAACTGTGTGCATGCCAAGGTAGAGAGATCGGACCACAATGCTTTTAGCAGTGAGTGCCCGATCAGGAGAAGATGGGACGCACTGGCTCGAGCCTCGGTAGCATATTGCTAAAGTGGTCCCGAGCCAAACAGCTCCGTCAAGCGACGCAAAGCCATACACTGTAGCCCAAGCAAACTTACAAAGAAAAGCAATAGCTACGCAGGAACTAATACTTGAGGCAAACAACAGGAAAATGGCGTTTGCGTTGCTCCAAGAGCCTTATGTGGGGAATATTGGCCGAATGAAGGACTATGGGACTGCCAGGATCTTTCAGAACGCTAACCAAGGAGATGGCATAATCAAAGCAGCCATAGCTGTGTTTGATAAAGACATGGATGCCATTCTTTACCCAGACTTCACCACAAATAACATCGCAGTGGTGAAGCTCAGGACCAGCGCCTGGGAGGTGGTGGTGGTCTCATACTACTTCGAACCTAATCACACCACAATAGAGCCTTTTCTTACACAACTGCGGAGAATCGTAAGAGAAGTAGGAATTAAAAAGCTTATTATAGGTGGAGATGCAAACGCCAAGCATACATGGTGGGGAAGCCTAAGAATAGACGAGAAAGGAGAAGAACTAGCTGGAACGTTTGAAGATATGGATTTGCAGGTACTCAACGTTGGGGATACCCCAACATTCGATACCGTAAGAGGAGGAAAGACCTATACGAGTTTTATAGACATAACCGCCTGTACAGCGGATCTTCTGGACCTGATAGAAGACTGGGAGGTAAACGAAGGGCTAATTTCATCCGATCATAATGTACTAACTTTTAAAATTAGATTAAAACGAGCGAAAGGTTTAAATATTGAAAGAACCACACGTATTTTTAACTGCAAAAAAGCAAATTGGAGCCAGTTTCATGAGAAACTGGCCCAATTGCTAGAGAATGATCAATTAAACAAGGAAACAATAAGCAACATAAAAAACAAAGCGGAATTAGAAAGTAAAATAAACACATATATAAAATTAACAACAATAGCATGCAATAATAGTATCCCTAAATTTAAAACATATACAAAAGGTAACTTACCATGGTGGTCGGATGAACTCGCGCAGCTGAAGAAAGAGGTGAGATCCAGGAAGAGAAGAATCCGTTGTGCAGCGCCGGTCCGTACAAAGAAGGTTATCGGGGAGTACCTGCAAATAAAAGAAAAATATGAACAACAAGTAAAACAAGCCCAAATAGATAGTTGGAAAGAATTCTGCGGGAAGCAAGACAAAGAAGGACTATGGGAAGGAATTTACAGAGTGATCGGAAAAACAACCAAGAGACAAGAAGACCTGCCCCTGATAAAAGAAGGTAAATCCCTAAGTCCCAAAGAGTCAGCGGAATTGCTCTCCGAGACGTTCTACCCGGAAGATAAAGAGGAACTTGACAACGCGGATCACCAAAAAATTAGGAAACAGGCTGATCAAGTAAACAAGGAGGATCATGTTGTAAATCATGACCCCCCGTTTACCATAGAAGAGGTAACAACCGCAGTAACAAGCTTTAATCCTAAAAAAGCACCGGGATCGGATGGATTCACTGCAGATATTTGCAAACATACAGTCATGCAAGACCCCGAAACATACTTGGCAATTGCAAATAAGTGCCTGGAATATGGTCACTTCCCCAAGGCATGGAAAGAAGCTACGGTGGTTATTTTGAGGAAGCCGGGGAAGAAAAACTACCAAGACCCTAAATCATATAGGCCGATAGGACTACTCCCGATTATGGGTAAGATCTTTGAAAAAATGGTTATGGGTAGAGTTAAGTACCATATTCTCCCAAAGCTCAGTACCCGCCAATTTGGATTTGTACCCCAGAAAAGCACCGAGGACGCCCTCTATGCCCTTATAAAACACATCCAACAAAAACTTGAACTTAAAAAACTAATCACAGTTGTTTCATTGGACATAGAGGGCGCCTTCGATGGTGCTTGGTGGCCAGCGCTCAGAGTCCAACTGGCTGAAGAAGGGTGCCCAATAAACATTAGGAAGATCATGGATAGCTACCTGAATGGAAGATTGGTAAAAGTGAGATACGCTGGCGAACAAATTACCAGACCTACTTCCAAAGGATGTGTTCAAGGCTCAATTGGGGGTCCTATTTTGTGGAATTTGCTCATTAATCCATTGCTCATGGGCCTGGAGCAACGAGGCGATTACCACCAAGCATTCGCAGATGATATAGTGATGGTCTTTGACGGGAACACTGCACTGGATATCCAGAGACAGGCAAATGCCGCACTCGCCTATGTTCAGGAGTGGGGCATCAAAAATAAGCTAAAATTCGCGCCGCAGAAAACTACCGCGATGATAGTGACCAGAAAACTTAAATTTGATGCTCCACTACTGAAAATGGGCGGGATCGACATCTTCATGTCAAAGGAAATGAAGATACTGGGGCTCACGATTGACGATAAGCTGACGTTTAATCAGCACACGTCAATTGTCTGTAGAAAAGCAGTCAATATCTTCAAGCAACTATCCAGAGCAGCTAAGATAAGCTGGGGTCTGCACCCAGAAGTTGTTAGGACTATATACACTGCAGTTGTTGAGCCAACCGTAATGTATGCAGCAAGCGTTTGGGCTCCAGCAACTAAGAAACTGGGAATCCGAAAAATGCTAAACTCGGTCCAACGCGGGTTTGCTCAAAAATTATGCCGAGCATATAGAACTGCTTCTCTGAACTCATCACTGGCGCTGGCTGGAATACTACCACTCGACCTCAGAGTACAAGAGGCAGCCGCCCTGTACGAGGCAAGGAGGGGGGTAATCCAGCCCGCGCTTGGAGACAGAGAAGTGGAGAAGATGTCGGCATTTTCGGAAAAACCTCACCCAGCGGAGTATATGAGCCTGGGATTCGTGTGCCTGGAAAACCAGCAGCAGGTGAACATCCACAGCGATTACGCAGTGCGGATGTTCACAGACGGCAGTAGGATTGAGGAGAAGGTTGGAGCTGCATTATCCATATGGAATAATCAGAACGAGACCAAATCCGTCAAACTGAAGCTTTCGTCACACTGCACAGTTTACCAGGCGGAATTACTGGCCATATACAAAGCTACTGAGGAAATACTGAAGATGTCTGAAACCCGTTTCGGTATATACAGCGACTCACAATCCTCGCTCCAAACAATCACAAACAACAGCTCCACTCACCCTCTTGCCGTTAAAGCTCGTAAGAACTTAAAAGCAAGTAGAGCACAGAACAAATGCGTTGATTTGTTTTGGATCAAAGCACACGCGGGACTCGAGGGCAATGAGCGCGCCGATGCGCTGGCAAAGGACGCTGCCCTGAAAACTAAGACCTTACCACTATATGACGCATGTCCGGTTTCATTCGTCAAGCGAGAGATCCGTAGAGGAACTCTTGACGAATGGAACAGGAGATACACAACAAGCGAAAATGCAGCCGTGACCAAAATCTTCTTCCCCGACATTATAAAGGCTTATAAAACTATAAAAAAGCTAAGACCCTCTGGTGTACTCACGCAAATCATGACAGGGCACGGTGGATTCTCCGAATACCTGAATCGCTTCAGGTGCAAGGAGAGTCCATCGTGCATCTGCGAAAGAAGTAAAATGGAAACAGTAGAACACATTCTATTTGAGTGCCCAGTATTTGGCAAACGGAGATATGAGGCTGAGCAAAAAATGGACATAGAACTGAAAGTGGATAAAGCACAAGATTATATAAGCAATAAATATGTAAGAAACGATTTTATAGAATATTGTACAGAAATAGCAAATATAGTAATAAGAAGAAATAAAGATGTATAAACATTGCTGAACACTTATATTATAGAATATAAACGATTCAGCAATAATATAAACAATAACAGTTAAAATATGTATAAAATTAAGTAAGATGTTACAAAATGTATAAATTAAAAATAAAAATAAATATAAGATAATATTAAGATATATATAACAATGTAAGATAAGAAAGTTGTACAAAAATTAAGAATAAGAAAGTTTCATAATAAAGTATAACCCTGTTGTTGCATCCCAAACAACCAATTAGAAAAACAAAGACTCTGGCGATCGGTCAGAGGTAGGATAGCTCGCGGGCCGGGACACAGCTCCCGGACAGGAATAAAAAAAAAAAAAAAAAAAAAAAAAAAACCTAACCTAACCTAACCTAACCTAACCTAGCCTAACCTAACATTAAGATATGCGGGTCAGGAATTCGTCAAATGCACTAGTAAGGGCTGCGTTCAGGGATCAATAGGAGGCCCCATACTATGGAATCTCCTTCTGGACCCTCTTTTAAAAGGGCTCGAAAGTAGGAACGACTACTGCCAAGCTTTCGCCGATGATGTGGTCCTTGTATTCGACGGAGATACGGCACTGGAGGTGGAAAGACAGGCTAATGCCGCCCTCGCCTATGTTCAGGAGTGGGGTGTCAAAAACAAGTTAAGGTTTGCGCCACACAAAACAAAGGCTATGGTAATCACCAGAAAACTTAAATTTGACACACCACTGCTGAGAATGGGCGGGGTCGACATTGGCATGTCCACAGACATTAGGATCCTGGGGCTAACAATAGACAGCAAGCTTACTTTTAATAACCACGTGGTTGACGTGTGCAGAAAAGCACTCAACATCTATAAGAAGCTGTCTAGAGCCGCCAGGATCAGCTGGGGTCTCCATCCGGAAGTTATCCGTTCCATCTACATAACTACGGTGGAGCCAGTTATAATGTACGCCGCCAGTGTCTGGGCGCAAGAAGCCAAGAAACTGGGAGTACAAAAGCACCTAAATGTCGTTCAAAGAGGTTTCGCCCAAAAATTGAGCAGGGCTTACCGCACCGTCTCCCTTAACTCAGCACTAGTGCTGTCTGGACTACTCCCGCTGGACCTGAGGATACAGGAGGCAGCTGCACTGTACGAGGCCAAGCGGGGGAAGCCTCAGCCAGCATTGGGAGACAGGGAGGTAGAAAAGATGGTGCAATACATAAAGACACCCCACCCGGCAGACCATATGAGCCTAGAGTTCATAAACTTGGTAGATCAATCCGAGGTAGACCATCATCATAACCAGGCAGTTAGAATATTTACTGACGGGAGCAAAATTGAGGGCAAGGTCGGAGCAGCACTAACCCTATGGGAAGGTGAAGCCGAGACCAAAACCCTCAAAATAAAGCTGGAACCATACTGCACGGTCTACCAAGCGGAACTCCTGGCCATATGCAAAGCCACAGGGGAGATTCTCAAGCGCTCAGAGGCTAGCTTCGGAATATACAGCGACAGCTGTCGTGCAGCCAAGGCTGCACGACACAATGCTTTAATGCATTTTTAATTAACAATAGTAAAAATCTGTCATTTTATTACGTTTCTAGAGAAGTATTATGTTTTTAATGTTACCTATTTAATTGATAATTGTAACAAACTGTGATTTGATTATGTACCTATATTAGACTGATTTAACTGTTGAACTGTGGTTGTAAACGTAAAATCTGTGATGACATAAGTATATAGAATACATAAGTATAATGAACAAAAAGTTCACTAATCCCCGTTGACGGGGATTTTCAACGGGGATTAGTGGAATAATCCAAAAATTCAACATATATTTGACAGCTGGATTTCGAGAAATAAATTTTTAAATTTTTGAGGTTACCACGAGGTGCCTGAATTAATAATGTTAGCAAAATTGTAAATATAAGGATTCTAGGAACAATTAATTTTAAGATATCTGGCATTTTTCCGTGTCCCTAGGTTCAGTTTTTGAGTTTTTATCGATTTTTTTTATTTTTTTTGTGTTTTTTGAATTTTAAAAATCAGGGGGGCAAGTTATTGTACAGGACTTGGCTCTGTTGAATAGGACTCTTAAAGACCTATCCAACAAGCCCAAACACAAGCCAGATCGGTCATAAACTGCTGGAGCTGGACAGTGGTCGGCTTTTTGGCGGCCATCTTGAATTTTTGTGAACTCGTGTATCTTTGTTATTTATTGTTTGTTCGCCTCGGCGTTTTCTGTGTTGGCATCGTCTCTGCACTGTCCATCCTTTTCCGACGTAAAAGACTACGTAGAGTCCAAATTTATTTTTCAAATTTGACACTTGGACGAGATAGGCATTGACGAGGCCAACACAAAAACCCTAAACACTGTGGTTCTATCATTAGAATTGACGTAGTAGCGGCTTTTCAAAGATTTAGCGGCCATCTTGGACGCCATCTTGGAAAGTTTTAAAGCTCCGTAACTTCTGAACCAGTGCTCCGATCTCGACGGGACTTTTTTCTTGCTAAAGGTTTAACTTAGGACTATATTTCGGCAAACAAAAAACGGACTCTACATAGAGCAAAAAAAAAAAAAAAAATCTTTTTATTGACCCTAAATTACGTTAAGTATATTGGTTAATTACTATTAAGCATCGACTTCTGCATTAAAACATCAATTCGAAACAAATTTGACAGGTAGAGCCGGACTCTACATAAATTAAAAATCTTTCCCACTTACTTTTAAACGCCAACGAAGTCCCAGGACGAATCACACACCTACAAAGCACCATCTGAAACAAAAATATAAAAATTAGTTACGTTACACATATACATTTTTATTTTATTTTTACTTAACTTATACAAACCTTTATTTTATATTATTTGTACAATTTGACGCGTTCCACCGACAAACCAGAAGATGTTTCGTACCCCTGCAAAAGGAGCCAAGGACGTAGACGAGATCTCCCCTAACCCTAAAACGACGCAGGATTTTCCCATTGACCCAAAACCTGGCCCGAGTGTAAGGAGAAGTATAGGAGAATGGGAAACAATCCCCAAGACCCAAAACTCCTCGAAGAACATTACACCCGTGGAAACCCAGAAACCTAATCCGAAAGGGACACTCTCGCAAGAGAGCAGGGCACCAGCCAGAAGAACATCGACGGAGACCGCAGGTTGCTCCCCACGACAGGAGTCAAAACAACGTGACCGGCTGGCGGAAGCTAGAGCCTGCGTTACAAAAGCCAAACTACACCTGGGAAACTCTAGAAACATCAAAACAGAGATAAAAACCGAGGTGACGCAGGCGATAGACAGGCTCTACCAGCTAGTCAAGGAGTCTGAAAGTGTCAAGGGAAAGGGACAGAAGAAAGCGAGCGACTCTGGAAAACAACTACAGCAAGAGAATGAGCCACCGAAGGCAGAAGAAAGAGCGAACGAGAGAGACAGGGAGGGAGAGGAAAGGAGGACAGAAAGGATAGAGAAAGGGGACGAAATAATCAGAAAGATAGTAGAGCATGGAAAGTTATGGAGGATCACAGGAAGGAAATGGAAAAGCTGGCAGAAACAATAAAGGCGCAGCAAGAGTCCCACACGAACAGAGGCTCCTACGCGAGTGTAACTGTGGGCTCTCCGAAACAGTCGCTAGAAAACACTGCCATGCACTCCATCATAGTATCCTCAAAGGATGATCATGAGACAGGGGACCAGGTGTACGAAAGGATAGGGAAGATTGTGAACGCAGCGGAAGAGGGGACGAAGATTGACAAAATCAGGAAAGCAAAGGACAGGAAGATAATCGTAGGATGCCAAAACGAGGAAGAGCTGAGGAAGGTTAAGAAAAGGATCGTGGAAGGGGAAGGGCAGCTCAACATAGAGGATATCAAGAATAAAGATCCGCTTGTTATCCTCTACGGAGTTCTGCATTGCCATACGGATGAGAACATCATCAAAGCCATCCGCACACAGAACGGACACCAGTTGAGGGGCGTGAGCGGCGAGGACGACCGCATGGAAGTACGTTTCCGCCGCAAAGCAATAAACCCACTCATCTCCCACGTCGTCATCAAGGTATCGCCCCGACTGTGGCAGTGCCTCAAAAACGCGGGGACTGTATACATCGACGTGCAGAGGATCAGAGTCGCCGACCAGTCCCCCCTAGTACAGTGCTCGCGCTGTCTAGGCTACGGACATGGGCGGCGGTTCTGCACCGAGGCAATCGATGTATGCAGCCACTGCGGTGGAGCACACCTAAAGCCGGAGTGCCCTGATTGGCTAAGCGACGCCACCCCCTGCTGCGTTAACTGCATAAAGACTAAAGCTTTGGCCAAACCTGCGCGTCAGACAGGCGGGATGCGGGACGCGAAGCGGGAACGTCAACCGCGCGGCGGACGCTGCAATGGTGATTCAATGGCGCCTTGCACACTTACGCGAGCGAGACGCAGGAACTTTTTAAGGGAAAAGTTTCGCGTTGTTGACGCTCCCGCTTCGCGTCCCGCATCCCGCGTGTTTGACGCGTAGGTTTGGCCGAAGCTTAAGGCTGCTAAGACTGACCACGGCGCCTTCAGCAACGAATGCCCGGTGAGGCGCAAGTGGGAAGCACTTGCGAGATCTACCGTGGCGTATTGCTGAGGGCGTCCTCTATAAGATCATTCAAGCAAACGTCAGAAAAAAGCAGTTGTCAACAGACGAAGTCTTTATTGAGGCCGCAAAATGCAAGGCAGCAGTTCTCCTCCTACAGGAACCATATGTGGGGTCACAAAAGACAATGAAGGGGTATCCAGGCGCCAGGATCTACCAGAACTTAGAACAGGGCGAGATGGTGAAGGCGGCGATAGCTGTTTTAGACTCTACCTTAGACGTCATTCAATACCCGCAGTTCACCACCAAGAACATAGCCGTACTGGGGATCCGAACAACCGCCTGGAAGATCAACCTAGTCTCCATATACCTGGAAGGCGATCAGCCCTTGGAACCGTACCTAGACCACCTAACCAAGGTACTCAACGAACTGGGACCAATCAGGCTGATCATTGGAGGAGACGCAAACTCCTGGAACATCTGGTGGGGAAGCGTCAGAACCAACTCCAGAGGGGAGGACCTCATGAAGTTTTTCGATCAACATGGGCTGCAGGTGCTCAACGACGGCTCAACGCCAACCTTCGACACGGTGAGAGGCGACCGGAGATACACTAGTCACGTGGATGTCACAGTTTGCTCAGAGGACATGCTCACCCTGGTGGAGGGATGGACCGTGGTTGAAAGCATGACGAGCTTGGACCACAACGGCATTACATTCAACATACAGCTACACAAAGCACACGGAACACAAAGCACAGTCAATGACGACAACCGCCGGACTCATTTAGGGTTAGCAGTCAATGACGACAACCGCCGGACTCATTTAGGGTTAGCAGTCAATGACGACAACCGCCGGACTCATTTAGGGTTAGCAGTCAATGACGACAACCGCCGGACTCATTTAGGGTTAGCAGTCAATGACAACAACCGCCGGACTCATTTCCTAGCTTTTGCGGAGAATATTCTGAGACAAGCTGCAAAGGCGAATGGGTCAACAATTGCATGATAGATTTAATAATTTAAATTTTACTTGATTTTGTTAATATTAATTTAAATTTAATTTGTATGAGTTTTAAATTACAAATTGGTTAAACACTGCATGTTTGATTAAGTTATTATAATAAATTAATTTAATTTAATTTAAATTTATAATCTTTAATGCCTTATATAGGTATTGTAACTTCTGAAAAAAAAAAAAAATATGTTTATTTTTATTTCGAATTGTATTCCATTTTAATTTAATGTATTTCATGTAATTATTGTCTAAAATAGTAGTAATTGAATTTAATTTGGATAAAATGTAATTATTAATGTTATGGAATGAATTGTAAGCTAAAGAGGAAAGAAAAAATAAGATGAAAAAAGAAACCAAAACAAATAATAATAAAAAAAAACATAAATAAAATATAACAGAAAAGAAAATGATAATACTAAGATAATTTATTGAATTTAATTAAAGGACATGATATTTGTTAAAATTTATTCATTGTAGAGAAACTTTTGATATTAATAATGTAAACATAAATTTGTGTAATTATTTGTGTCATGAGTTGCATGACATTTTTATTATTTATCTTGCATGTAATGTAATGCAATTTTGGGCGCGGACTGAACCAAAAGTAAATAAAATAAAAACATTCATGCAAAATGAATACCAAGAATTGTGATAAATAATAAATTAAATAAAGAATCAAACGCCACAAAATGAATAGTGGCGATAGCTCGCGGGCCGGGACATTGTGCTCCCGGACAGGAAAAAAAAAACCTATCCTAACCTTTACAAGAAAGTGTTCTGAAAACACAATTTCTTTTCTACTGCGTAATTACACTTTTGTGAATGACGAGATTGTTTATGAGCAAGATCTGTTTGCAACTCAGGTTGTAATGTCAGTTGATTTACTTTTGTCTATTTGTTTGAATTATTGGCACATATGACATAGGTAAGTACCTTTTATTTTGTAGTCACTGGCGGAGTCGCCATTGTATTATACTAGGTAAGGGTTCGGGTAAGAGGCCAATAAACACAGATTTGTTCAGTGACACACGTCCACACGATAAGCAAAATGTCGATGCCGCACCTTGTGCGAATGCCTCACCCCGCGCGCCCCGCGCTTGGTAATGCACCCTTGTAGATGAGTGCACCGATGGCCGTGCACATACCTATAAATGTAAGTCAGAATGCTACATGGAGCATCTAAAAAAGATCCACCTAACCTAACCTAACCTAACCTAACCTATCACGCCACACCGTCACACGCCGCGCCGCACCGGCACACGCCGCGCCCGCGCCGCACCGGCACACGCCGCGCCCGCGCCGCACCGGCACACGCAAATAAATATCTGCTTGTATGAATAATATTGTATGAACGGCTCTAACGAACGCTGCAGTAAGACAATAGGAATAGGCAGGTAAGGTAAGTACCTACCTAATTACAATTTGATTTTGTAATTGGTCACGTAGGCCTTCATTAGTCAGCCAGCGTAATGACAGGGGCGGAGCTCAAAGTTATTACCTAGGCCCGCGCGACCGACGAACAGGGCAGGGCCAGCGGCTTCTCCATCACTGGCACATTTGAACAGCGCCAGTCAAACAGACCCCTGTGTACTCGGAGGACAGCCATCATGGCAAACAATAAGCCTTTCGCAAACAAAACCGCCGAGTTCTTTTACAAACTCTGCAAAGTGACTTTCTTTTGCGGATTGCCAAATTTCTGGATCGAAAAACTCCACATGTCGGATACATTCTTGAAATCGTACCGCTTTTGTAGTCGGGTTATCGGCTTCAGCCTTTACGTTCTCGTGGGCGCGGAATGGGCTGCGTTCTTTACGAAGCAGACGTTAACGGCTAAGCAAGAGTCGGACTTGATGATTTTTGGTATTTCTCACCCAATGTTATTGTTTTATGGTGTCATTCTGTCGAACCATAAATTTAAAATCAATAAAATATTGTTTGAAATAGTAGAGTTAACGAAGGTGTTCAACGACAGCACCGTGGAGAAGAGTTTGCTAAAGAAGTCGAAGGTGTATTCCTCCTTGTTCGTGTGCAGCTGCGTGCTGGCCATGATGATGTATTCCATAGACGCACTCCTGCAGCTCACTCTGAAAGGTAACTGAGAAGGCAGTCGAAGGTGTAGTGTAGTCCACCTTGTTCGTGTGCAGCTGCGTGCTGGCGATGATGATGTATTCCATAGACGCACTCCTGCAGCTCACTCTGAAAGGTAACTGAGAAGGCAGTCGAAGGTGTAGTGTAGTCCACCTTGTTCGTGTGCAGCTGCGTGCTGGCGATGATGATGTATTCCATAGACGCACTCCTGCAGCTCACTCTGAAAGGTAACTGAGAAGGCAGTCGAAGGTGTAGTGTAGTCCACCTTGTTCGTGTGCAGCTGCGTGCTGGCGATGGTGATGTATTCCATAGACGCACTCCTGCAGCTCACTTTGAAAGGTAACTGAGAAGGAGGGTGTACGGCAGGTTCCATCAAATGTTACACATATAGTTACAGATTAGTCACCGAATACTCTCAGGTACGCAACGCACATCTCAAGTGACAGATTTTCATTAAAAACTGACAAAAAGCTCTGAGTAGCTTAGCTATGTGGCGTATGGCTGGTTGCGTGCTCTTAGTAGCTTAGCTATGTGGCGTATGGCTGGTTGCGTGCTCTTAGTAGCTTAGCTATGTGGCGTATGGCTGGTTGCGTGCTCTGAGTAGCTTAGCTATGTGGCGTATGGCTGGTTGCGTGCTCTGAGTAGCTTATAGCTATGTGGCGTATGGCTGGTTGTGTGCTCTGAGTAGCTTAGCTATGTGGCGTATGGCTGGTTGCGTGCTCTGAGTAGCTTATAGCTATGTGGCGTAGGCTGGTTGCGTGCTCTGAGTAGCTTAGCTATGTGGCGTAGGCTGGTTGCGTGCTCTGAGTAGCTTAGCTATGTGGCGTAGGCTGGTTGCGTGCTCTGAGTAGCTTAGCTATGTGGCGTATGGCTGGTTGCGTGCTCTGAGTAGCTTAGCTATGTGGCGTATGGCTGGTTGCGTGCTCTGAGTAGCTTAGCTATGTGGCGTATGGCTGGTTGCGTGCTCTGAGTAGCTTAGCTATGTGGCGTATGGCTGGTTGCGTGCTCTGAGTAGCTTATAGCTATGTGGCGTATGGCTGGTTGCGTGCTCTGAGTAGCTTAGCTATGTGGCGTATGGCTGGTTGCGTGCTCTGAGTAGCTTAGCTATGTGGCGTAGGCTGGTTGCGTGCTCTGAGTAGCTTAGCTATGTGGCGTATGGCTGGTTGCGTGCTCTGAGTAGCTTAGCTATGTGGCGTATGGCTGGTTGCGTGCTCTGAGTAGCTTAGCTATGTGGCGTATGGCTGGTTGCGTGCTCTGAGTAGCTTAGCTATGTGGCGTAGGCTGGTTGCGTGCTCTGAGTAGCTTAGCTATGTGGCGTATGGCTGGTTGCGTGCTCTGAGTAGCTTAGCTATGTGGCGTATGGCTGGTTGCGTGCTCTGAGTAGCTTAGCTATGTGGCGTATGGCTGGTTGCGTGCTCTGAGTAGCTTAGCTATGTGGCGTATGGCTGGTTGCGTGCTCTGAGTAGCTTAGCTATGTGGCGTATGGCTGGTTGCGTGCTCTGAGTAGCTTAGCTATGTGGCGTATGGCTGGTTGCGTGCTCTGAGTAGCTTAGCTATGTGGCGTATGGCTGGTTGCGTGCTCTGAGTAGCTTATAGCTATGTGGCGTATGGCTGGTTGCGTGCTCTGAGTAGCTTAGCTATGTGGCGTATGGCTGGTTGCGTGCTCTGAGTAGCTTAGCTATGTGGCGTATGGCTGGTTGCGTGCTCTGAGTAGCTTATAGCTATGTGGCGTATGGCTGGTTGCGTGCTCTGAGTAGCTTAGCTATGTGGCGTAGGCTGGTTGCGTGCTCTGAGTAGCTTAGCTATGTGGCGTAGGCTGGTTGCGTGCTCTGAGTAGCTTAGCTATGTGGCGTAGGCTGGTTGCGTGCTCTGAGTAGCTTAGCTATGTGGCGTATGGCTGGTTGCGTGCTCTGAGTAGCTTAGCTATGTGGCGTATGGCTGGTTGCGTGCTCTGAGTAGCTTAGCTATGTGGCGTAGGCTGGTTGCGTGCTCTGAGTAGCTTAGCTATGTGGCGTATGGCTGGTTGCGTGCTCTGAGTAGCTTAGCTATGTGGCGTATGGCTGGTTGCGTGCTCTGAGTAGCTTAGCTATGTGGCGTATGGCTGGTTGCGTGCTCTGAGTAGCTTAGCTATGTGGCGTAGGCTGGTTGCGTGCTCTGAGTAGCTTAGCTATGTGGCGTATGGCTGGTTGCGTGCTCTGAGTAGCTTAGCTATGTGGCGTATGGCTGGTTGCGTGCTCTGAGTAGCTTAGCTATGTGGCGTAGGCTGGTTGCGTGCTCTGAGTAGCTTAGCTATGTGGCGTATGGCTGGTTGCGTGCTCTGAGTAGCTTAGCTATGTGGCGTATGGCTGGTTGCGTGCTCTGAGTAGCTTAGCTATGTGGCGTATGGCTGGTTGCGTGCTCTGAGTAGCTTAGCTATGTGGCGTAGGCTGGTTGCGTGCTCTGAGTAGCTTAGCTATGTGGCGTATGGCTGGTTGCGTGCTCTGAGTAGCTTAGCTATGTGGCGTATGGCTGGTTGCGTGCTCTGAGTAGCTTAGCTATGTGGCGTAGGCTGGTTGCGTGCTCTGAGTAGCTTAGCTATGTGGCGTATGGCTGGTTGCGTGCTCTGAGTAGCTTAGCTATGTGGCGTATGGCTGGTTGCGTGCTCTGAGTAGCTTAGCTATGTGGCGTATGGCTGGTTGCGTGCTCTGAGTAGCTTAGCTATGTGGCGTATGGCTGGTTGCGTGCTCTGAGTAGCTTAGCTATGTGGCGTATGGCTGGTTGCGTGCTCTGAGTAGCTTATAGCTATGTGGCGTATGGCTGGTTGCGTGCTCTGAGTAGCTTAGCTATGTGGCGTATGGCTGGTTGCGTGCTCTGAGTAGCTTAGCTATGTGGCGTATGGCTGGTTGCGTGCTCTGAGTAGCTTAGCTGTGGCGTATGGCTGGTTGCGTGCTCTGAGTAGCTTAGCTATGTGGCGTATGGCTGGTTGCGTGCTCTGAGTAGCTTAGCTGTGGCGTATGGCTGGTTGCGTGCTCTGAGTAGCTTAGCTGTGGCGTATGGCTGGTTGCGTGCTCTGAGTAGCTTAGCTGTGGCGTATGGCTTGTTGCGTGCTCTGAGTAGCTTAGCTGTGGCGTATGGCTGGTTGCGTAGGTAATAGGTTCTCAATGATCGGGAGTGAAGGCAATGTTTTTTGAAAAATGGGGAAAGAACTTGGCTTCTAAAAGTTTTATGAATAGTTCCACGAGTCCAGTGAAGCGTCTTTAGCCTTTGTAAATATTTTCAGGAGCAACTTACACAACTTTAATAACAGCATGGCCAGAAGTCGAGAACAACTCGATGGAGGCCAATGTAGTGAGAGTTGTGTGGAACGTCCTCTGGTGGGACTTGTTGGTGCGCGCGCTGGCCGTGTACACCTTCGTGATCTGCACCATGACCTGCGTGAGCCACCAGTTCCTGCAGCTGCGGCAGTACTTCCTTCAGCTCGATCTCATATTTAACAGGAAACACTTTCAGCAAACACAAAAGGAAATTATCTACGAAAAAGGTTTCAAACTTGGCATCGATTTTTATAACAACACTTTACAGTAAGTGCCTACCACAGTGCCTACCACAGATATCTAGATCTCTGTGGTGCCTACCACAGATATCTAGATCTAGATCTCTGTGGTGCCTACCTAAGTACCGTGTAATACATTTAATTAAAAGTAAATAACATTTTTCAGGGTGGTTCATCTTAGTAAAGACATCTGTGGAGGCGTTATGAGCTGCCAAATAATATTTAACGTCACATTGGTTGTCATAAACATGGCGCAGTTGCTGGTCAGTATTGAATGCTTCTAAAAGCTTAGACAATTTCACCCGAAGTCTAAAAGATTGCATATTGATATCGCTTCTATTGATTTTATGGTGCCCAGTATATTATTGTCTAAACCTAATAATCAAAGTGCCCCATTACTAAGATTGTTGTAATAAATCAGATAGCCCACGCGCCCCCCGCGCCGCCCGCGCCGCCCGCGCCTCGTCATATCTGAGAAAAATGTTAGGCCGAGTAGCGAAGCGAACCACCCCGCGCCGCCCGCGCCGTCGTCATATCTGAGAACAATATTAGTCCGAGTAGCGAAGCGAACCACACCCGCGCCCCCCGCGCCGCCCGCGCCGTCGTCATATCTGAGAAAAATGTTAGGCCGAGTAGCGAAGCGAACCACCCCGCGCCGCCCGCGCCGTCGTCATATCTGAGAACAATATTAGTCCGAGTAGCGAAGCGAACCACACCCGCGCCCCCCGCGCCGCCCGCGCCGTCGTCATATCTGAGAAAAATGTTAGGCCGAGTAGCGAAGCGAACCACCCCGCGCCGCCCGCGCCGTCGTCATATCTGAGAACAATATTAGTCCGAGTAGCGAAGCGAACCACACCCGCGCCCCCCGCGCCGCCCGCGCCGTCGTCATATCTGAGAAAAATGTTAGGCCGAGTAGCGAAGCGAACCACCCCGCGCCGCCCGCGCCGTCGTCATTTCTGAGAACAATATTAGTCCGAGTAGCGAAGCGAACCACACCCGCGCCCCCCGCGCCGCCCGCGCCGTCGTCATATCTGAGAAAAATGTTAGGCCGAGTAGCGAAGCGAACCACCCCGCGCCGCCCGCGCCGTCGTCATATCTGAGAACAATATTAGTCCGAGTAGCGAAGCGAACCACACCCGCGCCCCCCGCGCCGCCCGCGCCTCGTCATATCTGAGAAAAATGTTGAGCCGAGTAGCGAAGCGAACCACCCCGCGCCGCCCGCGCCGTCGTCATATCTGAGAAAAATGTTAGGCCGAGTAGCGAAGCGAACCACCCCGCGCCGCCCGCGCCGTCGTCATATCTGAGAACAATATTAGTCCGAGTAGCGAAGCGAACCACACCCGCGCCCCCCGCGCCGCCCGCGCCTCGTCATATCTGAGAAAAATGTTAGGCCGAGTAGCGAAGCGAACCACCCCGCGCCGCCCGCGCCGTCGTCATATCTGAGAACAATATTAGTCCGAGTAGCGAAGCGAACCACACCCGCGCCCCCCGCGCCGCCCGCGCCTCGTCATATCTGAGAAAAATGTTAGGCCGAGTAGCGAAGCGAACCACCCCGCGCCGCCCGCGCCGTCGTCATATCTGAGAACAATATTAGTCCGAGTAGCGAAGCGAACCACACCCGCGCCCCCCGCGCCGCCCGCGCCGTCGTCATATCTGAGAAAAATGTTAGGCCGAGTAGCGAAGCGAACCACCCCGCGCCGCCCGCGCCGTCATCATATCTGAGAACAATATTAGTCCGAGTAGCGAAGCGAACCACACCCGCGCCCCCCGCGCCGTCGTCATATCTGAGAACAATATTAGTCCGAGTAGCGAAGCGAACCACACCCGCGCCCCCCGCGCCGCCCGCGCCTCGTCATATCTGAGAAAAATGTTAGGCCGAGTAGCGAAGCGAACCACCCCGCGCCGCCCGCGCCGTCGTCATATCTGAGAAAAATGTTAGGCCGAGTAGCGAAGCGAACCACCCCGCGCCGCCCGCGCCGTCGTCATATCTGAGAACAATATTAGTCCGAGTAGCGAAGCGAACCACACCCGCGCCCCCCGCGCCGCCCGCGCCGTCGTCATATCTGAGAAAAATGTTAGGCCGAGTAGCGAAGCGAACCACCCCGCGCCGCCCGCGCCGTCGTCATATCTGAGAACAATATTAGTCCGAGTAGCGAAGCGAACCACACCCGCGCCCCTCGCGCCGTCGTCATATCTGAGAACAATATTAGTCCGAGTAGCGAAGCGAACCACACCCGCGCCCCCCGCGCCGCCCGCGCCTCGTCATATCTGAGAAAAATGTTAGGCCGAGTAGCGAAGCGAACCACCCCGCGCCACCCGCGCCGTCGTCATATCTGAGAAAAATGTTAGGCCGAGTAGCGAAGCGAACCACCCCGCGCCGCCCGCGCTGTCGTCATATCTGAGAAAAATGTTAGGCCGAGTAGCGAAGCGAACCAACCCCGCGCCGCCCGCGCCGTCGTCATATCTGAGAAAAATGTTAGGCCGAGTAGCGAAGCGAACCACCCCCCGCCGCTTGCGCCGTCGTCATATCTGAGAAAAATGTTAGGCCGAGTAGCGAAGCGAACCACCCCCATGCCTTGCCGCCGCCGAAATATTATTGACAAATCGGCGAAACCCAACATGACTTTCCACGAGAGAAAATGGCTCGTTATCAACTGCGATCATTTCACCGATTAAATAATGGTACCTCTTTGCTCTAGAATTATTAATATCCCACAACTTTTTCTTTTCTAACATATCTTCTAAAGACTAGCTGCTTCGAAACACCACTCTCTTGTGATTCACTGGACTGAGAGACAAATTCTTTGCTACTTGAAGCAATACTTGTAGTACCAAAAGCCTTGTCATACTCCGACTTATGTTTAGTTTTGCCAGGCCGAGTACTCGGTGGCCGAGTACTCGGTGGCCGAGTACTCGGTGGCCGAGTACTCGGCGAATCACTACTCGTTCCATGTCTAATCTCCACTCTGGAAGTGTCTGGTGCGGAGGGTGATCTATCTTACGCAACAAGACAGACAGCTTCCCTGATGCGCGGGGTGCGGGGCAGTCGCAACATCATTCTATAAACTGTGTCAGAGTGCCTGACATCTCCACTCTGGAAGTGTCTGGTGCGGAGGGTGATCTATCTTACGCAACAAGACAGACAGCTTCCCTGATGCGCGGGGTGCGGGGCAGTCGCAACATCATTCTATAAACTGTGTCAGAGTGCCTGACATCTCCACTCTGGAAGTGTCTGGTGCGGAGGGTGATCTATCTTACGCAACAAGACAGACAGCTTCCCTGATGCGCGGGGTGCGGGGCAGTCGCAACATCATTCTATAAACTGTGTCAGAGTGCCTGACATCTCCACTCTGGAAGTGTCTGGTGCGGAGGGTGATCTATCTTACGCAACAAGACAGACAGCTTCCCTGATGCGCGGGGTGCGGGGCAGTCGCAACATCATTCTATAAACTGTGTCAGAGTGCCTGACATCTCCACTCTGGAAGTGTCTGGTGCGGAGGGTGATCTATCTTACGCAACAAGACAGACAGCTTCCCTGATGCGCGGGGTGCGGGGCAGTCGCAACATCATTCTATAAACTGTGTCAGAGTGCCTGACATCTCCACTCTGGAAGTGTCTGGTGCGGAGGGTGATCTATCTTACGCAACAAGACAGACAGCTTCCCTGATGCGCGGGGTGCGGGGCAGTCGCAACATCATTCTATAAACTGTGTCAGAGTGCCTGACATCTCCACTCTGGAAGTGTCTGGTGCGGAGGGTGATCTATCTTACGCAACAAGACAGACAGCTTCCCTGATGCGCGGGGTGCGGGGCAGTCGCAACATCATTCTATAAACTGTGTCAGAGTGCCTGACATCTCCACTCTGGAAGTGTCTGGTGCGGAGGGTGATCTATCTTACGCAACAAGACAGACAGCTTCCCTGATGCGCGGGGTGCGGGGCAGTCGCAACATCATTCTATAAACTGTGTCAGAGTGCCTGACATCTCCACTCTGGAAGTGTCTGGTGCGGAGGGTGATCTATCTTACGCAACAAGACAGACAGCTTCCCTGATGCGCGGGGTGCGGGGCAGTCGCAACATCATTCTATAAACTGTGTCAGAGTGCCTGACATCTCCACTCTGGAAGTGTCTGGTGCGGAGGGTGATCTATCTTACGCAACAAGACAGACAGCTTCCCTGATGCGCGGGGTGCGGGGCAGTCGCAACATCATTCTATAAACTGTGTCAGAGTGCCTGACATCTCCACTCTGGAAGTGTCTGGTGCGGAGGGTGATCTATCATACGCAACAAGACAGACAGCTTCCCTGATGCGCGGGGTGCGGGGCAGTCGCAACATCATTCTATAAACTGTGTCAGAGTGCCTGACATCTCCACTCTGGAAGTGTCTGGTGCGGAGGGTGATCTATCTTACGCAACAAGACAGACAGCTTCCCTGATGCGCGGGGTGCGGGGCAGTCGCAACATCATTCTATAAACTGTGTCAGAGTGCCTGACATCTCCACTCTGGAAGTGTCTGGTGCGGAGGGTGATCTATCATACGCAACAAGACAGACAGCTTCCCTGATGCGCGGGGTGCGGGGCAGTCGCAACATCATTCTATAAACTGTGTCAGAGTGCCTGACATCTCCACTCTGGAAGTGTCTGGTGCGGAGGGTGATCTATCATACGCAACAAGACAGACAGCTTCCCTGATGCGCGGGGTGCGGGGCAGTCGCAACATCATTCTATAAACTGTGTCAGAGTGCCTGACATCTCCACTCTGGAAGTGTCTGGTGCGGAGGGTGATCTATCATACGCAACAAGACAGACAGCTTCCCTGATGCGCGGGGTGCGGGGCAGTCGCAACATCATTCTATAAACTGTGTCAGAGTGCCTGACATCTCCACTCTGGAAGTGTCTGGTGCGGAGGGTGATCTATCATACGCAACAAGACAGACAGCTTCCCTGATGCGCGGGGTGCGGGGCAGTCGCAACATCATTCTATAAACTGTGTCAGAGTGCCTGACATCTCCACTCTGGAAGTGTCTGGTGCGGAGGGTGATCTATCATACGCAACAAGACAGACAGCTTCCCTGATGCGCGGGGTGCGGGGCAGTCGCAACATCATTCTATAAACTGTGTCAGAGTGCCTGACATCTCCACTCTGGAAGTGTCTGGTGCGGAGGGTGATCTATCATACGCAACAAGACAGACAGCTTCCCTGATGCGCGGGGTGCGGGGCAGTCGCAACATCATTCTATAAACTGTGTCAGAGTGCCTGACATCTCCACTCTGGAAGTGTCTGGTGCGGAGGGTGATCTATCATACGCAACAAGACAGACAGCTTCCCTGATGCGCGGGGTGCGGGGCAGTCGCAACATCATTCTATAAACTGTGTCAGAGTGCCTGACATCTCCACTCTGGAAGTGTCTGGTGCGGAGGGTGATCTATCATACGCAACAAGACAGACAGCTTCCCTGATGCGCGGGGTGCGGGGCAGTCGCAACATCATTCTATAAACTGTGTCAGAGTGCCTGACATCTCCACTCTGGAAGTGTCTGGTGCGGAGGGTGATCTATCATACGCAACAAGACAGACAGCTTCCCTGATGCGCGGGGTGCGGGGCAGTCGCAACATCATTCTATAAACTGTGTCAGAGTGCCTGACATCTCCACTCTGGAAGTGTCTGGTGCGGAGGGTGATCTATCATACGCAACAAGACAGACAGCTTCCCTGATGCGCGGGGTGCGGGGCAGTCGCAACATCATTCTATAAACTGTGTCAGAGTGCCTGACATCTCCACTCTGGAAGTGTCTGGTGCGGAGGGTGATCTATCATACGCAACAAGACAGACAGCTTCCCTGATGCGCGGGGTGCGGGGCAGTCGCAACATCATTCTATAAACTGTGTCAGAGTGCCTGACATCTCCACTCTGGAAGTGTCTGGTGCGGAGGGTGATCTATCATACGCAACAAGACAGACAGCTTCCCTGATGCGCGGGGTGCGGGGCAGTCGCAACATCATTCTATAAACTGTGTCAGAGTGCCTGACATCTCCACTCTGGAAGTGTCTGGTGCGGAGGGTGATCTATCATACGCAACAAGACAGACAGCTTCCCTGATGCGCGGGGTGCGGGGCAGTCGCAACATCATTCTATAAACTGTGTCAGAGTGCCTGACATCTCCACTCTGGAAGTGTCTGGTGCGGAGGGTGATCTATCATACGCAACAAGACAGACAGCTTCCCTGATGCGCGGGGTGCGGGGCAGTCGCAACATCATTCTATAAACTGTGTCAGAGTGCCTGACATCTCCACTCTGGAAGTGTCTGGTGCGGAGGGTGATCTATCATACGCAACAAGACAGACAGCTTCCCTGATGCGCGGGGTGCGGGGCAGTCGCAACATCATTCTATAAACTGTGTCAGAGTGCCTGACATCTCCACTCTGGAAGTGTCTGGTGCGGAGGGTGATCTATCATACGCAACAAGACAGACAGCTTCCCTGATGCGCGGGGTGCGGGGCAGTCGCAACATCATTCTATAAACTGTGTCAGAGTGCCTGACATCTCCACTCTGGAAGTGTCTGGTGCGGAGGGTGATCTATCATACGCAACAAGACAGACAGCTTCCCTGATGCGCGGGGTGCGGGGCAGTCGCAACATCATTCTATAAACTGTGTCAGAGTGCCTGACATCTCCACTCTGGAAGTGTCTGGTGCGGAGGGTGATCTATCATACGCAACAAGACAGACAGCTTCCCTGATGCGCGGGGTGCGGGGCAGTCGCAACATCATTCTATAAACTGTGTCAGAGTGCCTGACATCTCCACTCTGGAAGTGTCTGGTGCGGAGGGTGATCTATCATACGCAACAAGACAGACAGCTTCCCTGATGCGCGGGGTGCGGGGCAGTCGCAACATCATTCTATAAACTGTGTCAGAGTGCCTGACATCTCCACTCTGGAAGTGTCTGGTGCGGAGGGTGATCTATCATACGCAACAAGACAGACAGCTTCCCTGATGCGCGGGGTGCGGGGCAGTCGCAACATCATTCTATAAACTGTGTCAGAGTGCCTGACATCTCCACTCTGGAAGTGTCTGGTGCGGAGGGTGATCTATCATACGCAACAAGACAGACAGCTTCCCTGATGCGCGGGGTGCGGGGCAGTCGCAACATCATTCTATAAACTGTGTCAGAGTGCCTGACATCTCCACTCTGGAAGTGTCTGGTGCGGAGGGTGATCTATCATACGCAACAAGACAGACAGCTTCCCTGATGCGCGGGGTGCGGGGCAGTCGCAACATCATTCTATAAACTGTGTCAGAGTGCCTGACATCTCCACTCTGGAAGTGTCTGGTGCGGAGGGTGATCTATCATACGCAACAAGACAGACAGCTTCCCTGATGCGCGGGGTGCGGGGCAGTCGCAACATCATTCTATAAACTGTGTCAGAGTGCCTGACATCTCCACTCTGGAAGTGTCTGGTGCGGAGGGTGATCTATCATACGCAACAAGACAGACAGCTTCCCTGATGCGCGGGGTGCGGGGCAGTCGCAACATCATTCTATAAACTGTGTCAGAGTGCCTGACATCTCCACTCTGGAAGTGTCTGGTGCGGAGGGTGATCTATCATACGCAACAAGACAGACAGCTTCCCTGATGCGCGGGGTGCGGGGCAGTCGCAACATCATTCTATAAACTGTGTCAGAGTGCCTGACATCTCCACTCTGGAAGTGTCTGGTGCGGAGGGTGATCTATCATACGCAACAAGACAGACAGCTTCCCTGATGCGCGGGGTGCGGGGCAGTCGCAACATCATTCTATAAACTGTGTCAGAGTGCCTGACATCTCCACTCTGGAAGTGTCTGGTGCGGAGGGTGATCTATCATACGCAACAAGACAGACAGCTTCCCTGATGCGCGGGGTGCGGGGCAGTCGCAACATCATTCTATAAACTGTGTCAGAGTGCCTGACATCTCCACTCTGGAAGTGTCTGGTGCGGAGGGTGATCTATCATACGCAACAAGACAGACAGCTTCCCTGATGCGCGGGGTGCGGGGCAGTCGCAACATCATTCTATAAACTGTGTCAGAGTGCCTGACATCTCCACTCTGGAAGTGTCTGGTGCGGAGGGTGATCTATCATACGCAACAAGACAGACAGCTTCCCTGATGCGCGGGGTGCGGGGCAGTCGCAACATCATTCTATAAACTGTGTCAGAGTGCCTGACATCTCCACTCTGGAAGTGTCTGGTGCGGAGGGTGATCTATCATACGCAACAAGACAGACAGCTTCCCTGATGCGCGGGGTGCGGGGCAGTCGCAACATCATTCTATAAACTGTGTCAGAGTGCCTGACATCTCCACTCTGGAAGTGTCTGGTGCGGAGGGTGATCTATCATACGCAACAAGACAGACAGCTTCCCTGATGCGCGGGGTGCGGGGCAGTCGCAACATCATTCTATAAACTGTGTCAGAGTGCCTGACATCTCCACTCTGGAAGTGTCTGGTGCGGAGGGTGATCTATCATACGCAACAAGACAGACAGCTTCCCTGATGCGCGGGGTGCGGGGCAGTCGCAACATCATTCTATAAACTGTGTCAGAGTGCCTGACATCTCCACTCTGGAAGTGTCTGGTGCGGAGGGTGATCTATCATACGCAACAAGACAGACAGCTTCCCTGATGCGCGGGGTGCGGGGCAGTCGCAACATCATTCTATAAACTGTGTCAGAGTGCCTGACATCTCCACTCTGGAAGTGTCTGGTGCGGAGGGTGATCTATCATACGCAACAAGACAGACAGCTTCCCTGATGCGCGGGGTGCGGGGCAGTCGCAACATCATTCTATAAACTGTGTCAGAGTGCCTGACATCTCCACTCTGGAAGTGTCTGGTGCGGAGGGTGATCTATCATACGCAACAAGACAGACAGCTTCCCTGATGCGCGGGGTGCGGGGCAGTCGCAACATCATTCTATAAACTGTGTCAGAGTGCCTGACATCTCCACTCTGGAAGTGTCTGGTGCGGAGGGTGATCTATCATACGCAACAAGACAGACAGCTTCCCTGATGCGCGGGGTGCGGGGCAGTCGCAACATCATTCTATAAACTGTGTCAGAGTGCCTGACATCTCCACTCTGGAAGTGTCTGGTGCGGAGGGTGATCTATCATACGCAACAAGACAGACAGCTTCCCTGATGCGCGGGGTGCGGGGCAGTCGCAACATCATTCTATAAACTGTGTCAGAGTGCCTGACATCTCCACTCTGGAAGTGTCTGGTGCGGAGGGTGATCTATCATACGCAACAAGACAGACAGCTTCCCTGATGCGCGGGGTGCGGGGCAGTCGCAACATCATTCTATAAACTGTGTCAGAGTGCCTGACATCTCCACTCTGGAAGTGTCTGGTGCGGAGGGTGATCACTTAACGAAGCTATTTCTTTGACTGATCATCCTCGATTCATCATCCATTTATACCACCGGAGTGCCTATTTTGTTTTGTTATAATAGGTATGTATGTTTACAACTTAAACTCGAATATATCTGGACTTTCTTTATTGTCTGAAATAAAACATTTTTATTTATGTATTTATATTTTATATAGAAAACGACTAGAACACCCTGAACAAATATGTCTGCAGATCGTATTCACATTTGTTCCGAGGCGGGAATCAAACCCGCAATCTCCTTCGCCCACCGCGCCACAAAGGTCGTCAAATATTATTATTAGAAATATTTGGAATCCGAGCGGGCAACCCTACGCCCTACCCGCACTACACTAGGTAGGTACCTACACCTACATAAAGAGGCGCGCTGTAGGCACGCGACACACTATTGACTCTTACACTTCACTTCGCTCGCGGTGTTCGGACGGAACGGAACGGACGACTCTTGTACCTGCGACTAGTAATTATTTATGTTCATCAGAGTTATTCTTGGTCATACTTGTCTTGCAGGTAGTTGGTATAAGTGGTACTAAAGTTAATAAGGTTGACGTAAATGAAAACTAAGTGCAATAAACGGTGTAAGCTTTCTAAGCTGGATCGTTCTTCCATTTAAATCTTTTCGCCATAGGTTTTGTCTTGAAGATTATATTATTTTATTAATTGTTGTCATAGCAGCAAGAGACATCCGTCCGCTGACGCACAGCGACGGACAGACAGCGGGTGCTTTACGATAGGGTTCCGCTTTCACTTTTTGGGGTCGGAACCCTAAAAAAGGGCAGCGGGTGGCGCGCGGCAGGCTTAAAACAGTACCTACTAAAGCTATTATTGTTTTCAGAATTCTGATCGGACTCTTGTGAATACTGTTGCAATATGTCTGTCGACGTCAGGGATCCTGCTAGCCACGGGACTGTTCATGTGCAACGCCGGGAACGTGACGGTCGAAGTGAGTCGCAGCGTCGTCTAGTAGCCTTGTCGGTACAGTTACATTACAGGTATACCTACCTACTACATTGGATTTTTCTATTGTTATGATGCAAATCGTTTCTGTACAGGCGTCCCACCTTGCTACAGCCATGTACATGTCAGGCTGGCACCACTGCCAGGGGCCGAGCTCCGTCAGCGTGAGGAAGCTGGTGGTCTCCTCTATGATGGCAGCGCAGGTAAACACGACCACATTTGCTCCGTGAACACGACCGATGCTATGCTATGCTATGTAACACGAGTCCCACCCTGCTCCAGCCATGTACCTACATGTCAGGCTGGCACCACTGCCAGGGGCCGAGCTCCGTCAGCGTGAGGAAGCTGGTGGTCTCCTCTATGATGGCAGCGCAGGTAAACACGACCACATTTGCTCCGTGAACACGACCGATGCTATGCTATGTATGTAACACGAGTCCCACCCTGCTACAGCCATGTACAGGCCACCTACATGTCAGGCTGGCACCGCTGCCAGCGCAGGTAAACACGACCGATGCTATGCTATGTAACACGAGTCCCACCCTGCTACAGCCATGTACCTACATGTCAGGCTGGCACCGCTGCCAGGGGCCGAGCTCCGTCAGCGTGAGGAAGCTGGTGGTCTCCTCTATGATGGCAGCGCAGGTAAACACGACCACATTTGCTCCGTGAACACGACCGATGCTATGCTATGCTATGTAACACGAGTCCCACCCTGCTCCAGCCATGTACCTACATGTCAGGCTGGCACCACTGCCAGGGGCCGAGCTCCGTCAGCGTGAGGAAGCTGGTGGTCTCCTCTATGATGGCAGCGCAGGTAAACACGACCACATTTGCTCCGTGAACACGACCGATGCTATGCTATGTATGTAACACGAGTCCCACCCTGCTACAGCCATGTACAGGCCACCTACATGTCAGGCTGGCACCGCTGCCAGCGCAGGTAAACACGACCGATGCTATGCTATGTAACACGAGTCCCACCCTGCTACAGCCATGTACCTACATGTCAGGCTGGCACCGCTGCCAGGGGCCGAGCTCCGTCAGCGTGAGGAAGCTGGTGGTCTCCTCTATGATGGCAGCGCAGGTAAACACGACCACATTTGCTCCGTGAACACGACCGATGCTATGCTATGTATGTAACACGAGTCCCACCCTGCTACAGCCATGTACAGGCCACCTACATGTCAGGCTGGCACCGCTGCCAGCGCAGGTAAACACGACCGATGCTATGCTATATAACACGAGTCCCACCCTGCTACAGCCATGTACAGGCCACCTACATGTCAGGCTGGCACCGCTGCCAGCGCAGGTAAACACGACCGATGCTATGCTATGTAACACGAGTCCCACCCTGCTACAGCCATGTACAGGCCACCTACATGTCAGGCTGGCACCGCTGCCAGCGCAGGTAAACACGACCGATGCTATGCTATGTAACACGAGTCCCACCCTGCTACAGCCATGTACAGGCCACCTACATGTCAGGCTGGCACCGCTGCCAGCGCAGGTAAACACGACCGATGCTATGCTATGTAACACGAGTCCCACCCTGCTACAGCCATGTACAGGCCACCTACATGTCAGGCTGGCACCGCTGCCAGGGGCCGAGCTCCGTCAGCGTGAGGAAGCTGGTGGTCTCCTCTATGATGGCAGCGCAGGTAAACACGACCACATTTGCTCCGTGAACACGACCGATGCTATGCTATGTAACACGAGTCCCACCCTGCTATAGCCATGTACCTACATGTCAGGCTGGCACCGCTGCCAGAGGCCGAGCTCCGTCAGCGTGAGGAAGCTGGTGGTCTCCTCTATGATGGCAGCGCAGGTAAACACGACCACATTTGCTCCGTGAACACGACCGATGCTATGCTATGTAACACGAGTCCCACCCTGCTACAGCCATGTACCTACATGTCAGGCTGGCACCGCTGCCAGCGCAGGTAAACACGACCGATGCTATTTTTGCGTTATTTCATAAGTCTCGTGAGTAAGTATGTATTTCTGAGTACTCAGACACACTAGGCAGGTAGAACCCGCACGCGCTGCGCTGCTCTCATTATTATGGGCTCTGGAAGAACATATTTTATTTGAAACCAAAACATAACACACACATTATGTACGGTTTCACCATACATACCTAAACAAAATAGCGCACGCGTCATTTTGCACGCGCTACAGTTTACTTTGACTGTCGTAATTTATATTACCTAAATTCTTTAGTACGTGACCTACTCTCGAACAAGAGACACTATCAAAGGAAGACTTGCCACCTTTACTTTGTATTAACATCTTCGTGAATAAACTTAACTTTTACTGTGAATCTTGTGGTCGTGCTCATTAGGTATATAACTAACTGGCATAAAACTGTAACTTACCCTATCAGTGAACTAAGTGATAGACTCAGTGTGGTACCATACAACTTGTGGTACCTACAACTACAACTACTACAACAGCATCGTTCATGTAAGGTCAACAGCATCTAGACCCTACATTTTGGTCCTTCGAGCTCTCCTGGATCCTACATTTTAGTCCTTCGAGCTCTCCTGGATCCTACATTTTGGTCCTTCGAGCTCTCCTGGATCCTACATTTTAGTCCTTCGAGCTCTCCTGGATCCTACATTTTGGTCCTTCGAGCTCTCCTGGACACATTACATCATTAACATTATAACTATTATAATATATACACATGTCTACACGAAAAATGAAGAAACAAAAAACAGATTCACAAAAGTATTACGTAAGGGTCCAAAAAGGTCCCCAGCATTATGCCGCTACAAAGCCAAGGCTAGTAGCGGCGCTGAGGACAGACAGGTCCTGGTGTGGTGGCACAGAGCTGGATTACATTTAGAAGCGGAAGTCAGTAGCGGCGCTGAGGACAGACAGGTCCTGGTGTGGTGGCACAGAGCTGGATTACATTTAGAAGCGGAAGCCAGTAGCGGCGCTGAGGACAGACAGGTCCTGGTGTGGTGGCACAGAGCTGGATTACATTTAGAAGCGGAAGTCAGTAGCGGCGCTGAGGACAGACAGGTCCTGGTGTGGTGGCACAGAGCTGGATTACATTTAGAAGCGGAAGTCAGTAGCGGCGCTGAGGACAGACAGGTCCTGGTGTGGTGGCACAGAGCTGGATTACATTTAGAAGCGGAAGCCAGTAGCGGCGCTGAGGACAGACAGGTCCTGGTGTGGTGGCACAGAGCTGGATTACATTTAGAAGCGGAAGTCAGTAGCGGCGCTGAGGACAGACAGGTCCTGGTGTGGTGGCACAGAGCTGGATTACATTTAGAAGCGGAAGCCAGTAGCGGCGCTGAGGACAGACAGGTCCTGGTGTGGTGGCACAGAGCTGGATTACATTTAGAAGCGGAAGTCAGTAGCGGCGCTGAGGACAGACAGGTCCTGGTGTGGTGGCACAGAGCTGGATTACATTTAGAAGCCGAAGTCAGTAGCGGCGCTGAGGACAGACAGGTCCTGGTGTGGTGGCACAGAGCTGGATTACATTTAGAAGCGGAAGTCAGTAGCGGCGCTGAGGACAGACAGGTCCTGGTGTGGTGGCACAGAGCTGGATTACATTTAGAAGCGGAAGCCAGTAGCGGCGCTGAGGACAGACAGGTCCTGGTGTGGTGGCACAGAGCTGGATTACATTTAGAAGCGGAAGTCAGTAGCGGCGCTGAGGACAGACAGGTCCTGGTGTGGTGGCACAGAGCTGGATTACATTTAGAAGCGGAAGCCAGTAGCGGCGCTGAGGACAGACAGGTCCTGGTGTGGTGGCACAGAGCTGGATTACATTTAGAAGCGGAAGTCAGTAGCGGCGCTGAGGACAGACAGGTCCTGGTGTGGTGGCACAGAGCTGGATTACATTTAGAAGCGGAAGTCAGTAGCGGCGCTGAGGACAGACAGGTCCTGGTGTGGTGGCACAGAGCTGGATTACATTTAGAAGCGGAAGTCAGTAGCGGCGCTGAGGACAGACAGGTCCTGGTGTGGTGGCACAGAGCTGGATTACATTTAGAAGCGGAAGTCAGTAGCGGTGCTGAGGACAGGCAGGTCCTGGTGTGGTGGCACAGAGCTGGATTACATTTAGAAGCGGAAGTCAGTAGCGGCGCTGAGGACAGACAGGTCCTGGTGTGGTGGCACAGAGCTGGATTACATTTAGAAGCGGAAGTCAGTAGCGGCGCTGAGGACAGACAGGTCCTGGTGTGGTGGCACAGAGCTGGATTACATTTAGAAGCGGAAGCCAGTAGCGGCGCTGAGGAAAGACAGGTCCTGGTGTGGTGGCACAGAGCTGGATTACATTTAGAAGCGGAAGTCAGTAGCGGCGCTGAGGACAGACAGGTCCTGGTGTGGTGGCACAGAGCTGGATTACATTTAGAAGCGGAAGTCAGTAGCGGCGCTGAGGACAGACAGGTCCTGGTGTGGTGGCACAGAGCTGGATTACATTTAGAAGCCGAAGTCAGTAGCGGCGCTGAGGACAGACAGGTCCTGGTGTGGTGGCACAGAGCTGGATTACATTTAGAAGCGGAAGCCAGTAGCGGCGCTGAGGACAGACAGGTCCTGGTGTGGTGGCACAGAGCTGGATTACATTTAGAAGCGGAAGTCAGTAGCGGCGCTGAGGACAGACAGGTCCTGGTGTGGTGGCACAGAGCTGGATTACATTTAGAAGCGGAAGCCAGTAGCGGCGCTGAGGACAGACAGGTCCTGGTGTGAAATGAATGAAATGAAAAATGAAATGAAATGAAATGATATTTATTCTGATATATACAGGTAAATATATAAAAAGAAGAAACTTACACGACAGATAAAAATAACAAACATGACACATTACATAAACAATATATACCTACTACCTATATGATGACAGACCATATTTATAAACTACTTAAAAAAACTAACATGCAATTTAAAATGAAGAGCAAGCCGTGTGTGATGATCAGTGCCATGTTCCTGCGCTATCAGAATAGGTTCATGCTCAGCTGAATGTTGCGAGTAACCCCACAACGCTGATTTTCAGCATGTACCTTAATGATGATGAATGACGTACGGAACTATAGAAGTTAAAAAAATAAAAAATGATGGCAACTTGTCTTCGAGTTATTACAAAAAGCTTTAAGGTGCCGAATCAAATACCGTATATTAAGTTATTATTCAGAGACTAAAAAGCATACAATTGTAATATTAATATCATACTAATAAAAAATAAAAATGTACAAGTACGATACGTATTAGTGACGAAACTGAACAGAAAAAACAAGGAATCTAAGCAAAATAGAGAAAATTGGTAAATAAACAGGTTTAACGGAATAAGGATAATATCATTAAGAAAGTGTGCTCTACCTGCTCAATCCGAAACGCGTGATAAGTTTTTCAGATAACGTCTCGGATCCTGCACCACTAAGCCTACAGTGCGAGTGTGCATACGGTGTGTTTGTGTGAAAGAGTGCATCAGAGTCTAGTGTATGTGAGTGAAGCAAAGTGTATAAGTGTGTAGTGTGTGTGAGTGTATCAGTGTGTTTGAGTGTGCCAGGGTGCATGTGTTCTGGACCATGACCAGAACATGGACCAGTTTCTGAAAAAATCAGCAAAAGCAGACACTTTAAGTGCTTGCCCCCCTCACTGCTCACTACTTTGAAGTTCCAGTAGCTGATTTTTTAACTTCAGTCTAAAGTTGAACTTATTTTGAAGTTGGCGTAGAGGCGGAGGCAGAGAGTTCCAACACTTAGTGGCGCAGAATCGAAAGCTACCGCGGAAGGCAGCTGTACCGTGTCGCGGAGTTCGCAGCACAAAAGAGCACGCGCGAGGTGGGTTTCTGTTATGGTCTCTAGCCCATTCGAATTTGTCATAGAGATACTTTGGCTTACATGATTTAACAACTCCGAACATTAATGTGGCTAGATGAAGATCCCGCCTATGCTTCATGTTCAAGATACGGTGCTGATTTAAAAAGGGCGTTATATGACTACGTGGTGGGACGTTAAAGCAAAAGCGTGCGCAGGCATTTTGCACTCTCTGTATGAGTGTAGATGTTTTGGCTAGAAGCCGAGGGCCGTAGACCGTATCTACATAATTGAACCTCGATAACACCAGAGAGTCAACCAACCGAACTCTAACTTCAGTGCTTAAGTAATTTCTGATTTTGTACAATATCTTTAGCCTATAAAAACAACAATTCCTCACAATTTCAGATACATGACGCTCAAACTTCAACTGCTCATCAACAACCAGACCAAGATTACGTGCCTCTGTGACCCGCTCTATTATATCACTGTCAATGCGCAGTTGAGGGATACCTAAAGCTATTTTACTAACCTGAGCTTTGGTGCCGAGAATCATGTATTTAGTCTTTTTGGCATTTAAAAGCAAGGAGTTAGACAGCGCCCATTCCTGTATACGTGCGAGGTCTTCGTTTACTTTAGATTCAGCACTACGTAAAAGGTCTGGTTTAAAAGACAAATATATTTGATCATCTGCATATACATGAAACTTACAATGATGTATACAGTGAATAACATCGGCACTATAAAGAATAAATAGCAAGGGCCCGAGGATTGAACCTTGCGGTACGCCTCTTTTTACCACCTGCATCTCAGAGACTAACGAATTTCCGTTGTCTCTAGGAATCTCAACGTATTGCTTCCGATCATTAAGATATGAACAAAACCATCTAACAGTTTGATGATCAAATCCATAGAAACGTAATTTAGAAAGTAGAAGTGATGTATTTATTGCATCAAATGCACGGGAAAAATCTAAAAGGACAAGCAACGTTCCCATTCCTCTATCTTGTGCTTCACTGATATTGTCCGTAACATCAAGTAGAGCTGAACTAGTGCCTCGGCCTTTTCTGAAACCTGATTGGAATTCGGGTAAGATGTTATGTTTTTCCAAGTATTTGCTAACCTGAGAACAGACCACCTTCTCTAAAACTTTAGATAAGCAAGGAAGGAGGCTGATAGGTCTTAAATCTTTAATTTCAAGTGGGTTAGAGACTTTTGGAATAGGTTTAATAATAGCTGTTTTCCAAGCATTGGGAAATACTGCTGAACAAATAGATTGATTAACAATTGAAGTAATTGCATCAAGACTATCAGGAAGTGTTAATGTTAACATTTCAATAGAAATTTTGTCAAAGCCCGAGGCATTTGATTTTATTTCTCTTATATATTTTAAGACACATACGGGATCAATAGGTTGAAGAGAAAAGGAAACATTACTATAACTGTTAAATTCAAAATACGTGAGTGTAGATATATTAATAACAGCATTACCTGGTATGTTCAGAAAATGGTCATTCACTACATTCGGGTTATCAAAATGAGCCGGTAGATCACTAGATTTTGGGGGGAGGATTTTATGTTTTAAATTTTTCCATAGAGCCTTTGGATTATTAATGTAACAATTAATATTCTGTTTAAAAAATGCTTTCTTGTCACTGTGAATTGCAAACTTAACTTGTTTCTTAAGATCCTTATAATAATGTTTATGACTCTCTACTCTAGTTAAGCGATGCCTGGCAAGAGCTTCATCTCGCAGACGCATCATAAGCCTCACGTTTTCTGTAAGCCATGGGCATGGCGTGTCCTTGATAATAATTTTTTTGAATGGAGCGTGTATGTCAAATAGCAATGTAATAACATCGCTTAAATCCTGAACCATAGTGTTAACATCCTCACCAGAACAAATAATATCCCAATTTATAGAATGTAAATCATTATTGAACAGCTCAATAGATATATCTCTTATGGGCCTATAAACAACATGTTTAGGATGAACTTTCGGTTTCTTGAAAATAAACTCGCATGTTATAAAAGCGTGACCAAATTGTGACCCTATGAGGTCAACACGTACATTCCGCGTGCGCGCATTAGAGCACACAACATCAATTAACGTTTCACTGCTGTCAGTAAAATGTGTAACCCTATCAATCAATTGACTCAACTCAAAGCAGGTGAGGAACTCATTAAAGATCTTTACTTTAATGTCTCGGGAATTCATAAGGTTAATGTTGAAATCACCTAAAAGAATAACTTTATCACATTCTGAAAAAGAAGCTATGGAGTCCGCGATCGCATCAAAGAACGTATTTACATTCAGCCACGGAGGACGATAAGCTGTCCCAATCACCAATTCTGTGGATTTAATATTTAACCTGATCCACATCTGTTCAACATTAATATTAACAGGGTGGGTGCATAGGCGCGCTCTAACACCACGTCTAATATAGAAACCTACGCCCCCACCTCTTCCCCCGCGAATGCTTACTGGACGAGGTAAATGTCTGAGGCGGTAATTAGGTACCACTGGTGCACGGCCCTCTTCCCCTGTATTCAGCCAGGTTTCATTAATAGCTATAACATCTACTGTGTGGTGGCACAGAGCTGGATTACATTTAGAAGCGGAAGTCAGTAGCGGCGCTGAGGACAGACAGGTCCTGGTGTGGTGGCACAGAGCTGGATTACATTTAGAAGCGGAAGTCAGTAGCGGCGCTGAGGACAGACAGGTCCTGGTGTGGTGGCACAGAGCTGGATTACATTTAGAAGCGGAAGTCAGTAGCGGCGCTGAGGACAGACAGGTCCTGGTGTGGTGGCACAGAGCTGGATTACATTTAGAAGCGGAAGCCAGTAGCGGCGCTGAGGACAGACAGGTCCTGGTGTGGTGGCACAGAGCTGGATTACATTTAGAAGCGGAAGTCAGTAGCGGCGCTGAGGACAGACAGGTCCTGGTGTGGTGGCACAGAGCTGGATTACATTTAGAAGCGGAAGCCAGTAGCGGCGCTGAGGACAGACAGGTCCTGGTGTGGTGGCACAGAGCTGGATTACATTTAGAAGCGGAAGTCAGTAGCAGCGCTGAGGACAGACAGGTCCTGGTGTGGTGGCACAGAGCTGGATTACATTTAGAAGCGGAAGTCAGTAGCGGCGCTGAGGACAGACAGGTCCTGGTGTGGTGGCACAGAGCTGGATTACATTTAGAAGCGGAAGTCAGTAGCGGCGCTGAGGACAGACAGGTCCTGGTGTGGTGGCACAGAGCTGGATTACATTTAGAAGCGGAAGTCAGTAGCGGTGCTGAGGACAGGCAGGTCCTGGTGTGGTGGCACAGAGCTGGATTACATTTAGAAGCGGAAGTCAGTAGCGGCGCTGAGGACAGACAGGTCCTGGTGTGGTGGCACAGAGCTGGATTACATTTAGAAGCGGAAGTCAGTAGCGGCGCTGAGGACAGACAGGTCCTGGTGTGGTGGCACAGAGCTGGATTACATTTAGAAGCGGAAGTCAGTAGCGGCGCTGAGGACAGACAGGTCCTGGTGTGGTGGCACAGAGCTGGATTACATTTAGAAGCGGAAGCCAGTAGCGGCGCTGAGGACAGACAGGTCCTGGTGTGGTGGCACAGAGCTGGATTACATTTAGAAGCGGAAGTCAGTAGCGGCGCTGAGGACAGACAGGTCCTGGTGTGGTGGCACAGAGCTGGATTACATTTAGAAGCGGAAGCCAGTAGCGGCGCTGAGGACAGACAGGTCCTGGTGTGGTGGCACAGAGCTGGATTACATTTAGAAGCGGAAGTCAGTAGCGGCGCTGAGGACAGACAGGTCCTGGTGTGGTGGCACAGAGCTGGATTACATTTAGAAGCGGAAGTCAGTAGCGGCGCTGAGGACAGACAGGTCCTGGTGTGGTGGCACAGAGCTGGATTACATTTAGAAGCGGAAGTCAGTAGCGGCGCTGAGGACAGACAGGTCCTGGTGTGGTGGCACAGAGCTGGATTACATTTAGAAGCGGAAGTCAGTAGCGGTGCTGAGGACAGGCAGGTCCTGGTGTGGTGGCACAGAGCTGGATTACATTTAGAAGCGGAAGTCAGTAGCGGCGCTGAGGACAGACAGGTCCTGGTGTGGTGGCACAGAGCTGGATTACATTTAGAAGCGGAAGTCAGTAGCGGCGCTGAGGACAGACAGGTCCTGGTGTGGTGGCACAGAGCTGGATTACATTTAGAAGCGGAAGTCAGTAGCGGCGCTGAGGACAGACAGGTCCTGGTGTGGTGGCACAGAGCTGGATTACATTTAGAAGCGGAAGTCAGTAGCGGCGCTGAGGACAGACAGGTCCTGGTGTGGTGGCACAGAGCTGGATTACATTTAGAAGCGGAAGTCAGTAGCGGCGCTGAGGACAGACAGGTCCTGGTGTGGTGGCACAGAGCTGGATTACATTTAGAAGCGGAAGCCAGTAGCGGCGCTGAGGAAAGACAGGTCCTGGTGTGGTGGCACAGAGCTGGCTTACATTTAGAAGCTGAAATAAATAATAAAATCGTTTATGTGAATACAATTCATGTTTATTTTAGTTGACAAAACCAACGAATAATGTGTCAGAGCACATCTGTCTATGATAGTAGAAAACTATAAAAAGAGTTTGTAACAGAAGCGGAAGTCAGTAGCGGCGCTGAGGACAGACAGGTCCTGGTGTGGTGGCACAGAGCTGGATTACATTTAGAAGCGGAAGTCAGTAGCGGCGCTGAGGACAGACAGGTCCTGGTGTGGTGGCACAGAGCTGGATTACATTTAGAAGCGGAAGCCAGTAGCGGCGCTGAGGACAGACAGGTCCTTGTGTGGTGGCACAGAGCTGGATTACATTTAGAAGCGGAAGTCAGTAGCGGCGCTGAGGACAGACAGGTCCTGGTGTGGTGGCACAGAGCTGGATTACATTTAGAAGCGGAAGTCAGTAGCGGCGCTGAGGACAGACATGTCCTGGTGTGGTGGCACAGAGCTGGATTACATTTAGAAGCGGAAGTCAGTAGCGGCGCTGAGGACAGACAGGTCCTGGTGTGGTGGCACAGAGCTGGATTACATTTAGAAGCGGAAGTCAGTAGCGGCGCTGAGGACAGACAGGTCCTGGTGTGGTGGCGCAGAGCTGGATTACATTTAGAAGCAGAAGCCAGTAGCGGCGCTGAGGACAGACAGGTCCTGGTGTGGTGGCACAGAGCTGGATTACATTTAGAAGCGGAAGTCAGTAGCGGCGCTGAGGACAGACAGGTCCTGGTGTGGTGGCACAGAGCTGGATTACATTTAGAAGCGGAAGCCAGTAGCGGCGCTGAGGACAGACAGGTCCTGGTGTGGTGGCACAGAGCTGGATTACATTTAGAAGCGGAAGTCAGTAGCGGCGCTGAGGACAGACAGGTCCTGGTGTGGTGGCACAGAGCTGGATTACATTTAGAAGCGGAAGTCAGTAGCGGCGCTGAGGACAGACAGGTCCTGGTGTGGTGGCACAGAGCTGGATTACATTTAGAAGCGGAAGCCAGTAGCGGCGCTGAGGAAAGACAGGTCCTGGTGTGGTGGCACAGAGCTGGCTTACATTTAGAAGCTGAAATAAATAATAAAATCGTTTATGTGAATACAATTCATGTTTATTTTAGTTGACAAAACCAACGAATAATGTGTCAGAGCACATCTGTCTATGATAGTAGAAAACTATAAAAAGAGTTTGTAACAGAAGCGGAAGTCAGTAGCGGCGCTGAGGACAGACAGGTCCTGGTGTGGTGGCACAGAGCTGGATTACATTTAGAAGCGGAAGCCAGTAGCGGCGCTGAGGACAGACAGGTCCTGGTGTGGTGGCACAGAGCTGGATTACATTTAGAAGCGGAAGTCAGTAGCGGCGCTGAGGACAGACAGGTCCTGGTGTGGTGGCACAGAGCTGGATTACATTTAGAAGCGGAAGCCAGTAGCGGCGCTGAGGACAGACAGGTCCTGGTGTGGTGGCACAGAGCTGGATTACATTTAGAAGCGGAAGCCAGTAGCGGCGCTGAGGAAAGACAGGTCCTGGTGTGGTGGCACAGAGCTGGCTTACATTTAGAAGCTGAAATAAATAATAAAATCGTTTATGTGAATACAATTCATGTTTATTTTAGTTGACAAAACCAACGAATAATGTGTCAGAGCACATCTGTCTATGATAGTAGAAAACTATAAAAAGAGTTTGTAACATTCGTCACCCTTCTAATATTTAAAACTTTAAATCTCCATCTCATCAATCAGGCGCCGGGGCGGCCTGATGGTACGCTTGCTTCGACGCGGTGCCATCGGCGTAGCAAACGGCAAGTCCGTCACGTTCTGTTGTGAGCAAGACTGAGAAGCCTCGTGAGCAGTTTCTGTTTCGGCACACGATACAGGACAAGGTCTTGGGAATCCCGTAGCCTCCAGTACCGGGGTCGAGGACGCAACAGGAACTATTGAAGTATTTGGAGCTTTTTCAGAGAGACGCTCGTCTGATTCGGCGAGACGAGGCCGTATATGGTCTGCGTGGTACCTCCTTTCCACACCTGTTGGAGTGCCGATAACATAATGAATATCGATGTGTGCGTCGAGATATAGTGGCTGGTTCCCAACGCGACTGTTCCCTGGCTCGGACGTATACAGCATCACCTGTTCTGTAATTCGGCGTTTGGTTCTCAGAGTTAACATTGGCTTGTATCTGCTTGTATTGTATCGACCGTTTAGCACTCGGTCGAGCATTGTCTAGCTCGCAATTTATCTGCCGTCCAAACATTAACTGGGCCGGGGTTTTGCCAGTAGAGGTATGAGGTGTGATGCGATAGGCAAACAGAAAATTTTCCAGTCTTTTTTTGAGGCTTGCTGTACTGGAAGACATTCTGGTCTTAAAAGTTCTTACGAGCCGTTCTGCCAATCCATTCGTCCGCGGATGATATGGTGATGATCTAATGTGTTTTATTCCCTTGCCTTTGCAGTAGTTTTGAAACTCCTGGGATGTAAACTGAGGGCCATTGGAGACTAGAAACTGGGGAAGGCCGAAGGTGGTAAATATTGTGTCCAGTTCATCGCATAGTTTAACAGTTGTAATTTTTGCCATCGGTTTTACCTCGATCCATTTGGAGAATGCATCCGACAGAACTAACCAATACGAGCCTTCAAATGGTCCTGCAAAATCAACGTGAATTCTTTCCCACGCTTGGTCTGGCATGGACCATGAAAAAATTGGCAAATCCGATGTATTAGGCCGGTTCTCCTGGCATTTGCGGCAAGTCTTTACATATGCATCTATGTCTTCCTCGATACTTGGCCACCACACATAGAATCGTGCCAGGGCTCTCATAGCTGATATCCCCGGATGTCCACGATGTAGGTATGTCAGGGTTGCTTTCCTTAAAACGCCAGGAACAACAATGCGGCCCTGCCACATGATGATCTTGTTTTCTATAGATAGCTCGCAGCGTTTGCGAGCATATGGTTTTATCTCATTTGTATATTGTTGCTCACGCCAACCCGTTTTTATAAACTGTGAAATCTGCTTCAGAGTGCAATCTTTTAATGTTTCGTCTCGTATGACGTTTTCTGATAGTGCAAGATCTCCAATCCTATCTGCTTGTAGGCGCGCCACTATTTTGTGAACAGCTAGTTCTGGCTTCGAAGGTAGCTCCTCAGGATTAGGCATCCTAGATAAGTAGTCTGCGATCATGTTGTTACAGCCTTTTGTATATTCTATGTCGTAGGCTGTTCTATATTACTCTTCTTGTGGAAAAGCACGGCTCCCACGCCTTTTTCCGATGCATCACATGCTAGGTAAAGTTGTTGTTTATCATTAAAAGCTACCAGTGGTTTAGAACGTACGATTAACGTTTGTGCTTGTTCAAAAGCTTTAGTTTGGTTGTAGGTCCATCGCCATTTCATCCGGTTCCCTGTAAGTGCATGAAGATCGGCACAGACACTGTGAAGGTGTGGTATAAAACGTTCGTAGAAATTCACTAACCCAAGAAATGATCTTAACTCCTTAGCGTTGGTTGGAGGGGAAGCTTTGGCAATTGCTTCAATCTTAGATTGTGTTGGGCGTACACCATTTCGATCAATCGTGTGTCCGAGGTAATCAACTTCCGGTTGCAGGAAAGTGCATTTCTTCAAGTTGACTTTTAATCCAGCTTGTTCTAATTTTTGAAAAACTGTATGTAGCGTTTCAAGGTGTTCTTTGTCATTTTTCCCTGTAACCGCAATGTCATCGAAATAGACTGCTACTTTCGGTATTCCTTCGAGAAGTTTGTCAAGATAATGCTGAAAAATTGACGGTGCTGTGGAAATACCAAATGGCATACGATTATACTGGTAGTATCCTTTATGTGTCGATATTGTCACGAATTGTTTAGACTCAGGACCTATTTCGAACTGCAGGAAAGCATCTTTAAGGTCAATTTTCGAAAATTTCTTACCATCTGCGAGATTCTGGCGCAATTGATCAAACAGGGGAACTGGGTGTGCGTGTGTTATCAGTACAGGGTTAAGTGTGCTATGGAAATCTCCACAGATTCTGATCTGACCATTAGCTTTGACTACGTTGACGGTTGGTGTCGCCCACTGGATTGGTGTCATGTTTGGGTCTACTTTAGTTATGATACCCTCTTCAACTAGGCGATCTAGCTCAGACTCTATGTTTTTTTTCATTGAAAATTTAATCGATCTCGCTGGGATGTGTTTCGGTTGAGCATTGGGCTTGACGTGTATGTTTACTTGGTAATCTTGAACTTTTCCAAGTTTGCCGTCGAAAAGGACAGTGTATTTGTTAAGAACTTGTTGTAGGGTAAAAGGTTCGTGTCGGATGTCCTTTATCGAGTAAACTGGCTTTGGAAAGTCCATGTGGAACATTTCACTCCATTGTAGACCGAACAACATTGGCTGAGCTGATTTGATAACGATAACAGGTAGTATCTTTTCCTCGTTTTGAACTCTTACTGTAACATTCGTTAGACCTTTTGGCTTAAGTTTTACGTTCCCATACGCGCGTAGGCCTGGAGCCTTTGTGAGAAGAGGAGCGCCTATACGCTTCCAGAACTTGGTGCTGATAATTGAATACACTGATCCGGGGTCCCAGTCTAGCGTACAATTGATGTTGTTAATTAAAACATCTATTTTCTTACTGTGGTTTGCTTTTGTCTTATTAATTTGACAAACGGTGTCGGAATCGTCGTTGCTGTCTTCTGAGTAGGAGGCTAGTGAAGAGTTGTTGCTGTTCCCCTCATGTTTTATCTTGTGTAGCTTGTTTCTCTTCGTAAATGTTTTATGTTTGTTACCGATCCGATTGGGCAGACAAGCTTTACCCGACTTGATACAGCAATCTTCGAAATGGCCAGGTGTATTGCACTCTTTACACGTGTGTGTCTTGGCTGCGCATTGAGTTAATGGGTGTCTTTCAGGTTCGCCGCATCTGAAACATTGGTGAGTTCCTAGTCTACGCGGCGACGTATTCGAGTAAGATCGGGTATTACCTTTTATCTTGTTGACTTTGACATTGTGTGTATCAGCGTCTCCTTCTGCTCGTTCCCGCGATTGAGCAACGTTGAAAATCTGAGCAAAGGTTACTTCTCGCATCTTCCCGTCTCGAAATTCTTGTAAGTCAGGCCATTTTTGTTTCAGGTCAATCTGCAATTGTTCGTGATTCAGCCCGGTTGCAAAACGGTCACCTAGCTGTCGTTCTAAAAGATCGTCGTTATAACCGCAATCTTTGCTTAGCTCTTTCAGTCTATTTGCGTAGTGTTCCATCAATTCGTTGTCCGTGCGTATGCAGTTCCAAAAATCGACCAACGCTCTGTATCTCGTGCGCTTGATTCTGTATAAATCGAGGAGTTTCTCTCGAATATTTGAATATGTGCTGTTTTCGAAATGTGGCGTCAGGGCAACTTTTATGTCGTGGAACGTTTCAGGCGAGAGACATGTGAATAAAAGCTCTTTCTGTATGTTTAGTGCATCCTCTCCCCAAAGTCCGCATTTTGTTTCAAAATAATCAATAAAATTCTCAACTGCAGTTTCGCTAGGAATAAATTTGTCACCCTTAAAACTGTTGTAGATGTTGTTTGTTTTGGCGTTAGCAAGCGACGTGTTTGGTGATTCCGTGCTTCTTGTCGTTGCTGGTGTGGAAATCGCCGCCGCCGCATTTTGTTGCTGCGTGAGTAACAATTGTAAAATATCTGAAATTTGTTTTTGCTGTGAAGCTTGTATTATGAGAAATTTGTCAAATTGCTCACTATTCATTTTTAGTCCTCGTCGCCACTGAAATAAATAATAAAATCGTTTATGTGAATACAATTCATGTTTATTTTAGTTGACAAAACCAACGAATAATGTGTCAGAGCACATCTGTCTATGATAGTAGAAAACTATAAAAAGAGTTTGTAACAGAAGCGGAAGTCAGTAGCGGCGCTGAGGACAGACAGGTCCTGGTGTGGTGGCACAGAGCTGGATTACATTTAGAAGCGGAAGTCAGTAGCGGCGCTGAGGACAGACAGGTCCTGGTGTGGTGGCACAGAGCTGGATTACATTTAGAAGCGGAAGTCAGTAGCGGCGCTGAGGACAGACAGGTCCTGGTGTGGTGGCACAGAGCTGGATTACATTTAGAAGCGGAAGTCAGTAGCGGCGCTGAGGACAGACAGGTCCTGGTGTGGTGGCACAGAGCTGGATTACATTTAGAAGCGGAAGCCAGTAGCGGCGCTGAGGACAGACAGGTCCTGGTGTGGTGGCACAGAGCTGGATTACATTTAGAAGCGGAAGTCAGTAGCGGCGCTGAGGACAGACAGGTCCTGGTGTGGTGGCACAGAGCTGGATTACATTTAGAAGCGGAAGCCAGTAGCGGCGCTGAGGACAGACAGGTCCTGGTGTGGTGGCACAGAGCTGGATTACATTTAGAAGCGGAAGTCAGTAGCAGCGCTGAGGACAGACAGGTCCTGGTGTGGTGGCACAGAGCTGGATTACATTTAGAAGCGGAAGTCAGTAGCGGCGCTGAGGACAGACAGGTCCTGGTGTGGTGGCACAGAGCTGGATTACATTTAGAAGCGGAAGTCAGTAGCGGCGCTGAGGACAGACAGGTCCTGGTGTGGTGGCACAGAGCTGGATTACATTTAGAAGCGGAAGTCAGTAGCGGTGCTGAGGACAGGCAGGTCCTGGTGTGGTGGCACAGAGCTGGATTACATTTAGAAGCGGAAGTCAGTAGCGGCGCTGAGGACAGACAGGTCCTGGTGTGGTGGCACAGAGCTGGATTACATTTAGAAGCGGAAGTCAGTAGCGGCGCTGAGGACAGACAGGTCCTGGTGTGGTGGCACAGAGCTGGATTACATTTAGAAGCGGAAGTCAGTAGCGGCGCTGAGGACAGACAGGTCCTGGTGTGGTGGCACAGAGCTGGATTACATTTAGAAGCGGAAGCCAGTAGCGGCGCTGAGGACAGACAGGTCCTGGTGTGGTGGCACAGAGCTGGATTACATTTAGAAGCGGAAGTCAGTAGCGGCGCTGAGGACAGACAGGTCCTGGTGTGGTGGCACAGAGCTGGATTACATTTAGAAGCGGAAGCCAGTAGCGGCGCTGAGGACAGACAGGTCCTGGTGTGGTGGCACAGAGCTGGATTACATTTAGAAGCGGAAGTCAGTAGCGGCGCTGAGGACAGACAGGTCCTGGTGTGGTGGCACAGAGCTGGATTACATTTAGAAGCGGAAGTCAGTAGCGGCGCTGAGGACAGACAGGTCCTGGTGTGGTGGCACAGAGCTGGATTACATTTAGAAGCGGAAGTCAGTAGCGGCGCTGAGGACAGACAGGTCCTGGTGTGGTGGCACAGAGCTGGATTACATTTAGAAGCGGAAGTCAGTAGCGGTGCTGAGGACAGGCAGGTCCTGGTGTGGTGGCACAGAGCTGGATTACATTTAGAAGCGGAAGTCAGTAGCGGCGCTGAGGACAGACAGGTCCTGGTGTGGTGGCACAGAGCTGGATTACATTTAGAAGCGGAAGTCAGTAGCGGCGCTGAGGACAGACAGGTCCTGGTGTGGTGGCACAGAGCTGGATTACATTTAGAAGCGGAAGCCAGTAGCGGCGCTGAGGAAAGACAGGTCCTGGTGTGGTGGCACAGAGCTGGATTACATTTAGAAGCGGAAGTCAGTAGCGGCGCTGAGGACAGACAGGTCCTGGTGTGGTGGCACAGAGCTGGATTACATTTAGAAGCGGAAGCCAGTAGCGGCGCTGAGGACAGACAGGTCCTTGTGTGGTGGCACAGAGCTGGATTACATTTAGAAGCGGAAGTCAGTAGCGGCGCTGAGGACAGACAGGTCCTGGTGTGGTGGCACAGAGCTGGATTACATTTAGAAGCGGAAGTCAGTAGCGGCGCTGAGGACAGACAGGTCCTGGTGTGGTGGCACAGAGCTGGATTACATTTAGAAGCGGAAGTCAGTAGCGGCGCTGAGGACAGACAGGTCCTGGTGTGGTGGCACAGAGCTGGATTACATTTAGAAGCGGAAGTCAGTAGCGGCGCTGAGGACAGACAGGTCCTGGTGTGGTGGCGCAGAGCTGGATTACATTTAGAAGCAGAAGCCAGTAGCGGCGCTGAGGACAGACAGGTCCTGGTGTGGTGGCACAGAGCTGGATTACATTTAGAAGCGGAAGTCAGTAGCGGCGCTGAAGACAGACAGGTCCTGGTGTGGTGGCACAGAGCTGGATTACATTTAGAAGCGGAAGCCAGTAGCGGCGCTGAGGACAGACAGGTCCTGGTGTGGTGGCACAGAGCTGGATTACATTTAGAAGCGGAAGTCAGTAGCGGCGCTGAGGACAGACAGGTCCTGGTGTGGTGGCACAGAGCTGGATTACATTTAGAAGCGGAAGTCAGTAGCGGCGCTGAGGACAGACAGGTCCTGGTGTGGTGGCACAGAGCTGGATTACATTTAGAAGCGGAAGTCAGTAGCGGCGCTGAGGACAGACAGGTCCTGGTGTGGTGGCACAGAGCTGGATTACATTTAGAAGCGGAAGCCAGTAGCGGCGCTGAGGAAAGACAGGTCCTGGTGTGGTGGCACAGAGCTGGCTTACATTTAGAAGCTGAAATAAATAATAAAATCGTTTATGTGAATACAATTCATGTTTATTTTAGTTGACAAAACCAACGAATAATGTGTCAGAGCACATCTGTCTATGATAGTAGAAAACTATAAAAAGAGTTTGTAACAGAAGCGGAAGTCAGTAGCGGCGCTGAGGACAGACAGGTCCTGGTGTGGTGGCACAGAGCTGGATTACATTTAGAAGCGGAAGTCAGTAGCGGCGCTGAGGACAGACAGGTCCTGGTGTGGTGGCACAGAGCTGGATTACATTTAGAAGCGGAAGCCAGTAGCGGCGCTGAGGACAGACAGGTCCTTGTGTGGTGGCACAGAGCTGGATTACATTTAGAAGCGGAAGTCAGTAGCGGCGCTGAGGACAGACAGGTCCTGGTGTGGTGGCACAGAGCTGGATTACATTTAGAAGCGGAAGTCAGTAGCGGCGCTGAGGACAGACATGTCCTGGTGTGGTGGCACAGAGCTGGATTACATTTAGAAGCGGAAGTCAGTAGCGGCGCTGAGGACAGACAGGTCCTGGTGTGGTGGCACAGAGCTGGATTACATTTAGAAGCGGAAGTCAGTAGCGGCGCTGAGGACAGACAGGTCCTGGTGTGGTGGCGCAGAGCTGGATTACATTTAGAAGCAGAAGCCAGTAGCGGCGCTGAGGACAGACAGGTCCTGGTGTGGTGGCACAGAGCTGGATTACATTTAGAAGCGGAAGTCAGTAGCGGCGCTGAGGACAGACAGGTCCTGGTGTGGTGGCACAGAGCTGGATTACATTTAGAAGCGGAAGCCAGTAGCGGCGCTGAGGACAGACAGGTCCTGGTGTGGTGGCACAGAGCTGGATTACATTTAGAAGCGGAAGTCAGTAGCGGCGCTGAGGACAGACAGGTCCTGGTGTGGTGGCACAGAGCTGGATTACATTTAGAAGCGGAAGTCAGTAGCGGCGCTGAGGACAGACAGGTCCTGGTGTGGTGGCACAGAGCTGGATTACATTTAGAAGCGGAAGCCAGTAGCGGCGCTGAGGAAAGACAGGTCCTGGTGTGGTGGCACAGAGCTGGCTTACATTTAGAAGCTGAAATAAATAATAAAATCGTTTATGTGAATACAATTCATGTTTATTTTAGTTGACAAAACCAACGAATAATGTGTCAGAGCACATCTGTCTATGATAGTAGAAAACTATAAAAAGAGTTTGTAACAGAAGCGGAAGTCAGTAGCGGCGCTGAGGACAGACAGGTCCTGGTGTGGTGGCACAGAGCTGGATTACATTTAGAAGCGGAAGCCAGTAGCGGCGCTGAGGACAGACAGGTCCTGGTGTGGTGGCACAGAGCTGGATTACATTTAGAAGCGGAAGTCAGTAGCGGCGCTGAGGACAGACAGGTCCTGGTGTGGTGGCACAGAGCTGGATTACATTTAGAAGCGGAAGCCAGTAGCGGCGCTGAGGACAGACAGGTCCTGGTGTGGTGGCACAGAGCTGGATTACATTTAGAAGCGGAAGCCAGTAGCGGCGCTGAGGAAAGACAGGTCCTGGTGTGGTGGCACAGAGCTGGCTTACATTTAGAAGCTGAAATAAATAATAAAATCGTTTATGTGAATACAATTCATGTTTATTTTAGTTGACAAAACCAACGAATAATGTGTCAGAGCACATCTGTCTATGATAGTAGAAAACTATAAAAAGAGTTTGTAACATTCGTCACCCTTCTAATATTTAAAACTTTAAATCTCCATCTCATCAATCAGGCGCCGGGGCGGCCTGATGGTACGCTTGCTTCGACGCGGTGCCATCGGCGTAGCAAACGGCAAGTCCGTCACGTTCTGTTGTGAGCAAGACTGAGAAGCCTCGTGAGCAGTTTCTGTTTCGGCACACGATACAGGACAAGGTCTTGGGAATCCCGTAGCCTCCAGTACCGGGGTCGAGGACGCAACAGGAACTATTGAAGTATTTGGAGCTTTTTCAGAGAGACGCTCGTCTGATTCGGCGAGACGAGGCCGTATATGGTCTGCGTGGTACCTCCTTTCCACACCTGTTGGAGTGCCGATAACATAATGAATATCGATGTGTGCGTCGAGATATAGTGGCTGGTTCCCAACGCGACTGTTCCCTGGCTCGGACGTATACAGCATCACCTGTTCTGTAATTCGGCGTTTGGTTCTCAGAGTTAACATTGGCTTGTATCTGCTTGTATTGTATCGACCGTTTAGCACTCGGTCGAGCATTGTCTAGCTCGCAATTTATCTGCCGTCCAAACATTAACTGGGCCGGGGTTTTGCCAGTAGAGGTATGAGGTGTGATGCGATAGGCAAACAGAAAATTTTCCAGTCTTTTTTTGAGGCTTGCTGTACTGGAAGACATTCTGGTCTTAAAAGTTCTTACGAGCCGTTCTGCCAATCCATTCGTCCGCGGATGATATGGTGATGATCTAATGTGTTTTATTCCCTTGCCTTTGCAGTAGTTTTGAAACTCCTGGGATGTAAACTGAGGGCCATTGGAGACTAGAAACTGGGGAAGGCCGAAGGTGGTAAATATTGTGTCCAGTTCATCGCATAGTTTAACAGTTGTAATTTTTGCCATCGGTTTTACCTCGATCCATTTGGAGAATGCATCCGACAGAACTAACCAATACGAGCCTTCAAATGGTCCTGCAAAATCAACGTGAATTCTTTCCCACGCTTGGTCTGGCATGGACCATGAAAAAATTGGCAAATCCGATGTATTAGGCCGGTTCTCCTGGCATTTGCGGCAAGTCTTTACATATGCATCTATGTCTTCCTCGATACTTGGCCACCACACATAGAATCGTGCCAGGGCTCTCATAGCTGATATCCCCGGATGTCCACGATGTAGGTATGTCAGGGTTGCTTTCCTTAAAACGCCAGGAACAACAATGCGGCCCTGCCACATGATGATCTTGTTTTCTATAGATAGCTCGCAGCGTTTGCGAGCATATGGTTTTATCTCATTTGTATATTGTTGCTCACGCCAACCCGTTTTTATAAACTGTGAAATCTGCTTCAGAGTGCAATCTTTTAATGTTTCGTCTCGTATGACGTTTTCTGATAGTGCAAGATCTCCAATCCTATCTGCTTGTAGGCGCGCCACTATTTTGTGAACAGCTAGTTCTGGCTTCGAAGGTAGCTCCTCAGGATTAGGCATCCTAGATAAGTAGTCTGCGATCATGTTGTTACAGCCTTTTGTATATTCTATGTCGTAGGCTGTTCTATATTACTCTTCTTGTGGAAAAGCACGGCTCCCACGCCTTTTTCCGATGCATCACATGCTAGGTAAAGTTGTTGTTTATCATTAAAAGCTACCAGTGGTTTAGAACGTACGATTAACGTTTGTGCTTGTTCAAAAGCTTTAGTTTGGTTGTAGGTCCATCGCCATTTCATCCGGTTCCCTGTAAGTGCATGAAGATCGGCACAGACACTGTGAAGGTGTGGTATAAAACGTTCGTAGAAATTCACTAACCCAAGAAATGATCTTAACTCCTTAGCGTTGGTTGGAGGGGAAGCTTTGGCAATTGCTTCAATCTTAGATTGTGTTGGGCGTACACCATTTCGATCAATCGTGTGTCCGAGGTAATCAACTTCCGGTTGCAGGAAAGTGCATTTCTTCAAGTTGACTTTTAATCCAGCTTGTTCTAATTTTTGAAAAACTGTATGTAGCGTTTCAAGGTGTTCTTTGTCATTTTTCCCTGTAACCGCAATGTCATCGAAATAGACTGCTACTTTCGGTATTCCTTCGAGAAGTTTGTCAAGATAATGCTGAAAAATTGACGGTGCTGTGGAAATACCAAATGGCATACGATTATACTGGTAGTATCCTTTATGTGTCGATATTGTCACGAATTGTTTAGACTCAGGACCTATTTCGAACTGCAGGAAAGCATCTTTAAGGTCAATTTTCGAAAATTTCTTACCATCTGCGAGATTCTGGCGCAATTGATCAAACAGGGGAACTGGGTGTGCGTGTGTTATCAGTACAGGGTTAAGTGTGCTATGGAAATCTCCACAGATTCTGATCTGACCATTAGCTTTGACTACGTTGACGGTTGGTGTCGCCCACTGGATTGGTGTCATGTTTGGGTCTACTTTAGTTATGATACCCTCTTCAACTAGGCGATCTAGCTCAGACTCTATGTTTTTTTTCATTGAAAATTTAATCGATCTCGCTGGGATGTGTTTCGGTTGAGCATTGGGCTTGACGTGTATGTTTACTTGGTAATCTTGAACTTTTCCAAGTTTGCCGTCGAAAAGGACAGTGTATTTGTTAAGAACTTGTTGTAGGGTAAAAGGTTCGTGTCGGATGTCCTTTATCGAGTAAACTGGCTTTGGAAAGTCCATGTGGAACATTTCACTCCATTGTAGACCGAACAACATTGGCTGAGCTGATTTGATAACGATAACAGGTAGTATCTTTTCCTCGTTTTGAACTCTTACTGTAACATTCGTTAGACCTTTTGGCTTAAGTTTTACGTTCCCATACGCGCGTAGGCCTGGAGCCTTTGTGAGAAGAGGAGCGCCTATACGCTTCCAGAACTTGGTGCTGATAATTGAATACACTGATCCGGGGTCCCAGTCTAGCGTACAATTGATGTTGTTAATTAAAACATCTATTTTCTTACTGTGGTTTGCTTTTGTCTTATTAATTTGACAAACGGTGTCGGAATCGTCGTTGCTGTCTTCTGAGTAGGAGGCTAGTGAAGAGTTGTTGCTGTTCCCCTCATGTTTTATCTTGTGTAGCTTGTTTCTCTTCGTAAATGTTTTATGTTTGTTACCGATCCGATTGGGCAGACAAGCTTTACCCGACTTGATACAGCAATCTTCGAAATGGCCAGGTGTATTGCACTCTTTACACGTGTGTGTCTTGGCTGCGCATTGAGTTAATGGGTGTCTTTCAGGTTCGCCGCATCTGAAACATTGGTGAGTTCCTAGTCTACGCGGCGACGTATTCGAGTAAGATCGGGTATTACCTTTTATCTTGTTGACTTTGACATTGTGTGTATCAGCGTCTCCTTCTGCTCGTTCCCGCGATTGAGCAACGTTGAAAATCTGAGCAAAGGTTACTTCTCGCATCTTCCCGTCTCGAAATTCTTGTAAGTCAGGCCATTTTTGTTTCAGGTCAATCTGCAATTGTTCGTGATTCAGCCCGGTTGCAAAACGGTCACCTAGCTGTCGTTCTAAAAGATCGTCGTTATAACCGCAATCTTTGCTTAGCTCTTTCAGTCTATTTGCGTAGTGTTCCATCAATTCGTTGTCCGTGCGTATGCAGTTCCAAAAATCGACCAACGCTCTGTATCTCGTGCGCTTGATTCTGTATAAATCGAGGAGTTTCTCTCGAATATTTGAATATGTGCTGTTTTCGAAATGTGGCGTCAGGGCAACTTTTATGTCGTGGAACGTTTCAGGCGAGAGACATGTGAATAAAAGCTCTTTCTGTATGTTTAGTGCATCCTCTCCCCAAAGTCCGCATTTTGTTTCAAAATAATCAATAAAATTCTCAACTGCAGTTTCGCTAGGAATAAATTTGTCACCCTTAAAACTGTTGTAGATGTTGTTTGTTTTGGCGTTAGCAAGCGACGTGTTTGGTGATTCCGTGCTTCTTGTCGTTGCTGGTGTGGAAATCGCCGCCGCCGCATTTTGTTGCTGCGTGAGTAACAATTGTAAAATATCTGAAATTTGTTTTTGCTGTGAAGCTTGTATTATGAGAAATTTGTCAAATTGCTCACTATTCATTTTTAGTCCTCGTCGCCACTGAAATAAATAATAAAATCGTTTATGTGAATACAATTCATGTTTATTTTAGTTGACAAAACCAACGAATAATGTGTCAGAGCACATCTGTCTATGATAGTAGAAAACTATAAAAAGAGTTTGTAACAGAAGCGGAAGTCAGTAGCGGCGCTGAGGACAGACAGGTCCTGGTGTGGTGGCACAGAGCTGGATTACATTTAGAAGCGGAAGTCAGTAGCGGCGCTGAGGACAGACAGGTCCTGGTGTGGTGGCACAGAGCTGGATTACATTTAGAAGCGGAAGTCAGTAGCGGCGCTGAGGACAGACAGGTCCTGGTGTGGTGGCACAGAGCTGGATTACATTTAGAAGCGGAAGCCAGTAGCGGCGCTGAGGACAGACAGGTCCTGGTGTGGTGGCACAGAGCTGGATTACATTTAGAAGCGGAAGTCAGTAGCGGCGCTGAGGACAGACAGGTCCTGGTGTGGTGGCACAGAGCTGGATTACATTTAGAAGCGGAAGTCAGTAGCGGCGCTGAGGACAGACAGGTCCTGGTGTGGTGGCACAGAGCTGGATTACATTTAGAAGCGGAAGTCAGTAGCGGCGCTGAGGACAGACAGGTCCTGGTGTGGTGGCACAGAGCTGGATTACATTTAGAAGCGGAAGTCAGTAGCGGTGCTGAGGACAGGCAGGTCCTGGTGTGGTGGCACAGAGCTGGATTACATTTAGAAGCGGAAGTCAGTAGCGGCGCTGAGGACAGACAGGTCCTGGTGTGGTGGCACAGAGCTGGATTACATTTAGAAGCGGAAGTCAGTAGCGGCGCTGAGGACAGACAGGTCCTGGTGTGGTGGCACAGAGCTGGATTACATTTAGAAGCGGAAGCCAGTAGCGGCGCTGAGGAAAGACAGGTCCTGGTGTGGTGGCACAGAGCTGGATTACATTTAGAAGCGGAAGTCAGTAGCGGCGCTGAGGACAGACAGGTCCTGGTGTGGTGGCACAGAGCTGGATTACATTTAGAAGCGGAAGCCAGTAGCGGCGCTGAGGACAGACAGGTCCTTGTGTGGTGGCACAGAGCTGGATTACATTTAGAAGCGGAAGTCAGTAGCGGCGCTGAGGACAGACAGGTCCTGGTGTGGTGGCACAGAGCTGGATTACATTTAGAAGCGGAAGTCAGTAGCGGCGCTGAGGACAGACAGGTCCTGGTGTGGTGGCACAGAGCTGGATTACATTTAGAAGCGGAAGTCAGTAGCGGCGCTGAGGACAGACAGGTCCTGGTGTGGTGGCGCAGAGCTGGATTACATTTAGAAAAAATAAAACGTCAAGTGCGAGTTAGACTCGCGCATCAAGGGTTCCGTACAAACTCCTACTCTTTAGCAAAGAAATCCAGACGAATAAGGCACACTAATTTTCTGATTTGATAACGATTATGAAGTACTTAACTTATTTAGTATATATTTAGTAGTTTTTTAACAGTTTGCAGATAGCTTAATTCATGCTTGATCGTTATGCTGGCGTACCCACAAACAATGGTCATTATTTCTTAAACCAAGGAGGCGCTATTTATTTTACTTTTGCACTGATTATCTACTTTATTTATACGCTATTTATTAGGCATAACAACAAACGTGAATTCGGTTATGTGTACGCTACCATCACGGACACAAGAAGTTGAAGCTGTCAATTTTAGCGTAGCGTTACCTCAGCCTCAGAGCGTTACATTCTCTTTGGGAAGCTAAATAAACACAATTATCTTTACTGTTAGGTACCTATCTATGTCCTCCGCTAGGAGTATAGTTTTCTATGATATGCGTTAGCATCCCTAGTACATCTGTGTCTATGATCTATGTATACTCGCTCTACGTACTACGTAACAGGTTACGTAATTATTTATTTTCCAGAAGCCTGTGATCATCAAGGGCCTGTACATTTTGGATCTCTCGTACCAGTCATTCGTATCGGTAAGAGAACCTACTTTTTTGTAGGTAAGTATTTTAAGTTGATAGGTACCTTCCACACAGCACAGTATGTATGTACCACAGATATCAGAAATAAAGGTATGTACCTACCTTACTTACTCACAGCACAGTATGTATGTATGTACCTACCTAACTTACTCACAGCACAGTATGTATGTACCTAACCTACCTAACTTACTCACAGCACAGTATGTATATGTACCTACCTAACTTACTCACAGCACAGTATGTATGTACCTACCTAACTTACTCACAGCACAGTATGTATGTACCTTACCTACCTAACTTACTCACAGCACAGTATGTATGTACCTACCTAACTTACTCACAGCACAGTATGTATGTACCTACCTAACTTACTCACAGCACAGTATGTATGTACCTACCTAACTTACTCACAGCACAGTATGTATGTACCTACCTAACTTACTCACAGCACAGTATGTATGTACCTTACCTACCTAACTTACTCACAGCACAGTATGTATGTACCTACCTAACTTACTCACAGCACAGTATGTATGTACCTTACCTACCTAACTTACTCACAGCACAGTATGTATGTACCTACCTAACTTACTCACAGCACAGTATGTATGTACCTACCTAACTTACTCACAGCACAGTATGTATGTACCTTACCTACCTAACTTACTCACAGCACAGTATGTATGTACCTACCTAACTTACTCACAGCACAGTATGTATGTAGGTACCTACCTAACTTACTCACAGCACAGTATGTATGTAGGTACCTACTAGAGATGTAACGAATATTCGCATCCGCATTCGCATTCGCGAATATTCGCAGGATTTTCAATATTCGCATTCGCATCCGCATTCGCCAAAATCTATGCGAATATTTGGCGAATGTTGATGAGGCAAAAACTTACCTAATATATTTAAAAAACTGTTCTCTTTTACATGCGGAATTATAAAAAAAACTCTGCACATCTCGTAAATAGGGATTATGACAGTAACAAAAAGCATCATTATTATGTATTTACTAAATTAAATCAGAGCCATACATGACAAAACGCGAATTATAATTTTTATTTTGATCAAGATCAATTATTATTTTGACAAATAATATCTACAAAATACAATAATCCGCCATGACACGTTGAACAAAAATTAGAGAACACAGACCAATGACGTCATGTGGTCACAAAGTAAAATGGAAGACACAGAATAACCACAGAAATAAGTAATTGTAAACGTATGACTTTCTTCAATCAATAGCTAGCTTCTTTGTTTCTTGACAATATTGTTAATACTTGTTTTATTATTTGATTGTATTTCTTATTTGTGAAGACATACTAAAGAATATAATAAGGTAATTCTGTATCATTAAAATTTGTGCATCGACGTCATAGACAGTCGCCACGAGAATTGTAGCGTTTTAGAGCGAAATTTAAATTACATTTTTAAAAACTCAATTTTACCTTCAAAATCCATGTTTTTTGTAGAAATATGTTTTATTTTCTATTCAGTAGATGTTTAAAAATATCAAGGAGTAGTCTCAAAATCAATCATCATGCCTATTACTATATTTTATTATGGCACTCTTATTGCTAATTCTTTAATAAGAACTTTGTAAGAAACTTTGACAAAACTTAACTGAAAAAAAAATGTTGAACTGACTTTGATTGGGTGACTAGTGTTTGTCCGTGGCTTTGCACGCGTTTCTACGAAATTAAAGAAACTAAACGTTTAATGTTTATTTTTTCCCTATGGGAACTAATTTGTGAGATCGAAAAATAGCCTAGCCTTTGCTTTGAATGACAATGTATTGATTATTCTAACCCCCCCTGGGGTACCCTTTAATGGCGGGAACCACTTGACAAATTTATGGTTTGTTTTTGGCGTGCACAGACCTTGATCGGAGGACCTAGGACAAGGCCGTCTTTTATTTTTTATTATTATGTTATACTGGTTAATAATTAAATATGAATATTTTAAATATTAAAAAAACAAGTTAATTTCTAGTTACACCCAACCCAAACCTCATAAGCTAGAAATCTTAAATTTTAAGCATAGGAGTTTTGGAAATTACACCCGCAAAAGAAAAGAGGATTGAAGTTTTTTACGTGTTTCTTTTAACTCTAAGAAGTGCCCAAATTTGCTTGAAATTTACCAAAAATACAAAGGCGTTGAACACGTATTTCAGAATTTTCTAAAATATTAATGAAATGGTTAGGTATATGAAAGTTTAAGATTTATAGTTGGGCTCCGACTTAAAAAGGGCTGTAACTTTCTAACGCATAACGCTATTATACTGAAATATTCTGAGTATATAAAAAACAATAGATTGAAAAACGACTATCAGAAATTTTCAAGAAAACTCTTAATATGATAGTATGCGGTTTTCAATCCATTCCTTTTTATATACTCAGAAATTTTCAGTACAATAGCGTATTGTATTATATCGATAGCGTTATGCTTATGTAACTTTTAAACCAGTACCCCTATTTATAATTTTACATTTTGCATGTTCCGCATCCACTAAGTGAAATAAGTCTAAACGTGGTCTAAATTTTACTCAATGTTTTCATGGAGGAACTCATTTTTCCCAAAATAACATATAAAAGACAAACAAATCCAACTCCAACCGACAAATGTGTGGATAAAAATATTATCACACAAACAACGCGATTGGTAGACGAAGATAGCAACAAACGATTCATCTTAATTCTAAATTTCTAAATTTTTGCTCTGCATCTGTTTTGATACAATTTTGCCAATATCAGTTTCAAATTCTGTGGTTATCAAGGTTGTGAATTGTCGATGTCATGAATGAATGAAATAAACATTATTACCCGTACGTAATTGGTAGTTGAAGATAGCTTATAGCAAACGTTGGTAATTGGACAACGCGCGCGCCAATAAACAGTACGTGAAGTTGGCGGCAAGTTCAAAATACCAACATTCGCATTCGCATTCGCATTCGCGAATGTGAGCATCGAATACTCGCATTCGCATTCGCATTCGCGAATGTCGAAAATTTGACATTCGTTACATCCCTAGTACCTACCTAACTTACCTACTCACAGCACAGTATGTATGTGTATGTAGGTACCTACCTAACTTACTCACAGCACAGTATGTATGTGTATGTAGGTAGCTACCTAACTAATACATTTTATTTGTTTCAGCTCGTTAAATCAACGTATTCATTATTTACTCTGATTTACTGATTCGCTGGAAAAGTATCTAGTGCCTACATAGAGGTCGGTACCTACACAAAATAGGTAATGAACAAGGTAGGTACCTACCTAAGTGTAAAACATTTTGTATTTACTCATTTTTAGCTGTTTCAAAATCTCTATTAAGTACGGTGTATAAGTATAATATTATACTTACCTACCTACCTTTAGGTAGGTAGGTAGGTAGGTAGGTAGGTTAGGTAGGTAGGTACCTATCCCTTTTACTGCGCGCGCCGTCGCGTCAGTCTGTCATTCCGAGCGATAACAAGCTCCTTATTAAATAAATGATGTAAGTACCTACACTTTATTGATGAAGTTATTATTTAAATGACCGATGAATGGACTCTACGTCCAGCGATTTAGATATAAATGGACTCTACGCCCAGCCCAGGTTCAGGTAATTCCACATAACCACCATTATTATTACCTGCCTTCGTCAAATTATCAAGAAACCTAATTTTCTTGATCTAACAAATCGCTCCTCAATTTATGGGACACAGACAAGACTAGTGTCGTGTAGTTACCGCCGCTCCGCGTGTCCGTGATGGTCAATACCGTCTTTACCATAAGGGCACACTGGGCCCGTGCCCAGGGCCCCCATCCTCAGGGGGCCCCGAGGACCGACAATATCTCTCACATTTAGGCTGAGCGCAGACTTGAGTCACGACAGTTTTAAGACAGACTATTGCTTTACCAAATGTATGAAGATGCGCAAACTTCAAACAAAACGTCTCATAGACAAATTTGTCTAATACCTAAAAGAACTGCACGGCGACAAGTCTGACTAACGATTGTCGGCTTCCCTTTTGCGCACATCAAAGACAAAACAGTCTTGTGACGTACCCCCCTCTCTTTTAGTCCCGTCGTCGTCCGAGCGTTCAGAGAGTAAACACGTCGCATCATGTTTACAGATGAAGAACTCGTAGAAAAATTAATTGACGAGGTTGAAAAGAGGCCTGTACTTTTTAATAAAATGTGTAAGGAATATTCTGATGTCAATTTAAAAAGTCCATTCAAAGTCAAAGTCAAAGTCAATAACTTTATTTCTTTAGGCTTACAAACTAAGCACTTAGACACGTCAAATATAATACTATAAACAGGTTTATAAATAGTCATTATTATCAAATAGGAAATATGATGTTATTGATTTTATTCGCTTCAATTTTTTGTCCACTAGTGGAAGAAGCGAAAAAGAAACCACTAGTAAGTTTTATAAAACTTAAAATTAATACATTATCTTAGTCTAATTATAATCTAATTTGTATAAAACTCAATATTTATATAAAACTAACTAAGCTTAACATTATTTCCCTTAAATACCATTGTCAGTGCGGAACTGGGCGACATCTGGCCAAGCATTAACATCATTGATGTAATCATCTATGGAGTAAAAGGCTTTCTTGATAAGATTTCGTTTTATGTACAGTTTAAATTTACGAATAGGGAGCTCAGTTGCTTCAGATGGAAGCTTGTTGTAGAAGCGTACGCAATTACCCATAAATGATTTCCCTACCTTTCGTAATCTATATGATGGGATGTGCAGTTTGTTCTTGTTTCTGGTATTTATTTTGTGAATATCAGATTTTTTTAAAAAGCTATCTTTATTTTTGTGTGTATACATTAGATTTTCATAGATGTATTGCGATATTACTGTTAAAATATTTATGTCTTTAAATAATTCCCTCAAAGAGTGGCGTGGCTTTAATTTATAAATTGCGCGTACAGCCCTTTTTTGGAGAACAAAGATAGTCTGAATATCGGCTGCCCGTCCCCAAAGCAAAATACCATAAGACATGATACTATGGAAGTAACTGAAATAAACTAACCTAGCTGTATCTTCATCGGTAATATATCTAATTGTTCGAACCGCATATGCTGCTGAACTTAGTCTGCCTGCGAGAGCCTCAATTTGCGGTCTCCATTGAAGAGAGGAATCAATATGTAAACCTAGGAAAACCGTTGAGTCGACAAGGTCAACGATCTCATCCTTTAGCATTATCTTAGTTGGAAGTTCTCTTACATTTGGTAATATGAATTTTATGCATTTGGTTTTTTTAGCATTTAGTACAAGGTTGTTGGAGGTGAACCAATCTAGTATTTGTGAAAGCGAGTTATTTACATCGTCATAATTACATTTATTTCTGTCAACTTTAAAAATCAATGAAGTATCATCAGCAAATAACACTATATCACAGAGATCTTTTGCAAAAAAAGGGAGATCATTTACATATACTAAAAATAAAAAGGATCCTAATATTGATCCTTGTGGGACGCCCAATTCAATTTTTGAGCCCCGAGATCTTTCTTTACCAATATCTACTTTTTGGACTCGACCAGATAAATAAGATTGCATTAGGTCCAGTGCCTTGTTGCCAATACCGTAATGTTTCAATTTTACAATGAGTGTACTATGATCTACACAATCAAAAGCCTTAGAAAGGTCACAAAATATACCAATAGCGTTTTTTGCTTTATCCCAGGCATCCATTATATGTTTTAATAGAGCTGTGCCAGCATCGGTTGTCGATCTACCCTTGGTGAAGCCAAATTGATTTTTATGAAGTAACCTATTAAGGTTAAAGTGAGAGGTTAACTGAGTTAGAATAATTTTTTCAAAAACTTTACTTATTGCAGGAAGTATTGAAATTGGCCTGTAGTTGGCTGGATCAGTGTGACTACCAGATTTATAAAGAGGTACTAGTTTACTATATTTCATGAGATCAGGAAAAACTCCTGCGTCGACACAACTATTGAAAATGTAGGCCAAACAAGGAGCAACTTCCTTAATAATTGAACTCATTACTTTGGTGGAAATACCCCAAAGATCCTCAGTATTTTTGATGTTAATGGACTTAAATGTTTTCACTATATAATTAGCATTTACATGGGTAAAGATAAACACCTCCTTACATTTTCCAACAGATGATTCTAATAATTTAACTGCTATTGAAGGTGAGGAGTTTAGAGACTGGGTAACAACTTTAAGGACATTAGAAAAAAATGCATCAAAAGCATCGGCAATATCTTTATCGTGTATAAGTATTGTATTATTAATTTTTAACCTTATTTCTCTATTACGTGGCTTTGATTTGCCAGTTTCGTTATTTATTAGTCTCCATGTTGCTTTTATTTTATCTGATGAGTTTACTATTTTTTTTCTTAAGAACAGGCATTTCGCAGCGTTGCAGACTTTCTTAAATGTTTTTGAGTAGTTGGTTACATATAAAAGAAACGCAGGATCATGTAACATAGCTTCTCTAGCAGCATAAAGATCGTACAGTCTATTCCTACTTCTATAAATGCCGGGAGTGGCCCAATCAGTGAAGCCGACCCTTTCTTCATTTTGATACTGGAAAAGAATTGACGCAGACGGTGCGCGATGTCGTAGGTACGTAATAGACAAAACAGTTTTGTTTTAGGTGTGCGACGTGTCGTAGACAAAACAGTTTTGTTTTCGTTTTAAGGCAGACTTGTCTATGTGAGGAAAGTCTGTCTCAAAACTGTCATGACTCAAGTCTGCGTTCAGCCTTATTCTCAAAACATTTTTTTTCGAGCACAGTTCCTAACAGCGCCACGCTCAAAATATTTTTTTGTCGGGTTGTACTAAATAGTAATATTTCAGAACGCATTAATAGTAAATTAGATTTATCTACTAAGTACACTAGCGATCAAACATGTAAACCACCCCAATTCCAAAGTCAAGCTGCATAGTCTAAGACACGGAATGCAAGAAGTAGAAGGAAGTGCACGCACTTGTAGTTCCAGAACCACTGTCGCCAAACAAGATTTATTTATGTACAGTAGTAATAACACTACAAAGAAATCTTTGTTTTCAATGGTTAACGATCCCCCTTAGGTACATTACTATAAAGGGTATCCGTTATCCTGGATGAATGTATAACACACATTAATTCATTCAGGATCATCAATTTAGGGAAATTTAAGTTGTAATACCCCACATAGACCACAAGATTATACAGATAAGACAGAAGAGGCAGATTATACAGAAGTCCGAAGAGTATAATCAGCCCCTGTGTAATCTACGGTCCCTTAAAGTAATCTACGGTCTATCCTTTGTGGACTATGAAAAGCCTTTGACTCTGTCGAAACCTGGGCTGTTCTGGAATCCTTACAGCGATGAAAAGTAGACTATCGTTATATCGAGGTGCTGAGATGTCTTTATGATGCCGCCACCGTGTCCAAGTACAGGGCCAGCACTCTAAACCTATCCAACTGCGCAGAGGAGTGAGACAGGAGGATGTTATATCCCCAAAACTGTTTACAACCGCGTTAGAAGATGTGTTTAAGACGCTGAACTGGAAATGTAAGGGCATTAACACAAACGGTGATTACATCTTATACCTGCGATCCCAGAGGAGTGAGACAGGAGGATGTTATATCCCCAAAACTGTTTACAACCGCGTTAGAAGATGTGTTTAAGACGCTGAACTGGAAATGTAAGGGCATTAACACAAACGGTGATTACATCTTATACCTGCGTCCCCGCTCTTTCTTGAATATCTCAGTAACTACTGCAGCTATTAACATGAAATTTGAAATAATGATACATGCGCCATTACTGATTTCAAGAAAAATATATATAAATAAATATAAAAATGAAAATGAATAATTTCAGTACAAATTTTGATGTTGAAATTTCAAAAGAGACCTAGGAAGGCAAATGGGGTATCAAATGAAAGGTATCGTTTTGTACATTTCAAAACACTTTTTGAAATTTCTGTAAGTTTCATACTTTTTGAAATATTTCAAAAAAAGTCGAAAAACTGACCATTCCCCCCCCCCCCCCCCCCTAGCTCCGAAGATTGCAGACCGATCCATGTACAATGTATTAGGCGTTTGTAGACATCGATCTATATTTTACAGGAAAAATATAGAGAAGTCTGTAATAATAATGGTTTTTGAAAAATGGTCAAAAAGGGGGGAATTTTTTTCAAAAGGGGGGGACCTACCCATGTGGTGTATCAAATGAAAGGTATCGTTTTGACCATTTCAAAACACTTTTAAAAATTTCTTTAAGTTTCATACTTTTTAAAATATTTCAAAAAAAGTCTAAAAATTTACCATTCCCCCCCCCCCCCCCTTAGCTCCGAAGATTGCAGACTGATCCATGTACAATGTATTAGGCGTTTGTAGACATCGATCTATATTTTATAGGAAAAATATAGAGAATTCTGTAATATTAGGTCCTTACATATGAAATTGGCGTTTTTCGTACTGGCCACTTTAATCACAAATTTCTCCTCTTTGGTAAGGAATTCCAAATTCAAATTTGTACAGCTATAGACTCATGTATTTGTGCTTCGATGATCGTCATTCATTTGTTTTTTTTCTTCTGTTTTTTTCTGTTTGCGTCACTCATTTTACAAAATGGAAAACTTAAAATATCGCATTATTTACGAGTACGAGTTCCGCCGTGGCACTAGTGCTGCGGAAACAACTCGAAGGGTGAATGATGTGTATGGCGGTCGTGTTGCAAAAGAAAACACAGTTCGTTTTTGGTTCCAACGTGGCCAGCCAGCCAAATCCTGCCCCAAGCGAAAATTAACCCCAAAAAAGTTACTTGTAAGCGTTTGGTGGACTAGTGCCGGTATTGTTCATTACAGTTTTCTCAAATCTGGCCAGACTATTACGGCTGATGTCTATTGTCAGCAATTGCAAACCATGATGGAAAAGCTAGCGGCTAAACAACCTAGGCTGGTCAATCGCTCCACGCCACTGCTGCTTCACGACAACGCTAGACCACACACTGCGCAACAGACGGCTACTAAATTAGAAGAGCTTCAATTGGAAAGTCTAAGATATCCTCCGTACTCCCCGGACCTTGCTCCAACAGATTACCATTTTTTTCGAAATTTGGATAACTTCTTGCAAGGGAAAAAATTCAACTCCGATGGGGCAGTCCAAATCGCCTTCAAAGATTTTATTGATTCCCGTCCGACTGGTTTTTTTAGTAAAGGGATCAATGAACTACCTATAAGATGGCAAAAGTGCATAGAAAATAATGGTTCATACTTTGACTAATTAAATATATTATATTAAAAAATATTCGACTTTTTGTTCCTCCCATACAAAACGCCAATTTCATATGTAAGGACCTAATAATAATGGTTTTTGAAAAATGTTCAAAAAGGGTGCTGCAATCTTCGGAGATAGGGGGGGGCCCTATCTCCGAAGATTGCAGACCGATCCATGTGCAATGTATTAGGTGTTTGTAGATATCAATCTATATTTTACAGGAAAAATATAGAGAAGTCTGTAATAATAATAGTTTGTGAAAAATGATCAAAAAGGGTGATTTTTTTTTCAAAAATCCTGGCCGCTGTGGCTCGTCATCGTGAGCCCTAGCGGCGCTGTTGTTCAGCGGTGCACGGTGCCAGGGCGCTTACTTCAGCGCTATTAAAATAATTGGAACAGAACCTAAATTTATAGCAGGGGTGTTCTAGATATCAGTATCCGTCACCGAAACAATCGGATATCCGAAATAAAAACTATTAGTAACCGTATGTAACCAATACCGATATAAAAGTTTCGGATAATTAGGGATAGGGTTGTGTGGTTCGTTCACTCGTTTTTATTGTCCTCGGCCGCTGAGCCGACATGCGACAGAGTCTCCCCTGTGTACTTTATTATTTCTATCACAACTACTAAATCTTTGTGGGATTGCATTACAATTTTACACTAACAAAAACCTACCTACGCAGTTATGTCTATTTGAACCTTTATAATCACGTTTAGGACTTCTTCCTCTTGTAACAATGTGCTCAAACCATAGATAGAGAGAGAGGGTCCCAGGCGGGACCTCTCTCTTCAGCTTTCAGTCTTCAGAATATACACTGATAGTGATAATGTACAAAAAAATACAAAAATATTTATTACTTTAACTTAATGTACAATAGTATAACAGTGTTTGAGATTCCCTTCTAAGTAAAATAAATACTTGTGTTAGGAAATCTCGCTCTTCTAAAACAAACAATAGGTAGGTACCTATAAGAAATATAATTAAGATATAAATAAAGAAGGTAGGTACTTATTATTATTTAAAGGTTAGTTAAGCTGATAAAAATTCAAATTTCAAGTGTACCTACATATACAAATGAATTAGAACATGAGCGATGTATGTGTGTGTGTGTGTGAGGGTGTGAGGGTGGATCTGAGGGTTGAGCTTGGTAACGTTCAACCCACGGTTTAACCTGTTCCCAAATAAGGACGTTGGACTGACCCCTCTAACTGCATCTCCATCACTTCCATACTCTACACACTGTTCACTCGCCTCTGTCTGAATGGGGTGATGCAAACCTGGTGCGGACCAACGCATCCAAAACTCAGGCGTGTGTGTTCTAACAGGCCTATCGGTTCACTCGCCTCTAACTGTCTCAATGGGGTGACGCAAACCTGGTGCGGATCAACGCATCCAAAACTCAGGCGTATGTGTTCTAACAGGCCTATCGGTTCACTCGCCTCTAACTGTCTGAATGGGGTGATGCAAACCTGGTGCGGACCAACGCATCCAAAACTCAGGCGTGTGTGTTCCAGCAGGCCTATCGGTTCACTCGCCTCTAACTGTCTGAATGGGGTGATGCAAACCTGGTGCGGACCAACGCATCCAAAACCTTCAATGGTCCTCATATTTTTTTTATTTTATTTTTTTATAGTTATTAAGAACTTTCCCTATTGTTTTTTGTGTGTATGCTAAATAAAGTTTATTCTATTCTATATCGTGCGTTTTAAGCTTCGTCAGGTGGCTCCTGCCAAGCTGCTGAGTGCATACTTTGGACCCTCGGTTTCGCTCTAACGCCTCTTTAATGAGGCGTGTGTTGGAGCTCCGAAGGTCACGCCGTACCATCTTCGCAATTGGCTTGTTCAGGTCTGAGCTCTCAGACGAAGTCACCTAGAAGGTTTTCCGTCTTCTTGTCATCAACCAGAGTGTCTCGGCCTAGAGTTTGCATTTCTTGCCTTTACACTGTGGAGAATAAAGAAGCTAAAGTTCTAAATTGAATGCGGATGCTTAGGCCAATTAGAGCTGGACCATCTAAGATTATATTACTTATATTGCTGATTTATAGTCCGAATCCTACGCCCGCGGAAGACGGAGATGAATATAGGTACCTACCTATATAGTACGCTGATTTATGGAGAGCAAGTCACATATAAAATGTCTTAAACCCACCTCCACTCACAATCTGTCTGGGTCTGTCGGTGCGAGATATCTCTCCGGGAGCCGATGGTGATCCAGTGACGTCACAGGTCAGCAGATCGATTACGGTAAAATACCCCATCCAAATTTGACATTTGAAAGCCCGTAGGATGGCCTTCGAGCCTCCCATCCATCCAATTGTAAATAAAATAGCCGTCACTGAGACGATTGCCAGTCCCAGCCGAAATTGAAGCCCATGAATGAATGAGATGAATGCTTTTGACAGTAAATAGAACGATTTTGACGTAAGGTTGTTTTCTTTTCATTTGACATTGACATACCCTAATTTCCAGTTGACGCCCCCTGCCACCTATCGATTTATTTGGAACTATTTTTTTTCTTTTTAAAATGCAATATAGGTAGGTAGATAGTCGTAAAAAATAGATAAATAAATCAACAAAAAGAAAAAGGGCAAGAAAATGGCCCAATATGCTAAACTCGCAACATTTCACTGAAAACTTCTACCATGACAATGACAGTTCCGATGCATGTTCTTGATAACGTTTCATTGCCGCAATTCTGACTCCAAATACAGTAACATAACCTTCATGATATTTTTTTTTAATGTACCCTTATATTTTCTTATGCAACCCAACTATTAAATGTTTCAGCCTTAATATTTATTATTTCAACACAGACTATGAAGCCCCTAACGTACTTGGAGAAGAAAAGAGACGTTTTCTAAAATTTGTTAAATCATCAGTTTTAGGACAATATTTAGGCAAAATCGAAAACGAAACGTAAAATGGGGAATCCACTTCGTTCAATCCGTGTTCACTCACATTGACCATCCAGCCATAAAATTTAGTGCAATTCTATTTGTCCCATCGATGGAATCGAAACCAGTCGCCCATCCATTGATCCATTGAGAATAGCGTAATCACTCTGCAGAAGTCCTTGGCTTGGTGGTCCGGGTGGCTCAAGTACAAGAGCAGCGGGAACGGTCGCGAGACGCGGCACTTGGAATTTTGTACATTATAAAGTTTTGACTCGCGTCTGTCGTTGACTTGCGTGCATAGACTACTGCCGAAGCGCCAAGATGGTAGCTTGGTCATGTTTCTACCCCAAGCGTGGGATATGCGGGAGACCATTGACTCGTTGCTCATTTCAGTAGATAAATACAATAAGACATTGGTTAGGTGAAATGCTACCCCAAAAAACAGCGTATTCTAATTATTATTTAGAATATTTTAAAACAAGCGTAACCACACTGCTTATTACAAAACTTGATGCCTTCATCCTTTGACGACCTCTGTGGCGCGGTGGGCGAAGGTCTGCCTGCGACGCAGGAGGTTGCGGGTTCGATTCCCGCCTCGGGACAAATGTGTGTACGATCTGCAGACATTTGTTCAGGGTGTTCTGGTCGTTTTCTATGTATAATAAAAAATATCTATCTATGTATTGTATTATATTATGTTGTCACGTTTTCCTCCTCTGCCAGGCTAGCGGAAATTCGAGAGGAAACCCGTGATAAGTTTCTCCTACCTTCCTAAAGAGGGAACCACCAAATAAAATCAAAACACGTATAAACAATGATACCTTATATTCAAATTTTACATCAATTTATGAAAAATGGACTTTACACTGTGGGTGTACCACCCTCTCTTATATGATTAATTAAGTTTACTACAAATGTTTTAGTCTAGACGCCTATTCTTAGGTAATACAGTCTTACTTACTTTGTTTCATTTACAAACAAACGGCTTATGCTAGATTCTAAATAATGTTTACAATTTGTCCAATCTAAAGGGGCTTTTAAATTATTTTTAATTTATCAAGTTACAATACAAGTTAATACTGCTTATAAAATATTTCCCAGTGTTTGGTTATGTTTGGGCGAAGCTATAAATTTCCCATACAGTAAGATTAATGAGGATATCTCATTCGTGTACTGGGGTCCTTGCTTCCATGGATATGGTCTCGGCTTATTAGAAAATCTGAACTATATGGATAGAAATATGAAGCTATAGTCATGGAAGGCGAACCCGCACCCTTTCTCTCCGTGTTTTCCTCAAGGCGTAAATTCATTCAATTAAAATGGGTGAAATCTACCCTCGCTGCCATAAACCTTCACCTACACTGTTCCGAGCTTAGTCCCTACCGCAATAAAGCAATACCTATTGTGAAAGACACTACGTGGATCCTTCTCCTCAATCCTACGAAAGTTAATTAAATATAAGACAGGACTATTGTTCCTCTCCGAGGACATAAAAAAATAAAATCACAACCTATGCCACATACATGTACACACTAAATTTCAGCCTAAACCTTGGCTGATCCGAAGAAATGAACTCAGTACGAAGATAAATTAATCCAATACAAACACACCCTAGAATTCTGGAAATGAGGGTTATCACCCCGATAACTCGGAAAGAACACACCTCGAATCGAAGCACGTGGTCTCGCCCGTTCTGCTACGTTGCCGCGCTGCTGCCTCTGGAAACTGATTGCGCAGCAGGCTACCCCGTGCCGAGATATATTGCGAGAATTGCCTTCCAGGAAGGCAATTCTCGCAATATATCTACTCGATAAATATGGCAACAACTGTGAAAATATCGAGTGATTGCTTCGAATCAAACAAGCGTATTCTCAACACTCAACATCTGCAATTCGATATTTATCGAGGGCTTTTCTTCGATAAGTTACTCAATATGCAACGAGTGGTCTTAGGCACTCGTTCGCATTATCGAAGAGTGAAAGAAGATCATCATTCATTATCTCTCTGTCGCACACTGTCTTTAGTCTCTGCTTGTTTTGTTTGATGTTTGAAACAATTACGCGGTGCTGCTTGTTTCTCAACTCAAGTCAAAGATTAATAGTGCAATATGCAATACAAATTCCTCTAGTTTTTATTGAATAGGTACTTATTAGATAAAATAGCTTTTTGCATCATTATTATTTACTTTGAGTAAAATTTCTGGGGTCAGGGGTGGTATAAATTCAATTTTTTCCATTTCCTTTGGTGTGCCCGAACGAAATTATTGTAAACGGTGTTGCCTGCTGACTAGATTTCTTTCGCCCGCTGCGCACGGCTATCCCGACACAGCAGAGATGTCGTTCGTCAGCTATCATAACCCGTATACATCTTTGACAAACAATACTAATTCAGATTATGCTATCTTCGAATAAAAAGTTGTGAAATTAATGAACATAAATACAGTTGTAGACGAGGCGTGTATTTTAAGTAGCGGTGAGTGGTTTTATTCTCATACATAGGGTCGTTGAGATGTAAATCCATCCTCTGTTCGTGGTTTTGTTTGTCCAAAAGATGACATTGACAATCTTTGGAAAACTGACACTGACAACTGATTGTGTTGGCTTGCCCGGTCGGTGAAAAAAGAAGAGGATGCAAGATGGGGTGGCGGGCATCGCTCTCTTGAGACTGGCCATGGGAAAAAGCACTCACGATTTTATCAGTTTTCGGTGCCGGAGGCCTGTTCTGATTGCCTGAGCCTATATCAGGGCTCCGCTGGTTGTCTTAGCCTTTATCAGAAGTGGGATGTAACCCTGTCTTCACGCCCACTGATGGTTTACCTCGAATGATACTAGGAAAAGTCTGACTCGCACATCCACACGCGACTTTTTACAACAGGAGTTCTGCGCCAGTTACCAAGTTACGTTACGTGATTATTGTCAGTTCCTTCTACTATCCTATGAGAATGAGATTAACAAGTGCTATGGATGTTCAGAAATGCAATTGGTTTGTAATAGAGGTGCTGGTAAGGTCTGATCGTTTCATGCTAAAATTGTTGGTTTTGTGAATACTTCTAATGGAATGATTTGTAAATACTAATGCTAGTATGGTTACTAGGCAAGCAGTTTAGGTTTTAAGTTGGTTTATTGTAATGTGACCATACATTTGATTGATTTTAAAGAATCTTAAGAAAGAAACTAAACAAATGTCTTTTGTCAACATAGGTGGCTAATCAAAGCTAATCGAGTAGCGTTGCCCAATGATAAAGCATAGCCGGTGTAAATATGTCCCATAGTGCTAATAATCATAGCCGATGTCTTGTCAATGACACAACCTTCCCATCTGTTGCAATGTTTTCTTGTGAATTATTGTTTTCAGGGTTCAATGGAAGTGGAGGATGCCTGACACTACATATTGGCAGACCACATCAGTCATGGAGACACATAGGGATTTAGTGATTGACGGAGCCTAATATGTGTGTGCCAGAGAATCTACTAAGCATAGACTGAGTGGGAATCAGGGGCGCCTTATTATAAAGATAAGTCACACCTTCACAAATCAGATTTGTTTCAATTCCAAAGTAAGTGTAGGTATGTTTATTGAAAAAAAAGAAAGTAAAACAATAAAATTAGTTTACTGTTCATAAAATTATAATACCTGAATATTGTTTTGCATTTTGTTGTTCTGTTCATGTATCTGTTCAGTTACACATGTTACAAAGACAAGACTTGATTAAACTTGATACAATATGTTATGGAGTAAGTATGGGTGCTAAGATGCGCTCTATTTTAATAATTCCATGATCAGATCACTAAACACTGATCCACATGCTATGTAAATCTTGTGTGACTCTTTATCATGTCATTTGCTTTCCTACTTTGTGTTATTTCTGTTGTAGTCTGCTGATATATTTTGTTGTTAGTTCTTGTTCATGTAGCATCAGTCCTTCAAGGATGATATTGTTCGGTTCTGATCTTTGTTTCTGTTTCGCTGTTTTTGCTGGAAGGTGAGGTCTTTGTGTCGTTATTTGGTTATGGTGCTGCTTGGCATAGCTAGTGTGAGCATCTTGGGTTCCTACACCCAAGATCGGTCCTCGATGTGCATGGTGGCCATCTGAGAGGACGCGTGTGGGCATATTGAGTACGGTGTCTCAATATGAGTTCTACAGGCATACGGTGTTGCTTGTAAGAGCTGGTGAGAGAGTCTTGGGTTCCTACACCCAAGATCGGTCCTCGATGTGCATGGTGGCCATCTGAGAGGACGAGTGTGGGCATATTGAGTACGGTGTCTCAATATGAGTTCTACAGGCATACGGTGTTGCTTGTAAGAGCTGGTGAGATAGTCTTGGGTTCCTACACCCAAGATTGGTCCTCGATGTGCATGGTGGCCATCTGAGAGGACGTGTGTGGGCATATTGAGTACGGTGTCTCAATATGAGTTCTACAGGCATACGGTGTTGCTTGTAAGAGCTGGTGAGTGTCTTGAGTTCCTTCATTCAAGATTGGTTCTCTAGTCGTGGTCTGAGTCGTCTAGCTAAATGTTGTGTTGTCTCTAAATGGTGATCAGATGTTGTTTTGTGGAATATGGTTGCATCTTGTGAGTCTGTTGTTCTATGATCTAGTTTCATGTGTCTTGCTTGATAAAATTGGTGTTGACATGTGTTGTGGTCAAGCAGAGTGTTTCTGGTTTGGGTCCCCTCATCTCTCTGGTGGTGCCACCGTGGATCTCATCTGTGGTCGGTTACTAGCAATGGTTGATCGGGTGGTAGTAGGACGTACCTAGAGTATGTATGTACCTGCTAAGACGCTGGAAGTCGGTGTGTAGTGTGCAGGTGCCCATAATCGGGCTGTTCTTAAAAAAAAACACGTTTGTGGACAGCTTTGTATAATTGGCTGGAGTACCAATGGTTATTGCATGTTGATGATGTGTTTTCGACAGATCGCGGCTGAAGCGAGTAGCACACATTACTCGCACACATTACGGTTGGTTGGTAGGGGTGGCGGAGCGTCCGTGCTGCAGTGTCGGCTTGCGTCTGCCTGGTGTGCGCATTGATCATAGCAAGAAGAATGATGTCAGGTTGGACGAGCGAGTCTATGGCGTTATGGCGATGTCTTCCTCTTTTTATTTGGGTGCTGTAGTAAGTACATGGAGCGTAAATAAGCCGGGAGTGTGTATCTTCATCTACAACAACAAACACACAGATTTATAAGTATAGTACTAAAGTAAACAAACAAGGCATAATCGGCTAATTGCTGCGTTTGTTCACAACGAGGCTATTTCTCAGGGCTGGGAGTGTGGCGAAGCCGAAGCGATGACTGACTATTCCTCCGGGCTTGCAATCTGGAAAGGAGATGGCTATAGTGTTGTGAAAGTGGCTAAGTATCGTAAGGCAGCCAACAACTGTATCAGTCTTCTGTAGTGCGGTTGAGGTGGCCAACAACTAGCCGACAGCGTTTTTTGGCGTGGTAGCCAAAGGCTGTATGCGTTACACTATAGCGTCGTCCGTGGACGGACTCATTGTCAGGCATTGGCCGTGTAGACGAGGCGTGTATTTTAAGTAGCGGTGAGTGGTTTTATTCTCATACATAGGGTCGTTGAGATGTAAATCCATCCTCTGTTCGTGGTTTTGTTTGTCCAAAAGATGACATTGACAATCTTTGGAAAACTGACACTGACAACTGATTGTGTTGGCTTGCCCGGTCGGTGAAAAAAGAAGAGGATGCAAGATGGGGTGGCGGGCATCGCTCTCTTGAGACTGGCCATGGGAAAAAGCACTCACGATTTTATCAGTTTTCGGTGCCGGAGGCCTGTTCTGATTGCCTGAGCCTATATCAGGGCTCCGCTGGTTGTCTTAGCCTTTACAGTTTTAAATTTTGATGGTATTGCTAAAATTTCTAGATTCAGATAAAGTTGGAATTACTGACGAAGCAATAACCAGACGTTGACATTCGTGAAGTGTGGAACTTTGACATTCAAATATGTAATGACATGACATAATGAAATCAAATTGTCTATGCTAGAAATATCGAAGAGTGCACGAGAATGCCGTTTTTGGCAAAACTCGATATATTATCGAAGAATTAATACTTATCACTTGATATTTTATCCCGCGATACTGCGTATCACTCGATAAATATCACGTGATACTCAGAATTGGCCCCCTGTATAGACTCGCAGGTCTCGAGAATAAAAATTATATTTTCTGTCTGAATTTCGAAATTGAGCTTCCGAATTTCGTAAGCCAGTTTCGAAATTGAAAAATATCGAAACTGCGCCCCCTACTTTCGAGTTAGTAATATTAGTGTAGTGGTAGTATTAGGGAAGGGTTGGGATAGGGTAGGGATGGGGTAGGGATGGGGTAGGGATGGGGTAGGGATGGGGTAGGGATGGGGTAGGGTAGTATCTTCGCGTGAATTCATAAATACCATAAATAATAATGATAACAATTTTATTATATAACTGTTTGTGTAAAATTTTATATATAAAAATATAGGAAACTTACATAATATGTAAATACATTGCATACGTACTTAATATTAATTCCGAATACTTATACCGTAACAATATAATAAATGCAAATTAAAAACATTACATTTTAACAATAATAAAATAACCCGTCCTCATGAACTCCGTCCGTACCTACCGCAAAAGAAAATGTTAAATTAAATTTTACTTTAGGTAGGGGAGAGCTGCGGCATTTATACACTTATTTTTAAAGCTCCTAAAATAAAAGTAATAGCTTTTTTAATGCCACTTCATTCATTACCTCTACAATATAATGTAGGTGTAGATGTACCTATCTACATAACACAAACGAACGCGAGAAGCTATGCAAGTTTTATCAAAAATTGTAATGATGTCGACCGACCGCGCGCACGCGCACGCGCACGCGCACGCGCGGACACGGCGCGGTAATGTACTTCACAGGTGCGGGGCGGGGGCTCATGCTACAAAGTTAGCTTAGCTTCAATGCCCACATCGTTTCATTTGATTCATATCAAATGAAACGATGTGAACATTAAAAGTTTTTGTCATCGAAAAACTTTATTAAATTGATTTAACTCAATAGAGCTAACAAATTATATTTGTATGACACCGCTCCTGCCGCTCCCGACACCCTGTGTCCAAGTCATTTGGTGAACTAATGTAAAGTTATTTAAAGCTGAGAATCAGGGAAAGCCAACTCTTTATCTTCTGGAAGCTTCTTGAAGTAGCTCTCTACGTAATCCTCAGTGACGTCAGCGAGCGTGTTGGGATTCCACCGAGGGTTGTTGTCTTTGTCGATCAGGAGCGCGCGGACCCCTGTAGCAAGCGAGAGGGAATGTCAGCTCAGCCAGTTAGTTATCCGGCTCGCAGCGTACCTACATGTGCTGATAAGAACCTTGCTTGCCTTCAGGCAGATATTAAATACGTTCAGGAAAGCCTTATTACTAATTATACCCATTTTTTCTATTCTGTTTAATTAATTGTATTGTAACCCAAAGGTGAGGGGATGGGAGGGGAAAGGGAGGTCATGAGTTCTTCTGGGAAAGGGAGGTCATGAGTTCTTCTGGGAAAGGGAGGTCATGAGTTCTTCTGGGAAAGGAAGGTCATGAGTTCTTCTGGGAAAGGGAGATCATGAGTTCTTATGGGAAAGGGAGGTCATGAGTTCTTCTGGGAAAGTGAGCTCCATTATGTTCATACATTGATTCCGCAGCGCTCCAAGAAATTTAAAAATAAATAAACATTAGGTATGTAAAATTATAGATGTACATAATATATCGAATGTCTGTTCAGTCATATCATAACCTCAAGGTCAAATCTAACATTAGGTACGTTATTCTTAAAAATAAAGTAACGGACAAAGAAAAAAATCACGTACACTCTATAATGAAATAACAGTAACGAATAAACAATCAGATTATCTGTTATACCTAAACATATTATGTATATTACTCTATTCTCTGGTAATCTAACAGTTAAAAAATCAGCTTCAAATTAGAAAGTTAAAGCAAAGTGCAGTAAAAGTTTACCCCACTCGTCGACTCCGAAGAGTCAAGAAACCTTCTCTGATAGGTCGAGTCCGGTGCGCACGCGCACGCGCACGCGTAGTGAGTCGAGCCGCCGCCGCACCGCCAAGTGCGCAATGACCTTGAGCATTATTGACAAGCGACGAAATGAATCCACGTTCAAAAATATCAACGATATTTCTACTTGTGCGCTTGAGCGCTGTGGAAGCATTTTGGTTCTTATTTAAAATAGCATAGGTAATAAAAACTTGGAGCCCGGAGGAATGCACTTTTGGAGCGCGGTGGAACTACCCATCTTCTGTAAGGTACCCACAGGGTAGTCGTACAGTTACCTTCAGGGAAGTCATGGCTCTCCGTGGCCCGCACGGCGAGGCGGTATTCCATCCGCAGACACTGCGCCAGCTCGAGCTGCGCGCCGCGCTGCAGAGCTTTGAGGGTTATCTTCAGGGAGCCGGGACACATGGCATGGAGCGTCTGGAAAATAACAAGCTCTCTTATTGTGGTCGGTTCCGACAGATGGGTTCTACACAGCATGCCCTGGACCGCGCAGTGCACTGCACGCAGGCACGAGCGCGTACTGGTCCTGACTGAACGAGTGCAGGATGCAAATCTACTACCTGTATATCTGGGCGTTTGTGGACTACAAGAAAGCCTTTGAATCAGTCGAAACCTGGGCACTGCTAAGTCTCCCCAGCTGCAGCGCAGCGATGCCAAATCTACTACCGGTATATCTGGGCGTTTGTGGACTACAAGAAAGCCTTTGAATCAGTCGAAACCTGGGCACTGCTAAGTCTCCCCAGCTGCAGCGCAGCGATGCCAAATCTACTAGGTACCGGTATATCTGAGCGTTTGTACAGCAAGGCCACTAGGTCTATCCAGCTCCAGAACCAGAGCACAAATAAACATGGGGAAGACAAACTGTCCACTAGTGGTTAAAAAATTGAAGTGGACAAAATCAATAACACCTTGTTTGTTATTTCAAATAATTACTATTTATTAACGTTTATAGTATAAAAGTTGACTTGTCTAAGTGCTTAATTTGTAAGCTCAAAGAAATAAACGTTATTGATAGGTATTTGATTTGACTAAAATCATGTCGAATGGCCACGTCTTGTCGTCATAATATTGCAGAGTGGAAGTAGGTACTATCATCAGTTCAATGAAACACAGTTAAATTATTAGGTTTCAACTTGGATCCTCTATTATCATGGAAAAACCATTAGAAATTACGCGAAAAAAAATGTCGATTGGAATCTACGCACTCAAGCAACTTAGGACCATGACGTCAAGCCGCGATTTAAAAGAAGTGTAATATGCGTACATACACTCAATCATGAGCTACGGCATAATTTTGTGGGGCAACTCAACTGACTATGAACGGATACTGCAGGGGTATTTTAATTCGTCGGAAAGGCCTTCGGATTCGATATCGGAAACTTTTTCGAAGAATGCTATTTTAAACCAGCGGATTCGAAAACTTTTGACATTCGAATTCGGATCCTTGTTAGGAGAGTTTCCGACAGCTTTTTACTGTCGGAAGCTATTCCGCCAGTGAGTTTTTGTTTGTTTATAAATAGTTTTAGCATAAATTCAAGGGTACTAACTCATAAGAACACCGTGAAAGTACCTAATCTTGATAGAAACGAGAGAAGTAGGTTCTTACTCAATCGAGGTGATTATTTGCCAGTGTTTTCGTTTTTAGGTTATCTTTGTTTACAAATTAAGAAAACAAAGTAACTAGGTAGGTACGTACCTTCTATCTACGTTTATTTACTAACCACATTTTGCTGTTGTATAGATGGAACATATATTTGTAAATTTGTAAGACAGAGAGAGAGCTCAACGACATATTCACAGCTCAACTCGGAGACAACAAACAATAATCCGTCATCGAACCCTGCGAGATTTGTCGAACCCGTTCAACGACCCTAACTTCCAATCGTTGTATCGTTTTACGCCGACAATAGCTCTGGGGTTGATTGAGGAGTTGAGGTGTTTTTATAGTGAGACAAAATACTCTAATTCAATGCCTGTAGAGCTAAAAGTAAGTCTCTAATAATTGCATTCCTCGGAGGTCAACCTGCCTAGGTACCTACCTACCTTTTGCCAAACCTAAAAACAAGCATCAAACCAAACAGTCAAACCCGCTAGATTTGGTGAGAAGTCTGGTTAAATTGGTAACACTTTTGCCCAACGTTTTGGTTTGAAGTCATGTTTACGAGGTAAGTTTGCTCAACTAACATATTTTCGATGTGAATGTGATGTGTAACTTTAGAATCTTTCTTTAGAACTTTAGAAACACCCTGATTTATTGATTGATTTCGATGCAATTAAGAAATCATTATGATAATGCAAAGTTACTTTAAAATATTCCAATAAAATTTCTACCATTTTCTACTATTTCAAAACAATCTCCGTAAATGCACATTTTCCATCAACCCGCGGAATCGCTTCGGATACTTTCGATCATCAATCCGCAATGAAATCAAAATAGCGTTCGCGGAATCGAATTCGAATCAGACGTTTCCGCTCCGGAAACGAATCGAATGAATTAAAATACCCCTGCTGAAAACACAAAAACGAGCGGTACGAACACTAACAAAAGCTCTATCAATCTCTAATACTGTGCGAAAACAAAAAACTTACCTTCAAAGTGTTCAGCGACCATTCATTGTTAACCTTCTCCAGCCTCTCAATAATCTCTTCAATAGAGGAGGCAGCGAAGCAGTAGTTGATATGCTGTATATGCGGAGCCAGGGAGAACTCCTGAGGCTCCTCGTTGAACTTGCTCAGGAGCGAGCTGACTTCGAGGTCGCTGGTGCAGCGGGAGAGCAGCTTCTCGAGCTCGTACAGCCGCTTGCTGGACACGAAGTGTGTGCCGATCCCGGCTTTCACTACGTCTTTAGCTTTCAGTCTGTCACCTGTAATGTAACTGCAATGTCTGAGTTTGGGAATGCCACTTCTTCTACTGTACTACTGAACTATAGGTCTTGTTGATGGAATGTGGATCCTCAACAGACGAGCGGGAAATTCTAATATTTACTAGGTTTTAGGGTTCCGTACCTCAAAAGGAAAAAAGGAACCCTTATAGGATGACTTTGTTGGCCGTCTGTCCGACGGTCACCGCGTGGAGGTATTTGTTGAAATTCACACCAAATACTCAGGTTCGTTACCTTTTGAAGCCGCGGTATAAATCAAACTTCAAAGTTCAATCAATCAGAAGTTACAGACGTTTGTTTATGCCCAAATATTTTGATATTGAACTAAGGAATCACATGCACACAAAACCTATAGGGCACTTCACTTCCCATTGACCTACAATCATGAAATTTGGCAAGAAGCAAGGTCTTATAGCACAAGTCAAGGAAAAAATATCGCAATGAGCAGTCTCTTCCAGGCAACCTTGGGATGGACATGTAAGAACAAAAAAGAAGATGGCACTCGAAAAAAACAATATACTTTTTTTTTTAAAGAAAACAATAATACTTACACTATAATACCTAAATAACCTACAAACATTTTAATAAACATAAAAATAAGATTGTCTAATTTTTACAAAGATAAATAATACTGATAAAGCAATTTTTTAAAGAAAGGGAGTGATTTGTCACGTCTGATGTCCAGTGGGAGAGCATTCCAAAGACGAGTAGCTTGTACAGTGAAAGATTTGTCACGTCTGATGTCCAGTGGGAGAGCATTCCAAAGACGAGTAGCTTGTACAGTGAAAGATTTGTCACGTCTGATGTCCAGTGGGAGAGCATTCCAAAGACGAGTAGCTTGTACAGTGAAAGATTTGTCACGTCTGATGTCCAGTGGGAGAGCATTCCAAAGACGAGTAGCTTGTACAGTGAAAGATTTGTCACGTCTGATGTCCAGTGGGAGAGCATTCCAAAGACGAGTAGCTTGTACAGTGAAAGATTTGTCACGTCTGATGTCCAGTGGGAGAGCATTCCAAAGACGAGTAGCTTGTACAGTGAAAGATTTGTCACGTCTGATGTCCAGTGGGAGAGCATTCCAAAGACGAGTAGCTTGTACAGTGAAAGATTTGTCACGTCTGATGTCCAGTGGGAGAGCATTCCAAAGACGAGTAGCTTGTACAGTGAAAGATTTGTCACGTCTGATGTCCAGTGGGAGAGCATTCCAAAGACGAGTAGCTTGTACAGTGAAAGATTTGTCACGTCTGATGTCCAGTGGGAGAGCATTCCAAAGACGAGTAGCTTGTACAGTGAAAGATTTGTCACGTCTGATGTCCAGTGGGAGAGCATTCCAAAGACGAGTAGCTTGTACAGTGAAAGATTTGTCACGTCTGATGTCCAGTGGGAGAGCATTCCAAAGACGAGTAGCTTGTACAGTGAAAGATTTGTCACGTCTGATGTCCAGTGGGAGAGCATTCCAAAGACGAGTAGCTTGTACAGTGAAAGATTTGTCACGTCTGATGTCCAGTGGGAGAGCATTCCAAAGACGAGTAGCTTGTACAGTGAAAGATTTGTCACGTCTGATGTCCAGTGGGAGAGCATTCCAAAGACGAGTAGCTTGTACAGTGAAAGATTTGTCACGTCTGATGTCCAGTGGGAGAGCATTCCAAAGACGAGTAGCTTGTACAGTGAAAGATTTGTCACGTCTGATGTCCAGTGGGAGAGCATTCCAAAGACGAGTAGCTTGTACAGTGAAAGATTTGTCACGTCTGATGTCCAGTGGGAGAGCATTCCAAAGACGAGTAGCTTGTACAGTGAAAGATTTGTCACGTCTGATGTCCAGTGGGAGAGCATTCCAAAGACGAGTAGCTTGTACAGTGAAAGATTTGTCACGTCTGATGTCCAGTGGGAGAGCATTCCAAAGACGAGTAGCTTGTACAGTGAAAGATTTGTCACGTCTGATGTCCAGTGGGAGAGCATTCCAAAGACGAGTAGCTTGTACAGTGAAAGATTTGTCACGTCTGATGTCCAGTGGGAGAGCATTCCAAAGACGAGTAGCTTGTACAGTGAAAGATTTGTCACGTCTGATGTCCAGTGGGAGAGCATTCCAAAGACGAGTAGCTTGTACAGTGAAAGATTTGTCACGTCTGATGTCCAGTGGGAGAGCATTCCAAAGACGAGTAGCTTGTACAGTGAAAGATTTGTCACGTCTGATGTCCAGTGGGAGAGCATTCCAAAGACGAGTAGCTTGTACAGTGAAAGATTTGTCACGTCTGATGTCCAGTGGGAGAGCATTCCAAAGACGAGTAGCTTGTACAGTGAAAGATTTGTCACGTCTGATGTCCAGTGGGAGAGCATTCCAAAGACGAGTAGCTTGTACAGTGAAAGATTTGTCACGTCTGATGTCCAGTGGGAGAGCATTCCAAAGACGAGTAGCTTGTACAGTGAAAGATTTGTCACGTCTGATGTCCAGTGGGAGAGCATTCCAAAGACGAGTAGCTTGTACAGTGAAAGATTTGTCACGTCTGATGTCCAGTGGGAGAGCATTCCAAAGACGAGTAGCTTGTACAGTGAAAGATTTGTCACGTCTGATGTCCAGTGGGAGAGCATTCCAAAGACGAGTAGCTTGTACAGTGAAAGATTTGTCACGTCTGATGTCCAGTGGGAGAGCATTCCAAAGACGAGTAGCTTGTACAGTGAAAGATTTGTCACGTCTGATGTCCAGTGGGAGAGCATTCCAAAGACGAGTAGCTTGTACAGTGAAAGATTTGTCACGTCTGATGTCCAGTGGGAGAGCATTCCAAAGACGAGTAGCTTGTACAGTGAAAGATTTGTCACGTCTGATGTCCAGTGGGAGAGCATTCCAAAGACGAGTAGCTTGTACAGTGAAAGATTTGTCACGTCTGATGTCCAGTGGGAGAGCATTCCAAAGACGAGTAGCTTGTACAGTGAAAGATTTGTCACGTCTGATGTCCAGTGGGAGAGCATTCCAAAGACGAGTAGCTTGTACAGTGAAAGATTTGTCACGTCTGATGTCCAGTGGGAGAGCATTCCAAAGACGAGTAGCTTGTACAGTGAAAGATTTGTCACGTCTGATGTCCAGTGGGAGAGCATTCCAAAGACGAGTAGCTTGTACAGTGAAAGATTTGTCACGTCTGATGTCCAGTGGGAGAGCATTCCAAAGACGAGTAGCTTGTACAGTGAAAGATTTGTCACGTCTGATGTCCAGTGGGAGAGCATTCCAAAGACGAGTAGCTTGTACAGTGAAAGATTTGTCACGTCTGATGTCCAGTGGGAGAGCATTCCAAAGACGAGTAGCTTGTACAGTGAAAGATTTGTCACGTCTGATGTCCAGTGGGAGAGCATTCCAAAGACGAGTAGCTTGTACAGTGAAAGATTTGTCACGTCTGATGTCCAGTGGGAGAGCATTCCAAAGACGAGTAGCTTGTACAGTGAAAGATTTGTCACGTCTGATGTCCAGTGGGAGAGCATTCCAAAGACGAGTAGCTTGTACAGTGAAAGATTTGTCACGTCTGATGTCCAGTGGGAGAGCATTCCAAAGACGAGTAGCTTGTACAGTGAAAGATTTGTCACGTCTGATGTCCAGTGGGAGAGCATTCCAAAGACGAGTAGCTTGTACAGTGAAAGATTTGTCACGTCTGATGTCCAGTGGGAGAGCATTCCAAAGACGAGTAGCTTGTACAGTGAAAGATTTGTCACGTCTGATGTCCAGTGGGAGAGCATTCCAAAGACGAGTAGCTTGTACAGTGAAAGATTTGTCACGTCTGATGTCCAGTGGGAGAGCATTCCAAAGACGAGTAGCTTGTACAGTGAAAGATTTGTCACGTCTGATGTCCAGTGGGAGAGCATTCCAAAGACGAGTAGCTTGTACAGTGAAAGATTTGTCACGTCTGATGTCCAGTGGGAGAGCATTCCAAAGACGAGTAGCTTGTACAGTGAAAGATTTGTCACGTCTGATGTCCAGTGGGAGAGCATTCCAAAGACGAGTAGCTTGTACAGTGAAAGATTTGTCACGTCTGATGTCCAGTGGGAGAGCATTCCAAAGACGAGTAGCTTGTACAGTGAAAGATTTGTCACGTCTGATGTCCAGTGGGAGAGCATTCCAAAGACGAGTAGCTTGTACAGTGAAAGATTTGTCACGTCTGATGTCCAGTGGGAGAGCATTCCAAAGACGAGTAGCTTGTACAGTGAAAGATTTGTCACGTCTGATGTCCAGTGGGAGAGCATTCCAAAGACGAGTAGCTTGTACAGTGAAAGATTTGTCACGTCTGATGTCCAGTGGGAGAGCATTCCAAAGACGAGTAGCTTGTACAGTGAAAGATTTGTCACGTCTGATGTCCAGTGGGAGAGCATTCCAAAGACGAGTAGCTTGTACAGTGAAAGATTTGTCACGTCTGATGTCCAGTGGGAGAGCATTCCAAAGACGAGTAGCTTGTACAGTGAAAGATTTGTCACGTCTGATGTCCAGTGGGAGAGCATTCCAAAGACGAGTAGCTTGTACAGTGAAAGATTTGTCACGTCTGATGTCCAGTGGGAGAGCATTCCAAAGACGAGTAGCTTGTACAGTGAAAGATTTGTCACGTCTGATGTCCAGTGGGAGAGCATTCCAAAGACGAGTAGCTTGTACAGTGAAAGATTTGTCACGTCTGATGTCCAGTGGGAGAGCATTCCAAAGACGAGTAGCTTGTACAGTGAAAGATTTGTCACGTCTGATGTCCAGTGGGAGAGCATTCCAAAGACGAGTAGCTTGTACAGTGAAAGATTTGTCACGTCTGATGTCCAGTGGGAGAGCATTCCAAAGACGAGTAGCTTGTACAGTGAAAGATTTGTCACGTCTGATGTCCAGTGGGAGAGCATTCCAAAGACGAGTAGCTTGTACAGTGAAAGATTTGTCACGTCTGATGTCCAGTGGGAGAGCATTCCAAAGACGAGTAGCTTGTACAGTGAAAGATTTGTCACGTCTGATGTCCAGTGGGAGAGCATTCCAAAGACGAGTAGCTTGTACAGTGAAAGATTTGTCACGTCTGATGTCCAGTGGGAGAGCATTCCAAAGACGAGTAGCTTGTACAGTGAAAGATTTGTCACGTCTGATGTCCAGTGGGAGAGCATTCCAAAGACGAGTAGCTTGTACAGTGAAAGATTTGTCACGTCTGATGTCCAGTGGGAGAGCATTCCAAAGACGAGTAGCTTGTACAGTGAAAGATTTGTCACGTCTGATGTCCAGTGGGAGAGCATTCCAAAGACGAGTAGCTTGTACAGTGAAAGATTTGTCACGTCTGATGTCCAGTGGGAGAGCATTCCAAAGACGAGTAGCTTGTACAGTGAAAGATTTGTCACGTCTGATGTCCAGTGGGAGAGCATTCCAAAGACGAGTAGCTTGTACAGTGAAAGATTTGTCACGTCTGATGTCCAGTGGGAGAGCATTCCAAAGACGAGTAGCTTGTACAGTGAAAGATTTGTCACGTCTGATGTCCAGTGGGAGAGCATTCCAAAGACGAGTAGCTTGTACAGTGAAAGATTTGTCACGTCTGATGTCCAGTGGGAGAGCATTCCAAAGACGAGTAGCTTGTACAGTGAAAGATTTGTCACGTCTGATGTCCAGTGGGAGAGCATTCCAAAGACGAGTAGCTTGTACAGTGAAAGATTTGTCACGTCTGATGTCCAGTGGGAGAGCATTCCAAAGACGAGTAGCTTGTACAGTGAAAGATTTGTCACGTCTGATGTCCAGTGGGAGAGCATTCCAAAGACGAGTAGCTTGTACAGTGAAAGATTTGTCACGTCTGATGTCCAGTGGGAGAGCATTCCAAAGACGAGTAGCTTGTACAGTGAAAGATTTGTCACGTCTGATGTCCAGTGGGAGAGCATTCCAAAGACGAGTAGCTTGTACAGTGAAAGATTTGTCACGTCTGATGTCCAGTGGGAGAGCATTCCAAAGACGAGTAGCTTGTACAGTGAAAGATTTGTCACGTCTGATGTCCAGTGGGAGAGCATTCCAAAGACGAGTAGCTTGTACAGTGAAAGATTTGTCACGTCTGATGTCCAGTGGGAGAGCATTCCAAAGACGAGTAGCTTGTACAGTGAAAGATTTGTCACGTCTGATGTCCAGTGGGAGAGCATTCCAAAGACGAGTAGCTTGTACAGTGAAAGATTTGTCACGTCTGATGTCCAGTGGGAGAGCATTCCAAAGACGAGTAGCTTGTACAGTGAAAGATTTGTCACGTCTGATGTCCAGTGGGAGAGCATTCCAAAGACGAGTAGCTTGTACAGTGAAAGATTTGTCACGTCTGATGTCCAGTGGGAGAGCATTCCAAAGACGAGTAGCTTGTACAGTGAAAGATTTGTCACGTCTGATGTCCAGTGGGAGAGCATTCCAAAGACGAGTAGCTTGTACAGTGAAAGATTTGTCACGTCTGATGTCCAGTGGGAGAGCATTCCAAAGACGAGTAGCTTGTACAGTGAAAGATTTGTCACGTCTGATGTCCAGTGGGAGAGCATTCCAAAGACGAGTAGCTTGTACAGTGAAAGATTTGTCACGTCTGATGTCCAGTGGGAGAGCATTCCAAAGACGAGTAGCTTGTACAGTGAAAGATTTGTCACGTCTGATGTCCAGTGGGAGAGCATTCCAAAGACGAGTAGCTTGTACAGTGAAAGATTTGTCACGTCTGATGTCCAGTGGGAGAGCATTCCAAAGACGAGTAGCTTGTACAGTGAAAGATTTGTCACGTCTGATGTCCAGTGGGAGAGCATTCCAAAGACGAGTAGCTTGTACAGTGAAAGATTTGTCACGTCTGATGTCCAGTGGGAGAGCATTCCAAAGACGAGTAGCTTGTACAGTGAAAGATTTGTCACGTCTGATGTCCAGTGGGAGAGCATTCCAAAGACGAGTAGCTTGTACAGTGAAAGATTTGTCACGTCTGATGTCCAGTGGGAGAGCATTCCAAAGACGAGTAGCTTGTACAGTGAAAGATTTGTCACGTCTGATGTCCAGTGGGAGAGCATTCCAAAGACGAGTAGCTTGTACAGTGAAAGATTTGTCACGTCTGATGTCCAGTGGGAGAGCATTCCAAAGACGAGTAGCTTGTACAGTGAAAGATTTGTCACGTCTGATGTCCAGTGGGAGAGCATTCCAAAGACGAGTAGCTTGTACAGTGAAAGATTTGTCACGTCTGATGTCCAGTGGGAGAGCATTCCAAAGACGAGTAGCTTGTACAGTGAAAGATTTGTCACGTCTGATGTCCAGTGGGAGAGCATTCCAAAGACGAGTAGCTTGTACAGTGAAAGATTTGTCACGTCTGATGTCCAGTGGGAGAGCATTCCAAAGACGAGTAGCTTGTACAGTGAAAGATTTGTCACGTCTGATGTCCAGTGGGAGAGCATTCCAAAGACGAGTAGCTTGTACAGTGAAAGATTTGTCACGTCTGATGTCCAGTGGGAGAGCATTCCAAAGACGAGTAGCTTGTACAGTGAAAGATTTGTCACGTCTGATGTCCAGTGGGAGAGCATTCCAAAGACGAGTAGCTTGTACAGTGAAAGATTTGTCACGTCTGATGTCCAGTGGGAGAGCATTCCAAAGACGAGTAGCTTGTACAGTGAAAGATTTGTCACGTCTGATGTCCAGTGGGAGAGCATTCCAAAGACGAGTAGCTTGTACAGTGAAAGATTTGTCACGTCTGATGTCCAGTGGGAGAGCATTCCAAAGACGAGTAGCTTGTACAGTGAAAGATTTGTCACGTCTGATGTCCAGTGGGAGAGCATTCCAAAGACGAGTAGCTTGTACAGTGAAAGATTTGTCACGTCTGATGTCCAGTGGGAGAGCATTCCAAAGACGAGTAGCTTGTACAGTGAAAGATTTGTCACGTCTGATGTCCAGTGGGAGAGCATTCCAAAGACGAGTAGCTTGTACAGTGAAAGATTTGTCACGTCTGATGTCCAGTGGGAGAGCATTCCAAAGACGAGTAGCTTGTACAGTGAAAGATTTGTCACGTCTGATGTCCAGTGGGAGAGCATTCCAAAGACGAGTAGCTTGTACAGTGAAAGATTTGTCACGTCTGATGTCCAGTGGGAGAGCATTCCAAAGACGAGTAGCTTGTACAGTGAAAGATTTGTCACGTCTGATGTCCAGTGGGAGAGCATTCCAAAGACGAGTAGCTTGTACAGTGAAAGATTTGTCACGTCTGATGTCCAGTGGGAGAGCATTCCAAAGACGAGTAGCTTGTACAGTGAAAGATTTGTCACGTCTGATGTCCAGTGGGAGAGCATTCCAAAGACGAGTAGCTTGTACAGTGAAAGATTTGTCACGTCTGATGTCCAGTGGGAGAGCATTCCAAAGACGAGTAGCTTGTACAGTGAAAGATTTGTCACGTCTGATGTCCAGTGGGAGAGCATTCCAAAGACGAGTAGCTTGTACAGTGAAAGATTTGTCGTAGAAAGTGGTAGTGTGGGCAGGGAAGAAATTTGAAAAGTCAAATGAGGGTTTCAGAGGAACGCAAAGAGAGAGAGTGGGAGTTAGAAAGGAATTCAAAGCGCTCCTTTAGATAGGCAGGGCTTGGAGGATAGATTAGGATACTGTACAAGAGAGATAGTATGTGAGTAGGTATTCCTGCGAAGTCGGATGGATTGGATGGGCAAGGCAACCACTTGAGCTTAGCGCGATATTCGGAAAAAAGGTCATTATTTGCGAAGGCCAAATATGAACCTGATACTGAAATTTTGGAGGCGCTCAAGCTTGTTTAATATATTTTCTATGAGGTCCGGATAGCAAGCGTCGGCGTGATCAAGAATGGGAAGCAAAAGGGACTGGGCAAGTGTAACCTTGGTGGCAGTCGCGAGAAAATTGCGCAGTCGCCGCAGCGAGCCTGCCGATGCGAACATCTTCCGGCTGAGTTCAGCCAATTGCGGAGTCCACGAAAACTTGTTGTTTACAATCACGACAACTCGTTGTTTACAATGAGACCCAAGTTGACAGAACTGCTGACCGGAATGGGCACACCGTCAAAAAAGATAGGAGTTAAGGTTGCCATATCGATTTTAGCTATCATCCTTGAGCTACCTACAATGATGACTTGAGTCTTCCTGGGGTTCACTAAAAGACCGTGCGCTTTACTCCACGCAAGGATGCGCGAGAGGTCATCGTTAATTCTGTTAATTGCTAAACTAACCTCTGAAACATCAGAAAGACAATAGTCGAGATTACACGGAAGAAGAAGCAAGGTCAGGATCACAAACAGATGATGAGCTAAGGTCAGAAACCTCCCAACCCCAATTGACATTAAAGGAAAAGTTACTGCTGGAAATTAACAAGAGTATGACATCCCCAGATCCTGAAGTACAAGTACAAAATGAATTGGGGTTGGCAAATAGTATTAGACGTGAAACGGTGGGACAGATAGAACTTTTTTTCCCATCTGTCCCCTTAAGGGGGACAGATCAGGGTGACAAATGGGAACAAACCGAAATGAGCCTGTTCGAAAATGGAGGAGTTCGTGGATATCACTTAGAAACAGCATTTAAGTATCTATTGTCTATTCCTCCAACCAGCGTAGAAGCTGAACGAGCGTTTTCAGCTGCTGCTTATGTTGGTCAACTACGAAGCAGGCTCGGAAGTCAAACATTGGATGCTTTGATATTTCTGCGATTATATTTTCGAAATTCTAAATAGTTATTTGGTGCTGTTTTTTAATTTCTTGCAAAAGTATTAGTATTTTTGGTTTATTTTTTCTTTTCTTATTATTATTCTGATTTGTGTTGTGCAAAGACATTAAAGACATTTTTTTTAATTACTCGTGTTTTTTTTTAGTGACTCCATCATAATCCTCGTCCACTTATTTTGGATGGGACAGTTGAGACGGGACACCATCGTTTGCAGGATGCCGTTGCCGCTGGCCCGCGCTCGCTGAGATAGGGAAGCGACTTTTTTGCGAATAATCGCGTAAAAGTCGTCCGTGCGCGCCTCCGCGAACATTTACTAGATGCGCTGCAAAAGTCGTCCGTGCGCGCCTCCGCGAACATTTACTAGATGCGCTGCAAAAGTCGTCCGTGCGCGCCTCCGCGAACATTTACTAGATGCGCTGCAAAAGTCGTCCGTGCGCGCCTCCGCGAACATTTACTAGATGCGCTGCAAAAGTCGTCCGTGCGCGCCTCCGCGAACATTTACTAGATGCGCTGCAAAAGTCGTCCGTGCGCGCCTCCGCGAACATTTACTAGATGCGCTGCAAAAGTCGTCCGTGCGCGCCTCCGCGAACATTTACTAGATGCGCTGCAAAAGTCGTCCGTGCGCGCCTCCGCGAACATTTACTAGATGCGCTGCAAAAGCGATGCAGCCGCATCAGTATCCTGAAAATGTTGTTATACTGAATGAGCGCGTAGACGCTGGCTGCGCGACGGGTACAGTTCAGCCAGAGGCTGTTCCAGTAGAACGACTGGCAGTACCTATGCCTTGAATAAGTACTCAAACGCGCGATCATGTTCCCCCGCACAGCCAGAGCTCTGCGCTCCCTCTCAACATCTGCGTCATCACATGCACAGCCAGAGCTCTGCGCTCCCTCTCAACATCTGCGTCATCACATAAGGAGTCGTTGAAGACATGTCCATATCTAAACGTACTAACTACTTTCAGAGCCGCACCATTGAGAACTATGGACGGAACATAGCGCACCCTTAATAATAAAACGCATTAATTCGAAATTACGGGTTGTTAGTTTTTGTCATAAAGTGCATTAACTTTGAAACGAGAATACGCTCGCTCCAACAGCCGTTTCAATACGACGTAAATAAAGGAGATAGATGGTCATCCGTCTCTTTTTGATTAACGATCGCTGTCAACTCAGCAATCATAAAACGACGAATTCAGTGATGCGCCGGCACTGTTCAAGGACACACCCTAGTTTCGAGATATTAAAACGAAATAAAATGGAAAGTTTCATTGTTTGACTACAAGGTAAGACATTTTATTTACTTTGGCTTAAACAAAAAACCCCGGACCCCGGACTGCCAGAGCGCTGGCAGTCCGGGGTAACATGCTCGCACGCAGGTTCGCTCGCTGCTCGAGGGAAGTGAAAATCACTTTGTTTAAGGCTTACTGCACGTCCTTCTACTCGAGCAGCCTCTGGATAAACCACACCCGGCGGGCTGCCAGCTCTCTGCGAGTCCAATACAACAATATTTTCAGGATGCTACTGCGGCTGCCTCGCTTTTGCAGCGCATCAGGGATGTTCGCGGAGGCGCGCACGGACGGCTTTCACGCGATAATTCGCAAGAAAGTCGCTTCCTTACTCCAGCGTGCGCGAGGCAGCGGCAACGGCATCCTGAAAATGATTGTTGGTCGAGCAGACTGTCCTATTCAAAACAGGTGGATGCAGATAGTGACGGGCTCCATCTGATTAACTTTAATTTTTGTGTATTTTTTGTGTATTTTTCGTGTATATTTAGTGTAATTTTTGTGTAATTTTGTAATGTGACATTTTTATTTAATTCTTTTTATCGTTTTCTCGTGTGATGTAGTTTTAAGTTTTCATGTAATAATATTTTATGGATTTTGTTTTTAATATTGTATGGATTTTTATAATCTGAAATAAATGAATAATAATAATAATTAATCATAAAGTGACGATTGTTAGTTTTAGTGCACTTTATTAGAAAAATGTTTGCAGATATTTTTGTATCATTAGGATAAATTTCATTTTATTTTTAAAAATATTGCAGTTAGTGTGAATGATTTCAGTTTAACGCAGTTTAATATTAAAAGTTTATGTTATTACTTGGTTCGAATGTGATTTGTTTCATTATTGTATTAAAATTTGTATGAAGACAAGATTCTTATGAGTTTTAATGCTGTTTATGATTAAAATACAAACAAAATCTGTGTGTTATTGTGAATTGATTTACTTTAATATTAGGATAATAATGATTTTGGCTAAAAATATTTATTATTGAACTGCGTCTTATTAAATAAAATAGGTTTTGCTACCTATTACATTAGTAATTGTTTTATTGATCTTGCTCCCGACGACACAACAAATTTAATATAATCTTCTTTTAATTTTAGGATGGATTCAAGGGCGAGTAAGATATTAAGATTAGTAACAAGCCAGAATGATTCACCAGGTCTTATTTCAAAAGCCGAGAATCAACATAATAATGTAAACAATCTTTATGACGGGGTGAGATACATTTTTATAACATTGTTTCGCTTTCTATGTTTAGGTAGGTAGTTAGGTACCTACTTTGCATTTTCTAATCAAACATTTTTTTTAGTTGCAAACAGAAATATATGATGGTCCGGGTTATATGGAAATAGACAAAGAATTACTAACGCAAGAATCAACATGCTGCAAAAATGCAAATAATGAAGAAAATAAAGAGGTATGGAACTTAAAAAATATATTTATTTCAACCTATTGCAGGCTGTTGCTAACCTGCGATTATTTTATATTATTTAGGTAAGTAATCATGGATGTTTGTGACTGTCACTTTAAGATCTTGCTGGAAGCCCAAAAACATGAAAACAATAGGTACCTTTCATCTACTGAAATGTGATTTAGTAAAAGGTGTTTGATTATTAATTTTTGTTACAGAATTCCCATTCGGAGGTTATTCAACTTGAAGGAATTGTTAAAGAAACAACAAATGTAGAAGCTGTAGAGGTATGAAGCCAAATATTATTTATTTATTTAATCCTATCGTTGTCAACCTGCAAATAGCGAAATTTGTCTGTTCTTCTGTCTGATATTTTGTCTGTTTGTCTGTCTATGTGTTCTGATCTTGATGAAAATTGATAGAGAAGTTGCCAAAACCCCGAGAACGGACATAAGATACATGCAAAGCGGGCGATACTGCTGTACAGTCGACCGCACATCAATTAATACTTATTACAAGGGACGTAGGGGTTGATTTTATAAAATAGTAAATAAAATGTTTTTCTAATTACAGACTTACCACTTGGAAGGTGAAAAAATTGAAAGTAGTTTGGTGCCTTATGACGATAGCGACACTACCTTGAGCGAAGACGATGCTTTGACAGCAACTCTGAGAGCCTCGGAAGTTAATAAATCTTCCTCAAGTTCGAGTTTGTCTCGCTCCAGCTCAACATCTTCCAGCTCTTCGTCGAGCTCTAGCTCTTCTTCAGACTCTGACAGCTCTCAATCTCCAAAAGTACCGCCTCGGCCATCAACATCAACTAAAGACAATCGTGACCTCTATGAAGCGAATGACGAAAACTTTATAGAACAGACATCTCCGCAACAACAAAATGAGGAAAGAGTAAGTACTTTACTGCTTTTTATATTATTAGTTATTGGATTAAATTGAAAATTGTAAGACTAATTCATTATTATATTTTTAGGATACTGGTACGCGTCACTCAAGAAAGTCTCAAGAACATCATGATTATCATGGCGATAAAGATATTTAATAAATTACCCCCTCAAATTAAAACAATTGAAACAGACTCAATTTTTTTTAAAAAACTTAAAGAATATTTATTACAAAAATGCTTTTATGACCTACAAGAATTTTTTGAAGATAAAGGAGATAAGTGATCAAGGTGATCATTCACATAATTTTATTACTCACATTTAAGTCTAGTAATATAATAAAATATTATAAAAGCCTTTGTAATAAATACATTATACCTAGATAATTATAAGTATATAATTGCTATAGTACATAAACTTGGTAATTCTTTGAATTAGAATTTAGTTTTAAGTTATCTTGTAGCGCCCCAACGGGGTACATGTTTGATACGTTTTACAACTACCTACTTAAGATCCTCTGTAACAACATGTAACAAATGAATAAATAAATAAATAAATATCAAATATCTCCGCTTAATTCTGACGAAAGTGAAGCCGACTTAAGCGATGGAGATCCTACTTTTGTGAGTGATGAACCGGCAAGAAGACGAAATTATATATTTGCGGCATCAGACACTTCTTCTAGCAGTTCCGTTACTTCAGAAAGTACGCCCCAAGTAAGAGGCCGCAAGCGTACAAGAAAACCTGAAAAATGGAAGCAAAACAAAGCTAAACGCTTGAGAAACAAAGGAAAATCGTACGTATCTTTGTCCGAAACCAAAAAAAAAATTGAAGCTCGTTGCCTCAAGCCTCCTTGCCCAGATACATGCCGACAAAACTGCACTAAGAAAATTGATACGGAGACCAGATACGAAATCTTTAGCCGGTTTTGGGAACTGGGAGATGTAGTAAGGCAAAGAGCTTACATCAGTGCGTGTATGCTCGATGTTGTGCCAAAATACAAGTACACCAATGCTGAGACACCTAGACGCAACAACAAAGCATTCCATTTTGTTGTTGGTAGCATCCAAATTCGGGTATGCAAAGCTTTTTTCAAAGCTACACTAGATATAACGGACCGTATGATACTTACGACACAGACTAAAGTCGACGAGAATGGGTTTTTGCTTGAAGATTTAAGGGGAAAACACCAGAACCACAAGACACTCGCCCCGCAATTAAAAGCTGACATAAGGGCACATATTAATTCCATACCTCGGATTGAATCGCACTACTTAAGAGCTTCTACTACAAGAGAATACATAGACGACAGTAAAAATATAAAAGATTTATACAAAGATTTTGAATCAGATCAGAAGGAAAAAGGACAAGATCCCGGTACATACAGTGCATACTACAAAATATTTACAACTGAATTCAACCTTGGCTTTTTCCAACCCAAAAAAGACCAGTGCGATTTATGCAACGCTTACAGTAACGCCAATGCTGACCAGAAGAAAGAAATGGAAGACAAATACCAAAAGCATATTGAACAGAAATTTGCAAGTCGAATAGAAAAGCAAAATGATCGCAAAAAGGTAAACGCAAATACCAAAGTAGCTATTTATGATTTGGAAGCAGTATTGCAATGTCCCAAAGGTGAATCTTCATCGTTTTACTACAAATCTAAGCTTAATTGCCACAATTTAACAGTCACGGAATTAACTGATGATAAATCGAAGGTGGCCTATAAAAACGTTCATTGCTATTTTTGGACGGAGTCAGATGCAAAACGGGGAGCTAATGAAATTGGCTCGTGTATATGGAAATACCTGAAAGCTTTAAGCGATGAAGTGGAAGGAGAAGAAGTGGAAGTGATATTCTATTCTGACAATTGCTGCGGGCAAAACAAAAATAAGTACATCACCACTTTGTACATGTTCGCCGTTCACACTTTGAACATAAAGAGTATAACGCACAATTTTTTGATCCGAGGGCACACCCAAAACGAAGCCGACAGTGTTCATAGCCTCATAGAAAAAGAAGTTAAAAAGAACCTCAAATCCGGACCGATTTATACCCCCGATCAATACATAGCTCTTATCAAAAATGCTAAAAAGTCGCAGCCCGCTCTTAATGTTCACGAGTTGAGTTTCGAATCATTTTATGATTTGAAATTACTTCAGGAAGAGTGGGGGTATAACTTTTCAAAGAACACAGAAGGCGGTAATGTCAATTGGAACGAAATAAAAAGTCTTAAAATAACTAAAGAGAGTACAAAATTTTTCTACAAGACGTCGTATCTGGACGACAGTTACAAGGAAGTAAACGTCAGAAATAAGAGAAAGAAACTGGAACCCATCACTGCTGTTAGGCTTTCAGCAGCTTACACAGAGAAACAAAAATTGAGTGCGAACAAGACCAAAGACCTGAAGGAGCTTATTTCAAAAGCATTGATACCTTCCTTCTATACAAGTTTTTACGATTCAATATTGTAGGATTATCTAAAAAAAAAAATGTAGGTTTGTAAGCTTACTTTATTTTTTTAAGTTACGCCCGAATTGTGGCAAGTTTTTAATACCTTTTAGTATTTACTATCCGTTCTTTGTTAAGTTTAAATTAGAGCCAAAAAATAGGCTTTAAATAATTTTGTTGATTTTGTGATAAAAATTGTGCCTTTAAATACTTAAAAATAAAAGTTCCTATTTATATAGACTTAATTAAAAAAAATACTTAAGTTCAGTTCCAAAAATAATAATTAAGAGACTACGTATGAGAGTATTAAAGTTACAGAATAAAAAAATTACTACGGTTATTTAATTTTGTATTTTGACTTTTAAGTTTTTTTTGTTTGTAAGCACTTTTAGACTGTAAGAACAATGTAATATTTGTCTATTTTACGTACCTTACTCAAATGATGATCTCATGATCTAGAAAAAATACAATTACTTGACATTCAAAACTAACACTGCGTTTTATTTGTCAATAAATTTAATAAATTTATCATGTAATTTACTAAAACACTAAATCATTAATGTTTAATTTGTATATTTTTTTCTTTTTCATTCATTAACTGCATCATTTCCTAATAATCTCGCAAAGTTTAAAAAATTATTTAAAAACATTGCATCATTTCAAGTTAATCCATGTAAACTTTTTTTTTCTGCATAGAATTTTAGTCATAAAGTGCGTTAAAAACCAACTTTTTTTTTCAATATTATTTAAAAATACTTACCGTATAAAAAAACAATTATAACACATGCAACTATGTTGCCTATTAATCAAACTAGCCGTATATACAATTTAAAGTTTCCTGTCACCTTTATTAACTTTTTTATGGATTTTTGAAGTGTGGTGTTTAAGGTTCACAAACTTTAAACGCGTTTTCCCGCACACATACAATTTCGAATTAATGCGTTTTATTATTAAGGGTGCGATAGGCTGGCCTTACATTTCCACGTTTAAAAACAAGGAAATGATAATGCCCTTCCAATCCCACCACACACCAGCATCACCTTGTTGCGAGGTAACCCGGGTTTCGCCACAGCCTGTGAAGTGAAGCCTGACCGGCCTTTTGTCCATTGGGTGGCCGGTGCATTTGCCAGCATGACAAGTTTCTTACATCTCCAAGACATCTTAGGTGCCTAATTTATAACAGAAAGAAGTATTTTAAAATATGACCATCGAAATTGTTATCAAATGAATCATAAAGAGAAATAACTTTTAGTTTTGCCTGGATCTTAGAACCAGATTTAATAAAAAACGGAACTACATCGAATTACTCCTCAAACGCATAAAAGTTTTTAAAAATAAAAGGAAACAAATCATAAAGTTACTGGTTATCTAGCATATTTTTTAATAATAAAAGGAAATAAAACTTATTTCTGAAGTAATTAATACCATCATTATTAAAACAAAAAGGAATTAAAACTGAATGTATCATTTTTAGATTAAATTAAATACAAAAGAGGGACTTACCTCTATTACTACACAGAATTATTGCGTTCTACTCCCGCATAAAACACAACATTACTTCATGACTGAGGGCACAAGACTGAATTGAATGTCGCCATTCGCCAATTTAGCAGAATTGACTTGAACTTCAAGTTTAATGGAAAAGAGATGGGTGATCGTTTTTTCTCTTTCTAATGCTCGTTTTGCAGTGGCTGTCGAAGTTATTCTGTGCATTGGATTGAAATAATGCTGTTTAAGATAAAATATCACAAGACCGTTTTTTTAAGATAATTCTCTTTATTTTTAAACGTGCGCACGACCTTTTTCGCACGTTCTTGTCTTACGTGATCCACTTTTCATCACCAGGTATCAGCTTCTTCAAAAATGGTTCGGTTTCATTACGTCGTAATAAAGAATCACAAATGAGTAAGTACACGGTTCATTAGGTGTCTTTCAGTGAGCTCGTGAGGTACCTACCCAAATATCGAGCTTTTTTATGTACCTGTACTGTACCTACCCAGTTCATTTCAAATGCGCCAAAACTAGCCTTCTCTGTATTATGTTTTTAAACTGTACATTTGACATTACCAAGTGTTCCAATGTGTGTTCCTATGGTGTTCCTTTAAGTGTGTTCCTATGGTTTAATAAATGAACTGAACTGAACTGTTTTGTGGTCAATTCCCAGTTCTTCAGCTTTGTCGTACCTAACTACTGATATGCCGATCTTGCTCCACTTTTTCAAAAATGGCATCCATTTTATCTGTAATAGGGCGGACCAGAGCGTCGTGCACCTTTGACATCAAAATGTCCTAATTGAAAACGCTTAGATAAACCAAATTTGTGCTCAATTCTCTCACAGACACTGCACTAGGTCCATTAACATCGCTAATTTTTTTCGCGGTTTGCGTTACAGTTTTACCTTTTTTGTAGTAAAATTTTTAAATGTATCGAATTTCTTCATTAGATTCACTCATCTTAATAGTACGAAAGACAAATAAAAATCACACGTTTCCCTAATTTGAATTTGGATTTATGTTAAGAAATGAAATAAATTCCCAAAAATTTTCGACTTCGGCGGGACTCGAACCCCCTTAGTAAGGGTTCGAGTCCCGCCGAAGTCGAAAATTTTTGGGAACTTATTTCATTTTTTAGAGATGCCCAGAGTGCGGGTAAGCACTATAACAAAAATCCTTGGAATTATGTTCTTTAAAATTTAAACTTTTAATGATACCAAAACCAGCCAGATACAAATTATATAGTATAGCCAAAGAGATTTTATTACAAGTTCATGTGTCCGTGATGGTAGCGTACACATAACCGAATTCACGTTTCTTGTTATGCCTAATAAATAGCGTATAAATAGAGTATATAATCTGTGCTTTAAATTTATTAGGCATAACAACAAACGTGAATTCGGTACCTATGTGTACGCTACCATCACGGACACAAGTTCATACATACTATAATGCGAAAAGACTTTGCCTCCCACCCTAATATTAAAGATAAAGATACATTTGTAAGGCACTACTAATTTGGCAAGAAAACAAGAACACACAACAAACTCTTTATTTTACGGAACCCTCGGTGCGCGAGGCCGACTCGCACTTGACGTTTTATTTATTATTTTCCGAGTTCAACGTGTAATCTATCTTCGTACTAGGTAGGTACGTAGGTAGTGTGCGTTACCCCAGCGACATGTAGACGCTGATCAAGATAAATATATTATATAGAAAAATCAGAGCGCTGTGCCCTGTGTGTGAATGAGCCCCAAAAATCAAATTTGTCGCATTAAGGTTTCAGAGTAATTCGGGAAAATAACATGGTTTTTACCTATTAGCCCTAGAAAGTTTTGAAATAGCTTAAAAGGTAGCTTATATTTGAGCATTTTATTGGCCAAACAGCGACATTTGTGCGCCCCGTGGTTTTTGAATAAATTGCAAATTCTGCTGGAGTAACGTTTGGCAGATTTCCATAATGTTCGGAATAGCCGAACGAACAAAAATGAATTTTGGTAAGCAGAGGGGGTTTAACTTGGTTTAATGTGGACCCTAGTAGTTTTTCCAAAAAAGTGCACGGGTTATGAATTAGAAGACTTTTTTTGAAAATCAAAAATAACCTCTTTTCTCTTGAATTACACAAGAAATGCCGTTTGTGATTACATTGGCTGATGCGTATTAAGAATTATGTAACTTCTGACCATCTGACAAAACTGTGAAACCCTACAACTTATTCTCGACGAAATAAATCAATTTTACTGATTTTACAACTGAAAATGGTTTACTCATTTCGAGCCTCAAATAAGGGAGTTTGAACAAGCGAAAAATACTAATAACCACAATTTTTAATATTTCGCGCGAAACCGGCGACGCGGCGACGTGGTGTCCGTGATCCGTGATGGTAGCGTACACATAACCGAATTCACGTTAGTTGTTATGCCTAATAAATAGTGTATAAATAGAGTATAATCAGTGCAAAAGTAAAATAAATAGCACCTCCTTGGTTTAAGAAATAATGACCATTGTTTGTGGGTACGCCAGCATAACGATCAAGCTAGCGTACACACGACCTTTCTCAAAAACGGCTTATACTATAGCAACAAAATTTATACACAATAATAGAGTATAAATACGGCTTAGCTATGCAAAATTTCATAATGATTGCTCTCATAGAAACAGAGATATGGAACAAGACTATAAAATAACACCTGAGCTGGCGTTATGCTAGCGTACCCATTATAAACCGAAATAGTTCCTATAGAAAACGAGGTTTTCTTAATGTAAATGCTATATGTATAAATAGTGCGTGAAGTACTTCCTCTCCCAGTAGTCATACTTTATGCAAATTCGTAATCAAACACTATAAAAAGTTGATGTAAAGTTCTAGGAACAAATTTGTTGTAATAGTTACTGTCGCATACAAAAATGACGTGAAAATCAAAAATAACCTCTTTTCTCTTGAATTACACAAGAAATGCCGTTTGTGATTACATTGGCTGATGCGTATTAAGAATTATGTAACTTCTGACCATCTGACAAAACTGTGAAACCCTACAACTTATTCTCGACGAAATAAATCAATTTTACTGATTTTACAACTGAAAATGGTTTACTCATTTCGAGCCTCAAATAAGGGAGTTTGAACAAGCGAAAAATACTAATAACCACAATTTTTAATATTTCGCGCGAAACCGGCGACGCGGCGACGTGGTGTCCGTGATCCGTGATGGTAGCGTACACATAACCGAATTCACGTTAGTTGTTATGCCTAATAAATAGTGTATAAATAGAGTATAATCAGTGCAAAAGTAAAATAAATAGCACCTCCTTGGTTTAAGAAATAATGACCATTGTTTGTGGGTACGCCAGCATAACGATCAAGCTAGCGTACACACGACCTTTCTCAAAAACGGCTTATACTATAGCAACAAAATTTATACACAATAATAGAGTATAAATACGGCTTAGCTATGCAAAATTTCATAATGATTGCTCTCATAGAAACAGAGATATGGAACAAGACTATAAAATAACACCTGAGCTGGCGTTATGCTAGCGTACCCATTATAAACCGAAATAGTTCCTATAGAAAACGAGGTTTTCTTAATGTAAATGCTATACCTATGTATAAATAGTGCGTGAAGTACTTCCTCTCCCAGTAGTCATACTTTATGCAAATTCGTAATCAAACACTATAAAAAGTTGATGTAAAGTTCTAGGAACATGACGACGCATTATCTCTATCTCTTTCACTTCCATGGATAATTCACACGCATCTTTCTCTATCTTTCATTGTGACCAATACCTACATTGCTCACTGCTCAGAGTCCAAGAGATATTGCTGTCCGTTGCAATGTAGTTCCGCCGTGGTCTGCTAGATGGCGCTAAACGTGACTTCTGAACACATAGGTAAATTAACAAAACCTTATGAACGCTTGGCTTTATATGAAGCTAAATATAGATAAAAATACTCGTGACAGCTCATTTATAGTAACAAAACGACTAATTATTACTATCTACTACATTGTTCGGTGTATTGATTCACTAATAACTTATTTTTTGTATGCGACAGTAACTATTACAACAAATTTGTTCCTAGAACTTTACATCAACTTTTTATAGTGTTTGATTACGAATTTGCATAAAGTATGACTACTGGGAGAGGAAGTACTTCACACACTATTTATACATATAGCATTTACATTAAGAAAACCTCGTTTTCTATAGGAACTATTTCGGTTTTTAATGGATACGCTAGCATAACGCCAGCTCAGGTGTTATTTTATAGTCTTGTTCCATATCTCTGTTCCTATGAGAGCAATCATTATGAAATTTTGTACGCTATTTATACTCTATTATTGTGTATAAATTTTGTTGCTATAGTCTATGCCGTTTTTGAGAACGGTCGTGTGTACGCTAGCTTGATCGTTATGCTGGCGTACCCACAAACAATGGTCATAATATAAAGATGAAAATATTTAGTAACAATTCCGCGCAAGACCTTCTCCGATAAGTTCTAACAAAATGTAATCAGCGTCGTAGAAGAAAAAACACACCAACTACAAAATGAAAAGAAATCTATCAAAGCAAGACGTCAACTAGTTTCGTCTCTCCACGAGACATCATCAGGACACCACAATACTCGACCTTGACATTGAGAGCACTAAGCAAACTCCGGCAGGGTTCCACCAGAGATGTTACCACTCCGAGCTCCGCGCGCCAAGTACTTGGCGCGCGGAGCATTTTGTAGTTGGTGTGTTTTTTCTTCTACGACGCTGATTACATTTTGTTAGAACTTATCGGAGAAGGTCTTGCGCGGAATTGTTACTAAATATTTTCATCTTTATATTTTGCAATGGATTTCCGCAAAGTAACGCCTGAATCTATTTTTTATTTTTTAACAATGGTCATTATTTCTTAAACCAAGGAGGCGCTATTTATTTTACTTTTGCACTGATTATCTACTTTATTTATACGCTATTTATTAGGCATAACAACAAACGTGAATTCGGTTATGTGTACGCTACCATCACGGACACGCGACGTGTGATGACGGTCCGGTCATGGCCCGGACATGACCAGGACTAGCCCTAAGCCGATAATAACATTAAGGTATGTAAAAAACATAAAAGATATTTTATAAGCAGCTTACCTACATAAACTTCTAACGTTTCAAACATATCAACGTAGATTCCTACTTAGGTAGGTAGGTAAGTACCTAACAGACCAAATGTTAACAGATCTTGCAGTTACTTGTTTTACCTTTTACGTAATGAGAAACCTTTGCTTGATTATTACGATCATGGACAAGTTAAATATTATCTATGTTACGAAATTTCCCTCGTCCCTGTATGTTACTATCAAAATATTCTTGATAGTAGGTAACATACACTTGTCTTAGCTGAACTCAATGTTAATGTAATGAATTAAAATAACTAAAATACATATTAACACTTTCATGGCAACGAGACGCACGACATGTTCGTCTGCAGCGCTTCGTCAACGAGACGCACGACATGTTCGTCTGCAGCGCTTCGTCAACGAGACGCACGACATGTTCGTCTGCAGCGCTTCGTCAACGAGACGCACGACATGTTCGTCTGCAGCGCTTCGTCAACGAGACGCACGACATGTTCGTCTGCAGCGCTTCGTCAACGAGACGCACGACATGTTCGTCTGCAGCGCTTCGTCAACGAGACGCACGACATGTTCGTCTGCAGCGCTTCGTCAACGAGACGCACGACATGTTCGTCTGCAGCGCTGCGTCAACGCGCTCCTCCAGATCGCACTTTAGTCTGGGCAGTGAATGCGTTAATATGTATTACATATTATAGAAAATACATAGGAGGGTATAACTTACCAGTTAAACCCAGATATAAGCCAAGATTGACAGGTAACCTGGGCAGGAAATACGACCCGCCAACATCAGGGAACAGACCAATCCTTGTCTCAGGCATAGCAACAACAGTCTTCTCCGTGGCCACCCGATATCTGCCATGAACGGACATGCCTATGCCTCCTCCCATGGTGATCCCGTCAATAAAAGCCACATAAGGGATCTTGTACCTGCCGATGAGCTGGTTCACAGTGTACTCTGTGCGGAAGAATCTTGGTCCCTCAACTTTATCTATAGCTAGTTTCACATCACCACCAGCACAGAATGCTTTTTCACCGGCACCCTTGACTATAACCAAAGCCTTGTTTGTCTCCCAATCTTCCAGTTGTGGCAAAATCTTGGAAACCATAGATGTGTTAAGGGTGTTCAAGGATTTAGGCCGGTTCAGTGTGATGATGCCCGCATTGTTCAGGGTCTCAAATAACACATCAGCTCCAGAGGACATTGTGCGTTTTGAGGCCAGAGAAGTTGCTCGGTTGATGCTGATTCCTAGTCGAAGCATCTAGGTAAATAAACAAAGAAATATTATCTTTCTTGGAAATTGTTTCCAAGAAAGCAAGACCAATCAAACACTAAAACTATAAAATTATGAGTTATGTTGCAATTAGGAACACATAAATATATTTCATTTGTTTTTCAAAGAAAACAAATTCCTGTTGATTATTTAGGTACCTACCTAATTTAATATTAATAATAACTACATACCTATGAGTAGGCACTTACATTTCAAGATAGAGTACAAAGATCTTAAAATAACTTAAAGTATCAAGCATGCACCCTGTTAGGGCTTATGGATTTAGTTAACTGTTGGTTTACCCTCGCACACTGTACAAAAATGTGGTGAGTTTCATTTATGTAGGTAAGTAGATACCTAGGTACTTCCTTGAATAAATAAAATTATATTAGGTAGGTACCTATCTATCATTTTCGAATCTGGTAGGTAGGTAAATTAAATAAGTTCCTTCTTATCAATGTTATACCTACTTAGACCCACATTTTACAGTTGAATCGAAAATAAAGACAAAACAGTGCTGATGTTTACAGCGGTATCGGCTAAATTGACCGATATAAGAAGCTGCCTCTGATATTGCATAATATGTAGGTACATAGGTACCTACTTAATTAACTTTGATCAAACTTTAGAATCTACGACGATGAATTTTAAACTAGTGTAGTTTCATCGTCGTAGATTCTTAAGTTTTTCCTAGAGTAAACCGGTCTAATGGTATCAAGAACTAAAGAAATTAGTTACCTACCTTTTAATTTATCAGTCAAACAACTAAAAAAAATATATAGAAAGCAGCGAAAAGACAACCGGAAAATCGGCAACAACTTAGCGCTTAGCGCCGCCGCGGAAGGCACCAAGTTCCTCTCGCTCGTTTGTTTTCGTACTTGACAATTGACATGACAGAGACGGACTTTGACATGACATAACAGGTGACAGCCAGCTGGAGAACTACATGGCTCCGGATAATTTACAGCCAGTCCAGTCTGATGCAACTAGGAAAGGAACAAACAAAAATTTGTATGAACCAGGGCTACCAAATCATTGCCAACATAATGGCGAAAATGACGTCCTTCCCTCCTTATTCTGTCATTCATAATTTTACTCACTCTTTAGATCTTTGAATTAGTCTGTGACATTCAATACAACGTAGTGGTTTTATTCTCTTTGACTTCCATTTCAATTTCTGGAAAATTTGGCGAAGTTAAAAAGTTATAAAATACTGTAATTTCTGTCGGTATGGTACAAGCTAAGTGACGACTGTGTGTATTGTATAATATATAAACTTGTGTATAATAATTCAAAGCATACTTTTAGGTACGATGAAGTATAGAATTTGTGAGATTTGTGATTTACGATCTCTAAGAAGAAATGGTGAAAAACGATTTTTTATGGCCAGATTTCTGCTGGATGAAAAACGGTAAGTTAAACATCAATTTTAATAACAAATCAATGAATCTGTTGAAGCCAAGATATCAAGATTCTTAAATTTCAACACTGAATATAGGCGGCTCCTTACTAGTGTAGTGCGACGATAAATATCGATATCGATACCTATTCTTTTCTAAACCTTTTTTATTTATTTATTTTATCTAGTGATATTAGGCTCTGATTATGATCTTTATTTATAGGCTTTTTAGGGGTGTAGCTGACGGGACGCAAGGCCAAAAAGAGTTAGAAAAATTTTCACGATTTTTTTAATGCATAATTAACATATAATATTTTTTCTTACGGTATCGTGAAGGGGGTCACTAGGGGTGCAACTTTTGTTCAGGTCATTGACCTTAAAGTTCAATGACCTCGGCGCTAGAGGTCAAAGTGTGTCGTTCAATTTCAAGGCAAAAAAGACAATAATTTTCACGATTTTTTTATGAATAATTAACATATATTTTTTCTTACGGTAATAAAATTGCACAGTTAACAAGCTCAGCTAAGTAACAGGCAAGTTGTGTTGTCAGTGTCATTCAAAAATAAGATCAGTCAAGTGCGAGTTAAACTCGCGCGCCGAGGGTTTTGAACATTTGCCAATTATACAAATCATATCAGTTTATCATAGTTGAAAGGGTGGAGAGTAACATAGGCTACTTTTTATCACTTCCCGCGTTGTTTAGGTTATTACTTACCCATGGAAATAACCTAAACAACGCTTGCAAAGCCGCGAGCAGCAGCTAGTTTAAAATAACTTTTTATCTGTGTGTTATTAATAAATAATTGATTAATATTTGTAGGACGTCGCAATAAAACTACCTTTGATGCCGACGCCACCTCTTACAATGATGATATTTTATGAAAAGTGATGTCTTCAATGTGAACAAGGAATGTAAGGAATATATTATATTTTATTATAAAAAATTATCTGAGCGTCTGGTCAAAATAATGTGACTCGAGAGCTGGTGAGTATCTGGCACAGCGCATCAGCATTGCCTTACAGCGGGGCAATGCAGTCAGCGTCTTGGGCACGCTTCCGAATGGTATTGATTTGCATCACTTAAGCTACCTGTAGAATGTTTGTCACACAGACATAACATAACAGTCTGCAGTTAGCTCAATTGTTTCAATTGTAAACATATTTTTTAATTTACTTTTGTTAATTGTTGTAATTTTCTTTTTTTTAGGGTGTCGAGATCGGTTTCGAAACCCTTATGGCCTTGCTCTGTCCGTCTCTGCTCTTTCTTGAATATCTCAGTTACTACTGTAGCTATTAACTTGAAATTTGAATTATTAATGCTTATTTTAATAAATTTGTAATGTTAATCTGTGTTTTTATTTATGAGAATCAACTGATAGGTATCTAGTAGGGCAGCTAATTCATCGATATCGAAAAATTCGAACTAGTAGCAGCACATCCCTATTTTTTTTGTGTTGGTAGCCTTGTCCTTGTCTGTGTGCAATGACAGTTTCGGCTGTGCGTATGTGTGTATGTATCCAAATTGGGGCTGTTATGTTGCTTTTTTCCGGGTGCCCAGAATAAACTGTCAACTCATTTTGCTCTATGGTGTCCCGTCTCTTCTTACGTAGTTATTGTATACTCATTGAGCCAGTCAATGATCAGCCCCGGAAGATCTGACCACGGATTTTGCAGGCTGTATTTCGCAGCCTGGTAATTTTGTTTCCATTGGATAAAGATTCCAAGCGCAGATGGATTATACCTAGATGCTAGATGGGTGGCATGCGTTGTTGAATTGTGTATTCTTAAAATCTCAATGCGGCAACACTGTGTGTACTTGTCAAACTCTATTTCGATTCCTTTTTTGTTCTCTCGCTGCATGAGTACCTAGCTGCTGTGCTGCTGTACTGCGTATCATGCATGGCCTTGAAGAGAGACATAGTAGGTATACGAAAAGGTGCTGCCATGCAATTTTTTTACCCCGACTATTACTGTATAATCATAGACTATGTATATAGTGTAGTGTAGTATTTATCAGTATTTATATTCTCTTTGACTATAGTAAGTATACTGTGCAACTTAGATGAATTATACCTACCTATTACCCTTCTTCCTCTAAGCTGTGCAATGTGCATAACATACATGGTCAAATTATACAAGTGCACTTACTGGTGGTGAGTGCCACCAGTAAGTGCAACAAGCTTATCACTGTCCCTGTTGCCATTTAATTGCAATAAACAGAAGTTGGGGAACTAATGTGCTAATGTTCAATTGAAAAAAAAATCAGAAACTTATTTACTCTACTCTATTCAAACTAATATACCTAGGTAAGGTACCTACATCCTAAATAAACAGCTTTTTTAAGAAAGAAAATTACAATCAAATAATAGAATTAAATTAAAAGTAGTATTTACAAGAGAAACAATTGAGCTAACTGCAGACTGTTGCAAACAATCTATGGGATAAATTATATTATAAATGCGAAAGTGTGTTTGTTTGATTATCCTTCTTTCACGCCCTAACTAAGCAAGCTTTCGACTTGATTTTTGGCATAGAGTTTTATTTATTTATTTATTTAACACTTTATTGCACACAATTATAAAAAGTACACAATTGGTGGGCATAATGCCGATGGCATTTTCTGCCTGCCAACCACACAGGGTCAACATAAAAATAAAGGCGTGCTTTAAACATAACACTTAAAAAGAAAGATAAAACTAGGTCTAAATTACAGATTTTGAACTAATACTAAACTATAGCATTAGGTAGGTACTTATAATAATTATACAATATTCTTGACAATAATGTACCTATTAATGAACTAATAATATTATTCAGTTAATTTAAATGTCTACTTTGAAATACAAAAGCAAAATACAATTACTGAAGTAGGTGCTTACCTACACAAATCAAAATGTTATTGTAGTAAATTAAATTTATTTAAAGTGAAATGATGGTTACCTAACTAGAAGATGGGTAGAGATTTTTCGTAAAATGCTCACGAATCAGCTTTTTGAAACAATCTCTAGAATCCACTTTCCTGATATCATATGGTAAGGAGTTCCAGAGTCTAACAGCCTCAATTGAAAATGATTTCTCGCAGAAGGATGTGGTATGTGCCGGTATCTCTAGGAGGAGATTGCTTGATGATCTGAGTGGTCGGTCATGTGAATCAGCTAGAAATGAGAAACGATTCTTCAGGTAGCCAGGGGCAAAAGAGTCTTTGAGAGTAGAGAAAAGAAGGCAGAGCACCCTGACTTTCCTACGCTCGCGAATAGGGAGCCACTTGAGTTTGGCTCGGTACTCGCTTATATGGTCGTATTTGCGCAAACAGAAAATGAAACGAATACCAGTATTAATAAGGCGGTCAAGTTTACTTAATAAATCTTGATTGAGATCAATAAAAGCTACGTCCGCATAGTCGATGATAGGCAAAAGAAGAGAGTTTACTAGGGTGATTTTTGTAGTTGTTGGAAGAAAATTTTTCAAGCGTATTATGGAGTGAAGGGTAGCATAGAATTTTCTGGAAATTTCTTTTATATGGGGAATCCAACTAAGCTTGGAATCAAAGATAACGCCAAGGTTCTTGACTGTGGGTGTGAAAGGGATTCTGTATCCGTTGTAGTAGAGCTGCGGAAGGGTACCGAGGTCTGTGATTTTAGCAAGTTGTCGAGAACCGCCGATGATGATAGCCTGACATTTGTCTGGATTGACTTTGAGGCCAAACAGGTTGGACCAGGACTGTAACCGAGACAGATCGTTATTAACAGCTTGTATAGCAGTGTTTAAATTATTGAAAGAAGTGGAATAATACAGCTGAAGATCGTCGGCATACATGTGAAACTGGCAAAGGAGGTGTGGAGACAGCATGTTGATAAACAAAGAAAATAGGAGAGGAGATAAAATGCCTCCCTGAGGTACACCTGCTTCGATATCCACCCATTCTGAGAAATCTTGACCATGTCGAGTTTTTTGGCGCCTTCCACTTAGATAAGAAGTGAGCCAGTGTACGGAAGATTGAGATAGGCCAAGTCTTGGAAGAGCTGCAATTAACAGATCATGATCTACTACGTTAAACGCATTACTGAAATCAATAAGAGCTAACACTGTTAAGTGAGTTTTTTCCATACTGGTTCGCAGATCTTCCGTTATATTTAAGAGAGCAGTAGTAGTGCTATGCCCTTTCCTAAAACCGGATTGAAAAGGGTTGAAGAGCTGGTTAGCTGTTAGGAACTCTGTGAGCTGAGCATGTGCTACTGATTCTATAATTTTCGAGAAAAAAGGGAGAATTGAAATAGGCCGGTAATGCTTCAACATGGATGGGACAGATACTTTGGGTAAAGGGATAACATAAGCTTGACGCCATTGATCTGGAAATTGAGCCTGGGAAAAAGAGTGGTTAACTATGTGAGTTAGGGCGGGAAGAATGAATTTCAGAATGGGTGTGATCATCAGACGACCAATATCATCGCTACCTACGGCTTTGGTTTTGAGCGATAAGATTATCTTCTGAATCATATCCTCACTGACATAAACAAAGGAGAAAGGCTGAATGTTCGGTGGAGAGATATTATTAATTTCAGTTAAGGCTGCGAATTTTGCTGTATAATCCATCTTTTCGCACGACGAGAAATGGACGTTTAAGGTATCTAAGTCATAACAAGGCTTCGATTCCTGTGATTTAGATTTCCCTATGCCAAGAGAGCGTAGGAATTTCCAGAGACCAGCAGGTGTGGCAAGCTGAATTTGCTCCGCAATATGTCGTTTTTTAGCATTTCGAACCATTAAGTTACATCTATTCCTACTTCTTTTATAATTGGCCCAGGTCTCATCACATCGGTGACGCTTGAACCTTCGAAAGTCACGATCCCGTTTAGCCATAGCTTTACGAATAGCCTCTGAAAACCAGGGAGAAGGGGGGTGTTTCAACTTAACGGGATGTATGGGGGCATGACGATCGAACAAACCAATAATATTAGAATTTAAAAAATCCACCATACTCTCTACGGACACCATTGATTTGACATCGTTCCACACTATACACGAAGCGTCCTCGGTCAACTTAGAAATGTCTATTCTAGAGAAATTGCGCTGGTTAAGAATTATTGGCTTCGGTTTAGGGACTTTAATTTTATAAGACAAGTAGATTAGATCATGGTGCGAGAAAGCTGGTGCAGAGAGTTGGCCATAGTTATCTACAAGGTCTACATCGGAAACGATTATGAGATCCAGCACCGTGCTACTAGTGGCAGTGTGATGTGTTGGCTCAGAGTTGATAACGTTGAGATTAACGGACTCGATTATGTTAACAAGTGTCTTGGCCTTTGGGTTACTTTTAAGACAGGTGTTAAAATCACCCATAATAATAGAGTGAACATAGTCAGAAGTAATGTTTTCCAAAACTGATTCAAGTTTATGTAGGTAAGTCACGGAAGTAGTAATATTGGGTGGACAGTAGATCACTCCCAGGAGGATTTTCACACCAATGTCAACTTCTATAAACAGGTACTCAGGAGAAGCATTATATGGAGATGGAGATTGACTAAACACCTTAAAAGAGAAATCACTCCTTAGATAAATTGCCACACCACCACCACCTTTGCCAACACGATCGTTGCGTATAAGCACAAAACCCGGGATAGGGTAAAAAGGGGATGGCAGGGAGGGTTTAAGAAATGTCTCCGAGACAAGAACTGCATGAATATGCTTACATTTAAAAGACTCTAGAAGATCTGATACGTGCCCTGGGATGCTTTGTGCATTAATATGGCACACGTTGAACGTTTTGTGAGAACGACTATATACGTTTTCCAGCAATTCTCCCAGAGATAGAGCATGATCATCAATATCACAAGGAGTACTTGCAATACTTGTAAAAGATAATTCGGAACCAGACTCTGCTGTTAGAAACGACTCTTCATCGCTTATAGACATTAAAAACAATTAGAATAACTTATGAATATATACCTAACTATCAATGAAATTATACTTTTACTAATATAAAACAACTAATTACAGTTATCTGCTACTAACAGTTTCTGCATAAACTTGCCGGCAAGACAATAAAAATAAAAATAACAACCCAAGTTCACTAGTTAACAGTTACAGTACATTCCAAGAATATTCCAAATGAACAACTAAAAAAAAAATATAATTAATTGAAAACCAAGCATGCGTTTGGCGGTGAGAAAACAATAGACTTGACATTGAACAACAAAAAAAAAAAACCTGTGTTAGGAAACAAAACCGTCAATGTCAAAAACAATGCATCAAAACTGAGATTAAATCAGATGTCAGCGAAAAGCAAACGCCATTAGAAAAGAAGTTGAAGTTTTGTACAACTGTCAGTCAAAAGTCAATGTTGGTTGATCAAAATTTCGTAAACAAAAACAAACAAACATAAGTCATAGATTCATGAAGTAAAAGAAATTGCAGATTAAAAAAAAGAGGGTGGCTTGTGATTTACTTGGAATGTACGATGTAGAAACAAGCAACGCGTTAAAGTTGCGGGAATGGACTACTTGGTTTGTTTCGCCGCCTTTCGCGTCTCGGGAGCAGTCACTGCGGGGCTGGCTTGCTTGTGGCTCGGCTTGGGACGAGCCTGGTCTTGCACCCGGGAACTGCCGCTGCTAATGCTCGCCGAAGGGAACTTCGACATGATGCTTTCTAGGTCCGACGCCGACGAGATTTTAATTCGTGTGTTGTCTGGCGTTTTAATGAAGACCACTCCATTACTCGTCCAGCAGCTTGTTATCCCAAAGTGATTCCTGGCCTTGTAGAACAAGTCGTGTCTTGTTTTAGTGAGAAATTCCCCAATTACAGCTGGACTCGACTTCAAAGCCCTCTTTGTGTTCCAAATAGTGTTCCTTACATTGATGTCGGTGAAGCGAACAATAATAGGACGAGCTCTCCGGTCACTTTTGGCGCCTAGACGATGACATAAGTAGATTGTGGAAGCTTGAAAGCTCTTCACATTCATTACCGACTGGATCAAGTTTGATATTGTGCTAGTGCAGTCTTCATTTTCCTTCTCGGGCACACCATGAAAGAGAAGTGCGTTGCGACGGGTGTGATTATCAATCTCATCTGATTGAATTGTAAGTGTTTCTATTTGTGTACGTAATAACTTGAACATATCCATCGCAAACAGCCTGAACTCAGTGAATTCTTGAGCCAGCGCATTCTGATTCACCTTACTTACGGTGCTTGATGAGGGCTGCAGCATTTTTTCGAAATTAGCCATCCTGGTGCCAAGGCTTGCTTCTAGCTGCTTTTGGGTCTCCAATATCTCTTGTAGGGTCGGCATTGTTGAGATTATAACCAAAGTCCAAGCAATGGTAGCACTTATAGGTTAGAGCCAGCAAGTAAATGCAATATGAAATTTTATTGCATGGGAAAGGTGTAGAATATATGTGAAAATATGTTACTAGTCACACAAGAAAGGTGATCCACACTTTTACCACATAGAATAAGCTTTATTGCTTTAGATTGTAAATAATTATAAAGTAGCAAAACAAAAACGATGTTAGCTTTAGCTACGCCTACCCGCGAAAAAAGGTTGAAGTTAGTTGAAAGGATAGATTTATCACTTGAAAGAAAATAAAAGAGTTTATTGTTTCGCGACAATAGAAAAGTTTCGCGATACTAGTAAAAGTTAGAAAAACATAGAGTAATAATTTATACATAAGCAAGACAGCGAAATGTGGTACAAACATGTTTGACAGAGAAGACAAATCAAGAAAACTTCCCGGAAGTTCAATGAATGAATGGTGTGAATGAATGAATGATCGATGTGATTGCCTTTTTCAGGTGTTACCAGTAGCTTGAAATGGTAACTCCCAGAGCTCCTTATTTTACGTAAACGAATTCTATGTGTTTTTGTATTTAGCAATAATTTTCAAATTAACTCGTGTTAAACTAATACTGTTTTGACTGATGTAATAAATATAATTTAATATTGCAAGTTTCTGATACGATGATTTTTTTCAATTGAACATTTGCACATTTGTTTCCCAACTTCTGTTTATTGCAATAAAATGGCAACATGGTCAGTGATAAGCATAAACTACGAAGTATACTACGTGATAAGCTTGTGTGAGTGCCACCAGTAAGTTAAGAAGTGGCAGACCTTGTATAATTTGACCATGTATGTGTGCATATAAATAATCATGCGTTTTAGAAATGCCAATGTATATTTTAAATCTATTGTTGATGATCGTTGGCGTGATTGGCATCAGATTTATACCACAGATGTACTAGGGATGTGGATTTATACTGATGCCTCCAAGCATTCCCCGATACAAAATGTTGGCGTTGGTATTTATCACAAAGAGTACAATATAGTACAAAAAGTTAAATTTCCTCCAGAAACATCAGTGTTTACTGGAGAATGCTACGGGATTTTTAAAGCACTGGAATATATATTACTGATGAAACTCAAAAATACCGTAATTTTTAGTGACTATTATTATTTTTCCTGAGTTCACTACAGGCACTCATCAAATACCCATTTCGATCCAAAACATACCACCAAATTATAATGAATTCTAGAAGCAAGCTCTTGGAATGTAATGAAAATGGATATGCAGTGCAATTCGCGTGGATTCCAAGCCATTGCGGTATAGTCGGCAATGAACAGGCTGATATTCTAGCTAATGAGGCTGTGGAGTGTGGAGACATTTTCCCCTACAAAAACTTTTCACAAGACCTGCTTGCTCTATCTAGGATTTATCTCAGAAATGCTTGGGATGAGTCTTGGGAGGGCAACGAGGGTAATAAGGCAAAACACTACAGATATATACAAACAAGTGTACCAGTCAAACCTTGGTTTTTTAAAATAAAACTCAATAACCGTGCAACAACAGTTATCCTAAGAATGCGGCTGGGTCATACGTGTACCTACCCCAGCCCATCTAGCCCGGATGAAAATTGTAAGTAACCCTTTTTGCGAGTGCGGTGATGAATTTGGTGACGAAAATCATTTTTTTTTTCTTGTAACTTATACGATCACACTTCCTTCTATAATGATCTCCCTCCTTTCCTCCTTAGACCCTTGTATAGATCATTGCTTAGCATCCTTTATTTGTACAAATAATATAAATATAGTGTATAAAGTATGTATAATAGTTCCCCTTATCATTTTCCTATCCTAACTCTCCTGATCCTTATCCTGTTTCGTCTCGTTTTTATAGTAGGTTTATTTAAATATTGTAAATGTTTCCCAATTTTTTTTCCAATTATTAAAATAACATAAAAAAACAGAAAATGGCAAATGCTAGCGAGCCAAAAAAAAAATCATGCGTTAGCATCCCTCCCTAGTCCCTAGCAAGTTCTCTAGTATATAAAAACCTTCAATGACATACCACCTATGTGTCATTGAAGGTTTTTATATTAAGTTAACGTAACAGTTTTTCGTCAATGGCCAACAGGTTAAAAAAGCTGTTAATTCGTCAACAGGTTCTAACGACCTGTTAATGCATTGAAAGTTATGCTCACACTTGAATATTAATGTCAACGTTTTCGTAATTTCTAACTAGGCAAGAAAAAAGTATAATGTTAACGATGAACAGTTTTTTTTTTTATCTCATCACTCAATGCTTCTCCCGAAATCAAAACTTTTATTTGGTCGGACGCGCGCGATGCAGTTCATCCGCAGTGAACTTTGGCTTTGAACGCACTGATTTCGTTTGTGACGAATTTTAAAATAAATAGGTCAATTGAAACGATTATTCAGGTGTATTAGTGGAAGTGCGATTGAGAAGGTATGATTAGGCGCGAAAGGATTGGAACTATGGGAATGGGAATTTAGCATGAAGCTTCATGCTTCTGAGATTTCGTTGCGAATACGTTGACGTAATTTATTAGTAGGTATAACATTCAACTGCTTTTTTCATAGACGAAAAACAGTTGATTCGTTGACGAACAGAATGCTGTTAATAAAAGTAGTTAATTGATTTAACGCCCAACGCCCACCTCTAAGTATAGTACATCTGTGATATAATCAAAGAAAACATCCACGGCAGGTTATCTTCGAACAAAAATAATGGACTTTATGTCTATGGTTTTGTCTATGGGTTCACATATCCAATATGACAATTTCCACCCCCTTCCTTCACACTTCTTTCCTCTCGTCTCTGATCAAACCGATCAAACAGTGAGTGATAACCGACGCCATATTGGTTTTGCTATGTTTGTTTACTTTGTTTGTTTGCGTCGAGATCGTTCGTATTTGGCTCCCTAAAAATTCTTCACGCAACTTCTGAAAGCTGCAATATCATCTTGCAATATGTACAAATAGTGCTATCTGTGTTGTGATAGTGATAGTTGACGATCGGACGTCAGTTTACATAATGTTCCCAAAAAAGACAGAACTCGAAAAGTTGTCACGTGGCATAAATAGTGAAAGACAGACTGCGAGGATTGAGTCTTCAGGAACTTCACCAATAGTTTGTGTGTTAATTTTGGTGCAAAGGTGCAAAATTTTATGCGAGTGAGTCTTCAAACCAAAACGTTCCTTCAAACAATTTGTTTGAAACAATGCTATGCAATCCAAACCTTTTACAATATGTAAAACTAAACGAAACAATAAAAAACATAAATTACACCTGTATTTTTTCTTACTTTCCTTTCCTTAATCAATAAATTTAGGTAGGCTAATATAAATTGAAAAATATTGTAAGAATAGTACATGACTAGCATAGATTGTGACGTCATATCCGGGTCTAAGCTAATAATTAAAAAAAAAAGAAGCTGTCATTCTTGATAGATGTGTTATGCAAAAAGGAACCAACCCTCAAGATGTTACTTTCGAGATAGTTGAGTTTAAAGAATAAAGTTGTGTAGAAATGTCTAGGTAGCTTTTATTATCTTTATTGTTTTACAGTCTTGTGTAGGGTAATGAGGGCTTTATACAGAGCCTAAAAAGTATATGAAATTAATGTCGAAATGTGGGTTAGTTCCTTTGTGACATACTCATATCTTTGCTAAGAGCCGCTAGATGGCCAGGATCTTTTTTGAACATATAGAATACATGTGTAGACGAGGCGTGTATTTTAGGTAGCGGTGAGTGGTTTTATTCTGATACATAGGGTCGTTGAGATCTGAGATGTAAATCCATACTCTGTTCGTGGTTTTGTTTGTCCAAAAGATGACATTGACAATCTTTGGAAAACTGACACTGACAACTGATTGTGTTGGCTTGCCCGGTCGGTGAAAAAAGAGAGGAGGCAAGATGGCGTGGCGGGCATCGCTCTCTTGGGACTGGCCATGGGAAAAAGCACTCACGATTTTATCAGTTTTCGGTGCCGGAGGCCTGTTCTGATTGCCTGAGCCTATATCAGGGCTCCGCTGTTTGTCTTAGCCTTTACATGCTTAGGAACCTCCCTGTGCACTTAACTCCAATTTGACAGAGTTGTGGGTTGGTTCCTTTTTGCATAACTACGTCCATGTGAGCTTTTTAGTGTCGAAATCTTGTCTATGGGAGTGCCCCGTCTGTCTATCTATACGTAGTATAGTATACTTCTTACTTACACTTAGTTAGTTTATGAAAACATCTTATAAATCTTTGCTGGTAGTTATTTAGATTGTTGAAATGAGCCTAACCAGGAAGTTTTTAAACTGGTACGCGCGATTGAGTCCTAGCCGTGGCGTAAGGAAGCCACCCTTCGAGCATGTAGTTCAAATCGGCGATCCGAGACTCCGCAGGGTATGCGAGGCTGTGCCAGTTGATAAAATTAAAACCAACCAAGTTCAGACTGTAATAAAAAAGCTCGAACATGTCCTGAAAAAATACAAGAGCTTAGGAATGTCAGCTCCTCAAATTGGTGTGAATATGAGAATATTTGTTATGCAGTTCACGCCATCTCAAGTTTCAAAAGTACCTGAGAGTATTGTTAGGCTACGAGGCTTGGAAGTCGTACCTTTCTGTGTGAGTAAGTAGGTATATAAATGTTTTTAAACTTACGCGATCTGAACACATAATTATAAATACTATTTAACGGGTATTTATCGCGTTTATTTACCTATTTTTCCCGACGTTTCGACAGGTTTACACACTGCCGTGGTCACGGGATGACTGGCGTACTGGAGCTACCGCCTCTGCAAAGCGGGGGCAGCATTTTTTGTAGCTACCCTCACTTGGTTTTCGGGTGAAGTAGAAATGTCCATCTGCACACTCGGACGACACACAACGCTAACAGTGTCCGCGACGCACTGAGTAACCGGTCTTCGACGACTACACCTGGCTAAAACTGGATTCCACGAGGCAGAGAGCTTGAAACCGTCTTCACGATTGAAATTAGGATATTTCTTAATTTCAATCGCTTCCCGAACTATTCTCTTGTAGTAATGCCTCTCATTACAGATGATCTGCGGTTGGTGTAATTCAATCCAGTGATTGGGTCCTGAGTCTACTACATGCTCAGCTATTGCTGACTTGTTAATTTGTCGATTTTTGACCGCTGCTATGTGTTCCTTAACTCGTTCCGCGACCGTGCGTTTAGTCTGGCCTATGTAGGAACGTCCGCAGCTGCAATCGATCTTGTAGACTCCAGGAACTTGCAAGGGCACCACATCCTTTGGTGTTCGAAGTCGCTTCGCCATTTTAGTGAGTGGAGTGTAGATCGACTTAATTGAAAACTTTCTAAGAATGTTACCAATTTTGTCCGTCACTCCTTTCACATATGGCAAAAACGCCGGCTGTCTTGTCACTTCAACATGTTTTTCTTTGCGCCTTCCATTGGGTTGCCATCTGATACTAGTCTTGTAGCCATTTCGTTTTAGAACCTCCTGAACATGTTCCAACTCACTGTGTAGTGTGAAAAATAGGTAAATAAACGCGATAAATACCCGTTAAATAGTATTTATAATTAAGTAGGTATATCTTTTTGTGAGTTACACGAACATTGATCTTCCACGACTATTCTCTGCCCACTGAAATTTAATTCATCCTCCCAATGCCTCTTCACCTGCGCTCATTCATATTGTTTATTGCACACCTTGGGTACATAATACTTAGGTACCTACATAAAACTTAGGTACATAATATCAAATCAAATATCAATAACGTTTATTTCTTTAAGCTTACAAAATAAGCACTTAGACAAGTCAAATTTTATACTATAAACAGGTTTATAAATAGTCATTATTATCAAATAAGAAATTATAATGTTATTGATTTTATTCGCTTCAATACTTAGGTACCTACATAAAACTTAGGTACATAATACTTGGGTACCTACATAAAACTTAGGTACATAATACTTAGGTACCTACATAAAACTTAGGTACATAATACTTAGTTACCTACATAATACTAAGGTACCTACCTACATAAAACTTAGGTACATAATACTAAGGTACCTACCTACATAAAACTTAGGTACATAATACTTAGGTACCTACCTAACCTACATAAAACTTAGGTACATAATACTTAGGTAAGTACATAAAACTTAGGCACCTACATAAAACTTAGGTACGTAATACTTAGGTAGGTACATAATACTTAGGTACCTACATAAAACTTAGGTACATAATACTTAGGTACCTACATAAAACTTAGGTAGGTACATAATACTTAGGTACCTACATAAAACTTAGGTAGGTACATAATACTTAGGTACCTACATAAAACTTAGGTACATAATACTTAGGTACCTACATAAAACTTAGGTACATAATACTTAGGTACATAAAACTTAGGTACATAATACTTAGGTACCTACATAAAACTTAGGAACATAATACTTAGGTACATAAAACTTAGGAACATAATACTTAGGTACATAATACTTAGGTACCTACATAAAACTTAGGTACCTACATAAAACTTAGGTACCTACATAAAACTTAGGAACTGATATAATTATGTTATATAAATTATGTAAAACAATACACTTTTTTTTTCCATTTTTTTATCTACAATCGGCTGTTTAGCCATAATGTAATTAGATGTGGTCTTGGGTGGAAAATTTAGTTGCCATTCCAGTGAATAGCATCATCTGTAGGTTTGAACACTTCAGTTCCTTTGGTCAAGTTCGAGTATTTGCCTTCTTTTAAGGCGTTTATGTGGTCTTTGTCCTGAAGAAGGGTTTTAGCTAGTGAGTTGATGTGATTATTTAGTCTCTCTTTGTATTTTTTGCTGTGATTGATTACTTCTTCTCTTATGGTTGGCATTTCCAAGAATACGTGTATCTCAGAGTTTCTCACAAACCAATGTGCGCTGGAGACCGTTCTTAATGCTATGTTTTGGAATCGCTGTAGTATCTCTAGGTTGGAGTTGCTGGCCGATCCTCAGAGTTCTATTCCGTAGGTCCAGATAGGTTTTATTATAGCCTTGTAGACGAGTAGCTTATTATTGAGAGAGTCGTGATTTTCGGCCCAATAGCCATGAAAAGTTCTTGAATTGTATGTATGTTTTTACAAATCAATTCCCAAGAAGCTGCTGAAAGTTCTCGGTGCCCGCCATGATTTGGATTGGGTTAGGCCGGAGCGTGGGCTTCATCATTCATTCAGACGGTTTCTTTCAAGCTGATATTCAGAGAGCCTCGGAAGAGTGATCAGATCCGGTATTGAACCTGTTGATCAGTGAGACATCTCTGAATATTTGTATTTATTGAACATTATAACATAGGAAGTTATACAAGGCAAGTCCTGTTGTACAAATCATATTTAAGAAATTTAAATTTAACAGTATATAATACACAATATTTATATTCCATTCATAATAATTCAAGTCGTTAAAAGAGGTTTTCAATAAATTAAATCAGTAAATTGCGACACATGAATTCATTAATACTATAAAATGCATAATGCATGGCTTGCAATTATATTAATTTCTTGAAAACCTCTTTTAACGACTTGAATTATTATGAATGGAATATAAATATTGAGTTCAAGAAATTTTTAATTTTAAGTTTAAAATGTTCAAAATTGTCAATGTCTGTGATTTTAATTGGTAGTTTATTATATAATTGTATTTTAATAAATTCTCCCTGCTTTTGTACCTTCGCAAGACGTACCGTTGGTTTGACTAGTTTTTTTCATACGTTTATTTCATAGATTATACCTAATTATGAGTTTGTTTTTTTTTGTAGTTTTCTTTATTGCTATGTATTTCTAAAAGACTTTTATAAATAGGTATAGAGTGATACCACAGTCATGATTTTGTATTTCTAAAAATATTTCTTAGCTGACGTTCTCCTATGTAGTCCGCAAATTATTCTAATGGCCCTTTTCTGGCAAATCAAAACCCTGCTTACCACAGCACTATTTCCCCATACTGTTACTGCATAGTACACTGATCGAAAATGTGTTTTTAGTCACCACAGGTCTTAATTTTAATAGAGCATAGTTAGCACTTGCTAGTCTTTTGCACATAGTTTCTAGGTAGGTGCGTTGTATGGTTTAGTGTGTGATCTATAGTGTACCCAAGGAAACCGTGAGACGAGACATTGTCCCCTCAGTGTGCCTAGTTCTTCTTGCTTTATATCGCATAATTACACTTTTATATATATATGAATAATATTTGTTTGCTATCCGTCATGATGAAGTCGATCTTCTAGCACCCCCTGCCCCGCCGTTACCATGGCCGCTGCCATGGCCGGAATAGGCAGGAATAGCGAGGCGGCCGGGAACTGGGGGCCATTTTTGGTTGCGTCGTACCATTTGGGGGTACCTAGTGCCCATAATCCCCACGCTGGGCATGCGGGTTGGGGATCGCAGTTCAGTGGTGGAATTGTTCTGCAGGGGGCGCTGCTGCCCCACCCCCCGGTTTGTGTCCCTTAGTCGCCTCCTACGACACCCACGAGAAGAGTTGGGGTGGTTACTATTCTATAGGCCGGCACCACACGGAAGTACCTAATACAATTAAGTTATTTGTTTGCACTGTTAGGATTTCCTTACTCTATAAATCTGCATTCTCAGCTAAAATTGTTCCGGATCCTCATGGTCGGGAATCGGGATGGGAATTAATGCAAAGTGGAGGTCTAACGCGACTGTGCTAATGTAACTATGGCTGGCATAGCGAGATATCCCCGAGCACGACCAGCAGCGGCCCTAGTACACGATAATCCGTGATGAACAAGCTGTCCGAGAGCAGTACCGTACCGCATTGGCATTGATGAGGCTGAAGATTATTTATGACACGGAAAGTTAGGGGGTCCAATAAAGTGGCAGTGTTTTATGAAGGAAGTGCTTGCATCCAATATCCTGACACCCATTTAGAAACGGCCAGGAGACGGGCACCATCTGCTTAACGTTTAGAAACGGCCAGGAGACGGGCACGATCCGATCTGCTTAACGTTTTTATCAAACAAATATCTGTCAAGTCACACAGAGGCCAGTCTTCCGACAGATATGATTTGTTAGAAGGCACTTTTATTGGTTTGTGATAATGATTTTATTTGTGAATAAAGCAGTGCTGACACGGGAGACGCCAGGGGTACGTTGTCTCGGCTCGGAGGAAGCGGGGTGCGGGGTAGACACCGCCCGCCGCCCGCTACCACGGATGAGCGCGCACGTATGTTTGCTCTCCACTCTTTTTCCTATAAGTGTAGGTATTAGTTCGTATCGCCTAGTCGCCTACAGAGCCATTGATTTCAGGTATTCGTTAATCCAAAGCTGAAAGTGGTAGACTTCAACAAGGTAATACACAGTGAAGGATGTGAAAGCGTCCAAGGATATGAAGCAGAGGTTCCAAGATACAAACAAGTGGAAGTATCAGGTTAATATTAAGTATTTATTATGATCTTTGCGACCTTTGTTTTTATTAAATCTAAAAGAAACTCTTGTTCACAGGATACAATGAAATTGGTGAACAAACTAGAAAAGTGTTCAGTGACTGGGCTGCCAGGATAGCTCAGCATGAGATGGAGCATTTAGATGGAAAGCTGTACGTGGACTCCATGGACCGCAAGACATTCACATGCACTTGTTGGGAAGAAGTGAACTTGTCTAAAGGAAAACTTGTTATACCCTTTTCACCATAATAAACTCTTTATTTATTTATTTATTTACTATACAAAATCCACAGCTCTTAAATCTAGATAATACAAAACTTAATTATGATACTTACAGCCAAAAAGGGATTTACATTTTACAGGATTAACTTAAAATGACTATCACTAAAAGTTGAACAAAGACTAAAAGTAAAAGCTAATGCACTTACAAATTAAGAAATGCAACAGAACCGACGCACTTAAACTAGAAAACCTACCAATTTATTAATTTATATTTAGTAGTAGGTATTTAGTTATAAATTTGAACCTAAATGCTTACCAACAATAATTATATTGTATTAATCGGCTAGCATGAAAATCAAACAGTCCAGCATCATCATGACATCCTATGTCCAGCAGTGGACTGGTATAGGCTGATGATGATGATGATGATGAAAATCAAACAGTTAAATAACAAATCAATAACAACCAACCTAACAGCAACAGCTGAACGCCCTAAAAGACTACCTACTGTACTGTGTGAGTGGATTGGACTCAACATTTCGCCCGAGTTCTTTCTGTGACCGAGGTCATTTAGGACATTTTCAACCTCACGTAATCACGTTTGAACCCCGGTTTAAAAGTGTAAAAAAAATATAGATTCTGTGTCGGTTAACTAGTGAGTGTTGCGCTGCGCATAGTTCGAAACAGACTTGGATACAGCAAAAAGTTTAGTGGTAGGCATACGATTTAAATCTATGGTGGTAGGTAAAACGCTTAAAAAGATAGGTAGGTACCACAAGTCAGTTGACTTGAGTACTTATAACCTAAAATAGTTGACAAAAGTTATCCATAACTTTTGTACTTGAGTGTACCCAGGCCCAATGCGTCTCGTTAGCCAAATTAAGATGGTCATCAATATGTATGAAACAGTCGCTTTTTAGTGGTCGTTCGAATTTGGTCGGATCATCAGGTAGGACAAGACTGATTAAGTAGTCTAGGTCTTAATCAGGTCAACCGTTTATAACTAGCTAAATACGAGACATAGAGAGCTGAAATTTTCAGGATATATTTATTATTGATCGCACTAGTTTTTTTGTTTGTACCGACAATCTTGGGTTGAAAAGGTTTCTTGCATTTTGACGTCAAAGTTATGACCTAAAAAATGTGTCTTAATCGATATTATTCAAAAGCGCGTGTATGTACCTTCTTGAAACTTTTTATGGTTATAAAGAATAACAACAAAAACCCAAAACCGTTTACAATAAATCTCTATGTCTGTACATTAAAGAGCTAGATTTTTTTTTAGGTTTTAAAAAGAAGCAAGATTACATAAAAACTGTATATATTTTTGTAAATTTTATTATGTCACATTTAAGCACTAATCAAGGGCTACTAGTGTATGTATATTTTGTCGATGCACATTCAATAGTTTCCGAGAAACAAGATTTTGCAAAACGTTACCCCAGCAGGAAACTGAATATCTCAAAAACCTTAAGGCCCACAAATTTTATTTTTAGTCGCACATTCATACACAAATATAAGCTATCTGCCATATAAGTTAAATTTGTCTAGGTCCATTCGTTTAGAATCTTCCTGCTGGAAGAACGTTACCCCACTAGAAAACGTATTTTGCGTTTTATTCCAAAACGGGGACATACACAAATTTTTTTTCATGACGCACATTCACAGCGTATGACACACTAATTATTTACCTATGTAATTCACTTCATTCTAGACTAGAAGATACTTTTCTGCTGGGGTAACGCACACTACCTAGGCTTGCTTCCGGATATGCATTGGGGAATCTTTTAAAGATTAACGAAATAGGAGCATACAAAGTTTCCGCACATTTTATGAAAAATAAAGGAGGTAGGTATTCTATCGCTCCCAGCTCTTTTGGTGATATCTAAGTTCAGTAGGTACCTAGTAGCTTTTAAATCTCTCATAACTGCCAACTTCAAATATAATGTATAATGTTACTACCAGAGATTTAAATCTATGGTTACTACTATTAAAGTCACTAGGCTCGCCAAAATAGTAGCTGACTGGTGACTGCTGGTTCATTAAAGTTTTTCTCAAAAAAGTGATTAAACGCGGAGCAAATATAATTCGGTGTGTCTTGCGTGTATCACATTATCACAGGACATCTTTTGTGGGTAATTTGTGTTATTTTGCCTCTTTGTTTTGACGTAAGACCAGAATACTTTAGGATTGATTTTAGTTTTGTGTTTCGCCAGGTTAACAAAGTTCTTAAAGCATTCATCCTGAAGGATCTTTCGCCTTTTTCTAAGTTCGGAAAAGAAATAATAGTCATTGAGATTTTCCAGTCACTGACTGAAAGCGATATAGAAATCTCTCTTTAGACTTTAGGCTAGTAGGTACTTAATTTAATAAGAGCTCGACTATACCAGATTGGATAATTATAAGTACCTACCACAGCAAAGAACTTGCGGTATAAACTTTAATAATAGCTCGAATATACCAGATTGGATAATTATAAGTACCACAGCAAAGAACTTGCGGTATAAACTTTAATAATAGCTCGACTATACCAGATTGGATAGTTATAAGTACCACAGCAAAGAACTTGCGGTATAAACTTTAACAATAGCTCGACTATACCAGATTGGATAATTATAAGTACCTACCACAGCAAAGAACTTGCGGTATAAACTTTAATAATAGCTCGACTATACCAGATTGGATAATTATAAGTACCACAGCAAAGAACTTGCGTTATAAACTTTAATAATAGCTCGACTATACCAGATTGGATAATTATAAGTAACTACCACAGCAAAGAACTTGCGGTATATAAACTTTAATAATAGCTCGACTATACCAGATTGGATAATTATAAGTACCTACCACAGCAAAGAACTTGCGGTATAAACTTTAATAATAGCTCGACTATACCAGATTGGATAGTTATAAGTACCACAGCAAAGAACTTGCGGTATAAACTTTAATAATAGCTCGACTATACCAGATTGGATAATTATAAGTAACTACCACAGCAAAGAACTTGCGGTATATAAACTTTAATAATAGCTCGACTATACCAGATTGGATAATTATAAGTACCACAGCAAAGAACTTGCGGTATAAACTTTAATAATAGCTCGACTATACCAGATTGGATAATTATAAGTAACTACCACAGCAAAGAACTTGCGGTATATAAACTTTAATAATAGCTCGACTATACCAGATTGGATAATTATAAGTACCTACCACAGCAAAGAACTTGCGGTATAAACTTTAATAAGAGCTCGACTATACCAGATTGGATAATTATAAGTACCACAGCAAAGAACTTGCGGTATAAACTTTAATAAGAGCTCGACTATACCAGATTGGATAATTATAAGTACCACAGCAAAGAACTTGCGGTATAAACTTTAATAATAGCTCGACTATACCAGATTGGATAGTTATAAGTACCACAGCAAAGAACTTGCGGTATAAACTTTAATAATAGCTCGAGTATACCAGATTGGATAATTATAAGTACCTACCACAGCAAAGAACTTGCGGTATAAACTTAAATAATAGCTCGACTATGACTATACCAGATTGGATAATTATAAGTAACTACCACAGCAAAGAACTTGCGGTATAAACTTTAATAATAGCTCGACTATACCAGATTGGATAATTATAAGTAACTACCACAGCAAAGAACTTGCGGTATATAAACTTTAATAATAGCTCGACTATACCAGATTGGATAATTATAAGTACCTACCACAGCAAAGAACTTGCGGTATAAACTTTAATAATAGCTCGAGTATACCAGATTGGATAATTATAAGTACCTACCACAGCAAAGAACTTGCGGTATAAACTTTAATAATAGCTCGACTATACCAGATTGGATAATTATAAGTACCACAGCAAAGAACTTGCGGTATAAACTTTAATAATAGCTCGAGTATACCAGATTGGATAATTATAAGTACCTACCACAGCAAAGAACTTGCGGTATAAACTTTAATAATAGCTCGACTATACCAGATTGGATAATTATAAGTACCACAGCAAAGAACTTGCGGTATAAACTTTAATAATAGCTCGACTATACCAGATTGGATAATTATAAGTAACTACCACAGCAAAGAACTTGCGGTATAAACTTTAATAATAGCTCGACTATACCAGATTGGATAATTATAAGTAACTACCACAGCAAAGAACTTGCGGTATATAAACTTTAATAATAGCTCGACTATACCAGATTGGATAATTATAAGTACCTACCACAGCAAAGAACTTGCGGTATAAACTTTAATAATAGCTCGACTATACCAGATTGGATAATTATAAGTACAACAGCAAAGAACTTGCGGTAGAAACTTTAATAATAGCTCGACTATACCAGATTGGATAATTATAAGTACCACAGCAAAGAACTTGCGGTATAAACTTTAATAAGAGCTCGACTATACCAGATTGGATAATTATAAGTACCACAGCAAAGAACTTGCGGTATAAACTTTAATAAGAGCTCGACTATACCAGATTGGATAATTATAAGTACCACAGCAAAGAACTTGCGGTATAAACTTTAATAAGAGCTCGACTATACCAGATTGGATAACTATAAGTACCACAGCAAAGAACTTGCGGTATAAACTTTAATAATAGCTCGAATATACCAGATTGGATAATTATAAGTACCACAGCAAAGAACTTGCGGTATAAACTTTAATAAGAGCTCGACTATACCAGATTGGATAATTATAAGTACCACAGCAAAGAACTTGCGGTATAAACTTTAATAATAGCTCGAATATACCAGATTGGATAATTATAAGTACCACAGCAAAGAACTTGCGGTATAAACTTTAATAATAGCTCGACTATACCAGATTGGATAATTATAAGTACCACAGCAAAGAACTTGCGGTATAAACTTTAATAAGAGCTCGACTATACCAGATTGGATAATTATAAGTACCACAGCAAAGAACTTGCGGTATAAACTTTAATAATAGCTCGAATATACCAGATTGGATAATTATAAGTACCACAGCAAAGAACTTGCGGTTTAAACTTTAATAAGAGCTCGACTATACCAGATTGGATAATTATAAGTACCACAGCAAAGAACTTGCGGTATAAACTTTAATAAGAGCTCGACTATACCAGATTGGATAATTATAAGTACCACAGCAAAGAACTTGCGGTATAAACTTTAATAAGAGCTCGACTATACCAGATTGGATAATTATAAGTACCACAGCAAAGAACTTGCGGTATAAACTTTAATAAGAGCTCGACTATACCAGATTGGATAATTATAAGTACCACAGCAAAGAACTTGCGGTATAAACTTTAATAATAGCTCGAATATACCAGATTGGATAATTATAAGTACCACAGCAAAGAACTTGCGGTATAAACTTTAATAAGAGCTCGACTATACCAGATTGGATAATTATAAGTACCACAGCAAAGAACTTGCGGTAGAAACTTTAATAAGAGCTCGACTATACCAGATTGGATAATTATAAGTACCACAGCAAAGAACTTGCGGTATAAACTTTAATAAGAGCTCGACTATACCAGATTGGATAATTATAAGTACCACAGCAAAGAACTTGCGGTATAAACTTTAATAATAGCTCGACTATACCAGATTGGATAATTATAAGTACCACAGCAAAGAACTTGCGGTATAAACTTTAATAATAGCTCGAATATACCAGATTGGATAACTATAAGTACCACAGCAAAGAACTTGCGGTAGAAACTTTAATAAGAGCTCGACTATACCAGATTGGATAATTATAAGTACCACAGCAAAGAACTTGCGGTATAAACTTTAATAAGAGCTCGACTATACCAGATTGGATAATTATAAGTACCACAGCAAAGAACTTGCGGTATAAACTTTAATAATAGCTCGACTATACCAGATTGGATAATTATAAGTACCTACCACAGCAAAGAACTTGCGGTATAAACTTTAATAAGAGCTCGACTATACCAGATTGGATAATTATAAGTACCACAGCAAAGAACTTGCGGTATAAACTTTAATAAGAGCTCGACTATACCAGATTGGATAATTATAAGTACCACAGCAAAGAACTTGCGGTATAAACTTTAATAAGAGCTCGACTATACCAGATTGGATAATTATAAGTACCACAGCAAAGAACTTGCGGTATAAACTTTAATAAGAGCTCGACTATACCAGATTGGATAATTATAAGTACCACAGCAAAGAACTTGCGGTATAAACTTTAATAATAGCTCGACTATACCAGATTGGATAATTATAAGTACCACAGCAAAGAACTTGTGGTATAAACTTGTCTATTAATTTAATAAGAGCTCGACTATACCAGTCTGAGCAATCAGATTAGACGCTAGATGCTGCAATTCAATAGCTCCCTTTTTCATAATTACAGCGTCCCCAGAACTCCATCATCAGCCTACATTAGTCCACTGGCTGGACATAGGCCTCCCCTAATGAACGCCATAGCGCCCTGTCTTCAGTTTGCCGCATCCAGCATCTGCCAGCAGTCTTTCGCAAATCGCCATCCCACCTGGTCGGTAGGCGTCCTACACTACGCTTGCCGAGTCGCGGTCTCCACTCAAGAACACGTTTACCCCATCGGTTGTCGGTTCTTCTTGAAATATGGCCAGCCCACTGCCACTTCAGCATGTGCGTTACCGTGGGCGCACAAATGTCGCTGTTTAACCAATGAAATGCTCAAATATAAGCTACCTTCAAAACTTTCTAGGGCTAATAGGTAAAAACCATGTCGCTGCAGTAACGTTTTCAGACGTTACTGCAGCGAAATGTTATTTTCTCGAATTACTCTGAAACCTTAATGCGCACAAATTTAATTTGGTGGTCATTCACACACAGGGCACAGCGCTCTGATTTTTCTATATAATTATATTCATCTTGATCCGAATCTACATGTCGCTGGGGTAACGCTAACGCACACACTTCAGCTTGCTAATCCTTTGAGGCGCTATGTCGATAACCTTGGTTCTCTGTCGGATGTATTCTTTGCGAATCCCATCCTTCAGAGAAACTCCGAGCATAGCTCTCTCCATAGCTCGCTGGGCAACTTTAAACTGGTGGACCAGCTCTCGTCTCAGCTCCGTAGGTCATGACGGGTAGAGTACCATAGTGATAGGACGCACTGATTGAAAACTTTCGTTTTCAAGCACTGCTTCATTGGATGACGAGAAGACTCGACGTAGCTTCCCAACCTAGCTGGAACCTTGGCCTTCTCGAAATTGTTTTTAACCAACTGCAGAAACTGCCCAAGTAGGTATATGGTTTGTGTTTATGTGTGCGTTACCCCAGCGACATGTGGACTCGGATCAAGATGAATATACACTCGAGAGCATAGAAATCGCACGACCCATACATTTTCATTTTGACCCTTATTATTTTTTAAATTAAAGTTTAGTTGGCTTTTTTATTTCCGACTATTCCTACTTATACTCAATTATGTAAATAGTAAATAATGAGATTTAATATTTCCATAGTAAAAAAGTCAGGTTTATTTTAATCAAGTCAATGGGGTGAAAATTCCCATCCACCCCATTGACTTGTAATGGGGTGGATGGGATTTTTTTTCCCAACCACCCCATTGATGGGGAAGTCAATGGGGTGCTTGGGAATATATCGACAGTGGAAAAGCAAAATGGCTAAAGCGCCACTTTGGTCGAAATAGACTTATATATATCACTAAACTCGTTTTTTTTTTCTGCGTCGATCTGTCTATGTTTCGTGTCGATTTGAGCATTTTTTTGGCGCTTTAGCAGACCAAAATTTTGTACCTTTGTCATTGATCCATGGACTAAAGCGACGTTTTTTTGGTGTTTTTGATGTTGATGTCGTTTAAGTTATTGATGCGTACGGTTTATTCATGTTTGACAATGATTTAGCATTTTTGTATAATTGCATTTGATGTCATAATGTCTTATCAGCAGTTTTACCTTACCTGCATTATTGGTTATGTGTCGCTTTAGCAAAACTCCGTTACGGTTTTATTTAACTCTTTGGTATTTTAGCGAAAGTTAATGTAAGTAGATTTCCATGGAACGATGGATTAGCGTTGCTTGGCATTACAATTATTTTACTTCGATTGAATATTAGTAAAAAAATATGTGAATATAAAAGAACTTATCAACTTCAGTTATTTTACTCTTACGCAACTTGTAATATTTGTGTTTCTTAGAAAAAATACTGGTTACTATAGTGCTTTATTACAGCAGAAAATTGGCAGTCTATAATCTGACATTTGACGAATCGGGAACCAGAGAAGGATTTTGTTGTACGTGGACTGAGGTACAGGGCAAGCGTGGTGGAAACGAAGTATGCACTATACTTGCAAAGTATATTGAAATAGTGGACGCACGTGAAACCATCAAGCACTTACTTTTGTATTGTGATTCATGTCCTGGGCAAAACAAAAATCGGATCGTATTCATCATCATCATCAGCCTATACCAGTCCACTGCTGGACATAGGCCTCCCCTAATGAGCGCCATAGCGCCCTGTCCTCAGCTTGCCGCATCCAGCATCTGCCAGCAGTCTTTCGCAAATCGTCATCCCACCTGGTCGGAGGGCGTCCTACACTACGTTTTCCGAGTTGCGGTCTCCACTCAAGAACACGTTTACCCCAGCGGTTGTCGGTTCTTCTTGAAATATGGCCAGCCCACTGCCACTTCAGCTTGCTAATCCTATGAGCTATGTCGATAACCTTGGTTCTCTGTCGGATGTATTCGTTGCGAATCCTATCCTTCAGAGAAACTCCGAGCATAGCTCTCTCCATAGCTCGCTGGGCGACTTTAAACTGGTGGACCAGCCCTGCCCTACCGTGAGTGTCCACGTCTCAGCTCATGTACGTGGACTGAGGTCAATCGGTCATGACGGGTAGGACGCACTGATTGAAAACTTTCGTTTTCAAGCATTAAAGACGAGAAGACTCGACGTAGTTTCCCAAACGCTGCCCAACCTAGCTGGATCCTCCTTTTGGCCTCCTTCTCGAAATTGATTTTACCCAATTGCAGAATCTGCCCAAGGTAAGTGTATTCGGAAACAATTTCGAGAAGGTGGCCATGTACGACCACCGGTCCCGGATCAATGTGACCATTGATCATGACCTTGGTTTTATCCAAGTGCATGCCAAGACCGATGCGTCGTGAGGCTGAAGCTAGGCCATCCAGCATCAGGTTTAGCTCCTCCAACGACTCCGCCATCAAGACTATGTCATCAGCGAATCGCAGGTGTGAGATGTAATCGCCGTTTATGTTGATGCCCTTACCTTTCCAGTCCAGCGTCTTAAACACATCTTCCATCCAACGCGCTTGTGAACAGTTTCGGTGATATAACATCCCCCTGTCTCACTCCTCTGCGCAGTTGGATAGATTTAGACTGCTGGCCCTGTACTTGGACACTCATGGTTGCGGCATCATAAAGACATCTCAACACCTCGATATAACGATAGTCTACTTGGCAACGCTGTAAGGATTCCAGAACAGCCCAGGTTTCGACAGAGTCAAAGGCCTTTTCATAGTCCACAAAGGCCAGACACAGGGGCTGATTATACTCTTCGGACTTCTGTATAATCTGCCTCACTGTGTGTATGTGGTCTATGGTGCCATATCCTCCGCGAAACCCGGCCTGTTCCGGTGGCTGGAACTCGTCGAGTCTCCTGGCGAGACGACCATCGTAGACGACCAATCGTATTAGCATGCCTCAGCAAATGTCTACAAAAATGCAAAAATATTACGGTAATACAAATAAATTATCTTTTGCCTGGACATACTTATATGCCCGTTGATTCTATGCATTCGATTATCGAAAGAAGTGTAACCAACTCTATTATTTGGGCACCATCTCAATGGCCAACAGTTTTTGAATTGGCAAGAAAAAATCCTAACTCATACAAAGTTGAAGTTTTGAACTACGCAGATTTTGAAGGGTGGGATAATATTGCAGAAAAGTATTTTAAGGGTAACATGGTTGGAAAAATAAGTAAAGTAAGAGTCGCAACTTTCAAAAAATCGTGTCCTAAAAAGGTTCATGTTAAATATACAATGGCCACCGACACTTCTAACGAAGAAGTTATAGAGATATTAGGAGACAGCACGAAAATGCCAAAAAATATATACAAAGCATCATTGCCTATAAGACTATTCCTGAGCACTTCCATAAGGAATATTTAGAGCTGCGGAGGGCTAGTAATGTCCGAGATGTATTAGCAGAAAGTGATGTTGATTTATTAAAAAGAAAAAAGGCTTTAAACAAAACAAGAGAGGCTTTACTAAATGTAGCTAATTAGAATACTAAAAGCATGTATGCTGATTATTGTAATCACCTTAATAATTTAGATAACCTACCTACTTAAAACAACAAGTAAAGACTGATTTCTTAAATTGTAACTATCTTGTCATTACTATGAAAACAAATAAGGGCTTTAATAAGTTTAGCTAATTAGAATACTATAAGCATCTAAGCTGATTATTGTGATAACCTTAATAATTTACGTTCCTTTTATTTTATTTAGATTACCTACCTAGCTATAAAAAAAACTTAACACTGTTTTCTTATATAGTACCTACACTACCTACCTTGTTGTTTATCATAAAAAATACATTAATATGCAGAATAATTTAGGTACCAATACTTATTTAAAAACCAACAGTGTTGTTTTTTAATAAAAATTAAACTATTTGTCTAATATAGATAAAACAATTTTATTCATTGTTTTATTTACGTAACACTAGGCCAAGCGCAGTGATTGTTGTCAAGGGTAAATTGAGAAAATTTACAATTTCAATAATTTACGCAATGCACAATGACGATGTCATTTTCTTATATTCCATTCTAGACAACAATCGTTGCGATTGGTCGACAGACTTCAAATTCCATGAAGTTTCACAAAATATTCTCAGTTATTGCTTTTTTCCAAGACTTAATCAACAAATTACAGCTTTAGCTTGTATGTAAGTATATTATATTAGTAAATTAGGGCTAAGGAATCATGGTAATAACACAATAATCTACTTTTAGCTCACGAAAACTATAGATTAGCCATATTGCACTAGTTTAAATGTACACACATTTAGCAGTTACGCTTCATCTAACCTAACATGTATCAATTTATTCGTTCTTCAGCAGTTTTTGTATTCGATTCAGTTAAAGTAAAAAACTTATTAGTAATTCAGTTTTTATATTCTGTCATTTTATTATGCACTTAAGTAAATATTGCTTTTTTTATCTAAGGCATTTCTATTTGTTAGTTTATTTATTTTAATTTAAAAGGCGAGTAACCTGGATATAAGCAATTTTTGCTTACTGCACATTTTCTAGAAATGAATTATTTTCGCTAAAATGACAATTATCTCGTGAACTAGGGGCTCTTTGAACATTATTTATCACGCATATAAAAGAGAAAAAAATATGATATTCTACATATGGTGTTAATTAAAACAAAATCAATCAACAAATTTTATATTATTTTTTTTCGTAAAAAAAAAACTTTAAAAATCTCTCCTGTAAAGTTCACATATTGGCGCTTTAGCCATATTGCTTTTCCACTGTCGATATCAAGTTTGGTTGCAAATATAACATAAATTAAAATAAAGTACACACTGTTAGCTTCCTAACCTAATAACCCATAATGTCTAGCCTTGACCTACCTTATGAGATTTGTCTAGTATTGCACAATGGTCAAAAAGAAAGTGTTCTGTTGAACCCTCACAAAACGAAATATTTGATTTTTGGTACTGAATATCAGCTACAACGTCTCAACCTTACGCAGAGTGTGTTATTGATGGGTGAGTCAGTGGAACGTGTTTATGAGGCACGGAATCTCGGCCTGCAGCTGGATAGTCAACTTCGCTATGAGAAGCATGTTGCTGACTCTGTCAGGAACTGCTTTCTTGCTGACTCTGTCAGGAACTGCTTTTACAGGCTAAAGTTACTTTATGGAATGAGATCGTATCTTAGTCTTGACCTGCGAATCCGGCTTGTAGAGTCTATTGTGCTGCCAAACCTAAATTATGCTGCTGTGGTAATCGGACCTCGATTACTGTCAAAAACGCAAAGATTAGTTCAGCGAGTCCAAAATGCCTGCGCCCGTTTTTGTTTCGATGTTCCATTTAGAGGTGAGGTCATGTCACGATGTTCCATTTAGAGGTGAGGTCATGTCACGATGTTCCATTTAGAGGTGAGGTCATGTCACGCCCTTTTTAAATAAACATTTTATTCTAAAAATGAAACATCGTCTTAAATTCCGATTGACGACCTCAGTGGCGCAGCGGGCGAGAGTCTGCCTGCGACGCAAGAGGTTGCGGGTTCGATCCCCGCCTCGGAACAAATTTGTGTACGATCTGCAGAAATTTGTTCCGTTGGTCTGGGTGTTTTCTATATATAATAAAAAATATCTATCTATGTAGTGTATAATATTACGTAGGTATATCAGTTATCTAGTACCCATAACACAAGCTCTGCTTACCTTGGGGCTAGATAATGCTGTGTAAATTGTCCAGCATTATTTATTTATTTAATTCCACCTGGCATGTCTTATGTTTGGTTTGGTGAAGTACAAGTCACCGTCTTATCTTTAAGAAAAGTTGTCATGGTTGTCCAGCTCCAGATCTTGTGGCTCTCGCCAGTGCTCGAAGCAGCTTGAGACACAGCGGCACACCTCTGCCTGTTTCAGAGGCACAGCTTCCGCTATGCTGCTTCCAAGTGCTGGAACATTATCACGCCGCCGCCGATAAGGAACCTGCAATGCTTACATAGTTTTCGAACAAAATTAAGGAAATTTCTGTTTGATCATCAGAAGGAGCAGTAAAGTCTAAGGCACGACACAAGTGCATTATGTCTAAATGTGTCAATGTCTATATATACACCTAGGTGTAGTGTATATATAGACATTGACACATCTCTTTTATAGGCATTCATTAGTGATTAGAACCATGTATTGTGTAGGTATGTAGTGTAGAGTAGGAATGTACTTAGGGGAAGATGGGTAGGATTCGTACAGCGGGAGGCTTCATACAAAGGTCATATCTCGACCATCGAACATGCTGGAGCGTTCAAAGTTGTGTACGGGACTGCCGCTCATACAGTCGTGGTCAACTAATTAGGGACAATCTCTAGTTAGGCCAAATTGTGATTTTTTTTTATTTTTTTCAACGAGTTAAAAATATTCCATATCTTTTACATGTAAGTATAATTAGTCATTGATGTGCCCGATTATACAAACAATAACAACTTCTTAAACATTAAACCTCTTTACAGTATAGCTGATAGATTATCATAGTGCTATTTGTTCAAATATTGCTATCTGGCCATTTAATTAGGGACACTGAGATATTGCGTTCTATTTTCAAAGTTTGAATCTCAATACTTTTTTACTTCTTCTCTTATTGTTTCGTGGTAGTTTTGGCGGCAATCCCGATTTTTATTTTAAGTTTTGAAAAATATTTTGAAGAATAATGGGCAAAAATAAAAGTTGCGATCCAACACTACGAAAAATTATCATGAAGTTTGTTGTCGAGCATGGTTGGCCATACCGAAGGATAGCAGAACATTTAAATTGTTCAAAAACTATGGTATACAATGCAGTGCAACATGTCAGACGCAATAACACAACTTTAAATGTGCCCAAAACAAAAAGATCGAGAAAAACAACTCCGCAAGAAGATAGAATGATAACCAGGTTCGCTAAGAAAGATACGTTTCTAGGCTCTATTGTAATTAAACACGAAGTATTTGGGACATACGAAAGAGCTGGTGTCTCAGCGAGGACCGTTCGACGACGTATGGTAGAAGCAGGGTTGTTCGGAAGAGTGGCTCGCAAAGTACCGTTGTTGAAGAAAGAACATAGAAATGCTCGTTTGGCGTTTACACGTAAATATGGACATTGGACCTACGCCCAATGGCAACATGTATTATTCTCTGACGAGACCAAGGTTAATTTGATTTCTTCAGATGGAAGGCAATACGTACGGCGTTCAGTAAAAGCGGAAATGAATCCAAGATTCACAAAAAAGCAGGTGAAACATGGCGGTGGAAACATTAAAATGTGGGGTTCATTTTCTGGACGTGGAGTGGGACCTGTGAGGAAAGTTCAGGGTAACTTAGACCAACATCAATACAAGGCAATATTGGAGGAAACGATGCTTCCCTATGCTGAGGAGCATCTCCCTATTATATGGACGTTTCAGCATGATAACGACCCGAAACATACCGCCCGTTCAGTCAAGTCGTTTCTTACCAGTCAGTCAGTATCGGTGCTAGATTGGCCAGCAAATAGCCCGGACCTTAACCCAATCGAGCACCTTTGGCACGAAATCAAGAAAAAAGTTGCCACTTATCGTACCACAACTTTAGATGAACTTAATGAAGCTTTTTGTGAGGCATGGGCAAACATTCCTGTCGAAACATGCCAGAAACTGATAATGTCTATGCCACATCGGTGTCAAGCGGTAATTACTAACAAAGGTTTTGCTACTGGGTACTGATTTTACACGCAATAAAATGGAGCTGTTAAAGATATTATAATACTGCAGATTATTAGTTTTGTTTAACTCTATTTTTCATTATAGTTTACTGTCCTTAATTAAATGTCCAGCTACAGAATTATACCTTAAAATTGAATACATGTTCAACCTTTGATATTAAATACTTTTTTCTATTTATTTATTCTTTTATTTACAGCCATTTATAGCATAATAATCGGACCAAATTATGCAAATAATATGTGCAAAGAAATCAATATGGTTTTATATTTATATGTACATAACCGGTTATTGCTCTTCACTATCTTGAAAGTCCCTAATTAGTTGACCACGACTGTATGTACAGGCAACCCTCCAATAATGATGGTAGTGCGCTGGCAGACTGACAGAAAGAGTTAATATGTGTTTTGGCTACTCAAAAGTAATTTTTGGTTTTCCTTGGAAGCATCGGTCTTCAATAAGTTTTAATAGAATGAGAAAAAATAATTATTTAAGTCTAGTTTGTAAAGTATGTAGGTACATGCATAACATATTATGTAGGTAGGTACATGCATAACATAAGATTGTTATAATTAACAATAGTTTAATGATTTTACCATAACGGTTATTTTTTTATTATATTTTTTTGTGACAGGTTTGATTGGGGTACCTTCAATTTTCATACTGTACGAATGCACCCCATGGAACTAACAAAAATTAAAATCAAGAATATAATTATTATAAAATTAGGTCCAGAGCGGGATGGTACTTGTCCAACGGGACTATACCTTCTGCGCCGGTGACCACCGCGGCCTGCACCTCGTCGCTCTCTCGAACAAGAACCACATCAAGCATACCTCCGGTAGAGTTAGTGACAGAATTTTTATCAACTAAACTGCAAAAAGACAAAAAATAACAATAATAATTACAGACATGTTGTGAGGCGCTCTTTAAGTTGAGATCACCCATTATAATGATATTTCCTTTTAAGTCGTTAATAAAGCTTTCTATTTTGTAGAACAGTTTCATGTAATCTTGGTCGCTAGCCCTAGGCTTAACATAAACAAGATCCGCCAAGTGCGAGTGTAACTCGCGCGCCGAGGGTTTCAAACATTTGCCAATTATTTGGACAATCAATTTTCCGTCTTTTTTCGAATGGCAATATTTTGAAAAGTACGAAACCTACTGCAATTTCGAAAAATGTTTTAAAATTTACAAAACAATGCCTTTCATTTGATAAACCAATAGGTAGATAGCCCCCTTTCGATAAAAAATATCCCCCTTTTCGACCATTCTCAATTTTTTTTTAAATGGTCATTTTTACAGACTTCTATATTTTCCTGTAAAATAAAGATCCCTATATACAAACGCCTAATACATTGTACATGGATCGGTCATCAATCTTCGGAGATAGGGGGGGGGGGGGGAAAGGTCAATTTTTCGACTTTTTTTGAAATATTTAAAAAGTATGAAACTTACAGAAATTTCAAAAAGTGTTTTGAAATGGTCAAAACGATACCTTTCATTTGATACCCCACATGGGTAGGTACCCCCCGTACATGGATCGGTGTGCAATCTTCGGAGATAGGGGGGGGGGGGGGTATGGTCAATTTTTCGACTTCTTTTGAAATTTTTCAAAAAGTATGAATTTTACAGAAATTTCAAAAAGTGTTTTGAAATGGTCAAAACGATACCTTTCATTTGATATCCCACTTGGGTAAGTACCCGCCCTTTTGAAAAAAAAATCCCCCCCTTTTTAAACATTTTTCAAAAACCATTATTATTACAGACCTCTATATTTTTCCTATAAAATATAGATCGATGTCTACAAACGCCTAATACATTGTACATGGATCGGTCTGCCATCTTCGGAGCTTAGGGGGGGGGGGGGAATGGTCAATTTTTAGACTTTTTTTGAAATATTTAAAAAGTATGAAACTTACAGAAATTTCAAAAAGTGTTTTGAAATGGTCAAAACGATACCTTTCATTTGATACCCCACATGGGTAGGTACCCCCCGTACATGGATCGGTGTGCAATCTTCGGAGATAGGGGGGGGGGGTATGGTCAATTTTTCGACTTTTTTTGAAATTTTTCAAAAAGTATGAATTTTACAGAAATTTCAAAAAGTGTTTTGAAATGTACAAAACGATACCTTTTATTTGATACCCCATTTGCCTTCCTAGGTCTCTTTTGAAATTTCAACATCAAAATTTGTACTGAAAATATTCATTTTCATTTTTCATTTATTTATATATTTTTTTCTTGAAATCAGTAATGGCGCACGAAATGTATCATTTTTTCAAATTTCAAGTTAATAGCTGCAGTAGTTACTGAGATATTCAAGAAAGAGCGGGGACGGACAGAGCGAGACCATAAGGGTTTCAAAACCGATCTTTGAAACCCTAAAAACACAAATATAGTAAGAATAGCCGGACAAAGTAAAACTCGCCCATAAATCTTCTCCACGGTCTGTTTCTTGATCCCGTTGCCGACGCAGGATAATAGGCGGCCTCGCTGCAAGCAGAACGCCACCACATGGCGTGCTTCGGTCGCGACGCAAAACAGTCCAGTCCGCGGGCGTTAGTTCAGAGTCCTCAACCGAGCCATCGAGAAATGTCTCTGTAAAGGCAACTAAATGGTGTTCAAGTAGCGCGAGGTTATTCAGAAACATACTGAGCTTGGTCTTTATTTCCCTCGGAAATTTTGGTAGAATATATGGACGCATGATGACTTATTTATTACGCCCTTTTTGTACCACGAAAGGGCGGCTGGCTGTCCGGTGCAACACTCGTTCTCGCTTGACCTAGTGGTTTTCTTAGGGTGACCCAGGGCTTTATTCGAGCGTTGATTGGCCAAACATCTATTGAGAAGCAAGTTTCGTAGTGGGCCTCAGGCACACCGAGCTTGTACGACTTGTAGTTTCCTTTTGGTATCAGCTCTTCTACCGTACACGAGCCCGTGGGACACAGTTGCTTAAGATACTGCAGGACATCGTCGGCATTGGATGCCATATTCCAAAGATGAAGATACTTTACTGGCTCGACCGCTTTCAACGTTGTTATAGTCGGACCCGCAGTACCACGCAACGTAGAGCCACGAATTTTCCGGCTTTTTACTTCAGTCCATTGTTGAGTGTTAAAGGTAGTCCCGTCGCCGCTATCATGAACCATCTCTACCTCATGAATATGAGAAGTCTTGTGAGTAGGTTCTATCACGCCACTAGAACTGGAACTCTGGGCTGGAAGCGGCATCCTTGTTTGGTTTACGGCGTCTAGTATGATAGGAGCCTGCTGCTGAGCAGATAGCGCGCTTGCCTGGGCTTTTTTCTGCTTTGTGGTCTGTGGCGATTTATTAGGAGGCAGCTTGGGGTTTTTTTCAGCGTATCCAACGGGCGGTTTTGGTGAGATATGGGCAGTGACAGATGTACAGTTACAGGCGAGAGAGCTCACAGCGGGCACTGTACAGCGGTTTTCAGCCTCAACTATTTTACCATGAAGAACCTGTACATGGGTTACGTAGGTTTCCAGCTTAGACTCATAGGTCATAATAGTTTTTATAGCTAGGCCCAGTTGCTCTTTGAGAAGTGAAATTTCCTGCCGCAAGCCATGTATGTCGGCGGATAGGTCGATACGTTCTGCTGGTTGGATTTCCTCTTGTCTCGGTGTTGGAATTTTCAAACGGTACGTAATATTAGGATCTCGGTGTTTTGGTGTGCCACTATCATCACCGCCTCGTTTGGCTGCACAATGACATTCAGGGCAGACCCACGATCCAGGAGAGTCGGGTAATTTATTCACCCCGGTGCACAGAAGATGGTACAGCTTTTTACACTCGCTATGCATACACTGCATGGACATCTCATCCGGAAGGACGGCAGTAGTACAGGCGGCACAACTCATTTTGCGCGATAGCAGTTTATCAGAGCAAACTTACAGAGAGTCGCTAGTACAATTTATGTAGGCGCAGTAAAAAGCAGAAGCGGTGAGTGATATCAATCGGGTGCGGCGCGCGGGGCAGGGGCCCGCGGCAGTGAGGGCAACGACCTGATGATTCACCCGCGCGGCGCGCGCGCGCAGCGACGATTATTCAAATCGCAGTCAAAAATCCGGTCGTTAGCAAATATTTTAAAATGTTTTTGCTTGTTTTCACCGTGTTTGTTCACCGATTTTTATGAAATTAACACCACTTTTCATAGTTTTTCACTGGCTACAAAACGTCACAGTTTTACAGGTAGAGTTACACTTTAAACTATTTTAACTTCAAAAAGATCGCACGAACAAAGCTGCTGCCTTGGAAGAGTTTCGGACGACTACTGAAACCTACTCAAACCGTAGGGAAAAAAATCTATGTCTAAGGTTTAAACTGATCTAAGTATGGATGATGAAAATTACTGCAAGGCTTACTTGGACGAACGAAATCACTTTTCAGCAAAACAATCAAGGCAAAGAGGTATAATAGGAACCTGTTGTTGGTACAATAGGAACCTGTTGTTGGTACAATAGGAACCTGTTGCTGGTACAATAGGAACCTGTTGTTGGTACAATAGGAACCTGTTGTTGGTACAATAGGAACCTGTTGTTTTGCTGCAAAATTAGATGATCTGTTAATTTGGGTCTGCTATACTCATAATTGTAAATTAGTCGTCCTTTTTCAGCTTCATCTCTCCGTAGGTCTAGGTAGGTAGTGTAGGCTGAACATGATGTTTGAAGTATCACTTATCGAGCTGACTGTATCACTCATTATAAAAATGGTTACGAAATGGGAAGGTTGCGAAATGGGAAGCAGCCGTTTATTTCTACAGTAAATAACAAATGAATTTCCACTTTGATCTTGAATCCTTCCATTTTGCCTGTTGTATTATAGTAAGGATCTTGTTTGCAACTAACAACGTAGCAACCTTAGCAGAGCTTCCACCCGCTATGGATAACTCAGTTTGGCAGTTATCTGAAACAAAAACATGATAAGATTTGATTATATCACATTATATACGACCTCAGTGGCGCAGCGGGCGAGAGTCTGCCTGCGACGCAAGAGGTTGCGAGTTCGATCCCCGCCTCGGAACAAATTTGTGTACGATCTGCAGAAATTTGTTCCGTTGGTCTGGGTGTTTTCTATGTATAATAAAAAAATATCTATCTATGTAATGTATAATATTACGTATATCAGTTATCTAGTACCCATAACACAAGCTCTGCTTACCTTGGGGCTAGATAATGCTGTGTGAATTGTCCAGCATTATTTATTTATTTATTTATATACAGGCGAGTTAATTACAAGCTGTGACGTCACACGCACCGACGAAGGCGCGCTGTCGCGTCGGTGCGCATCGTCACAGCAGCACCGGATCGCCCCGCCACAGTCAGCAAGCGTATAGAGATAGAGGCGAGTGACGTCATGCTGGTCAGAGACGAGGGTCCGGACGCGAGGCTCAGCCGGTCCGTCTCCTCGTCAGCCTGGTTGTTCCTCAGCTCCTGCAGTGTACTGACCTAAGCGGGTTAGAGGCGAGTGACGTCATGCTGGTCAGAGACGAGGGTCCGGACGCGAGGCTCAGCCGGTCCGTCTCCTCGTCAGCCTGGTTGTTCCTCAGCTCCTGCAGTGTGTACACAAACTTGGTCCACTCGTCGTGCCGCGGCTGTGCCACTTGCTGCAAGGGGATGTAGATATGAGATAATGCAGATTGTCAGTCCGAGTACATTCAGTGCTGCTATGTGGGCAGCGCGAGCGCCGCCGCCGCACCGTCGAGCGACAACCAAAATGATAAGGAAAAATATCAAACAGATATTCACATTCGACTAGAGGTACCGGATGCCTAGGTGCGTTGGGGTGGATGACATATTTTTGTGTAGGTACCAACCTCGGACAGCTCATAAACAGATATATTCCCGGCATCATCTCCTGCCGTCAGGAACTGCCCGCTCTGCGACCAGGAGAGGCGGGTGAAGGCGTCCGGATGGTGCAGCGTCGCCAGCGGCACCTCGGTGTCGCGGTTCAGGTTCCACAGCTGCAGCGAGCCGCCCGCGTCCGCCGCCGCCCACAGCGCGGGGTGCGCGGGCGACCAGCGCGCGTCCGTCACGTACGACCCGCTCTCCTCGAACGAGTACAGCGGCTTGTTCTCCTGCAACACACAAAAGGGAACGAATGCTTATTCTGCATCGGCAAGGGCCGGTGCCGAGGCTGCTCCCATCTGTGAGAGGATCCTTGAACTTGCGGTGGTCTGCGAAGTGGTTGGACAAAGGCGGCTCTAAAGAGTCTCATTGAGGCCACTGTTGCCTCCACACCCTGTTGAGTCAAAACGCGAGATAATGAGATAGTATTTAGCACGTGAGGTACCTTGAGACTCCACAGCTTGACGCTCCAGTCCATGGAACAAGTGAGGTAGAGATGCGACAGGTCGATGGCCCCGGCGGCCGCGTGGCAGGACACGCCCGTGACGGGGCCGGCATGCGCTTCCACGCACTCGCTCACGCCCGCGCGAGCTCCGTACAGACAACCTGACGAGAAACAATTTCATTAGGTATTATTTAAAATCGGAATGAGGGAAGCCCTTGGAGGAGAAAGCAACCTCCTGGCTCCCGGGCACCATGCTGTTGTGATACCTGTGTATATGTTCCCGTCCTCAGCCCCCAGTACAAAGTTATTGACGTCGGAGTGAGGGAAACCCATGGAGGTGACAGCCACCGCCTTGCTCTGCCGGTGCTGCAGCTCCAGCGTGTCCTGCGGCTGGCTCAGCATGTCGAGAGACCAGGAGCACATGCGTCCGTCGGTGGACACGGAGATCAGGTTGTGAGCGTTCTGGCTGCCCACTACGCTGAGGCAGTACACTGGGTGCTGGGAAGTACAGATTGCGATTGGAAGGGCTGTTTGCTTTCACCACTAATCTAGATGTCACTTAACACAAATGTGCTACCTTCAAAACTTCATCATCATCATCATCATCAGCCTATACCAGTCCACTGCTGGACATAGGCCTCCCCTAATGAGCGCCATAGCGCCCTGTCTTCAGCTTGCCGCATCCAGCATCTGCCAGCAGTCTTTCGCAAATCGTCGTCCCACCTGGTAGGAGGGCGTCCTACACTACGTTTTCCGAGTCGCGGTCTCCACTCAAGAACACGTTTACCCCAGCGGTTGTCGGTTCTTCTTGAAATATGGCCAGCCCACTGCCATTTCAGCTTGCTAATCCTTTGAGCTATGTCGATAACCTTGGTTCTCTGTCGGATGTATTCGTTGCGAATCCTATCCTTCAGAAAAACTCCGAGCATAGCTCTCTCCATAGCTCGCTGAGCGACTTTAAACTGGTGGACCAGCCCTACCGTGAGTGTCCACGTCTCAGCTCCGTAGGTCATGACGGGTAGGACGCACTGATTGAAAACTTTCGTTTTCAAGCATTGCGGTATGGATGACGAGAAGATTCGACGTAGTTTCCCAAAAGCTGCCCAACCTAGCTGGATCCTCCTCTTGGCCTCCTTCTCGAAATTGTTTTTACCCAACTGCAGAATCTGCCCAAGGTAAGTGTATTCGGAAACAATTTCGAGAAGGTGGCCATGTACGACGATCGGTCCCGGATCAATGTGGCCATTGATCATGACCTTGGTTTTATCCAAGCTCATGCCAAGACCGATGCGTCGTGAGGCTGAAGCTAGGCTGTCCAGCATCAGGTTCAGCTCCTCCAGCGACTCCGCCATCAAGACTATGTCATCAGCGAATCGCAGGTGTGAGATGTAATCGCCGTTTATGTTTATGCCCTTACCTTTCCAGTCCAGGCGTCTTAAACACATCTTCCAACGCGCTTGTGAACAGTTTCGGGGATATAACATCCCCCTGTCTCACACCTCTGCGCAGTTGGATGGGTTTAGACTGCTGGCCCTGTACTTGGACACTCATGGTGGCGGCATCATAAAGACATCTCAACACCTCGATATAACGATAGTCTACTTGGCAACGCTGTAAGGATTCCAGAACAGCCCAGGTTTCGACAGAGTCAAAGGCCTTTTCATAGTCCACAAAGGCCAGACACAGGGGCTGATTCTACTCTTCGGACTTCTGTATAATCTGCCTCACTGTGTGTATGTGGTCTATGGTACCATATCCTCCGCGAAACCCGGCCTGTTCCGGTGGCTGGAACTCGTCGAGCCTCCTGGCGAGACGAATCGTGACCACTCATGAGAAAAGCTTATAGACGTGGCTCAGGAGTGTGATGGGTCTGTAGTTTTTAAGAAGGGTTTTATCTCCCTTCTTAAAAAAGAGCACCACCAAACTCCCGCTCCACGCCTTTGGAGTTCTCCCACTGTGAAGGACGGCATTAAACAGGTTCTGCACCTCCTGTTTAACAGGGGCTCCTCCTGCCCTCAGAAGCTCTGAAGTAATGCCGTCTTCACCGGGGGCTTTTCCATTTTTAAGCTGCCTCAGAGCAATCCCGATCTCGTCTTGACTGATGTCTGGCATTTCGTCGGTGTAGTGGCGTGTCAGGGTGGCTCGTGAATCGTGGTCGTCCCGTTGGGCACGAGGGGCATGTGCAGCGTATAAACGGCCATAGAAATCCTCTATCTCAGCAGAGATCTCCGGCTTCGACAATACGTTCCTCCCATCGTGCGTTTTAAGCTTCGTCAGGTGGCTCCTGCCAAGCTGCTGAGTGAATACTTTGGACCCTCGGTTTCGCTCTATCGCCTCTTCAATGAGGCGTGTGTTGGAGCTCCGAAGGTCGCGCCGTACCATCTTCGCAATTCGCTTGTTCAGGTCTGACCTCTCTGACAAAGTCGCCTGGGTGGTTTCCCGTCTTCTTGTCATCAACCCGAGAGTCTCGGCCGAGAGTTTGGATTTCTTGCCAGTACGCTGCTTTTTACAAAACTTGATGCCTTCGTGCCTCAGCGTTTCGACCAGATTGTGCAGGGTCTCGTCAGCGTCATCAGTGGGTTCCAAGGCAACAAATATATCCTCGAGAAGCTGCTGGAACTTCTCGGTGCCCGCCATGATTTGGATTGGGTTAGGTCGGAGCGTGGACTTCATCAGACGGTTTCTTTCAAGCTTCAAGTTGATATTCAGAGAGCCTCGGAGGAGTCGGTGATCAGATCCGGTATTGAACCTGTTGATCACTGAGACATCTCTGAATATGTGCTTGCTATCCGTCATGATGAAGTCGATCTCATTTTTGGTCACAGTGTCGGGGCTTCGCCATGTCCACTTTCTTTGAGGCTGCTTCTTAAAGAAGGAGTTCATTAAGAACAGCCCCTCTTTCTCAAGGAAGTTGACAAGCATTTGCCCCCTGTGATTCCTAACTCCATAACCATGCGGGCCTATTCGGGATTCGTTGCCATTCTAAGTTCCCACCTTGCCGTTAAAGTCTCCCATAACAACGTTGAAGTGGGCCTTGGTGGTGTTATGCAAGGCTTTGGATATGTCTTCAAAACTTACCCACAGGTTTTTGATCCATGGCAAGATTCGAAAATTATTTTTTCTGTGAATTAACTACAAATATACGGTTTACGGATTTTCCCCTTTACTTGTGCTATATGTAAGATCTTGCTTCTTGCCAAATTTCATGGGTCTAAGTCAACGGGAAGTAGTGGATTCATGAGATATAATAGCTAGATCTGGTGCTATGATATCAATCAAAAGTTTAATAATATGCCTCAGAGATCTGCAATTTCCTTTACCAAATCTTGTAACCTGTAACCATAACCATGATCCTTTAAAAAAATAGGCCATTATATAACGTACAAAAAAGTTACAGCACGTATTCGTTATTACGTTCAAATTTCGGGAAAAAATCGAGAATCTTAATATATATATTATAAATAGCCGAGTCGCTATTAAGAGTCTATGATATGCAGTTTTGTGTTTCAAATTCGTTATTTATCTCAGAATTTGTGAAAGCTACCACCTTCATATTTAGGGAAATGTTACTTCGAACTTTTATATTGGAGTACGTTTTTTTTAAAACACGATTGGTGAAAGTTTTCTCGATAGTTTGTTTTTTTTGAAAAACAGATGTTTTTCACACATTTTGCTATTTATCTCAGGAACAGCACACTTTTCTTGTTGGGTTTTTGTTTTGTAAAAAAACGTAGAAGTTCTTCTTTAGTTACGCTTTTTTATTTTTCGATTGGTTGTCTAATAATCTTGTTATAAGGTAAAAACACATTTTTACTTCGTGCGAACGCTAAATTAAAAACAAGTGTGTTTTTTGCTAAAACAATTTTGAACCTTATAGATCGAATAATTACTTTGACAAATACCCAAAATCGTTTCCACCAACGTCATTCGGAGGCTGGACGCCTCCTCGGATGGACGTGAGGTCACGTTACTTTTTCCACGATGACAGCTGACAAAATCATACGAATTACGATATTCGACAAATTTAGTTTTGCAGGTTCAATGGTTCGTTTATCATTGAAATAGAGTCCATATTGAATTGCAGTTTTCATTTATGGAATTTGCAAAGATTTTATTTATTGGCAGACCTATCAATTGAGTAGAATGGGTATATTTATTTATTTATTGTAAAAACATGGGTGTTTCCTCGTGACCTATAACTGTTTGTCAATAAATAAATAATCTACTTATCTAATAACCAGGCTTTTTACAAATAAATCTTTCAAATAACCTCTCAAGTTTTTAAACTTCGTATTTTATAATAAAACTATTACAATTATTGAAACTCAAAAACACATACTGCCAAGTTTTCTCAAAAAATGCAAGTGGCCAGTAACATTTTGGTGGGCTTCGAGATAAAAACTTTTTATTTTGGCATCCGCCTGTTTCTAGCCTTGAATTTTGAATAAAAAAAATCAAAAATCCCATATATTTTTGCCGCCCGCATATTTGTTCGCTTGGATTTACGTACTTTCTTCCCTTTTTAGGGTTTCAAAGATCGGTTTTGATCGGTCTCGCTCTGTCCGTCCCCGCTCTTTCTTGAATATCTCAGTAACTACTGCAGCTATTAACTTGAAATTTCAAATAATGATACATTTCGTGCGCCATTAATGATTACAAGATTTTTTTCTATAAATAAATGAAAACTGAAATTGAATATTTTCAGTACAAATTATAATGTTGAAATTTGAAAAGAGACCTAGGGAGGCAAGAGGGATATCAAATGAAAGGCATTGTTTTGTAAATTTTAAAACAGTTTTCGAAAACGCTATTGACTATTTTAGTATTATTATTTAATATAAAATTAAGGGTTAATAAAGAGTAAGTTTGTAACAATATTGAGACAGAATATCTGATGACAAAGAAAAGATCTTCTATTTAGGAACATACATACATAATATGTATGTATGTTCCTAATGTACTAACTATATGTATTACATATATGTATACAGGGTGTCCCATGATAAGTGTTGCTCAAACTTTGCATGATAAAATGTAAAAAACGATATTTCAAGTTTAAACATTGTCTTGTAAATTACTGGTCATAGTTAGTCAAAATATTTCATAAACCTACTTTTTTTATACATTTCAAAACTAAAACCTTTGAAATTTGTTTCAAATTGTAGGCACCATGGCCAAAAATGTGAACAAAGGTAGTACGGGAATTTACCCAAGTTTAAAAAATGTAAAGTACTAAAAGCTTCCTTTTTTTTTAGTTTTTTTTTGTGTCTGATTGGCTTTGCCCCTCTGCACAAGCGCCTTCAAGATTATCCTCTTATTATGAGACATCCTGTATATGTAGGCATTCATTACCTAATTAATATTTGCATAAACGAAGGTTGGTGTAAATAAAGAGCCCTCTGTTGTCTACACCATGGCCATCATACGAGGCTCAGAATCGTAGCGCCGCCATAAGCGATCGGAATAGGATTGAAATGAAACCAGCAGGAAATTTACTTTGATATGGTTCTTTAATATGGTAGATGTTAGCCCCTTCTAGGTATAGTCAATTTGTGTAGGTCTACGTGTAAATAAAGAGCCCTCTGTTGTCTTCTTTGGGAAATTTTACATCCTCGAAATCATTACAGGGCCTACTATCGCAGACTCTTAAGGGTTAAAAAGCCGCCAAACCATTGGAATTAGTTCCACCTACCGCCATGACACACGGTCTGCCGAACACTCTGTACATCTTCTAGCACTTCCATCATAAACAGCAAATACCAGGTGCTGCGCGCACCCTCGCACGCCGGTCTGCCGAACACTCTGTACATCTTCTAGCACTTCCATCATAAACAGCAAATACCAGGTGCTGCGCGCACCCTCGCACGCCGGTCTGCCGAACACTCTGTACATCTTCTAGCACTTCCATCATAAACAGCATATACCAGGTGCTGCGCGCACCCTCGCACGCCGGTCTGCCGAACACTCTGTACATCTTCTAGCACTTCCATCATAAACAGCATATACCAGGTGCTGCGCGCACCCTCGCACGCCGGTCTGCCGAACACTCTGTACATCTTCTAGCACTTCCATCATAAACAGCATATACCAGGTGCTGCGCGCACCCTCGCACGCATTCTTTAACGTTATCTATATCCCATGGGAACTGGTTTATGGGATAAAACGTAAGAATACCCGTATGTATCCTACTCTCCATTCTTTTAACTAACTCTAAGCCGAAATCAGGTTGATTGGTTGCTTAGTTGGGGCGTGAAGGAAATACTAACAAACAAATACACTTTCGTATTAATAATATTATTATACATTATTGTTCGTTTGTTATTCTGTCTGCTTACTGTTGAGTGTGATTTTTAAAAATTCCTTTCTTAGTGATCACGTTCGCACGGTTACCTAACCCTGCTATGCAAGACGGAACAGTTCGCACGGTTACCTAACCCTGGTATGCAAGACGGAACAGTTTGCACGGTTACCTAACCCTGCTATGCAAGACGGAACAGTTCGCACGGTTACCTAACCCTGCTATGCAAGACGGAACAGTTCGCACGGTTACCTAACCCTGGTATGCAAGACGGAACAGTTCGCACGGTTACCTAACCCTGGTATGCAAGACGGAACAGTTCGCACGGTTACCTAACCCTGCTATGCAAGACGGAACAGTTCGCACGGTTACCTAACCCTGCTATGCAAGACGGAACAGTTCGCACGGTTACCTAACCCTGCTATGCAAGACGGAACAGTTCTCACGGTTACCTAACCCTGCTATGCAAGACGGAACAGTTCTCACGGTTACCTAACCCTGCTATGCAAGACGGAACATTTCTCACGGTTACCTAACCCTGCTATGCAAGACGGAACAGTTCTCACGGTTACCTAACCCTGCTATGCAAGACGGAACAGTTCTCACGGTTACCTAACCCTGCTATGCAAGACGGAACAGTTCGCACGGTTACCTAACCCTGCTATGCAAGACGGAACAGTTCTCACGGTTACCTAACCCTGCTATGCAAGACGGAACAGTTCTCACGGTTACCTAACCCTGCTATGCAAGACGGAACAGTTCGCACGGTTACCTAACCCTGCTATGCAAGACGGAACAGTTCGCACGGTTACCTAATCCTGGTATGCAAGACGGAACAGTTCTCACGGTTACCTAACCCTGCTATGCAAGACGGAACAGTTCGCACGGTTACCTAACCCTGCTATGCAAGACGGAACAGTTCGCACGGTTACCTAACCCTGCTATGCAAGACGGAACAGTTCGCACGGTTACCTAACCCTGGTATGCAAGACGGAACAGTTCGCACGGTTACCTAACCCTGCTATGCAAGACGGAACAGTTCTCACGGTTACCTAACCCTGGTATGCAAGACGGAACAGTTCGCACGGTTACCTAACCCTGCTATGCAAGACGGAACAGTTCTCACGGTTACCTAACCCTGCTATGCAAGACGGAACAGTTCTCACGGTTACCTAACCCTGCTATGCAAGACGGAACAGTTCTCACGGTTACCTAACCCTGCTATGCAAGACGGAACAGTTCTCACGGTTACCTAACCCTGCTATGCAAGACGGAACAGTTCTCACGGTTACCTAACCCTGCTATGCAAGACGGAACAGTTCTCACGGTTACCTAACCCTGCTATGCAAGACGGAACAGTTCTCACGGTTACCTAACCCTGCTATGCAAGACGGAACAGTTCGCACGGTTACCTAACCCTGCTATGCAAGACGGAATAGTTCGCACGGTTACCTAACCCTGCTATGCAAGACGGAACAGTTCTCACGGTTACCTAACCCTGCTATGCAAGACGGAACAGTTCTCACGGTTACCTAACCCTGCTATGCAAGACGGAACAGTTCGCACGGTTACCTAACCCTGCTATGCAAGACGGAACAGTTCGCACGGTTACCTAATCCTGGTATGCAAGACGGAACAGTTCTCACGGTTACCTAACCCTGCTATGCAAGACGGAACAGTTCGCACGGTTACCTAACCCTGCTATGCAAGACGGAACAGTTCGCACGGTTACCTAACCCTGCTATGCAAGACGGAACAGTTCGCACGGTTACCTAACCCTGCTATGCAAGACGGAACAGTTCTCACGGTTACCTAACCCTGCTATGCAAGACGGAACAGTTCTCACGGTTACCTAACCCTGCTATGCAAGACGGAACAGTTCGCACGGTTACCTAACCCTGCTATGCAAGACGGAACAGTTCGCACGGTTACCTAACCCTGCTATGCAAGACGGAACAGTTCTCACGGTTACCTAACCCTGCTATGCAAGACGGAACAGTTCTCACGGTTACCTAACCCTGCTATGCAAGACGGAACAGTTCGCACGGTTACCTAACCCTGCTATGCAAGACGGAACAGTTCGCACGGTTACCTAACCCTGCTATGCAAGACGGAACAGTTCTCACGGTTACCTAACCCTGCTATGCAAGACGGAACAGTTCTCACGGTTACCTAACCCTGCTATGCAAGACGGAACAGTTCGCACGGTTACCTAACCCTGGTATGCAAGACGGAACAGTTCTCACGGTTACCTAACCCTGCTATGCAAGACGGAACAGTTCTCACGGTTACCTAACCCTGCTATGCAAGACGGAACAGTTCTCACGGTTACCTAACCCTGCTATGCAAGACGGAACAGTTCGCACGGTTACCTAACCCTGCTATGCAAGACGGAACAGTTCGCACGGTTACCTAACCCTGCTATGCAAGACGGAACAGTTCTCACGGTTACCTAACCCTGCTATGCAAGACGGAACAGTTCTCACGGTTACCTAACCCTGCTATGCAAGACGGAACAGTTCGCACGGTTACCTAACCCTGGTATGCAAGACGGAACAGTTCTCACGGTTACCTAACCCTGCTATGCAAGACGGAACAGTTCGCACGGTTACCTAACCCTGGTATGCAAGACGGAACAGTTCTCACGGTTACCTAACCCTGCTATGCAAGACGGAACAGTTCTCACGGTTACCTAACCCTGCTATGCAAGACGGAACAGTTCTCACGGTTACCTAACCCTGGTATGCAAGACGGAACAGTTCTCACGGTTACCTAACCCTGCTATGCAAGACGGAACAGTTCGCACGGTTACCTAACCCTGGTATGCAAGACGGAACAGTTCTCACGGTTACCTAACCCTGCTATGCAAGACGGAACAGTTCGCACGGTTACCTAACCCTGGTATGCAAGACGGAACAGTTCTCACGGTTACCTAACCCTGCTATGCAAGACGGAACAGTTCTCACGGTTACCTAACCCTGCTATGCAAGACGGAACAGTTCGCACGGTTACCTAACCCTGCTATGCAAGACGGAACAGTTCTCACGGTTACCTAACCCTGCTATGCAAGACGGAACAGTTCGCACGGTTACCTAACCCTGCTATGCAAGACGGAACAGTTCTCACGGTTACCTAACCCTGCTATGCAAGACGGAACAGTTCGCACGGTTACCTAACCCTGGTATGCAAGACGGAACAGTTCTCACGGTTACCTAACCCTGGTATGCAAGACGGAACAGTTCTCACGGTTACCTAACCCTGCTATGCAAGACGGAACAGTTCGCACGGTTACCTAACCCTGCTATGCAAGACGGAACAGTTCTCACGGTTACCTAACCCTGCTATGCAAGACGGAACAGTTTGCACGGTTACCTAACCCTGGTATGCAAGACGGAACAGTTCTCACGGTTACCTAACCCTGCTATGCAAGACAGAACAGTTCTCACGGTTACCTAACCCTGCTATGCAAGACGGAACAGTTCGCACGGTTACCTAACCCTGCTATGCAAGACGGAACAGTTCTCACGGTTACCTAACCCTGCTATGCAAGACGGAACAGTTCGCACGGTTACCTAACCCTGCTATGCAAGACGGAACAGTTCGCACGGTTACCTAACCCTGCTATGCAAGACGGAACAGTTCTCACGGTTACCTAACCCTGCTATGCAAGACGGAACAGTTCGCACGGTTACCTAACCCTGGTATGCAAGACGGAACAGTTGTCACGGTTACCTAACCCTGCTATGCAAGACGGAACAGTTCGCACGGTTACCTAACCCTGGTATGCAAGACGGAACAGTTCTCACGGTTACCTAACCCTGCTATGCAAGACGGAACAGTTCGCACGGTTACCTAACCCTGGTATGCAAGACGGAACAGTTCGCACGGTTACCTAACCCTGCTATGCAAGACGGAACAGTTCTCACGGTTACCTAACCCTGGTATGCAAGACGGAACAGTTCGCACGGTTACCTAACCCTGGTATGCAAGACGGAACAGTTCTCACGGTTACCTAACCCTGGTATGCAAGAGCGGTTTCTTCTGTGCCTTTGCCTTGTCTATGATTCAGGACAAGCATTCTAAAATTATAAAATAATATGTTGATTAGGACACGTCCTTCGAATTGAATGTCCTAAATGCGTTGCCCAGCAATCTGTCTGGCAATCTGTCTGGCAATCTGTCTGGCAATCTGTCTGGCAATCTGTCTGGCAGACCATGAAAACGGCAACACTCAAGTTTTTTAGTTTTGTTATCTTTATTTCATTTCCGTTTTGTGAAAAGTGAAAACTTAACATTTACTCTTCTCCAGGCCGTCTCGTAAGAAACCACAGTAAGAAACAAATCAGAAAGCAAACGAAGAAAAGATATTAATTGCATTTTATGTTATATGTAAAGCGTGATTCATTTATGTTATATGTAAAGCGTGATTTATTTATGTTATATGTAAAGCGTGATTTATTTATGTTATATGTAAAGCGTGATTCATTTATGTTATATGTAAAGCGTGATTCATTTGGATTGGAGGTTTGCTTTCAATAGTAAGCTCATAGAAATAATGAATATGACTGTGAGGAGTTCGGGGCGAAACCCGTGAGGTGTGTGCGGAGTGCGGTGTGCGGACCTTCAGGCTCCCATACAAACGTACGTTTCGATTCCGAAGCAAAACCCTTTATGGCAATAACATTTTGCATACATAATCCGATAAGCAATAGCTAATAGATGTTTGCAACGTTTAAGTTTTTCTAAAAACAAAATCATCATTAAATAAGAGCGAAGTATTTAGATTACCTGAAAATGTATTGATAAAATGAATTGTCGCTCTCTGTAGCAACCTCTAGCGAATATTGACGGAACTACAAAGCTGTCTTCAATACAGTAGCTTAAGGAAGAAAATAGAAGCTACCTACCTAAGCCCTTCAAGCGATATTCACTAGATGTCGTTAAAACAAAATGAAGAAACATTGGAGTGCAAAAAGAGCACAACTCTTAGATCGCGCAAACGCTTGATCCAGTTGCAACCGACCTACATTATATAGACTATTCGTATGTAATGTATCATTATTTGAAATTTCAAGTTAATAGCTGCAGTAGTTACTGAGATATTCAAGAAAGAGTGGGGACGGACAGAGCGAGACCATAAGGGTTTCGCAACCGATGTCGAAACTCTAACAACGATACAAACATAGCGTTGTAGTTTGCAAAGTACTCGGAAAGTACGATACAAACATAGCTAGCGTGTAGTTTGCAAATGACTCGGAAAGTACGATACAAACATAGCTAGCGTGTAGTTTGCAAATGACTCGGAAAGTAAGATACAAACATAGCTAGCGTGTAGTTTGCAAATGACTCGGAAAGTACGATACAAACATAGCTAGCGTGTAGTTTGCAAATGACTCGGAAAGTACGATACAAACATAGCTAGCGTGTAGTTTGCAAATGACTCGGAAAGTACGATACAAACATAGCTAGCGTGTAGTTTGCAAATGACTCGGAAAGTACGATACAAACATAGCTAGCGTGTAGTTTGCAAATGACTTGGAAAGTACGATACAAACATAGCTAGCGTGTAGTTTGCAAATGACTCGGAAAGTACGATACAAATATAGCTAGCGTGTAGTTTGCAAATGACTCGGAAAGTACGATACAAATATAGCTAGCGTGTAGTTTGCAAATGACTCGGAAAGTACGATACAAATATAGCTAGCGTGTAGTTTGCAAATGACTCGGAAAGTACGATACAAATATAGCTAGCGTGTAGTTTGCAAATAACTCAGAAAGTACGTTTGTAGGGAGCTTAGAGGGGCGTGTATGTATGTGAATTGACGGGAATTGGGTTAGGTTAAAACCTTTTCATCGCCTTTTACTTCGAAAAAAATACATAATAATCTATGGGTAGCAAGTAACAAGGCAAATTACCTTCGTTTCAAAATGAAAAAAAAAATGTATTTTAAATATCAGATATAATTGTGCAAAGCACCATTTTTTGTTTTCTTAGTTAATAAGTATCGTTTTTCTCCTAAACACAAGATTTTTTTATTGTCATCACCGTATTAAGTAATACAAGCAACCAAGAGAATAGATAACCAAGGGAACCTTCGGCTTATTTTACCAAATAAATGTCCTAATGAATAGATAATCAACTTAAATCAAATAATAATAATAAAAATAAAGAAAAAGAAAAACTCAGCAAATATCTTGATTTGGCTAACGAGGTTGTCAGCATGTGGGATGTAGATTCAGCGACCATTGTTCCTATAGTTGTTTCGGTTAACGGCGTAATAGCGAAGAGCCTCGATCAACATCTCAAGAGACTCTCACTAGGAAGTTGGATCAAAGGCCAGATCCAAAAGGCGGTACTCCTGGACTCGGCGCGTATCGTCAGGAAGTTCCTCTCTCTGCAGCCCTAGTCACCGGTTGCTTGAGCCTAGCTTCGCAGCCGGTGATCTACCGTTTTGATATATATTTTTTACTGTAGAAAAGTTTTATAATATTATATTTTTCATAGTAAAAAAAAATATTTTTTAACGAGATTTAAAATAAATGAATATTTAATAATAATAATAATGCTAGACAATTCACACAGCATTATCTAGCCCCAAGCTAAGCAGAGCTTGTGTTATGGGTACTAGATAACTGATATACATAATATAACACAATACATAGATAGATATTTTTTATTATACATAGAAAACGATCAGAACACCCTGAACAAATGTCTGCAGATCGTACACACATTTGTTCCGAGGCGGGAATCGAACCCGCAACCTCCTGCGTCGCAGGCAGACCTTCGCCCACCGCGCCACAGAGGTCGTCAATAATCGAAAAGTCAATCAAATCAAAAAGTCTTTATTTCCATAAATACAAAAATGTACACTTAGAAAAGGTCAAATTCTTAAAATAAAACATTGACACGGAAATAAAGTGATATTTTTTATTTCGGTCGCTTCGGTATATAGACTAAAGTAAAGAAGCGACGAAGAAACATTTAGCCTGTTAGTTGTTTTTTTTCGAGTTGGAGCAAAACCCGTCCCAAGCTTTTTTATCTTCTAGATAATCTGATATTTTGTAATAAGCATTTTTGCACAGAAAGTTTTTTGAATTTATTTACTGATAGATTTTGCAACTCACTAGGAATTTTGTTGTAGAAGCGTATACATTGCCCTTTAAAAGATACATTAATTTTGTGAAGCCTAGTTGTGGGCACAGCAAGTTTATGTTTATTTCTAGTATTTATATTATGTATATCGCAGCACAAATACGGTGTTTATATCTGCAGCGTTCACCCAACAACAGTATACCATAAGACATTAATACTGTGGAAGTAGCTGAAATAAACAAGTCTGGATGTATCCACGTCTCTAAGATGGATGACGGATTTTTTGACTGCATACGCTGCAGAACTAAGTCTCTTCGATTGCTTATCTATGTGTGGGCCCCATTGAAGTTTATTATCCAAGGTGATTTCTAAGAATACGGTACTTTGTACAATTTCTAACGTTCCTTCTTTTACGTTTACCTCAGCCTTAACTTGTTTAACATTAGGTAGAATAAATCTAATACATTTATTTTGTTTTGGTTTCGTTAAGCAAAAGATTATTGACACTAAACCAATGGACTACTTTTGAGCTTGCATTATTCACATCGTCGAAGTTTGTGTTTTCTCGCTTTATTTTAAAAATTAAGGAAGTATCATCAGCGAACAGTACAATCTCGTGATTATTCTTTACAAGATGAGGCAAGTCGTTGTTATAAACTGAAAATAGGAAAGGACCGAGGATAGAACCCTGCGGTACACCCATTGTAACTACAGACCCCGAAGACCGTTTCCCATTGATGTCCACTCTTTGTATCCTATCACTCAAGAAAGATGCCAAAAGATCCAAAGAGGTGTCAACTATTCCATAGTGATGTAGTTTCCTGATTAATGTTTTATGGTGTACGCAATCAAATGCTTTTGACAAGTCGCAAAAAACGCCTAAAGCATCTTGCAACTTCTCCCAAGCATCAAATATATACGATACTAAACTAACTCTACACCGGCATCAGTAGTTGACTTGCCGCGTGTGAACCCAAATTGCTTACAATGCAGCAGGTCATTGCTATTAAAAAGCCTAAGTATTATTTAATATTGATTTAAAATCAGTTTTTCAAAAACTTTGCTGAATGTAGGCAGTACTGATATCGGTCTAAAGTTAGTGGGGTCAGATCTACTACCCGACCCGATTTATACAGTGGTATAATTTTACTACATTTCATTAGATCAGGAAATACGCCACTATTAAATGGATTCATTAAATATAAAAGCAAGGTCTGGTGCTATACCACCCTTTTTTTTATATTTTTTTAATTTTTTTTGTATCACGTACCTCCATGTTAAATTGTTATTGTTTTCTGTCTGTTTATTTTATTTTATACTTTTGTGTACCTGTGTCTAAATAAATGTATTTCTATTTCTATTTCTATGGTATCAATTAAAGGTTTAATAATTGTAACGGAAATTCCCCATTCAATTAATCAGCAAACACTTGATTTTTGTGCTTACGCTGCTCTGCTCTGTTCCGACCCGCTTCTATAAACGCGAAATCTACGTCTATCCTTTTGACACATTGGCGTGATATATAACATTGTTCAAATAGTCTGCAGCTGGTTACAATAAGAAGTGTGCATTGTACCATAATGTAGGTAGATGTAATTCCATAAAGCTCGTACTCACGGTGTGCGCGACAGAAGACAAGGGCGTCCGTTGCACGGGCGTGCGCTTGGGCACGCGGTTGTCCCACAGCACGATCTGTCCGGAGTAGGTGCCGCCCAGGATCAAGTTCGGGTGGAACCTGGAACATTCAGTCAAACTAATCACTACTTACTGCTCCGTCTTCCAATACCTAGTACAACACTAGGTATGTTCTCATTAACCTGCCGCCCGAGTGATCTCGCATGGCACAATTCAATACTTACATTGCTATCAAAAACTAGCTACATTATGTGAAATAAAGCCTGGTGATTATAAGATAGTCCAAATCATCATAATTTTAGTGCGTCTATGAGAGTCATTCATGACTCCCATAGACGCGCGCTGAGTAGTTATAATAGCCTCTGTAAGATGCCAGCTTGACGTTCCTGCAAAACGGTCTCACCTGGCGAAAGTGGCGCTCATGACCGGACTCTGACAATGGAAGATGTCCTCGGGCGTCGTCTTCTTGAACTTGGTGTTCCAGACGAGGCAGACGCCGTCGGGGTCGTGCGGCGCGTCGTCGCTGCTGTGATAGGAGGCCAGCAGCAGTTCGGGGTGCGCCGAGCTCCAGTCCAGGCACGTGACGCAGCGCCCGCGCGACCAGCGCGCGTCGCTGAACGTGCGCACCAGGGACAGGCGAGCCACCGACTTGTCGTCGCTACCGGGGAACACATAACGAACATTAGGTACTCTACTCTAGTCACTGATCGAGTCTCGAACACTACCATACTGACATTCTTTGAACACAGGCCATCTGGGAAAACATTATAATATGACCATTCAAATGTATTTCAGAGTTTTTTGATTTTACCGTCCGCTCAAAATTTTATGACAATCTTGAATTTAGGCAGCTTATCACTTAACAGATACGAGGTCTTCTTTCATTGATATAGCGTTACAATTAGAGTGCATAGTTCTGATGAAGATGTCCCTTTGTCTCGTCGGGAGACGAAACACGGGGCGGAGCAGACACATGTCCTTTTGTCTCGTCGGGAGACTGTCCCGGGGCGAAGCGATTTTGTCTCGTCGGGAGACTGTCCCGGGGCGGAGCAGGCTCATGCCCCTTTATCTCGTCGGGAGACTGTGCCGGGACGGAGCAGGCTCATGTCCTTTTGTCTCGTCGGGAGACTGTCCCGGGGCGGAGCAGGCTCATGCCCCTTTGTCTCGTCGGGAGACTGTGCCGGGGCGGAGCAGGCTCATGCCCTTTTGTCTCGTCGGGAGACTGTCCCGGGACGGAGCAGGCTTATGCCCTTTTGTCTCTTCGGGAGACTGTCCCGGGGCGGAGCAGGCTCATGCCCCTTTATCTCGTCGGGAGACTGTGCCGGGGCGGAGCAGGCTCATGCCCCTTTGTCTCGTCGGGAGACTGTGCCGGGGCGGAGCAGGCTCATGCCCCTATGTCCCGTTGGGAGACTGTGCCGGGGCGGAGCAGGCTCATGCCCTTTTGTCTCGTCGGGAGACTGTGCCGGGGCGGAGCAGGCTCATGCCCCTTTATCTCGTCGGGAGACTGTCCCGGGGCGGAGCAGGCTCATGCCCTTTTGTCTCGTCGGGAGACTGTGCCGGGGCGGAGCAGGCTCATGCCCTTTTGTCTCGTCGGGGGACTGTGCCGGGGCGGAGCAGGCTCATGCCCTTTTGTCTCGTCGGGAGACAGTGCCGGGGCGGAGCAGGCTCATGCCCTTTTGTCTCGTCGGGAGACTGTCCCGGGGCGGAGCAGGCTCATGCCCCTTTATCTCGTCGGGAGACTGTGCCGGGGCGGAGCAGGCTCATGCCCTTTTGTCTCGTCGGGAGACTGTCCCGGGACGGAGCAGGCTTATGCCCTTTTGTCTCTTCGGGAGACTGTCCCGGGGCGGAGCAGGCTCATGCCCCTTTATCTCGTCGGGAGACTGTGCCGGGGCGGAGCAGGCTCATGCCCCTTTGTCTCGTCGGGAGACTGTGCCGGGGCGGAGCAGGCTCATGCCCCTATGTCCCGTTGGGAGACTGTGCCGGGGCGGAGCAGGCTCATGCCCTTTTGTCTCGTCGGGAGACTGTGCCGGGGCGGAGCAGGCTCATGCCCCTTTATCTCGTCGGGAGACTGTCCCGGGGCGGAGCAGGCTCATGCCCTTTTGTCTCGTCGGGAGACTGTGCCGGGGCGGAGCAGGCTCATGCCCTTTTGTCTCGTCGGGGGACTGTGCCGGGGCGGAGCAGGCTCATGCCCTTTTGTCTCGTCGGGAGACAGTGCCGGGGCGGAGCAGGCTCATGCCCTTTTGTCTCGTCGGGAGACTGTCCCGGGGCGGAGCAGGCTCATGCCCCTTTATCTCGTCGGGAGACAGTGCCGGGGCGGAGCAGGCTCATGCCCCTTTATCTCGTCGGGAGACTGTGCCGGGGCGGAGCAGGCTCATGCCCCTTTATCTCGTCGGGAGACTGTGCCGGGGCGGAGCAGGCTCATGCCCCTTTGTCTCGTCGGGAGACTGTGCCGGGGCGGAGCAGGCTCATGCCCCTATGTCCCGTTGGGAGACTGTGCCGGGGCGGAGCAGGCTCATGCCCCTTTGTCTCGTCGGGAGACTGTGCCGGGGCGGAGCAGGCTCATGCCCCTTTATCTCGTCGGGAGACTGTCCCGGGGCGGAGCAGGCTCATGCCCCTTTGTCTCGTCGGGAGACTGTGCCGGGGCGGAGCAGGCTCATGCCCTTTTGTCTCGTCGGGAGACTGTGCCGGGGCGGAGCAGGCTCATGCCCCTTTATCTCGTCGGGAGACTGTCCCGGGGCGGAGCAGGCTCATGCCCCTTTGTCTCGTCGGGAGACTGTGCCGGGGCGGAGCAGGCTCATGCCCCTTTGTCTCGTCGGGAGACTGTGCCGGGGCGGAGCAGGCTCATGCCCCTTTATCTCGTCGGGAGACTGTCCCGGGGCGGAGCAGGCTCATGCCCCTTTGTCTCGTCGGGAGACTGTGCCGGGGCGGAGCAGGCTCATGCCCTTTTGTCTCGTCGGGGGACTGTCGTGTCTTATGCTGGTAACCGTCCGCAACAACAACGCAGCTAATAATGCCTATATAATGATGTACGTATGGTATAATTACAGATGGTATGCCATTCATTTGGCATAACATTTGATATAATTTTTACACTTTTATGACACAACTCATAAATACTGACTTTATTGACTATATAGACTTTATTGCGTTGCTTTAAAGTAAGTACTAAAGTTTTAAGTCAACAAAAACAGACGCTCATGCTGTCTCGCTCACAAAAACAGAGGCTCAAGCTATCTCGATGATATGTATACGGGAAAACAAAAAAGGACCATCGGATTTTCATATGTATCCAAATACAAATTATTTGGGTGAATCAACTATTTTACCCACAGTAAGAACAGTTCAGAAAAATTGTTTTGAAAAAAAAAAATAACATTAATATTCCTTTATTCTAATTTGATAAGGTTATTAGAAATATCTTCTTTTAAATTTAAATAACCTAGAAGGGCAGCGACGTTAATTCATATTTTAGACAGTCTTTTTAGCAAACTACAACTCACACTGTCAAAAACTGTCACCTGAGTTACATGCATTCAGATTCAGATTTTTTATTGGCAACATAGTTACAGGTCTTTCTGTATATACATATATTCTTACTTAAAGTAATATGTAATTAGTAAGTAGGTACATTATTCATAATTTAAATAACTGTTGTTCAGTAGAATATAAATTAAAAGTAATTAAATTAACAATAATAATGATAACATTTTAAAAATTCAATTTTACTAATAAAACATTAAAAATTACAATCAACCAGTAGTACCTAATTTATTCGTTAATGTCATAAAAACACATGTCAATAAGCCAAATTTTCAGCTTGTGCTTAAAGGATTGCATCGAAGGTGCGGTGGTGATTTTGGATGTCAGTCGGTTGTACACACTCGGGCCGAGTATGTGCACAAGCCTACTGGATTTCGCTAGCCTATGTTGAACGGTCCTCAGCCTCTGTGCGTGTCGGAGGTTGTATCCGTGTCCATCGCCTCATGTAGAGTATTCCTCTAGGTGGCTGCGGACATAGAGCGCTGCTTGGTAAATAACGAGGGCAGGAACGGTCATTATACCCAGGGACATAAAGTATGCTCTAGCTGATGTATTCTGCGACACTCGCACAACAGCACGTGCTGCCCTCTTTTGCAGCCTGAAGGCGCGCTCCCAGTCCGCAGAGCAGCCCCACAGGTCCACTCCGTACTGCAAGTGACTATGGACAGAGGCGAAGTATAGACTTCTCACCATCTTTTTGTCTAGAGTGGATGAGATGCGCCATAGAGCAAAGCAGGCTCTACCTATTTTTTTGCTCAAAGTATCTATATGTTTTTCCCATGTGAGCGTCCTGTCCAGGGTAAAGCCTAAAAACACAGTCTCATTGACCTGGCCTAGATGCTTACCATCAATAGCCACATTCAACGGCCTATACGCACGCCCAGCTAGGTTGAAGTGGATAAAGTTAGTTTTTGTTACATTTAAGACCAGGCCATTATAGCTAAACCACTGCATGGTGCAATCGTCTTGCTACAGTATTGAGTCTTGCCTCCAGTGCGTCCACTTTTGGAGCCTCCACCACCGCCGCCGATGAAGATACAGCTAGGTTAGTTTATTTCAGTTACTTCCATAGTATAATGTCTTATGGTATTCTGCTTTGGGGACGGGCAGCCGATATTCAGTCAGACTATCTTTGTTCTCCAAAAAAGGGCTATACGCGCAATTTATAAATTAAAGCCACGCCACTCTTTGAGGGAATTATTTAAAGACATAAATATTTTGACAGTAATATCGCAATACATATATGAAAATCTAATGTATACGCACAAAAATAAAGATAGCTTTTTAAAAAAATGTGATGTTCACAAAATAAATACAAGAAACAAGAACAAACTGCACATCCCATCATATAGATTACAAAAGGTAGGGAAATCATTTATGGGCAATTGTGTACGCTTCTATAACAAGCTTCCATCTGAAGCAACTGAGCTCCCAATTCGTAAATTTAAACAATACATAAAACGAAATCTTATAAAGAAAGCCTATTACTCCATCGATGATTACATCAATGATGTTAATGCTTGGCCAGATGTCGCCCAGTTCCGCACCGACAATAGTATTTAAGGAAAATAATGTTAAGCTTAGTTTTATATAAATATTGACATAGGTATATAAATCAGATTACCTATATTTAGACTAAGATGATGTATTAATTTTAAGTTTTATAAAACTTACTAGTGGTTTCTTTTTCGCTTCTTCCACTAGTGGACAAAAAATTGAAGCGAATAAAATCAATAACATCTTATTTCTTATTTGATAATAATGACTATTTGTAAACCTGTTTATAGTATTATATTTGACGTGTCTAAGTGCTTAGTTTGTAAGCCTAAAGAAATAAAGTTATTGACTTTTGACTCCCCCTCTTTTATACATCTGTTAAACAAACTGCTAAGAATGAAGGCTAGTGGTTTGGAGGTCTTATAAAGGAGTGACGTTGATATTTCGTAAATATCTTTGGTGGTCTTATGGGATACACCTACCTGTATTATTTTGAACACTTCAGCAGGTGTAAACAGTTTAAACCTGAGTGAGGTTTCCGCCAACTTGCTGGAAGATCTTAGCGCTTGCATGGCAGACTGCACGCAGGCAGCGGGCGCGCCACACGCAGCAGCAACATTCACGAAATGTGTGTTGAAATGCGTCTACTGCGTCGGTCTCGCTCTGGAACTCTGACCCATCATGTTTTCGTAAAGACTCTATGAAGTCTAGAGACTTGCTTGTTTCTCCCGTTTCTAGTTTAACGATATCCCACATAGTCTTCGCGGAATTGCCTGATTTCGCTATTACATCGCAATAATATTTGGACCTTTCTTCACGCAAAACCTTATCAAAACGTTCTTTAAAATCGTCGATCTGATTCGACAAAGTTGCATTATCCGGGAAATCATGTGATATTTCACTCATTTCTCGGATCAGATAATCCAGTGCGATTAAATTATTTGAGACCCACGAAGTGTTTTTTCTATGGAAACTAAAACATTTGACTGGGAAACACGCGTCTATTTTGTTAACAATAATATTTATTATTGCCGTAGTTAACTCGTTTAATGTAGACACTTCACATATTTTTGAGCAATCGCTATCCAGTCTACACTGTCGATTGCTCCAATAAAATTGTAAGTATTCATCTGTGAGTAGGATCTAGCGCGGTAGGTAGAAGTGCCGTCGACTGGTGGGTGACTCGCATTCGATCTCAGCGCGCACGGCATAGTGGTCGCTTGGATCAGAATGCAAGGGTATCGCACGTACTATTCCGGACCTCGCAAGCTCATTATTAACATATATGTGATCTAGGCAAGTACTTGTTTCGGCAGTCACCCTAGTTGGAAAATCTACAATATTATAGAAATTCTTTGTGCTAATTATGTCGATAAGCTTTTTTAGGTCGCTGTTTAAAGTACATAACCAGTTAATGTTAAAATCACCCACCACGACGCAATCCTTTTCAGTTTTATTTAATAAATCTAATAAAGCTTCAAAAATGGGAAAGAAATCGGATGTTTTCGTCTGGTTTGATCTGTATACACAAACAACAAAAATTGTGTTAAAGTCAATCAAATCCACAGCAGCAATCTCGCATACTACATGTATTCAAATGTTAAAAACAACTTCCTTAAACTTAAATCTATTATTTACATAAATACATGCACCTCCGTGCTCGATATTAGTTCTACAGTAGTAACTACCCAGACTATAATTATTTAAATAAATACAGCTTAGCTCAAAGTCTTTAAGAATGTATGATATGCAGTTTTGTGTTTCAAAATCGTTATTTATCTCAGAATCTGTGAAAGCTACCACCTTCATATTTAGGGAAATGTTACTTCGAACTTTTATATTGGAGTACGTATTTTTAAAAACACGATTGGTGAAAGTTTTCTCGATAGTTTATTTTTTTGAAAAACAGATGTTTTACACACGTTTTGCTATTTATCTCAGGAACAGCACACTTTTCTTGTTGGGTTTTTGTTTTGTAGAAAAAAGGTAGAAGTTCTTCTTTAGTTACGCTTTTTTATTTTTCGATTGGTTGTCTAATAATCTTGTAATAAGGTAAAAACACATATTTACTTCGTGCGAACGCAAATTAAAAACATGTGTGTATTTTGCTAAAACCATTTTGAACCTTATAGATCGAATATTACTTTGACAAATACCCAAAATCGTTTCCACCAACGTCATTCGGAGGCTGGACGCCTCCTCGGATGGACGTGAGGTCACGTTACTTTTTTCACGATGACAGCTGACAAAATCATACGAATTACGATATTCGACAAATTTAGTTTTGCAGGTTCAATGGTTCGTTTATCATTGAAATAGAGTCCATATTGAGTTGCAGTTTTCGTTTATGGAATTTGCAAAGATTTTATTTATTGGCAGACCTATCAATTGAGTAGAATGGGTATATTTATTTATTTATTGTAAAAACATGGGTGTTTCCTCGTGACCTAACTGCTTGTCAATAAATAATTAATCTACTCATCTAATAACCAGTCTTTTTACAAAAAAATCTTTGAAATAACCTGAAATGTTTTGAAACTTCGTAATTTAAAATAAAACTATTACAATTATTGAAACTCAAAAACACATAGTTACTGCCAAGTTTTCTCAAAAAATGCAAGTGGCCAGTAACATTTTGGTGGGCTTCGAGATAAAAACTTTTTATTTTGGCATCCGCCTGTTTCTAGCCTTGAATTTTGAATTCAAAAAAATAAACAATCCCATATATTTTTGCCCGCATATTTGTTCGCTTGGATTTACGTACTTTCTTCCCTTTTTAGGGTTTCAAAGATCGGTTTTGAAACCCTTATGGTCTCGCTCTGTCCGTCCCCGCTCTTTCTTGAATATCTCAGTAACTACTGCAGCTACTAACTTGAAATTTGAAATAATGATACATTCGTGCGCCATTAATGATTTCAAGATTTTTTTTATAAATAAATGAAAAATGAAAATGAATATTTTCATGATGTTGAAATTTGAAAAGAGACCTAGGGAGGCAAGAGGGATATCAAATGAAAGGTATCGTTTTGACCATTTCAAAACACTTTTTGAAATTTCTGTAAGTTTCATACTTTTTGAAATATTTCAAAAGAAGTCAAAAAAATTACCTCCCCTCCCCCCTATCTCCGAAGATTGCAGACCGATCCACGTACAAGTACACTGTATTAGGCGTTTGTAGATATCAATCTATATTTTACAGGAAAAATATAGAGAAGTCTGTAAAAATTAACATTTATGAAAAAAAAAACACATTGAAATTGCTTGAAAAGGGGGATATTTTTTATCGAAAAAGGGGCTACCTACCTATTGGTTTATCAAATGAAAGGCATTGTTTTGTAAATTTTAAAACAGTTTTCGAAATTGCTGTAGGTTTCATACTTTTCAAAATATTGCCATTCGAAAAAAGACGGAAAATTGAGTGTCCAAATAATTGGCAAATGTTTGAAAGCCTCGGCGCGCGAGTTACACTCGCACTTGACGGATCTTGTTTCAAGTAAGAACTAATATAGGTATTTTCCGATTAGGTGTAGTAATTTTTTTTTCTAAACTTACGATTTGACTATTTACATACTCGTAGATAAGGGAATAATACAGATGGCATGTGCGTTGCTATTTGCACGGAGCTGCGTGTATTGTTTTTTTTTTTGCGTATACACGACATCCTCTCCTTCACCCACGCTCGTTCGAAAACATTTATAAATTAAAAAAAAAAAAACATTTTTGAGCTCAGCGCGTCACGTCAGACGCCTGGCCAACTGATGTAAACTTATCTAATTTAGTTGAATTTCAACCTATTCACTCTTGAGGCGCGTGGTTCAATCTGTCTGTATCTGTATTCTGTATCTGCTCGTCGCTGACTATTTATTAGAAGCAGTTTGAAATACCAAAATGTAACATAAAAAGAAACATGCAGTGGAAACTACCTGAGCTATGGATCAGAATAGAATAGATTGAAGTAGTGGAAACTAATCCAACCGCACGATCAGAGTGAAAAAAAGTAATCCATTAATGGTAGCTCAGTGTATCAAAGTCGACTGGAACATTGAGTTCTTCACACTTGTTCACACTTTCAGCGCAATTTTTTATTCTGATAATCAAATCAAAATGATATCTATATGTAGTTTGTAACAGTTTGCAGTTAGCTCAATTGTTTCAATTGTTAATACTAGTTTTAATTTAACTCTATTATTTAAAACTAGTATTTGATTGTAATTTTCTTTCTTAACCCTTAATCGCGTCAAAAAAGTCACACTAAAGGTCGCGTGGGGTATATTTAACCCCAACTCTAAAGGTGAAATAAAAACGCTATTGACGATTTTAGTATTATATTTAATATAAAATTTAGAAATAATCAAATTTGTACTAAGGATAACAGTATTAATAATCAGCATTTTAGTTATAGTAAATAAGAGATCAATCAATATAATGTAGGAACTATTTATACGGTACATTCATCACATGTCATGATGGAATGGTCATGACAAACGTGCTGTTGGCATTTGGCACACACAAATCATATTTTTTTGTGTAACACTTCAAAACCTTACTGGGGTTAAATATACCCCACGCGAGTAATTAAGGGTTAATAAAGAGTAAGTTTGTAGAAAATCTGATGACAAAGAAAAGATCTTCTATTTCGGAACATACATAGTATGTATGTTCCTAATTAGAATGTATGTATGTATTACATACATATATGTATACAGGGTGTCCCATGATGAGTGTTGCTCAAACTTTGCATGATAAAATGTAAAAAACGATATTTCAAGTTTAAACATTGTCTTGCAAATTACTGGTCATACTTAGTCAAAATATTTCATAAACCTAATTTTTTTATACATTTCAAAACTAAAACCTTTGAAATTTGTTTCAAATTGTAGGCACCATGGCCAAAAATGTGAACAAAGGTAGTACGGGAATTTACCAAAGTTTCAAAATTTTAATAAGTACCAAAAGCTTCCTTTTTTTGTGTCTGATTGGCCTTGCCCCTCTGCACAAGGTGCCTTCAAGATTATCCACTCATTATGAGACATCCTGTATATGTAGGCATTACCTAATTAATATTTGCAAACGAATGTTGATGTAAATAAAGAGCCCTCTGTCGTCTACATCATGGCCATCATACGAGGCTCAGAATCATAGCGCCGCCATCGTACTTAGTCTGCGAGCGATCGGAATAGGATTGAAATGAAACCGGCAGGAAATTTACTTTGATATGGTTCTTTGATATGGTTCTTTGATATGGTAGATGTTAGCCCCTTCTAGGTATAGTCAATTTGTGTAGGTCTACGTGTAAATAAAGAGCCCTCTGTTGTCTTCTTTGGGAAATTTTACATACTCGAAATCATTACAGGGCCTACTATCGCAGACTCTTAAGCCAGTGTTAAGTCATACATAAAACGTCACATTTTAGCATTTTTCGTAACATAACTTCTAGACGTCTAGTCTTTCCTTTTAACGCTCTAATATTTTAGTGACAAATCACCAAGTCGTTACGACGTGAAGCTAGCAACTCATTGCAGTACGGTTGCACTGTGCTGCGGCTTTCTCGTTCTTCGGGTTACGCTCGGGTCCCTGCCAATGGCGGGGACGTGGTCGAAAGGGGATCCAGGGCACAAAGTGAACACCGGGTGGCCATAAATCTGCACTCGTAACTTTATCGTACATATTTTCCGATATTCCAATGAGGAATGACGCATGGAGATCGGTTTTGATGTCTCGCTTTTTTACGTAGTATTTTACTTTTTGAATATTATTAAGAAAATTAGTAACATTCTCGGCTGTTGTTTCGGGTCTGAAAGACCAGGCCTGAATAAACTTTACTCTCTCAACAGCTTGCAAGTCGTCGCATTCCTTCTTCGCTCCAATAGTAATGGGTTCTTCCGCCGTGACTGTCTATTAACTACTTGCCATTTTTCGACATTTTCATGCGCGGCATCATTCACTGTATTCACCTTGCCCATGTCACTCTCTGACGTGCGTGCGACTCAGGTCACTCGGCTGGTTTCGTGTGTTGTTCGGCTGCGGACATTCATTCAATGTTACTTAGATGTTAAATGAAACACCAAAACACTATTAACTTTTGATTATTTATTCTTGCATGCATAATCAAATATTTTGGCGGAATCATCTTCGTATTATTCTTAAATTTAAGTACAAAACTAACAGACATTGGTCTCTTGCGTTACCTTTACACAAATAATTACAATTATTTCTTAGTAAAACTTAATACATAATAATTTCAAACTGAAGTGTATTATTTATAAAAGCTCGCTAATAGTTTGAATAACGTACTCGTAAAATAAAAATATAATGTTCTTTTTTTGCATAATAATGATCGAAAATAAAATGTTTATATTGAGGACACTAGTAACTCCAGAGACAAGTTTGGGTAACGCCTGAGACATAATCTAATATTACTAATATTATAAATGCGAAAGTTTGCTATTTTGTTTATTTATTTGTTTGTTTGTTTGTCCTTCCTTCACGCCCTAACTAAGCAACAAATCGACTTGATTTTTGGCACAGGTAGTTGAAAGGATGTAGAGTAACGTAGGCTTTTTATCCCATAAATCGGTTTCGAACGCGGCCCAACATAGCTGGATCCTCTAGGTCTCCTTCTTGAAATTGTTTTTACCCAACTGACAACAGAAGGTGGGCATGTACGACGATCGGTCTCGGATCAATGTGGCCGTTGATCATGACATGACCATATAGGTACCACCATGCGTCGCGAGGCTAAAGTTAGGCCGCCCAGCATCCAGTTCAGCTCCTCCAGCGACTCCGCCATTAAGACAATGTCATCAGCGAATCGCAGGTGTGAGATGTAATCGCCGTTTATGTTGATGCCCTTACCTTTCCAGTTCAGCGTCTTAGACACATCTTCCAACGCGCTTATGAACAGTTTCGGGGATATAACATCCCCTGTCTCACTCCTCTGCGCAGTTGGATGGGTTTAGACTGCTGGCCCTGTACTTGGACACTCATGGTGGCGGCATCATAAAGACATCTCAGCACCTCGATACAACATGGTCCACTGGTCATCGATATAAGGATTCGAGAACAGCCCAGGTTTCGACAGAGTCAAAGGCCTTTTCAAAGTCCAGAAAGGCCAGTGCTTTAGATAATTGTATTCAAATTGTTAATTTTGAGGACACCTTGTTTTTTCAATGCTTGAACCTTGTACGTAATGTTGGCATGAGTTTTACAAAAGCACGTTTATTTATCATCCACTGACGCAGTTTAGACGTAAAACGGTTGGATTTTTGTTAAGTGAAGAAGTTATTTTAAGGGATGAAACGTTGGTGTTCTTCCAACACTAATAAGGTTCGTAGTTAACCCGCTTACATCTGTAATGAATTCGTCAAACTACGATACTTTTTATAGTATAATAGCTTATACTTTTGTTTGTGATCCTTAGATTCCTTTTCTTTTATTTCCCTTTTCCTTTTTCCTATACAGTCTTCTCACAGTTATTTTTCAACTTCTTGTTTTCTTCTAGTAATTGTTTGATCTCTCTGTCTGTACACTTTACTTGTATGTTTTCTTTAGTCCGCGTTCTTGGGGTGTTATTGATGCCGGAGATATTGGTAGTGATTCAATGTAGGCATTGAGTTCGCATACCAGGGACCTAGGTGGTGTTGAATCCACGTCCGATTGTAAATTCTTCCCCTTCTTTCTGTACCTATTCTCTTTATCTCAATTTCCAGATGACGTTTGCTTGTTTTTTTTCTTTGCGTGCCGTTTACCTTTGTGGTAGAGCTCACGGTGCTTTTCTTAGCCTCTCCTTATTTTTCAGGGTTCTTTTTGAGTTTTTCCTGTATCATCTTCGTTTTTCAGCCGCTGTTAGTCGTGCCATCTCAGGTAATCAAAATTTCTGAAAAAAAAAATCATATTTTATATTAAAACTAAGTCAATTACAAAAAATGACGACGAAAAAAAACAGAAAAGTGAAAAACAATAATAAGAACTTATTATGAATCTTTTTGTCATTTCTAAAATCATGAATGTTTTTCTTAATATTGAGTCAGTAACAAACAACAATAATCAACGTTCAACAATATACATCGAAAAATTTAGTTAGGTATTACATTTGAATCATCAATCTAACCGACATTATTATAAGTAGATAGGTACTAGTTACCCATACGTTTAAAGGTAGGTAGGTTTTAAAAATTTGTTGATTAAATCGAGTCAATTCTACTTTGTGTTACAAGGCAGTTTCACTAAGTCCGTGGATGTCTTAGGAGTTACCAAGAATGTCTTTGGAGTTACCGCTAAAGTAACTGAGTATACAAGTAACTCAGAAGACAATCAGCGTATTTTTAAGAAAAAAGCACATTTAATTTGAATATGGTATTAAACGTAAACTTTAAAGGAAAACATATGATAGGTACTACAAAATCATCTGATTATAATCAATAAATATTAAACTTACATTGAGAAATCGCGGTCACTCAGCAGACGGCACAAAAAGACACGCACTCCCTGAGAACGTTCTCCGTGGACTGGTGGCTCGACGGCATTATCAAAGGCCACCGCCGCACCATGCGAGCAAAAGCACACACAAATGAAGGTACCTATCGCAAATAGCACGCTCGGTCGTAGGATAGTACAGTCCTGCGCCGCGCTCGGTCGTAGGATAGTACAGTCCTGCGCCGCGCTCGGTCGTAGGTTCGCTGGTATAGTAATACAATATGTACGATCGTAACGTAAATCAGTGCATTCTGCCTGAGCCCTACTCTACTCGGCGATGAACCGCTCGAACTCAGCTGACAGCATGATGCTACTGACAGATAATGAACTGTATGCAGTTGACTTACAGTGCATTCTCCGCGTCGCCAGTGCCGGTGTAGTCAGTGTAGATATCGACGGACTCGGCGAGCGCGCGCTCAATGACGCGCCCCGCACGGTCGATGAATCGCTGGAACTCCGCCGACAGCATGATGGTTTGTTTCTCATCCGCGCTCAGCTCGCGTACTGGAAGCATTGCCAGTCATTCATTTCGTGTTAAGGGCTGTCAGACCAAAACAAACATCGTCATTTCTATTTTGCTTATCACAATTAGAAGTAGCCCGATACGTTCGTCTCTTGGGCGAAGGTCACCAGATCCTCTTGTTAGATGAATCGAAAGCAGAAAGTTTGACGTAGGAATTTCGTTTGGACAATTTAGGAGACAATTAGCGGGCAGCGCACGTTCGCGCGGCGTTCCATCGCGCGCTCCTCAACGTACGTGTAGGTGCGCGGCGTTCCATCGCGCGCTCCGCAACGTACGTGTAGGTGCGCGGCGTTCCATCGCGCGTTCCGCAACGTACGTTGGGCCGCGGGGCTGACAATTCGCTCCTGAGGCAAAACTTTTTAAATTTATAACGGTATGTTATAAATTCGCGCCTTTTTAAAACACGCCTGTCTAAACTGCCGTCGAAACTCTTGAAAATTAATTTACACGAACAGTTCAGGTCATTTGCCAGAATATTATGTAAGACTAGCGGTCCGCCCCGGCTTCGCACGTATACTTTATATCTAGTATAATTATGTAAGACTAGCGGTCCGCCCCGGCTTCGCACGTATACTTTATATCTAGTATAATTATGTAAGACTAGCGGCACGCCCCGGCTTCGCACGTATACTTTATATCTAGTATAATTATGTAAGACTAGCGGTCCGCCCCGGCTTCGCACGTATACTTTATATCTAGTATAATTATGTAAGACTAGCGGTCCGCCCCGGCTTCGCACGTATACTTTATATCTAGTATAATTATGTAAGACTAGCGGCACGCCCCGGCTTCGCACGTATACTTTATATCTAGTATAATTATGTAAGACTAGCGGTCCGCCCCGGCTTCGCACGTATACTTTATATCTAGTATAATTATGTAAGACTAGCGGTCCGCCCCGGCTTCGCACGTATACTTTATATCTAGTATAATTATGTAAGACTAGCGGTCCGCCCCGGCTTCGCACGTATACTCTATATCTAGTATAATTATGTAAGACTAGCGGTCCGCCCCGGCTTCGCACGTATACTCTATATCTAGTATAATTATGTAAGACTAGCGGTCCGCCCCGGCTTCGCACGTATACTCTATATCTAGTATAATTATGTAAGACTAGCGGTCCGCCCCGGCTTCGCACGTATACTCTATATCTAGTATAATTATGTAAGACTAGCGGTCCGCCCCGGCTTCGCACGTATACTTTATATCTAGTATAATTATGTAAGACTAGCGGTCCGCCCCGGCTTCGCACGTATACTCTATATCTAGTATAATTATGTAAGACTAGCGGTCCGCCCCGGCTTCGCACGTATACTCTATATCTAGTATAATTATGTAAGACTAGCGGTCCGCCCCGGCTTCGCACGTATACTCTATATCTAGTATAATTATGTAAGACTAGCGGTCCGCCCCGGCTTCGCACGTATACTCTATATCTAGCATAATTATGTAAGACTAGCGGTCCGCCCCGGCTTCGCACGTATACTCTATATCTAGTATAATTATGTAAGACTAGCGGTCCGCCCCGGCTTCGCACGTATACTCTATATCTAGTATAATTATGTAAGACTAGCGGTCCGCCCCGGCTTCGCACGTATACTCTATATCTAGCATAATTATGTAAGACTAGCGGTCCGCCCCGGCTTCGCACGTATACTCTATATCTAGCATAATTATGTAAGACTAGCGGTCCGCCCCGGCTTCGCACGTATACTCTATATCTAGTATAATTATGTAAGACTAGCGGTCCGCCCCGGCTTCGCACGTATACTCTATATCTAGTATAATTATGTAAGACTAGCGGTCCGCCCCGGCTTCGCACGTATACTCTATATCTAGCATAATTATGTAAGACTAGCGGTCCGCCCCGGCTTCGCACGTATACTTTATATCTAGCATAATTATGTAAGACTAGCGGTCCGCCCCGGCTTCGCACGTATACTCTATATCTAGTATAATTATGTAAGACTAGCGGTCCGCCCCGGCTTCGCACGTATACTTTATATCTAGCATAATTATGTAAGACTAGCGGTCCGCCCCGGCTTCGCACGTATACTTTATATCTAGCATAATTATGTAAGACTAGCGGTCCGCCCCGGCTTCGCACGTATACTCTATATCTAGTATAATTATGTAAGACTAGCGGTCCGCCCCGGCTTCGCACGTATACTCTATATCTAGTATAATTATGTAAGACTAGCGGTCCGCCCCGGCTTCGCACGTATACTCTATATCTAGTATAATTATGTAAGACTAGCGGTCCGCCCCGGCTTCGCACGTATACTCTATATCTAGTATAATTATGTAAGACTAGCGGTCCGCCCCGGCTTCGCACGTATACTCTATATCTAGTATAATTATGTAAGACTAGCGGTCCGCCCCGGCTTCGCACGTATACTCTATATCTAGTATAATTATGTAAGACTAGCGGTCCGCCCCGGCTTCGCACGTATACTCTATATCTAGTATAATTATGTAAGACTAGCGGTCCGCCCCGGCTTCGCACGTATACTCTATATCTAGTATAATTATGTAAGACTAGCGGTCCGCCCCGGCTTCGCACGTATACTCTATATCTAGTATAATTATGTAAGACTAGCGGTCCGCCCCGGCTTCGCACGTATACTCTATATCTAGTATAATTATGTAAGACTAGCGGTCCGCCCCGGCTTCGCACGTATACTCTATATCTAGTATAATTATGTAAGACTAGCGGTCCGCCCCGGCTTCGCACGTATACTCTATATCTAGTATAATTATGTAAGACTAGCGGTCCGCCCCGGCTTCGCACGTATACTCTATATCTAGTATAATTATGTAAGACTAGCGGTCCGCCCCGGCTTCGCACGTATACTCTATATCTAGTATAATTATGTAAGACTAGCGGTCCGCCCCGGCTTCGCACGTATACTCTATATCTAGCATAATTATGTAAGACTAGCGGTCCGCCCCGGCTTCGCACGTATACTCTATATCTAGTATAATTATGTAAGACTAGCGGTCCGCCCCGGCTTCGCACGTATACTCTATATCTAGTATAATTATGTAAGACTAGCGGTCCGCCCCGGCTTCGCACGTATACTCTATATCTAGTATAATTATGTAAGACTAGCGGTCCGCCCCGGCTTCGCACGTATACTCTATATCTAGTATAATTATGTAAGACTAGCGGTCCGCCCCGGCTTCGCACGTATACTCTATATCTAGTATAATTATGTAAGACTAGCGGTCCGCCCCGGCTTCGCACGTATACTCTATATCTAGTATAATTATGTAAGACTAGCGGTCCGCCCCGGCTTCGCACGTATACTCTATATCTAGTATAATTATGTAAGACTAGCGGTCCGCCCCGGCTTCGCACGTATACTCTATATCTAGCATAATTATGTCATCACATCAGGGATAATGTAGGGTTCGAATCGAATGAAATAATTTTTCTGTTCTATATAAGTATTTTAATTTTTTTTTCTATCTCTGTCCATAAATAAATGTCAGGCATTTTGTTTTTATTGCCTCTACTTATACTGAGTTAGCCATGTCGAGGTCTTACAAAGACGAATGAGGGCTCATTTGATCGCTAATACCTACTGTGGACAATCAACGAATTCTCACATTTTTTAAATTTCTATTCAAACCAAATCAGAATTGCTAAAACAAATTACAAACTAGGGAAAGTGATTTGTCGATAACATTTATCGTTAAAGTAGAAACGGGACCTTCTCTGTGAGTCCCCTAGAGCTCTACCTCAGGGGGGTTAAGATAGAGTTTAGTATTTGTCTCCTAGCTAGTCCAAACAAAGTTCCGAAGCCTATCTGCTTTCGAGTTTTCGATCCATAATCATTAATAGACTGGAGTATCAGTTTGACATGCGTGGATTTCATTTCAATCACGTTGCTTATCCCGTTAATTTTTCATGTAGGTACTTACCTAGACCTAGTCTGCTTGTCCTATCCTACAATGAACGGCGGTGGTTGGATTGGAGAACAGGTCAAGATAAAAATCATCAGCTGTATATTTCCGGGAGCAAGGCCGAAGCAAACACATTCATTATTGGTAAAGGCGTCTGACCGTTGCAAGGCAATCTGTCGAGATTAGTAAAGAGGTTTGTCCGCAACAACTGAGAGTACGCTTAGGTTTACGAGTAGATAGAACCACCTAGCATAATATTGCAGTGCCCTAACAGGGTGCATGCTTGATACTTTAAGTTATTTTAAGATCTTTGTACTTAGTACAGCATGTTCCGCAATAAAATATCTTGAATCTTGAAACAAATAAAATGTGTATTTCACCTTTTTTATCCTTTTCGTCGTCCTTCTTTTCGTCTGGCGCATCGGTGACGGCCGGCTGCACCTCCTTGACCGTCGGCAGGCCGTGCGACAGGATCCCCGGCGGCAGCTTGCCGTGGAACGTCTCCTCGTCGTCACCTTGCCGCGCGCCGCCGTCAGCGTCCCCGTCGAATGTAAGCACTGGACGGTGAATAAGAATGCCCCTTCCCCCCTACGTACGGACCGTGTGCTGTCATGCGATGTGTGTTACGATGTGGAGTGCGGCTAACTTACTCTCATTACTGACTTTCATCAATTTTTGATTTACAAACAAAACTAAGTATTCTGGTCTTCTATGAAATTTTACGAATGACCACACACCATACATGTGTAACTGTACGACCTAGATTAGTGATATGAAACTGGGACAATTTTACACAAATCGACTCGGTTTCTGGTTTCTGGTCGACTTTCAACATGTGTACCTGTCGCATTATAGCCAACCTTTTGTTTAAATTTTAGATTCAATTCGTTGTTACCTCTACCTACCTACTTGGAAGAATTTTGGTGTAAACTGTTCGGTCTATTAAGTTTAGATACCTATTAAAGTCAATAATAACTGGATATTTGATTTTTACCATGATTTTTGTCCTTTGAGTCTTGAACAATGATTGTTTTTCACGTTCTTGGCGTTTTGTCGATATCGTCTTTTTGCTACATGGGTATTCTGATAGGTACCCTTTTAAAAGTTTTGTTACAATAGGTATTTAGTAGCTGAAGGATGGCGAGTCCTTGCTGTTGATACGAGTAATGTACATAACTTAGTAGCCGGATGATAGCGAGTCCTTGCTGTTGATACGAGTAATGTACATAAATTAGTAGCTGGATGATAGCGAGTCCTGGCTGTTGATACGAGTAATGTACATAACTTAGTAGCTGAAGGATGGCGAGTCCTTGCTGTTGATACGAGTAATGTACATAGCTTAGTAGCTGGATGATAGCGAGTCCTTGCTGTTGATAAAAGTAATGTACATAACTTAGTAGCTGGATGATAGCGAGTCCTGGCTGTTGATACGAGTAATGTACATTACTTAGTAGCTGGATGATAGCGAGTCCTGGCTGTTGATACGAGTAATGTACATAACTTAGTAGCTGGATGATAGCGAGTCCTTGCTGTTGATACGAGTAATGTACATAACTTAGTAGCTGGATGATAGCGAGTCCTGGCTGTTGATACGAGTAATGTACATAACTTAGTAGCTGGATGATAGCGAGTCCTTGCTGTTGATACGAGTAATGTACATAACTTAGTAGCTGGATGATAGCGAGTCCTTGCTGTTGATACGAGTAATGTACATAAACTAGTAGCTGGATGATAGCGAGTCCTGGCTGTTGATACGAGTAATGTACATAACTTAGTAGCTGGATGATAGCGAGTCCTTGCTGTTGATACGAGTAATGTACATAAACTAGTAGCTGGATGATAGCGAGTCCTGGCTGTTGATACGAGTAATGTACATAACTTAGTAGCTGGATGATAGCGAGTCCTTGCTGTTGATACGAGTAATGTACATAACTTAGTAGCTGGATGATAGCGAGTCCTTGCTGTTGATAAGAGTAATGTACATAAGTTAGCCGTACTTTACTTAAACATGCATCAAATTTCATGAAGTGACTTATTCAATTTAGTTTTATTTGATTGTGGCAGTCAGTTCAGTACCGTACCGTTCAGTAACTATTTTAACGAGGTTTATGTGTAACTTCATGATATTTTTGTGTGGTGAGTAGACAGTCGTTGAAAGGTTTGTTTTGTTTGAAACAAAGAGTGCACTACGAGTAGCTACTGCATGTGATGTGTGTGACTGTGTGCGGGAACTCCTTCCAAACTGATCTTGGAATATTATGGAATGGTACAAGAGAGAGTTAGGTAGGGATATCATGACAAGTACCTATAGTATCAGGTTTATACAGTTCAAAATTTGATAATAGTTATAAATTAAAAAATTGGATTAAATAGTACTTATGACTCTTGCCAATAAATTCTAAATTGCTATATTTAGTAAGTGGAACGTGGGCACTTTTTGTTTTGGGCAAGTTAAATATTAGCAAATAGCGTTCCAAGCTGTTTGACAAGTACCCACAATTAGAATGTCGTAAATAAGCGCGATGCGTGGCTGCTGCAGATTGCAGCGCTACTCACACCAACAAAACACCTCAAACCACAGACGATTCAATCTTATTAATGGTCTCTAGTCTACTGATGATGCTTTGGAAATTGGAAACCATAACAAAAACGTTCGTAGTACTATACGTACAACAACATGAACAAAAATATGTTTATAACATTTTTTTTAAATCAAACATTTTATAAACATAATCTGTGATTTGAGGACGGAATAGAATTATGAAAAGCAAAGACATGAGAGACTAGTAGACTACAGTCACAGCAAGTCTCATAGGCAACACTATCCACCTCCTGGTATCATTAAAGTTGACTAAAACTACAAGAAACAAGATCACAGAGGAATATGTAAGCACATGCGAGAACTGATATGTATGGTACGATACCCGGCCCCGCCTGCCTAGTGGTATACCTTCGTGTACGGAGCAGCGTTGATCATCAAAAATACATCACTCTGACTCTGACTACCTATGTTCTCTATAACATTACAATTAGTTTCTTCCAAATATAACATTTCTTCTTAGTGTATGCCAAAAGTTAATAGGTAAGCTAATAATACAGGGAGGACCAAAAATTAATAGGTAAGATAATAATACAGGGAGGACCAAAAATTAAGGATCAAACTATTATTACTATTACAGAACACGGAAAAATATTTAAATCTCGACTTTTAGTTTTCAAATAAAATTTACAACTGGACACGTGTATAAAACTTTGTAACTTTGTTTACATTGAAAAAATATAAAGGCCTAGGCAACTGTTTACATTTCCTTCAAAACACAACAATTCTTAAAATAAAACATTGACACGGAAATAAAGTGATATTTTTGATTTCGGTCGCTTCGGTATGTAGACTAAAGTAAAGAAGCGACGAAGAAACCTTTAGCCTGTTAGTTAATAATAAAATATTAAAAACAAATATAAAATGATCTCGTTTTTATCTGTACCAAGTTTTTCATTTGTACCTACTCGTAGCTTAGTCATCTCTTTAAGTTTAAATTTAAATTAAATTATTGCTAAAACAATTTCACTCCAATAATGGATCAAAGTGGGTTTGTTTGACTATAGCATAACAGAACGCGCCAGCGCTACTCACACTGCCACGCTCGCTTCTGTGTGGGTTTGAATTACCTAAACTTGACATCGCGCGCTAGGCGTACAGGCTCTTAAGTTGTTTAACATTAGGTAGAATGAATCTAATACATTTTGTTTTGGTTTCGTTTAGCAAAAGATTATTGACACTAAACCAATGGACTACTTTTGAAGTTGCATTATTCACATCGTCGAAGTTTGTGTTTTGTCGCTTTTAAAATGAAGCGACAAAACACAAACTTCGGAACTTACAAATTAAGGAAGTATCATCAGCAAACAGTACAATCTCGTGATTATTCTTTACAAGATGAGGCAAGTCGTTGTTATAAACTAAAAATAGGAAAGGACCGAGGATAGAACCCTGCGGTACACCCATTGTAACTACAGACCCCGAAGACCGTTTCCCATTGATGTCCTCTTTGTATCCTATCACTCAAGTAAGATGCCAAAAGATCCAAAGAGGTGTCCACTATTCCATAGTTATGTAGTTTCCTGATTAATGTTTTATGGTGTACGCAATCAAATGCTTTTGACAAGTCGCAAAAAACGCCTAAAGCATCTTGCGACTTCTCCCAAGCATCAAATATATGCGATACTAACTACACCGGCATCTTTAATTGACTTGCCGCGTGTGAACCCAAATTGCTTACAATGCAGCAGGTCATTGGTATTAAAATGTATGTCTAAGTAATTGATTTAAAATTAGTTTTTCAAAAACTTTGCTGAATGTAGGCAGTACTGATATCGGTCTAAAGTTAGTGGGGTCAGATCTACTACCCGATTTATACAGTGGTATAATTTTACTACATTTCATTAGATCAGGAAATACGCCACTATTAATGGATTCATTAAATATAATAGCAAGATCTGGTGCTATGGTATCAATTAAAGGTTTAATAATTGTAACGGAAATGCCACATAGATCTGCAGTTTTCTTTAAATTTAAAAGCTTAAACGCTTTTTTAACATCTTTTTCATAGACATGATTGAAATAAAATTTATTATCGTATTTATCTACTCGGCGACTACTAGAGAAGAGTTTAGACACTTTGTAGTAGAGATTGGAATGTCAGTGAAGAAGTTTTCAAATGCTTGGGCTACATCAACATCGTTTGTGTGTGACTGAGCAGTCATTAATCTTTAAATTATAATTATTATCCTAGATACAGACTTTTCCGTAGTCTCACTATTTATTATTTTCCACGTTGAATTTATAACATTTTCACTACCTATTTCTAATTTTCAAGCTAATATAATTTGATGTTGCGATTTGACAAACTTTTCTAAACATAAATATGTTTAGTGAGTATTTTTTTACTTTTTCTTTGAATTCCTGGCTAAAATTATATTGCTTTTCATTATAACAGTTCATACAACTTTTGTCTACTCTTGTGTATGCCTACTGTTGCCCACTCACTAAAGTTGAGTTTTTCTGAGACCACGATTGATTTGAGGTATGAATATTGAACTGAACGCATTGGTGAATTTGTTAAAAAATCAACAACCCAAATGAGTCTTATTGTTTTTATAGGACTCATTTGGGTTGTTGATTGAGTAATTAGGTGATGGTTTAGATTCCCACCCAATCCAATTTTAACCGTTCAAATCGATTTGTGGTCACATCACAGGTATGTATTTTATTTTCCTTTTACAATCAGTATTTTTACTAGAATTTTTATTTAATTATTTGACCTAAGTGATCGGATTTTAAATTGCTAGGTAATTATTTTTTTACTGACAATTTCATTTTGGAAAACAAAAATATTAACTATACATTTTGCCGAGGTTTCAGTTATTCTAGTAGGTTCCATAAATATTGGCTTTAGATTATAAGAATTAAATAAGTTTGTTAATCTACTACTGTGGGACTAGGTTTCTAAAAGATCAATATTAAAGTCTCCACACACTATGATATTTTTTTTAGATTTTGATTATTTTAAATAAAATATCAACCATACTTTTTTCAAATATATTAAAAGAACCTGATGGTGGGCTGTATACTAGGGTGGGTCATATTTTTTTTTTTTGTATTTTTTTATTCTAATAGTGATAAAAGAGTGCTAAATAGAGAATAAATGAAATGTGCAAAATATTATAAGTATCCAATTTAATTAACTGCCTCCGGATTATCTTTAAAGTTTTGAAATATTTCGTTTTTAGGGGTAATTGAAACAACCAATAAAAATAATTGATATTGAGATTTACAACACGCTTTTCGTCTTATTTACATGCAAATATAGTCGGTTACTTAAAACCAATCAATAAACGCTATTGTTTTTATTATTAACGGAAAAAAGTGGGGGGGGCGGAAGTACTCGATTACACTTAGCGCGGCATTTTTTACGCATCAGTGATGCTGCGGTTACGGTGAATTGCGGTAGTGTTTTAAAGTGTCCTTTATTTGGTGAAACGAGTGATATTAAAGACAATGTGCTACCAACTTAAGAACAAATTATGAAGTAATATGAGTGGACGAGGTGGCAGTTAAAATTTGAGAAAGATACTAAAAAAGAACCAACTTTTTCGGAAATTGCCGATATTGTGACGACAAGAATCGAAGGAATATGGACAAAAGCATCTCTCCTATTGTATCACACACAAGGGTGACACAAATGTTAAAATCTTATCATATGAAGTGCAAAAATCTACTGAAGTCTCACCCCAAAATATCAGAAAAAACACTAGAAGATTTTCGGCGTGATAGGAAGGCTTTATTCGATATTTCTTCTAGCAAGTGCAAAGATTTGAGCAAATGTATCTGTTCTAGAGATCGGAAATTACCTACTAGGGAGCATTGTTTCTTAATTGATCAACTGAACTCCTTCCGAACAGCTAGTAATTTTAACAACCTATGTTGTGAAAGTTTACGCTCCGACTTGGTTCGCCGTTAAGACTCACCCTACTTGTAAAGATGGAACACGACACTTGTGGAAAATGATTTCTGCGTCGCGTTACCTATCAGCTGATCTCAAAACCATAATAGATCCTGTCATCAGAAGAAATAGCTATTTTGCTCACCCTGAGAATGCATTATTAGCAATGTTGACCGACCCACAAAAACATATTCGGGAGTTAGCTGCGCGTCGGATTCTGAAAGCCCGTGCCATTACACAAAGAAAAGTCAGACTTTTTCAAGTTCCCGACCTAAACTTTGACGCTTCTTCTTACGTCGATATTATTGATTGGCAGCATAATGTCACCGAACCTCCAATTCTTAATAGTGTAAGCGACGAAGATTTACAATTATTTGTAGCACAAGGAGGTGAGGGTGAATTGCCTTTACTACGCTTGCCATGTCATACGCAAGCAGTTGAAAGAGCCGTCAAGACTGTTACTGAAGCATCAAATACTTTGTGCAGCAAATCTGCAAGAGAAGGCTTCATTAAGGCTCAGATTGAATCTCGCAAAGATATGCCAAAATTTGACAGCAAGAAGGATTTTGTAGTAAAATAGAATTAACAATTATCATTTACTGCGATTAAAGGCTTTATTTTTCTTTATTAAACAAAAATGTTCTATTCACTTGCGTTTTATTACAAAATAAAACATTATATTAAGTTGTATTTTATAGTTCATAATAAGATTTTCACAGGACCATTTTTTTCAATAAATTATAATTTTCAAGATCAATCCGGAGGCAGAAGATGATATCTAATCTTTACTATTTTTTGCATATGAATTATAGACGTACCATAACACCCTTTAATCGCTATTACATAATAAAATTAGACACTTTTTTTTTTTTCATACATTCGTGGCCCACCCTACTGTATACGCTTGCTACAATACTTTGCTCCAGCTCTACACATGCTACTTCAATGTGACTTTCAACGGATAAGCATAATAAGTCCTTACGTTCTTTGAATTTTATGAGTTTCTTTAATAATATTAAAGAGCCTCCACGAATAGCATGTGATCTGCAAAAGGAACTACCAACAGTACCAAACCAACCAACGTGGTGATTACTGAAGTTAAACATGAGCTCATAGCTTTTTAGCCAGTGTTCTGAGATGATGTCAATATCAAATGAGTTCATGTACAATTCTAATTCTAATAATTTACTTCTCAATCCTTGAATATTTTGGTGCACCAAGTTGGTAGACTTTGCATTGATTTTACAATCTTGTTTTCTTTGTTTTTATTGTGATTTTTAATAATATTTGACTGCTTAAGGCTAGAGACTTCCTCTATTGTCGTTATTTCTAATTTAAATTACTTGGAATAACTGGCCAATAACCAAGGTCTTGTTTTTTAAATCATTACAGTGCTCAAAAGAAGTATTTTTTATAGCCAAGTTTTTGGCTGTTGTTTTAAAATAATAGGACAGCGAAATTGCTATCTGTCTTTTATAAAAATTGGAAAGGTAGGAATTACCTTGAGTCAAATAGTATTTTTTACTAACAATACTGTTAGTATCAATCAAATGTACATTGTTGTTGCATGAAATAGTGTGCAAAGTCATATTAAGCTTATATCTAAGGTTGTTCTCAGATTGTGGCAAGCTGTCGCTGTAGGGGAATGTGAACATCACAATTTGTTTTAGATTTAATGAGCACAGTTGATCCACATGTCCACATACCTAATAAGGTCAGCTTTGTTCACATTACCCCTATTTCCAAGGCAAATTATTATGTTTGAACTACCTACTATTAAAAGTTTCATGGTTAATTTTGTGCATAATATTATGCAGGTTGGAATTAGGTAAACAATTATTTATTACAGGATGTTCCATACTCATATTCAAGAACCTGCGCCTGCGCCGTCGTCATCGGAGCGGGCGACGAGCCTTAGATGCGGTAGGTGGTACTTACCACAAATGCATTTTTCCTCGGTTCTATGACAAACACATGAGTTATAGCAGTCTAAGTTCGCTAAAAAAATTATACTTTTCCCGTGTTCTGTGATCAAAGCTAAATCCCCCCTGAAAGTTTGGCCCTTCATTTTTATTACACCCTGTATGATGTTTTCGGCACAAAGTTTATCATAATGTTAATAGGGGCCAGTGGAACCTAGTGCAATAAATAATAATAAAAAAAATGTTGGACAATTTACACAGCATTTTCTAGCCCCAAGCTAAGCAGCTTGTATAATAGCTGGGCGGCTTTTTTTATGTAAAATTATCGGTTTGTTCCCATTTGTCACCCTGATCTGTCCCCCTTAGGGGGGCAGATGGGAAAAAAGTTCTATCTGAGTCCCACCGTTGCAAATAGGGGGACAAATAGAACTTTTTTAAATTAAAAAGTTCTATCTGTCCCCCTTTTGGCAACGGTGGGTGGGACAGATAAAACTCTTTCAATACATTACAGTTTTATATGTCAAAGTGACAGCAAATGTCAAAAATGATGGAAAATATCAAATATGACAGGAAAGTATATAACTCTTTATTCAGAAAGAAAATAACAATCAAATAACAAATTTAAATTAAAACTAGTATTTACAATAGAAACAATTAAGCTATCTGCAAACTGTTGCAAACAATCTACAGGTAGCTCAACTGATCCATGTCAATACCAGTTGGAAGCGTGCCTAAGACACCGGCTGCATTGCCCCGCTGTATAGCAATGCTGATGCGCTGTGCCAGATACTCACCAGCTCTCGGGTCACGCGTCGCTTCGACCAGACGCTCAGATAATTTTTTGAAAACCCGGAGAGCCTCGGTACCCCACGAACCTAGGGTCTCGACTCCAAGGGGAGCAAATGTGTAGGCTCTGTCGAGACCTGCATATTTGCGCCTCTTGAGATCTTCGGCTAAATCTGCCGCCGCACCAGCCCTCACGGAATTCCTAGGAAGATGGGAAGGCGCGAGTGTGTCGACACATGTAGCGTCCCACACAATAGGCCTCCCCAACTCCCATGGGACTAGAGTCATGCCGTCAGGCCTCTTACCATCGTCACGCAACAGACCATTCGGTTCGAGAATAGCTGGTACGTTAGCGGTGGTAAAGGCCCGCCGGATGATGTCGTTCAGGCTGGCATGACGAGATATCCGACCGGCAGCCCTAGTACACGATAATCCGTGATGACCGAGCTGTTCGACAGCAGTACCGCACTGGCATTGATGAGGCGCGCAACACCTTGCACCCAACCGAAGACAAGTTGCGACACGGAAAGTTACGGGATCCAATAAAGTGCCAGTGTTATATGAAGGAAGTGCTTGCAACCAATGTCCTGACTCCCATTTAGAAACGGCTAGAAGACGGGCACGATCTGCAGAGCTGGAGCACGTTTGTAACAAACAATTCCGTGTCAACTCACACAGAGGCCCGTCCCATTGCCGTTGGGACAAAAGAGATTTTGGGGGAGCAGCATCGGGGCAAGCACTATGCCAAGCAGATCGAGCTTCGTCTAAAAATGAAATTTTGAATGAAATTCCAGGTATAACCAAATGAGAGGGCTTTAAAATTTTTTCAACTAAGGAACTAGTGCTGTAGACAGAAGACAAGAACGCTGGTAGGGCTACACTTGAAATTTTGCGTATACCTAAGCCTCCCAATTTTACAGGCAGGGAGGCCTGCGACCATGCCTTGTCATCCAAATATATATTCAAAACCGATGATAAAGTATTCTTTATTATGTTGTCTAAGCCTTCCAAGAGCTTGCTGTGTTTCCACAGTTGACAACATCTCAAAGAATATGTAAATTTAGGTACAAACAGGCAAAACCGAATAATTGTAAAAGCCATATGGCTATTAATTTTGAGAAGTCTGTCTGAAGTTCTGTTAAAATTTTGAATTTTCTCATTTACAAATGGCTGAAAAGACTCGTCAAGAATTGGTGACCCAAGGAGTCGAAGTGAACATTTATCTACAATTGAAATGTTGGGGGCCAAACTATTAAATTTACCAATGATATTGTTTTTATCTACACAAGAGTCCGAAATAAACAGCTCGCATTTTGAAAAATTTAGTGCCAATCCAATTTTTTGAAATTCATCAGTGATGGTTTTTAAATCATCAAAAACTGTGTTCACCTCTCCACCCAGAGTTCCGTCATCCAAATACCAAACATTTAGCTTGGATTGGAGACGTTGAATAATAGGTTGGATCGCAAGGCTAAAAATGGCCGGACCAAGAGGGTCGCCCTGCTGACAGCCAACAGCGGATGAAATGACATTGTGCCTATAAATTAATTTTGAGGGTGAACCATAACACTGCCAGAGAAAAGGGTAAATTTCTGGAATTTTGTCTTTAATTTCTTTTAGCAAGGCGCCCCTGTCTACGGAATTGAAGGCATTTTTGACGTCTACCTTCAGAACTACCTCCCCATAATTTTGGTTCAAAAATGTACGAAGGGAATGTACTGCGGCCTCACATCCGCCTCGCGAACCAAAGCCTAACTGAATTGGTCGGAAATAGTCGCCTAGGTGGTCGGCTTCTTTTCGACAGCAGACTTTAGCCGCAAGGCGGCGGTAAGTGGTGCCCACGGCTATGGGTCTTATGCCGCCATCCTTCTTTTTTAGTGCGCAAAGATTTGCACCGTACAGGAGTTCTGTGATCTCGCTGTGGACTCGGCCTGACAACATCAGGTTGATTAGAGAGGTCAAGGCCTCCAGAAGGACTTCACCTGCATGGCCAGACCCGCCAGAAAGTAGATCTTTTAGATGCTGTGGAGACACAGCATCGAGGCCGCCGGCAGAGCCACTCTGAAAAGACATGACCGCTTTAAGCACGTCCTGGCTGGTCGTGCCCATAGCGCCATCACTCTCTTGCGGTGGATCGGGGAGTTGGAGATCGACCCCTGCGGGTGGATGCTTACTCTCAAGAGATAAAAGCGTATCATCGTTATTTGGCGCCATCGTGTCACTAGAGAAGAGTATGCGAGAGGCACCTTTGATATCACCATCACTGAGTTTACTCTCTACAAGTCTGTAGACAGTAGAATCAGTCAATGGTTTATATGAATTTAAATTTTGTACGAATTTAAATTTTGTTGTGTGTCCTGACCATCGAGAGAAATAGGCTGCCCTTCGCATGCAGTATAACTAACACAATTTTGTTTGATCCTAACTGTTATTGAAGAATTGTTTGCCAAATCTTTTTTTACATGTAGTACTTTATAAGGGAAAACTAGTAAATGCTCCCAAGCTCGCTTGGTGTTTTTTGATACAGCATTCCTAATGGCCTCTGAGAGAGCGGAAGCGACAGAGATGCGGGCACCTCGAGGAATACGTTTAAAAATAGGGGTTGTAGATTTGTACTCACTCAGAACTTTCCAAAAAGGGGTTACATCAGCCGTATAATCCGAGTTTTGTGTCAAAACATCTACCGCTCCTACAACCGGAGCAGACAGCGGGATAATGGGGTCCTTATGGATTCTTTTTTGATGAATTTTTAGGCCTCTCTGTCCCTTGAAAAAGCAATTATTACTTACAATTATTTTGACAGCTTACATTGGAAATGGATAGGTTTTGTGTGTTTAAATATTTCGTCTTTTTTGACATTTCCTGTCATTTTTGACATCGCCTTTAATTTTTGACATTTTCTATCACTTGGATGTAATTAATGGTGCCGAAGTGCCTTAACGTAATGGTGGGACGAAAGGGATACTAATATTTTAAATTCTTGTGTCACTTTTTCTTCCACTGTAGGAAAAATGGTGACCAATAGAACTATTATTTATTGTAAAAGTTTTATCTGTCCCATCATTGCAAATAGGGGGACAGATAGAACTTTTTTAAATTAAAAAAGTTCTTTCTGTCCCCTTGTGACTAACAGGGGGACAGGTAAAACTATTTTTTATTTAAAAAGCTCTATCTGTCCCCTTGTGACTAACAGGGGGACAGATAAAACTATTTTTTATTTAAAAAGTTCTATCTGTCTCCTTGTGACTAACAGGGGGACAGATAGAACTTTTTTTTCCTATTTGTCCCCCTAAGGGGACAGATCAGGGTGACAAATGGGAATAAACCAAATTATCAGCTCTTTTTACATATTTTTCCCCGAAATTTTAACTCTTTAGTGCTGTAGCCTTCGATCAACTATACAACTAGATATCGGGTCACATGGGTTAAATTGTCTAAGGGTCACAAAATCATAGCTAAGAGGCGTCCGCGTGAATGTACACTTATACAGCTACATGTATTTACTAAAGAACTAAGACAAACGTTTTAAAATAGTCAAAATTCAACCTAACTATTTACAACCATGGCTCTTATAATAAAGTAACAAATGTTCAAAATATAATCGCATACTTACGATAATTCCTCGTCGTGTCGTGGGTTAACTAAAATACTACTCTGTGTAAAAAGAATCGGGAATATGTCAATAAAAAGACCCGCGTAAAAGAGGTCGTTCTAATTTTTTTACTGCATGTTGGTAGCACTGTACTGATTTAGCGCGCAAAATTTGAGCGGGATCTGTCATTTAATTTGTTTTAAACTACACTTTTTGTTGGTCATCGTTTTGAGTTCTCGGCGATTTTTACAATGGAAAATATTGTTGAACAAAGAGTGTGCCTTAAATTTTGTGTTTCGAATGATATTTCATGTGGTGAATCACTAAAAATGTTGCGAAATACTTACGGCGAATCGTGTATATCGAAAACAAGGGCTTATGAATGGTATAAGGCTTTTAAAGAAGGCCGAGAAGTAGTAGTAGACTTGCCTCGTTCTGGTAGACCTTCAACCGCTACGACTAAAGAAAACATCGACAAAATCAAGAAGCTAGTACTCGAAAATCGACGTATGAGTCTGAGAGAGTTGGCTAGTGAGGTGAACATATCTTTTAAGTCCGTCCACAACATTCTCATTGACATTTTAGGCATGAAACGCGTCGCCGCTCGACTAGTTCCAAAAGAGCTCAATTTTGTTCAAAAAGCGCAGCGAAAGCATGTCGCTGAAGACATGGTTTCCCGAGTTTCGATGGATCCAACCTTTATGAAACGTATAATAACTGGCGACGAGACATGGGTTTATGAGTACGACATGCAAAGAAGCCAACAATCTTCAGAATAGCGTCTCGAAAACGAGCCGAAACCCAAAAAACCGCGGCAAAGTCGCTCCAAAATCAAGGTGATGCTGACAGTTTTTTTTGACTACCGTGGTGTGGTTCACTCCGAATTCCTTCCAAAGGGAGAAACAGTGAATAAAGAATATTATTTAGGCGTGATGAAGCGTTTGCGTGAGAGTATCCGCCGAAAACGTCCAGATTTGTGGCAACACAACTCATGGATGCTGCACCATGATAATGCACCATCGCACACAGCCATTATAGTGAAAGAGTTTTTAGCGAAAAATTCAACAAAAGTTCTCGACCAAGCACCGTATTCACCTGATATGGCTCCGTCTGACTTTTTTTTATTTCCCAAGTTAAAATTACCACTTCGAGGAAAACGTTTTGAGTCGATAGAAGCCATAAAAGAAAATTCGCTGAATGAGCTAAAGGCCATACCGCAAATAGCCTATAAAAAATGTATGGAAGACTAGGTGAAGCGTTGGAGGTGTTGTATTGCAAGCGATGGGGCCTACTTTGAAGGCGATAAAATAAATTTAGATGAATAATTTGTATTTTTTGTTTTATTGACAAATTCCCGATATTTAGTACACAGAATGTATAACTTATTCTACATGAACTTATCGAAAGTAGGTACTTATAATACGACACTCCGGGTTACCTATTTATGCAACCTTTAAATACATAAATTGTGGCATTATGACACGTGTTTACGTTGGCGGTGTTTCAAGCGAACTAAACAAAATAAGAGCTTGCATCTAAGTGCGCTCCCATTTACTGAGACGTATTTTGTGCGCCGCCCCGATATCTATGTACGTATATATACTATCTATATATGTCACATGGCTTACAACTCGCAATTGGTTCTATTCTACCTACCCCAGTTTCCATTGTGACAAACGTTGTGCCGAACAGAACACCCAAAGTTAAAACATTACATGAATATAAGCAATAAATTAAGTTTACCTGAACATTAACTACTTGTATAAAATCTCAATTGTATATTTCTATTAAAAACTTGCATACTGTGCAAAGATCATACACATTATTTAAAAAAAACCGCTTGGAAGCGGTAACCATTGTGTAACATGGTGACAGAAAGCTATAATACCTACTAGGAATGCAAAAACAACTTCCCGAGCTCTCCACTAGAGAGATCATGTCTCCTGGATATATAAATATGACACAACATAATAAACTCATCATTAAAGCAGAATGATGGATGACACTCGATCAGGCACTTCAATATTTCATTAAAATAAAATAATTTCTGTCACATGCAACATGAATTATATGTTTATGTATAATGGAAAGTGTTTCTGTTCAATAATGAAGCAACAAGTGGACGCAGTGTAGAGTAAGTACCTACCGTACTTACCTACTTTATCAAATGCGTGGTAACTTCATTTGTATCAAAATCACAAACACAACACAGAAATGGAATGATGATGATGGGTTATGTATATAGTTATGTATATAGACAGAAAGATAATACTTTATAGCACAGTTAACTTATAAATAATAGAGAGCGTTCTATAGGAAGAGTAAAGTGAGTTAGACCCAAGGCATGCGAGGGTTCTATAGGAAGAGTAAAGTGAGTTAGACCCAAGGCATGCGAGGGTTCTATAGGAAGAGTAAAGTGAGTTAGACCCAAGGCATGCGAGCGTTCTATAGGAAGAGTAAAGTGAGTTAGACCCAAGGCATGCGAGGTAAGTGTTACTGTGTTACGGGCAAGGCTCGGCTCTACAGAGACTAGGCTTTAGTTCAAAATGAGTTTGTATGATATGAGTCGGATTTGAAACCTACCTGTGAACTCGTCCTCCCACTCTAAACCCGGGTTTAGATTGTACTCGTCTTGAAAAAGGGAGGAAAACAAAAAACAATATCAGTATTTTTCGACCATAATATAAAAATAATTTAAAACTTTATACATAGATTAGCATATAAACAGTGCTTATATATTTGAACAGCATGGCCTATCCCGGAGTATATTCCAGCAAACTCTTGTGATTACACAGAACCGCTGCTGCTGCATAGCATAGCGTAGAATGAGTTCAGTGGAATAGGGCTCCGTGAGTTATACTGTGCAGTGTGGGTTAGTCCAGTTGGAAGGGCAAGTGCGCGTGAGGTGAGATGCTATGATAGGGCGACCCCATAACTACCACCACAGTTATTTCATCTACCTACTTACACTACACATAATTATGATATTTCGTATATTTTTTAAATGTTGGCCCTTGTATTCCCATAGTCGGAACCTTTCGTGGAGAACTCTGGAAGGCCACATGTCAATAATTACGACAACTCTAAAACAATGACTGAAGGTTATGGTGACGTACAATTTGACACTCGATCCCCGCACTCTATGGAATTCAGATTTCTTGATAACTGATGATTATGAATACATAATCATACAATATAATGATGAATACAAAAATAATAAAGCTTATCAAGTAATCTGCCGTGCCAATTCATTGTTAGTAGGAGATATCTAAAAGCGTGGTACATAAGACCTAGGTACATTTATAGATTATGTACAAAAATATCTGGGAGAGTATGGTAGAGTAGGTGCAGTACAATACAACCGACACCTAGTTAATGAAATCGCCACCAGCCACCACCAGGGTGGAAGAGATGAGTTAGAGTTGTGAACTTGCGAGGAAGCGCCCGCGCGCCGGGAGGAATAATCACTTACCGTAGTAATCAGTGGCGTGCGCTAAAATGGGACAAAAATATAAATAATAAGTCACTTTAAACAGTGAAAGTTATTTAACATCAGCGATAATACACAAAGCCCTGAGTGAGTGAGACACACCCACTTACCCAATAACATAAATAGATTGGTGCTAACGTATTCACTTCACAATGGCTGGCGTGTGGGTAAGGTGTAGCCCAAGCTATGTTATGGTGCCATTCCAACATGCCAGCACTACACAATTTGCACATATTTTGAACATAGCCCAGTGATTTTAGTTGTATGTATCAGGGTGGATTTTGAGACAGGACAGTAAGCGAAAGTACCTTAACCGTTATAATTACTTACAAGAAAACGTTCCTAGGAATTCATAACTTTTGAGATAATTTGAACTGATTCCACAGATTTGGGAAAAAAATGGAAAAAAATGTACAGTCAGCAAGGAAATGGTACTTTTAAACAAAAACTTTTTTGATACCAATCGAATTCAATCGATCCTGTTTCTTATTAGGATCAAAAGTCAAACTGGACCGACTCAAGCGTGAGTACTAGATAATGTCAGATATGTATAAAAACTTTTCCATACATTTCGGTAAGAGAGTGGAACTTCTTCATTGGCCAAAGTTTTTGTTCCGGGTAGAACCCTGGCAGAAAATAAGTAGGTAATAACAGAAAACTTTCTTACTTCGAATTCGACTAGAATGTCTAGTCTACAGGTCATTCTTATGTTTGCGCTGAGAAAATTCTAGATTGTTAGTAGCAATATATGAACTTGTTGTCAAAAAATGTCTTTTGGACTTTATTGAAGCGTATTTTGTAAGTTATAAAATCACGGAAGCTGAATTGGTAGGCAAATAAGTATCCATTGCGACAAGTACTTTCAAGAAAGGTAATTAGAATTACAGACCTTTCGAAGACCTGCTTCAAAAATCCACCCTGTATTAGTCACTCATAAAAGCGTCACTAAATAGTTTCTAACACTAAGGCGGCGGCGACGACGTCCTAATTGGCGTCGATCGTATGAGCGAACGATGATGAGTTTTCGTCGTGCGACGTGACAAGATTAAACATAGACATTTATTTAGTGTCCTGCCTGTCCTGATGGAAGCTTGCAGTTGCAAGTAATCACGCGAGTTTTGGAAATGCTTACAAACGATTGTACGAGGGTTTGAACGTGCGATCGCCCAATCAAAGCTACTCTGTTGAGTTTCACGTCGTCACAAGTGGTCACGCGTCATCGCGAAGAGACTGACATGACATACGCACTGACACTGACGGATACCTGGCATCGCGCGACCTTTCAGAACACCTGTTCACAATTGTTTGTTTGTATAAAATATGCAACTCTACAAGCTAAACAGTTGTTAGGACATCCTTTTGAGTATGATCGCCTGGCAAATTGTTGCTCAGCGAAACGAGTCTTGACAGGTGTATCGTCATTCAATTGTATTTTCTTCAGGTAGCTATTAGGATCACAAATGATTAGTCTTGTTTTTAATTTATTAGGTTTAGTATATAAAGTTTCCTTACACTCAGTAGATTGCCAGTAGTAGTGTACGAGTATAGAGTTTGGACATTGGAAAGTCATACGGCTTATTGCACCTCTACATCATTTTAATCAAAGATCTCTGGGCACGGGCACATTCCAACTCTAGTAATTTAGTTTTAGGGGCCCCTCCCCAAACCTGTACACAGAACGTCAAAATGGATTGTCCTTCGCGATATATAATAATTTTGTGGTTTCGTAAGTCATTAATATATAATAAGAATAGGGTTGGTCCTGGAAGGCTTCCTTTTGGGACGCCATACTTTATATATAGAGCCCCCTATTTTACCTCGTTGAGTTCAAAGAAAGTCGAAAGAAAGTTGAAAGAAAGTCTCTCAACAGCTCCAGTTGTTTATACCTATATTTTTGACAAGAGTAGGAACAGAGAATGTGTCCAATACCTTTTTCAAGACGGCTAGACATTTATTTTTAGTCTTATGTTCAATTTATATTTGAAGTTAATTTTAGAATTGCGTCTTTAGTGCTTCTATTTCCCAGTCTAAATTAAGAAATCTCATCGGTCAGTCGTACGATCTTTAGCCAATTAAGACTACACCTATTACTGTATATGTTAAATTTTACTTATAAACATGTTGATTTGTCAAAACTTAATTATCTTAATTTGTACAGCTCAAAAGCAGGTCTAAATTTCAAGAGTCGTTTTGTTTAATCACAAAGAATGTTTCGTACTAAGTAGGGCGTTCCAACGTAGCACATAACATCTGTTGCTGTTAGTATGCCGACATTGCCCACTCCACTCTTAATAATGGATCAATATTTTTAAATACATACACCTACAGTTGGGTGTCCAGTCCACTAATATAGCAAACATTTTAAAGGTTTGTGAAGAAGTCAATGTATTTGATGGTTTTTATGTGATATATGTAGAGCTACATTTGTGGACATTTTAATTATGTACCTTAGTAAATGTTAATAAGGATTATATTACCTTTCCTTGGCCGCCACCAGTCCTCCATGTATCCTGCAAGCGGTGATGCATTGGAAGAGCAGCCTTGTTTATGGTAGCACAAACACAAACATTGCACCTATTCTCATACAGTATTTACTTTTGTCACGAATCAATTGAACGGGAGTATTTCTCAATATTAATAAAGAGAAGAGACAAGCGGGGCCCGGCGTGCAAAACTAAACGTGGTAATGGTAACATACTCAAACACACATTTACAATTAATCAGAAAGAAAATTTTAGAGACTTAATTCAGAGAAAAAATCCTGGCAATGGAATAATGAATGATAGAAATATATAAAGAAAGTCATACTTAATCTACTTCAAAAAATAGATAGATACGGCCATCATCATCACACAGCTTTAGGGTTTTGAATGATAAAGTTTGAAGGGTCTATTAGAATTCAATTCAGCTAGGGATTTTAAAAAGTAAATACTGTTTTATATTACAACACAGATGTCATTGGTTATGAGGATTTAGGGTCATATGTTTTATATTACAACACAGATGTCATTGGTTATGAGGATTTAGGGTCATATGCAAATATTAGTAAATTAACTGATTACAGCGTCAATGGAACGCTTACAACAGCTTCTTATATGATTACAGCGTCAATGGAACGCTTACAACAGCTTCTTATATGAATAAAGGCAAACATAATAATTTGCATAACACATGATAAGACTGTTAAGATTAACCAACACCGAGACATCCAAGTTACAAATAAATAATCAAACAACTTGTGGAGTAGTAGGTATGCGATAAATATTAAAATGTGAAACAAATCATAAAAATATTTATATGTAAAAAAATTATGATCAACATATAAATGTTTATATGAACCAAATATCAATTCGATATATAACTAAACTATGATATCTTGAGTTAGGTACAAACTGTAGCCCCCAAAACAATTTAGTCACACTGCTATTTTATTATAAATTCATCTTATGACTGAATCAATCTTATGAAATCAATTTGTACTGCATAGACAAGACATTTAAATTATACAAGGTAGTATCAACATCAGTCTCAACGGGGAGCCTGGCCGTGTGCGCAAGTGACTGCGCAAATACAGGTGCACTCGCTGGTCCCTAGCTTCTTAACCCGATGGGCTGGGACTCTGGGAGTGCTGGGACTCTGGGACGTGCTGAGACTCTGGGACGTGCGCACTGACACGGCCGGGGAGAGGTGAGAGTGTCCATTGATTACAAAAATATTTAGGATTCTAGAACCATAGTTCTTTGTTCTTTCTATGCGAATTACCAAAACTTTTACAATATTTGTCCAAAATTTGTTAATTAATTTGAATCCCACCTAAAATGTAATATGAATATGCACAAGAAAGTCGTAGTTAGATAATGAGTAGGAGAGACACATACCGTCCCTCACGTCGCCCGCCCCCCCTGTGGTGGTGGTCTGCGTCTGCTTGGCATACGTGACCTGCTCCTTCGGCGGGATGTCGGTCGACTGGACCGACACCACTTGGAGAGCTGGCGCTTTCCTACCGCCGCTGTCGAAGGAATATCACTGAGTGAGGAAGAAAAATGTACCAGCTTCCCAGCCCAGCCCCTAATACTACTTTACTCATAATTTTTCTTATAATTCGGTGACGTATGGGCTGAGTTAGATGGGAGTTATAGGTCGTCTCTCCTTGTTGAAATAAAAATGAACAAGTGTTGGTATGAACTAGGGGGTGCATTTCGAAATTTCGAAGTTTCGTAATTTCGAAATTCGTAGCCTTTTTTGACCATTTTTCAATTTCGAAATTGGTGACCGCAAATTCGAAATTTCGAATTCCGCGGAACGCGTGTGCTGTGCTATGAAAGAGTGAAATGCGAGCTCTGATTGGTTTACTACGCTCGGTTAGCGACAATGGTGACACGGCGCGAGGCGGCGGCGACGGGTGAAGGTGGCAGCGGGGAGCCTTCGCTTCGCGTCTGTCGGTCGCTTCTCATCGCATTTGAGAGCGAGCGTTTGACTAGATCAGTTATATTTGTGTTGGTGAATAACAAGGGCTACAAACAAGTTATTGGAAAAAATACCATCAGAAGTATGGGGCTAACTTAACCACTATAAAAAGGCACGGTGGGTGAAAATCCAGCAAGGTGGCTGAAGGTTTCATTGAAGATTCCATACAAAATAAAAGTAAAATTACCAACAAAATAACGAAAACTTTTCAAGAGATGATCCGCAACCATCATTTTCAGCTGAAGAAAGCTTCATCCCGTCAGATTTTGTCCATGACCAACAAATATCACAATCTCATACTATTAACATACCCAAAAAACACCTGTCCTTAAAATTTGAAAATTGTTATCATTTCACTATAAATTTTAGGTAAAAAAATGTTTTATTCTTGTAATGCGATGATACATGCATATGAAAATAAATACAGAGTAGGTACCTATTATTTGATATTATTACGGTTTTTTATTAACTCCCATATCATTATCATTTATCACAGACAGATCATATGAAGTAAAATGTGGTAGGTAACCTAAGTATTTTCATATGTTTTGGATTAGTTAAATCATTTTGCCAACTCGTAACTCTATCTGGAAGGCAATTCTCGCAATATAATCTACTCGATAAATATGGCAACAACTGTCAAAATATCGAGTGATTGCTTCGAATCAAACAAGCGTATTCTCAACATCTGCGATTCGATATTTATCGAGGGCTTTTCTTCGATAAGTTGCTCGATATGCAACGGGTGGTCCTAGGCACTCGTTCGCATAATCGAAGAGTGAAAGAAGAACATCATTCATTATCTCTCTGTCGCACACTGTCTTTAGTTTAGTTCTGCTTGTTTTGTTTGATGTTTGAAACAATTACGCGGTGGTGCTTGTTTCTCAACTCAAGTCAAAGAATAATAGTGCAATATGCATTACAAATTGATCTAGTTTTTATTGAATAGGTACTTATTAGATAAAATAGCTTTTTGCATCATATTTTAAATAAAATAAAATATTATTTACTTTGAGTATAATTTCTGGGGTCAGGGGTTGTATAAATTCTATTTTTTCCATTTCCTTTGGTGTGCCCGAACAAAATTATTGTAAACATTGTAAACGTTGTTGCCTGCTGACTAAATTACTTTCGCCCGCTGCGCACAGCTATCCCTACGCAGCAGAGATGTCGTTAGTCAGCTATTATAACCGTATAGGTACATCTTTGACAAACAATACTAATTCAGATTATGCTATATTCAAATAAAAAAATATGAAATTAATGAACATAAATACAGTTTCAAATTTTGATGGTATTGCTAAAATTTCTAGATTTAGATAAAGTTGGAATTACTGACGAAACAATAACCAGACATTGACATTCGTGAAGTGTGGAACTTTGACATTCAAATATGTAATGACATGACATAATGAAATCAAATTGTCTATGCTAGAAATATCGAAGAGTGCACGAGAACGCCGTTTTTGGCGGAACTCGTTATATTATCGAAGAATTGATACAAACTTATCACTTGATATTTTATCCCGTGATACTCAGAATTGGCCCCCTGTATAGAATTAGAGACTCGCAGGTCTCGAGAATAAAAATTATATTTTCTGTCCGAATTTCGAAATTGAGCTTCCGAATTTCGTAAGCCAGTTTCGAAATTGAAAAATATCGAAACTGCGCCCCCTAGTATGAACCTTACCCGAGGAGAGGCACGCTGCCTTTGTCAGTGAGCGGCAGACTGACGTCGGGAGAAGCCGTCTGCGGCGGAGTCAGCGACGTCATGGAGGACAGCGAGGAGAGCACGTCCTTCACTGGCGCTACCCCTGCTTTCAATCATTCAATTCGCTGTACTCTTTATAACTGTTAAGATTTATTTATTGATCTTCAAGATTCTAATGTACCTACTCAATGAGAGCAGTTTCACTACATGCATTCATACTAAATAAGCGTATAAGAAATTTATAAATATAAAAAAAAAATTCTTACCTAATGATGAGAGCATCTCATCCAGGTCCCTTCGGCTGTCAATGCTGGACGCTGTTGATGCTCTTACCTGTAATTCCATTTAGATCTATTTAAGTTTTGATACATTATTTAATCATAGCCAGCGGTGCCTTCGGTTTCGTCCGTGAGTAATTTACAATTTCATGGGTTTTAATTTATTTCCGCGGATCCTAATTCTTTTTCTAAAAAAATGTCTTAGTTACCCACTTTGACACTGGCAATCGCAGCGCCTGCAGCTTCGCCTTCTTCCGCTCCAGCTCCGCCTTGCGGTCCGACATGCGTGGTGTGGTGACATTGACAACAACAAACTAGTTACCATTGCCTCCTCTGCATCCTTCTGTTCTTTCTCACGGCGCCGGCGATCCTTCTCGTCGCGCAGCGCCTGCAGCTTCGCCTTCTTCCGCTCCAGCTCCGAATTGCGGTCCGACATGCGTGGTGACAACAACAAACTAGTTACCATTGCCTCCTCTGCATCCTTCTGTTCTTTCTCGCGGCGCCGGCGATCCTTCTCGTCGCGCAGCGCCTGCAGCTTCGCCTTCTTCCGCTCCAGCTCCGCCTTGCGGTCCGACATGCGTGGTGACAACAACAAACTAGTTACCATTGCCTCCTCTGCATCCTTCTGTTCTTTCTCGCGGCGCCGGCGATCCTTCTCGTCGCGCAGCGCCTGCAGCTTCGCCTCCTTCCGCTCCAGCTCCGCCTTGCGGTCCGACATGCGTGGTGTGGTGACATTGACAACAACAAACTAGTTACCATTGCCTCCTCTGCATCCTTCTGTTCTTTCTCGCGGCGCCGGCGATCCTTCTCGTCGCGCAGCGCCTGCAGCTTCGCCTTCTTCCGCTCCAGCTCCGCCTTGCGGTCCGACATGCGTGGTGTGGTGACATTGACAACAACAAACTAGTTACCATTGCCTCCTCTGCATCCTTCTGTTCTTTCTCGCGGCGCCGGCGATCCTTCTCGTCGCGCAGCGCCTGCAGCTTCGCCTTCTTCCGCTCCAGCTCCGCCTTGCGGTCCGACATGCGTGGTGTGGTGACATTGACAACAACAAACTAGTTACCATTGCCTCCTCTGCATCCTTCTGTTCTTTCTCGCGGCGCCGGCGATCCTTCTCGTCGCGCAGCGCCTGCAGCTTCGCCTTCTTCCGCTCCAGCTCCGCCTTGCGGTTCGACATGCGTGGTGACAACAACAAACTAGTTACCATTGCCTCCTCTGCATCCTTCTGTTCTTTCTCGCGGCGCCGGCGATCCTTCTCGTCGCGCAGCGCCTGCAGCTTCGCCTTCTTCCGCTCCAGCTCCGCCTTGCGGTCCGACATACTTGACATGCTTGCTCTGCGACAACAACAAACTATTTACAATAGGTACAATACAAAATTCTTTATTGTCCAACACAATAATATAAATCACCACCCGACCAGACAGCCATCAAGACACAAACACAGTTAGAGAACAAGACACAAACACCAATAGAGACAAAAACCTACAAAGTAAGCTAAGAGAAAACTGTTAGAAACAAGTCCCCAGCACGCTAAACCTACAAAGTAAGCTAAGAGAAAACTGTAAGAAACAAGTCCCCAGCACGCTAAAGCTACAAAGTAAGCTAAGAGAAAACTGTTAGAAACAAGTCCCCAGCACGCTAAAGCTACAAAGTAAGCTAAGAGAAAACTGTTAGAAACAAGTCCCCCGCACGCTAAACCTACAAAGTAAGGTAAGAGAAAACTGTTAGAAACAAGTCCCCAGCACGCTAAACCTACAAAGTAAGCTAAGATAAAACTGTTAGAAACAAGTCCCCAGCACGCTAAACCTACAAAGTAAGCTAAGATAAAACTGTTAGAAACAAGTCCCCAGCACGCTAAACCTACAAAGTAAGCTTGAGTAAGATGATGATGATGATGATGATGAATTCAATTCAAATCAGTCCGCCGCGAGGCTTTCTAGAGTGTGGTCATGTCGCTCGGCGCTCTGACTGACCTGTGTTGACCTTTGTCGTGCGTACAAGGCGAGCGGACATTTATAGCGCAATTGAAAAGTTTTGGTACTTTGGTGAGTAAAATATTTTATGATTATTTTTGATGGCAAACTTATTTGTGGAATGTATTTATATTGTAACAAATTATATTTCAGACATAATGGGAAATAAAATAAAGTTGTTTTTACAGAAGAAACGAAAGCGCAAAAATGTAGCAAACATTGAAATGCAAGTGCTAAAAGGTTGGTATACACGTTATTATGTTATATTTATTACTTTATTAAGTACGCAATTGCTGACAAAAAAATTTTTTTAGTGTTCTCACTTAGGTAGTTTATTATGTTTGTATTAGTGAATGCCTAGGTATTATTAGCTTTCTGTATCTATTTTAAGTTCTGTTGTTAATAGTTAAGCTGATGGCAATCCCAATAAAATAAATAAATATTGTTATAATTATACATGTAATCTACTGATATGTTTATTTTATATTATATTATACAAAAAATATATATTTTGTAGGTCTATGTGGGCTTCTAAGTAAATGTGCCAAATTTCATAATTAATGTATTTACATGGTTTGTCATTACATAATCTTTATTCAGAAAGAAAATAACAATCAAATAACAAATTTAAATTAAAACTTGTATTTACAATAGAAACAATTAAGCTATCTGCAAACTGTTGCAAACAATCTACAGGTAGCTCAACTGATCCATATCAATACCAGTTGGAAGCGTGCCTCATGGTTTGTCGCGGTTTGGCGCGAAGTTCAAATATTTTTGTGGTTTTTATTTTTTTTGCTTTCCTCAAGCAATAAAACTAGCGAATAAGTAATTTGCCGCAAATCGTTTTATTTTTTATGAATTTATGGTAAAATCAATCAACTTTGATTAATTTTTATTTTGGGAGCATTTGGAAAAATGTAGATTTTTAGCACAAAATTTTGTATTTTCCCAAATGCTACAAAAATACTAGTAAATCGATGTAGGTTTTATTTATCATGAGTTCATAGAAAATGATTTACGATTTGCGGCAAATTACTTTTTCGCAAGTTTTTTTTGTTGTGGAATGCAGAAAAAAATATAAACCACAAAAATATTAGAATTTCGCGCCAACGTATGTTTGTTCGCGCATTTCTCTGAAACTATAAGGTAGACATTAATAATTCTGGGCATTTCTGGTTTAAAAAGAACCAAAGTTTTTTTTTTGCTTTTGAGTGTTTCTACGTCTTTAAGTCTGTTTAATAATTTCCTTTGTTTGTTTTATTAACATCATTTTATTTATTTATTGCATAATACTTGCTTTCAAATAAATAGGTGTGTGCTTATTGGTTGATGGTTCACTTCAGGCAATGTAAAGAAAACACAAATGAAGAAGTTTCTAAAATAGTTGTGTGAAAACCAAAATAGGTAACTAGGTACTATTTAGTCATTTTAAACTTTTAAAATTTAAATGATTTTTTTTCTCCTTTCACGTCATAATACGATATTACAGACGATTTCACATAGAATTCTATATTGGTCTCACCAACTGGTGAGATGAACTGAACATAGAAATGTCGAATTTGGTAAGTCATCGTTGTAGTAAAAAAAACAGACCACTATATTCTTCACTACTTTATATCATAATAATTTTACTATTTTATGTTTAAGTTTATAAACTTAAGAAAAAAATATGTTATATAAATTCTTTTGTTTTAATTTGCAGACTATTGAGCCAGAAATTTCAATTCAAATAAACATGGTTTATGAGGGACGCAGAATAGTTGAATTTTAATATTTTTTAACTATTTATACTCACTGGATTATATTCATTAGACAATCTTAAAAGTATAAAATAAAACACGGAAAAGTCAATGAGGCAACTTGAAGAAATCAAAAATATCACTTTATTTCCGTGTCGGTGGTTTATTTTAAGAATTTGACGTTTTCTAAATTTATATTTTTGTAGATGGAAAGAAAACATTTTTGATAGATTGATTTTGATTGATTGACATAAATGTTGCCTGTTCTGCAGCTTCACCCGATGGCATTTCTGATAAAAGAATTGTTGAAATAAAATTTCCGATTTCAGCTTTCGGAATGAATGCAGATGATGCTATTAATAATTAAAGAAAATAAAAATTTTGAATTCTAACGACACGAGTGGTTTTAACAAATTCAAGGACAGTTACATTTCAGGAAGAAGATTTTATGTTTGTTACCTATCTGGACAGGTAAAGAATTTCCCCTCGAACTTGAAAAAATCGGTCGAAACGATAAGTTTTGACGTAACCAAATGGAAACCAGGCTAATTAAGTATTATAATGAGTGTCTGCTTCCCGAAATCGTAGACCAACGAAAGTCTAGGTTGATGCCGCTGAGAACCACGACATATTAATATTAAATAATAAAATATTAAAAACAAATATAAAATGATCTCGTTTTTATCTGTACCAAGTTTTTCATTTGTACCTACTCGTAGCTTAGTCATCTCTTTAAGTTTAAATTTAAATTAAATTATTGCTAAAACAATTTCACTCCAATAATGGATCAAAGTGGGTTTGTTTGACTATAGCATAACAGAACGCGCCAGCGCTACTCACACTGCCACGCTCGCTTCTGTGTGGGTTTGAATTACCTAAACTTGACATCGCGCGCTAGGCGTACAGGCTCTTAAGAACCGGTTCTTTCGGTTCCAGTTCCAACACAGAACCAGGTACCTACCCAGTTCTTTCAAAGCTTTTATTAATTTATTAGAATTTTGTTAGTAAAATCTTACAAAATTCAACAATAGTGTCAAAAATCAAACAGGGAATTTATAATCAAAATAATATTTTTTATTTCTTAAACATCAGTTTGTTGTGGCTTGTAGCAATCTATTTTTTATATATTATACTTATAGTAATGTTTTAAGCTACAGCTAGTGAAGTATGGTCTTGGAGATAGAAATGATAGAGGAGAGATGTGGCTACAGTTCTGCGCAGAAAACTCTAACTATTATGAACACATGCTACCTGAACCACCCACGACGCCTGTATACTTGGGTGATGCCAGGGGATCACATCGGAAACCAAATCGACTACATTGCGGTTGCTGAGAGATGGAGATCCTGCGTAAATAACACGAAGACCTACCCAGGTGCTGACTGCAGAACCGACCACAAACTTTTGGTAGTAGAAATCAACGTCAAACTTAAAGGTGTTAGCGAGCTATCGTAAAACACCAAAGTCGACCCGCATCAGAAACACTCGCGGCGTTCAAGGAAAGCTTCAATGATAAAGCAACTTGTCCAGTGCCTGATATCCAGTGTCAGAATACAGACCATCCACGAAAGGTCATTCTCAGAAGAGACGTGGAAGGTGATTAAGGACAGAAAAGATGTGCTGGCCAGAGGTGACTCCGAACGAACTCAATATTTATTTAATATCACTCTCTCTCAGCAAAGGTTCAACGCTTTTGTCGCAGGGATCACAATCAGTACCTGAACTCTATATGTCCTAAAAAACATAAAAATTGGGCTATTAAAGATAATCAGGGTAAGTTACTGACTGAAGTAGACCAGGTCACACAAAGGTGGCGAGTATACTGCGAAAGTCTGTATAAAGACGGTACAAGATTACATGAACCTACGATGATATCTTTTGAAGGCCAGATTCTAGAAACAGAAATTCTGAAGTCTGAAGTTAGACTTGCTCTAAGAAAACTAAACTCAAATAAATCAGCCGGAAGTAACACTAAATTTGCTGAAGAGCTAAAACAGCTTGGAGACACAGGAGTCCAAATTTTAAAGGATCTGTGTAATCAGCTCTGGACAACGGGAACCTGGCTTTGATTTCTAGGATTTGAAGGAGTCCCTTTTGATACCCTTGCACAAGAAAGGCTCGATGAAAAAGTGCAGCAACTATCGGACAATGGCATTAATAACTCATGGTAGTAAGATAAATAATGCTCTATTCTATATTATCAACGGACGCCTGCAGTCATTCCTTCAACGGCACATACCAATTTCTAATTCTTTGGTGTTCTCAATGTTTCTATATGGCTCTAAATCGTGGTCAATTCGTGCAGCTGATCGAAAGAAGATCGAGGCTTTTGAAATGTGGCGTTGGAGGAGAATGTTGCGCATACCGTGGACAACAAAACGAACAAACAGATCCATTCTCGACCAACTGAATACTGGTCACCGGTGACCGGTATTCAGTTGACTACCGGTAGGTAGTCAACTTAAAAACAAACAAAAAATCAATAAATCAAATATGCACATGCACTGCAAAAATAACAGTTTGAACACACATTAAAATTATCACTAGAATAAAGTATTGTAAGAATTTTACGTATATCAATGTCAAAAAATGTTTATAGGTGCAATTCGCGATATTCTTAATTTTATTAAAGAATCGAAAGAACCGAAAACCCGGTTCCTAATATTTTGAGTACCGGTTCTTGTCATAGCCCCAAGAACCGGGAATTCCCGGTTCTTTTGGAACCGGTTCCAATGTCCTAATAGAGACACATGAAGTAAGTTTTTAAAGTTACTTTCTAAAATCTGATTTTTTCAATGAATTTGCATTTGTCCAAGGCTCCGGCGACAGCTGCACGCAACTTCAATTCATGAATTATTGTGTTCCCTAATACCAAAAATGATACAAACAGTGATGGAGTGTTCTCTGATGTCATCTTTCCTTCATCCATGATTATCAAACACAGCTGCACAATAAAGCAGTGACTCACAACAAAGACATAGGTAGTTAGGAACTATCTTTACTTCATTCATCATACATATCTTACCTTATACAATTATGATTTCTAAGCAGGAGGACACATTTTCATATGGATGATTAAAGAAAATGCCGATCAATGAGTATACTAAACAATAACTTCGTAAGTGAACGTGGCAGTGTGGCAGCCAGCCATTATACTTCCTTCCTAGTCTTATTTTTTCTTTTCCGTGCTTCAGTGCTTCTTACCAAAGGGCAGTGGGTATCAACTAGCTAAGTATGAAATGCCAACAGCACAAGCACAAGTACCATGGGCGAAATAAAATTAATGAGAGGACGCTATACGTTAGACAGAGAAACAAATTGTATGCTCAAAATCTCGGCATGACCCTGTAACATTGTGATAAAATTCTATGTCTATGCCTCAGTCTATGCTATACTTACTAGTCTACTGTCTATGCCCAGAACACTATCAAAAACGAGAATGAAAGTTCATTTTACATTATTTTCCTCATCGTTTGCATAATTTGGGACCGTGATTTTACCAGGGAAAACAATAATATCCTTAGATTTCGCACCATGCCTTTGGAAAACCGAAAGTGACGTGAAGTGTAAATGCCTTATTACCACTAAAAACTAACAGTTCATAGCAATGAAGAGATTCTTTCAAGAGATGAGATTTGTTGGTGCCAGGTCCAAGCCGGCTTCAATTGATGTATTTATTAGAACGCTGAATGCAGTTGAGCGTCTATATACAAATTTTGATAAATACTATGGTGTGAAGATTTAAAAATGTTTGTATATTTTCTATTTTTATTTTCACTGTATGAAAATAAATAAAAACGTGTAAAATAAATTATAATCTGCACTAAATTGTATCTATTTTCCTAGAATTTTAATTACGTATCCTAAATCCTTCCCTAAGTATTGGGTGTTGTTTTTTAATTTTATTAATAATTTTAATTTCTGTATGACTATCTGTCAGGTGAATGGCGAATGTTTAACAAATGTTGATTATTCACCATTATTCGTCTGATAAATTAGTCGCAGAGAAATTAAAAAAGCACCTTTCAAAATAGGTATTGAATTGAGCGCCTATTTAATTTGAAGCTCCCGCCAAACGCCAGTTACCGTGGGCATAAGGTAGGGGCGCTAGTGTGCTCTAGTGTTGGCATTTTCACTCTATGGAGTCTTACTTCTTTCCGTTAGGATTTATTATTCTGTGCTAAAGGGCAAGGTATAGGGTGGCAGCACGGCAGGTAATCTTCGAACAAAAATAATGGACTTTATGTCTATGGTCTTGTCTACGGGTTCACATATCAAATATGACAATTCTATTGGTAGGGCAACTTCTTACTCTACCAATTGCATTTCTGGACACTTTAGTGAAAGAAAATAATAAACTTTTGTAAAAATGTATATTACTTTACCATTCGTGAAAAAACAAGTGAAGTGACAACTTCCCAAATAACAAAGTATAAATAACAGTCAGAGACAAATTGCATTAAAAAAGTATTGACTATGAGTTAAAAACTCTTTGCTCCAACACTCCTCCTCAATTTTTCAACTCTGCACACTGAACATTTATACAGAACATTTATACAACACCCATACTTAATGTACACCATTCAAACTTTCCTTTCGGTAAAGCTTTCGTTAAAGAATCAGCAACCATTCTTTCTGTCTGAACATACTCTAATTTAATTTGACCATGTTCTATCACTTCTCGTACAAAATGATGACGCACTGCAATGTGTTTCGTACGGTGATGATGCACCGGATTCTGTGCAATTGCTATTGCTGATTGGCTATCACTGAATATTTTTATTGGCGTCTCTGCACATCCAATTATTTCAGCAATGAACCTTTTTATGAAAATTGCCTCCCTGGCAGCTTCAGACATCGCAACGTATTCTGCTTCTGCCGTGGACAAAGCAATAGTTTTTTGCTTCTTGCTCTCCCAACTAACTGCAGCTCCACTGTGCATAAATACTGCTCCTGAATAAGACCTTTTATCAAAACAAGAAGCATGACTAGCATCTGCATAGCAATGTATATCATCTGATGTGTTTCTCTTGAACATCAGCCCAAAATCTTTAGTTCCTTTAATGTACCTAAGTACACGTTTTGCAGCTATCCAGTGCTCTTCAACATAGCAGGTGTTAAATTGACTCAAATAATTCACTGCATATGCTATAACTGGCCTAGTACATACCGACAGATACATCAAGGAACCTATCAAATTTTGATGCGGTATATTCGGATCAGATGTATGACCCGGTCCAGGTTTCATAAGATTTTGACCAGTAACTGCAGTCTTCCATTCCAAAATTTTTCAAAATCTTGTGAGCATACTTCGTTTGGTCCACTTTAATTCCTAACTCGCTTTGTGTTATCTGCATTCCTAGGATCAATTCAGCTTTCTCCAAATCTTTCATCTCAAACTTTGACATGAGATCTTGCTTGACTTTGCGTAGTTCCTCTTCATTGTTCCAAAATATCAGCATGTCATCCACAAACACTGCAAGTATGATAACATTACTGCCTTTTGACCTAGTGTACACACAGGGTTCATTCTTTGATCTCTTGAATCCCAAATGTAGTAACTCATTGTTTAGCTTTGTGTTCCAAGCTCTTGGGGCTTGCTTCAGTCCATACATGGAGCGTTTAAGTAAACAAACTTTCTCCTTTCCTTTTCCTTTTTCAACAAAACCATCTGGTTGTTTCATATAGACCTTTTCAGTTAACTCTCCATTAAGAAAGGCTGTCTTCACATCCATTTGATCTATCTTTAGTCCTTGTTTGACTGCTTGTGCAATAAGCGCTCGCAGAGAGCTATGTCTCACCACTGGTGCAAACGTTTCGTCGTAGTCAACCCCACATCTCTGACTGAAACCTCTAGCAACAAGTCGTGCTTTGTATCTCTTCTTATTTCCCGCCTCTTCTTTGATTCGAAATAACCATTTCGAAGTTACATCCTTGTTGCGGCTCCACAAGTATCCAGGTTTCATTCTTTTATTAAAGCATCAAGCTCCTCCTGAATTGCGGCTCTCCATTGCTCGCTATCAGGTCTGGATAACGCTTCTCGAATCGTTATTGGATCTCGTTGTGATTCAGTTGCTTGATACAGAACATAGTCTGAAAATTCTTTGGGTTTTCTGTCTCTCAGCGGATATCTTCGTTCAATTTCCAGAGATAAGTTTTCAGGATTCTCAACAGATCCGCTTTCACAGTCTTCAAAGGTTTCAGTTTCTGGTTCCAAAATTTCAGCTTCTGGTTCACGTTCTTCGTCTTCTGTTCTTGGACTATCAATGTGGTCGGATCTAGGTGGTACTGCTTCTAAAATTGTTTCATTTCCATCTAGATCCCTATTTCCAAGAACTCTCTCTGGAGGTGTATTCAAATCAGCAGACTCTATTTCATTCCTGGTTGGTTCACTTTCAGGAAATATCATGAACTCCACTAAGTTCTCTTCTGAATTCTCACTGTCTGCGTATTTGTTATTTTCCAGGAATACAACATCTCTAGCTTTGTATAGTCTTCCTGTTTCAGGATCTATAAGGCGGTATGCTTTCGCATTGTCACAGAAGCCGGTGTGAACTAACTCCCTGCTTTTTGCATCCCACTTAGTTCGCTTCTTTCTTGGAATGTGCATAAAAGCTTTGCAGCCAAAAGTCCTCAGCATACTCAGATTACATTTCTTCCCAGACCATTTCTCCTCCGGTGTCATGCATGTTTCGAACAGCAATGGTTGGTGACCTGTTCTTCAGGTATACTGCATGATGAACAGCCTCTGCCCAAAACCGTTGAGGTAGTCCGGAATCTTGTAGCATACTTCTTGCTTTCTCGCAAATAGTGCGGTTCGCTCTTTCTGCAACTCCGTTTTGTTCCGGTGTGTAGTCAACAGTCAATTGATGATAAATTCCATTCGCCGCTAGAAAATCATCCATCCGTTTGTTGACATGACATACTCGGTGCCATTATCCGTTCGCAGGATCTTGATCTTCTTACCTGTCTGATTTTCAGCAAAAGCTTTAAACTCCTTAAACTTTTCAAAAACGTCACTTTTTTGTTTTAAAGAGAATACAAAAGTTTTTCGCGTAAAATCATCTATAAAGGTAACAAAGTAAATATTTTTGCTGACGGAGGGAACACGCATTGGTCCGCACACGTCCGAGTGTACCAAACCTAAAACATCAGTAGCCCTCGTACCGCTTTTTATGAAGGGCTGTCTCGTTTGTTTGCCTAAAATGCAAGATATGCATTCTAATTTAGGTGTAGAATTTGGAAAACTCATCCCAGTGGCCATCTTGTCTCTTAGTAACATAAGGTTCCTCAGGCCAAGATGTCCCATCCTTCTGTGCCATAGAACCTGATCGTTTGGGTTACCTTCTGATGTTACAAGCGCAGAACCATATGTACAATCCTTGATTTTGTATATACCTCGTTCTTCCACACCTGTCAAAACTGCTTCGCCATAAACCTCGCATCCGTTACTCTTAAAGATGTCGCACCCTTTATCTGTAAATACTATCACAAAACCTTTCTTAGTTATAGCATTTACACTCAATAAATTAGACGCTAAATTCGGTACATACCTACGTCACATTACTTACCGTCATATTGTCAGAAACTACCATACCAACACTTTCGCCCAGCACCTCATTTCCATCCGCACACATAACCCTTAAAGGAATAGGAGTCTTTTTCAAATCCTTCATCCAAGCTTTGTTCTTCGTCATATGTGTCGAAGCTCCAGAGTCGAGGACCCAGTCTTCTTTATTTTCAGGTACAGTTCCGAAGGCAAACGCTTGGTGCGCTTCCTTTTTTGTGTGTTGTTTGTTAGGGCACTGGTGACACTTATGGGGTCCATCACATATATAGCATTTCAACACTTTCTTAGTGGATTTGTTAGTATTGTTGCTACTATTTCTGTTTCCTGGTTTCTTGATCAGCAGCGCTGATGATGACATCTGGCTTCCACTTACTGAAGCTGTGTAGGTATCTTCCATTTGATATAGCTTATTCTTTACATAGTCCGATGTTAGCTTAATGTTGCTGTTTTCGATTGTGATTTTCAGCGCTTGAAACTCCGGCGTCAGGCCTTGCAGGAGTAGCGCAGCCAACAGCTCATCGTCGACCTCCTTTCCGATATCTCGCAGTTTTTGTTATATAGTTAACATCGATGTAACATAAGTCCGTATCGTTGAAAATTGTTCCAATTTCAGACTGACCAATTTTGACAACAGGCGGCAACGGTTATTCAGGCCTTTGTCCTCAAATGTCTGTATCAGGTTCTCCCAAGCTTCCTTTGCTGTCTTTGCAAGGCGTCACATACGCCTTGCAAAGAAGCTGTGTAGGTATCTTCCATTTGATATAGCTTATTCTTTACATAGTCCGATGTTAGCTTAATGTTGCTGTTTTCGATTGTGATTTTCAGCGCTTGAAACTCCGGCGTCAGGCCTTGCAGGAGTAGCGCAGCCAACAGCTCATCGTCGACCTCCTTTCCGATATCTCGCAGTTTTTGTTATATAGTTAACATCGATGTAACATAAGTCCGTATCGTTGAAAATTGTTCCAATTTCAGACTGACCAATTTTGACAACAGGCGGCAACGGTTATTCAGGCCTTTGTCCTCAAATGTCTGTATCAGGTTCTCCCAAGCTTCCTTTGCTGTCTTTGCAAGGCGTATGTGCACTAGGCAATCGGGTTGGATCATCATGCCAATCTTAGCTTTAGCCTTTTGATCTTTTTTTACAGCTTGAAGATCAGTCGCGGGATTGGCGTGGTGCTAGTGTACTCCCAAAGATCGTCGTAGACAAGTAACATCTCCATTATGTACTTTCCACGTTGAATAATTAGAGCTACCTTCTAGTCTCGCCATAGGTGGCATGCCACTGGTGCTTGCCATCTTTATTGACTTGTTCACGTTTTCACCACTTCCACCACCAGAGTCGCACGCTTCCACTGCGTTGCTTTGTATGTCCAGCATCAAATGCTACGGTCCATAACCTATTGGTAGGGCAACTTCTTACTCTACCAATTGCATTTCTGGACACTTTAGTGAAAGAAAATAATAAACTTTTGTAAAAATGTATATTACTTTACCATTCGTGAAAAAACAAGTGAAGTGACAACTTCCCAAATATCAAAGTATAAATAACAGTCAGAGACAAATTGCATTAAAAAAGTATTGACTATAAGTTAAAAACTCTTTGCTCCAACAAATTCCCACCCCCTTCCTTCACACTTCTTTCCTCTCGTCTCTGATCTAACCGATCAAACAGTGAGTGATAACCGACGCCATATTGGTTTTGCTATGTTTGTTTACTTTGTTTGAATTGTTTGTTTGCGTCGAGCTCCTTCGTATTTGGCTTCCTAAAATTCTTCTCGCAACTTCTGAAAGCTGCAATAACATCTTGCAATATGTACAAATAGTGCTATCTGTGTTGTTATAGTTATAGTTGACGAAGGGACGTCAGTTTACATAAGTTCCCAAAAAAGACAGTTCTCGAAAAGTTGTCACGAAAGTCTCGAAAAGGCATCAATAGTGAAATACAGACTGCGAAGATTGAGTCTTTAGGAACTTCACTAATAGTTTGTGTGTTAAATTCGGTGCAAAGGTGCAAAATTTTATGCGAATGAGTCTTCAAACCAAAATGTTCCTTCAAGCAAATTGTTTGAAACAATGCTATGCAATCCAGACCTTTTACATTATGTAAAACTAAACGAAACAATAAAAAACATAAATTACACCTGTATTTTTTCTTACTTTCCTTTCCATAATTAATAAATTTAGGTAAGCCAATATAAATTGAAAATATTAAATAAATAAAAATAAATAAATAATGCTGGACAATTCACACAGCATTATCTAGCCCCAAGGTAAGCAGAGCTTGTGTTATGGGTACTAGATAACTGATATACGTAATATTATACATTACATAGATAGATATTTTTTATAATACATAGAAACACCCAGACCAACGGAACAAATTTCTGCAGATCGTACACAAATTTGTTCCGAGGCGGGGATCGAACCCGCAACCTCTTGCGTCGCAGGCAGACTCTCGCCCGCTGCGCCACTGAGGTCGTCATTATTACATCATCACTCTCAATCTCTCCCACACCATATTCGTGCTAGCCGCTCACTCTTCATCTTCAAGCGTAAAGTCAAAGAGCATTACCTATCTTCATGACTTCGATGTAGGTATAAGTATTTTATGTATTTATTATATATATCGAATCATTATTATTTTTATTAGGTATTTATTCAGATTTATAGTATTTTACATATATTTTTATATTATTTTATGTATTAGTTTATGCAATTAGTGTAGGATAGAAAACAACTATCTTTATATCTTTTGCACTCTTGCCCACTTATACACACATGTCTCCCTCTCTCATTAAGGTTTGCTGGAAGAGAACTCTTTTTAGGGTTAAGCTCGCCTTTGCGATATCTCTCTTGTTATAAGATTTAAATAAGGTTTTATTAGTGCAATAAAGAATTAAGAATTAAGAATCATCACATATTGTAAGAATAGTACATGACTAGCATAGATTGTGACGTCATATCCGGGTCTAAGCAAAATAATTTAAAAAAAAAGCTGTCATTATTGATATTATGTGAGCTTTTTAGTGTCGAAATCTTGTCTATGGGAGTGCCCCGTCTATACGTAGTATACTTCTTGTAGTATACTTCTTAGTTTATGGGTGGCAGCGGCGGCGGCAGCAGAAGATAATTTTTAACGGATAAGTTCACTCACACAACCAACTCACTCACGTTTACCCACGGTGCAAAGCTCTGTGCATTTACCTCATCGACTTTATACGTAGTAGACGCCTAATATAGGGAGAACGCTTTCAGGTTACACATTAGCAAAAATATATCTTTTATTAAACCACGCCCTCGGGGTGTCGTAGTCGGATAACCTCCTCGTGAGCCCGTACTGCTACTTGTCCCTGGGGATTCGTCCCTGGGAAACGAAGGGAACGGGAAATGGCAAGTCTAAAAAAATGTGGTCCCCAGGAGGGTCCCGGTTCTACCGGGGAATCCCTCCCCGAGCTTAGCTCGGGCCGCCCCTCATACTCTGGGGGGGGGGGGGCAAAGAACTGCCGAAAAAAAAAAACAAAAACGACCTAACCAACAAGCCAGGGCTGCATCTTCGGAGGCGCCAAGGCTCAACCCAATCATGGCTGCATCTGCGCCAATACCTACCTACTGCGTCAAGGGCTACAGACTTCGGAAGCACCCAGACCATCGACACCAAAGGTCGCACCCTTGGAAGCCCCTAGACCTCAACTACCGACGTCTAAGGCCGCATCCTCGGTTGCTCCAAAAGACCTTCCCACCGGACCGTCTCAACAGTCGGAGCGCCCTTAGGGGCTCTCCCGCGCGAGACGGTCATAGAGCTATCGGACCTCAAGGCCGCAATACCTGATCCAGGGCCAAACTGGAATCTTGTTTCTTCAAAGAAGAGCTAGAAGACGGGCGTTAAACCCTCCCAGACTCCTAGCGAGACTGTTAGAAATAAAAGGAGTGTGGTTTTTAGAAGAAAACAATTTTACTTTCTGTTTGACACCAATGATTAGAAATCACAAAATCAATTACATCTCCATGACTACCTGACGACAGATCTGTGGAGATTGTCTATATCCGCTAACGTGCTGGCTGAACAACACTCCTCCTCAGCACTGATGGTGTACAGGATTCAGGTGTCGCTTCATGCTGCATGCTTGTTTCATGCCCTGAGCCCCCACAGCTCTCTTAATCTTGAAAGGCGTGGACCAGGCATTCCTTTCGTCATGGGGTCGGCTTCGTTTTCCTCTGACCCCACAAACTTCAGCTCTATTTTATTTTCACCAACACAGTCTCTAATAAAATGTATCTTCATATCGATGTGTTTGGACTTAGAAGATACTATAGGGCTCGACCCTAGTTTAATTGCTGCTTGATTATCGCAAAATATGATAACTGGCTTTTCTTGCCGTAATTTTAGGTTTTTGTGCAGCGAATGTAGGTGAATTGCCTCTTTTGCGGCTTCCGTTAGGGAAGCATATTCAGCTTCAGCCGTCGAGAGTGCTACTGATCGCTGTTTCTTGGATGCCCAGCTGATGGCTGCTCCTGCGTATTTAAATACATATCCCGAAAAAGATTTTCTGTCATCTTTTGATGCAGCCCAATCTGCGTCGGCCATTCCAATTAACATTTCGTTTGTCTTTTTGTAATTCATACCCATGCTCTTAGTTCCCTTTAAGTATCTTAATACTCTTTTCGCACATTTAAAATGCTCCTCTCCGTAGCAATCGTTAAATTGTGACAGGTAGCTTACTGAGAACATTATGTCTGGCCTTGTGGCAACCGCAAGATACATCAGCGTACCGATAAGATTTTTATACGGTAGGTTATCCCCCCCTTTCTTGGGGTTCTTCATGAGACAGGAACCAGGCTCGATAGGAGTCTTTGAGACTTTACAATCAGTCATACCAAAAGTTTTAAGTGCTTTTTCAATGTATGACTCTTGATACAACTTTATGCCTTCATTTGTGTAATCGAATTCGATTCCGAGTAGTTTCTTTGGTTGACCCATATCTTTTAATTCAAATTCTTTGGATAGCTGAGCCTTTATTTTCTTTGCTCTCTCCGGGTTTGAGTAAGCCATTAAAATATCGTCGACGTAGATTGTTATCACTGTCTTATCTCCTCCTTTCGTGGATATGTACACACACGGATCCGCAAATGATGTCTCAAATCCAATCTTTTTAAGTTCAGTGTCTAATCTTTTAAACCACTGTCGTCCCGACTGTTTCAATCCATAAAGTGCTCTTTCTAGTAAGCAGGCTTTTTCACCTTTTATGCTTCTTATATCTTGAAGCATCTCTCTGGCTTTATAGTAAACAGTGAGATCTTCCTTGTCACTTTCGTCTATCATCACCTTTGTTACAAATTCTTCTAAATAATCAGGAACTTTCATTGTTATTTTCTCATCTAGTTCACCATTTAGATATGCTGTAGTGACATCCATTTGACATAGATCTAAGTCTTCCTCTAAGGACATTCCCACTACTGTTCGAATTGAACTTAGCTTTGCAACTGGTGCGAAGGTTTCATTGTAGTCCACGCCAGGTCTTTGCGAGAAACCTTGTGCGACAAGTCTAGCCTTTTTAATTTCAGTATTATCAGGGCCGATTTTCTTTTTCAGAATCATTTTATATCCAATAAGTCGCATGTTTTTATCTTTGGGAACTATCCGCCATGTGCCGTTTTTGATGTGAGCTCTAATTTCTGACTTTATTGCATCATGATAATTTTCATCATCGTCTTCGCAATTGTGTGAAGCCATAAAAACATCATAGAATTCGTCGGGCTCGCTTACGCTATTATCGTGTGATACATGATAATCATTTAACCATTGTGGCGGTCTACGTTCTCTTTGGGGGCGTACGTTTGGATTTATTTCATTTTCAATCTCTTCACTTTGACTTTCATTTTGATTAGGGGAACTTTCATTCAAGTTAGGAAAATTTTCAGGTTCAGGATGCTGTACCTACAGTTGAGTCATTTTTATTTTCAAATTCTATTTCAATGTCTTCTGCTTTGCCTTTCTTATCATTTTCCTTTCTATTCGTCCCTTTCATTTCATTCTCTTCGTTTTCATTGTTGACGAGATTTTCATATTTTTCATTTATATTTTCATAGTACATTTGGTTTACTACCTTCACGTCTCTGCTCACTATTATATCGTCTTTTTCAGGAATTAAAATACGATAGCTTTTTGCATTTGACGCGTATCCCATGAATACACCAGTTATGGCTTTAGGTGTCAGCTTCCCTCGTCGTGTCTTTCGTAGTACAAAAACTTTACTTCCAAACACGTGTAGATGATTTGCCGATGCTGATCTCCCCACCCACATTTCGTATGGTGTACTACCTTTGAGTAGTTTTGTTGGGCTTCTATTTGCAAGGTAATTTACAGTATTTACAGCTTCAGCCCATAGGTTTTTGGGCGTATTTGCGTCTATGAGTAAACATCTAGCTTTGTCTAGTAGAGACCGGTTCTTGCGTTCAGCAATGCCATTTTGTTGAGGCGTGTACGGAGCGGTTAGTCGTCGCCTTATTCCGTTTTCTTTAAGGTACTGATCGAACTCTTTATTTATATATTCGGTCCCATTATCAGATTGTAAGTTTTGAATTCTTATCTTGTGATAATTCTCAACTTCTTCTTTGAACTCTTTGAATATTGTGAAGACTTGATTCTTTTTCTTCATAAAGTAGACGTAGCTGTATCTTGTATAATCGTCAATGAATGTGACGTAATACTTTGATCCGGCCAACGTTTCAGTTTCGAATGGACCGCATACGTCCGTATGAATTATTTCGAGTGGTTGAGTGCTGTTTATAGAATCTTTCTTAGGAAAAGGTAAACGTGTCATTTTTCCTTTGATGCACGTTTCGCACGTTTCAAGCTTGTCTTCCTTGAACGCAAGTCCTCGTAACTTTTCGTCTTTTGCCATTTGTTTCAGGTCTTTTTCGTTAATGTGGCCTAGCTTCTTGTGCCATGTCATCATCTCGGATTCGACTGTTACTGAGTTAGCTATATCTTTGGATTCGGTACTATGTATATAGTATAAGCCGTCAGTTTTTCGTGCTTTTAGCGATATTTTGCCATTAGGTTCCACGACGTAGGCTTTGTCCTTTTCGAACACAACTTTCTTGCCCTTGTCAGTGATTTTCCCAATTGAAAGTAGGTTTGTTGAGAGATTTGGCACATATAGGGTTTCATATAAGTCACAAGTGTAGTTGCTTAAACTCACCCGTGCCATTCCAATTCCTTTGACTGGCGTTGTATGGTCATTCGTAGCCAATTTTACAGAGCCGTTGTCTTCAGAAATATTTACAAATATTTGTTTGTTACTTGTCATATGTGATGTACAGCCGCTGTCAAAACACCACGTCATTTTTGACGTATTTTCATTATTTACATTTAAACAAGTATATAAACCTTTTTGCTGCTGCTTGTTGCCTCTATTTGGAACTTTTGAAGGAGTTTTGTTTTCTTTCTTTTTGGACCAACAAGATTCTGTACTGTGTGATTTTTTCTTACAGATAGTACAGAACTTTTTCTTTGCATACAAAGCTTCAGACCTTTCTTCGTACTCCGGTTGCTCAGCACTCTTATTATTTCTTGCTTGTGACTCTTCAAATATTTTGACTTTGAGGTCTTCGGGACTTGGCAGTGTGTCTCTCGATTCAATGGCAATTCGGAAGTTTTCGAAAGATTTTGGCAAGCTGTACAGGATCATGATACATTGTAGTTCTTTAGGGATCTTTATTTCCATGTCCTCAAGTTGACTAACTATATCGAAGAAATTGTTGAGGTGGTCGCGGATGTCTTCATTTGGTGTCATCCTCTTTAAGACTAATTGTTTTAATAATGTAGCCTTTCGGGCAGGTCCTGTGCTTTGATAGGTTTTCTTTAGAGTTTCCCATACCGACTTCGCCGTTTCGCAACCTTTTATCTGTTTTAGTTCGGAGGGCGATAGCAACAAGATGATTTCAGCTTTGGCCTTTAAGTTTTCTTTGTTGAATGCCGCGGTGGTTGCTGGATCAGCGTTTGGTGCCAGAGTTTTTGTTCCGCTTACGATGTCCCATAAATCATTTTTTATGAGCACCGCTTGGGCCTGTAGGCACCAGGTGTCGTAGTTTGACTTGGTCAATGTTTCTATCATGGTTCGGCTATTTGTTGCCGATGACATTTTTTTTTTTTTACACTCACGTGGATATCCAACCAACAGTTTAATGTTTTACTACTTACATTATGTAATCAGGTAACCACGCTCTGCTACCATTTGCTAGAAATAAAAGGAGTGTGGTTTTTAGAAGAAAACAATTTTACTTTCTGTTTGACACCAATGATTAGAAATCACAAAATCAATTACATCTCCATGACTACCTGACGACAGATCTGTGGAGATTGTCTATATCCGCTAACGTGCTGGCTGAACAACAGAGACCCAGTAGGCGCGGGCGCAGACACAGCAGACGGCAACCGACGGTGGACGTAAGCGGCTCTTCGGAGCAAAGTCCACGACCAATGTAGGAGGGACTCGTCCCGCCGAAGTGGTCGAAGCACGCCAGCGCAACGCAGCGCCAATGCTCGTCGACGGAAGCCAGACGCCAGCTCAGCTGCCCAGACCTAGAGGGAAACGCGGAGGGAGGCTGGCAGCTTTGTCCCGCAAAAACAAACACCCACCGGCTCAGCCGCAGAGTGTCAAGCGTTCCCGACCCGAGGACAGTACAGCGCCCTATGGCGATAGTAAACGTCAAAAATCGGAAACGAGACACAAGAGCAACTCTGTGAGCTACGCAGCAGCTTTCAGGTCACACGACCTCTGCGTGGCTATGATGGCTGAGCCATACCAAGATTTTACGGCGGAGCAGGCCGCGGAAGTGCGTGAGATACTGGAGGTAAAAATCGTGGAGGAACTCCTCGATTCAAACACAATGCCCCAGACTTCGAAGGTCTCCTTTTTTTTTACTGGCTACTTGGGAATATCTACCTCAAGATCATCCAGAAAGATGAACCCAAGGGCGAGAACAATGACGCTGACAAGACAAATACCAATCCTGGAACCAACCCCGGTCCAGAGCCCGGTCTCTCTTCGGGATCCAAGGCTGACCCTGATCCGCAGCCTGGCCCCAGCTCAGGGCAAGCAGCGGATCCTTATCCGGCCCCAGCAATACCCCAGGGGCTGGAACTGATGGATGTCCAGGATCCACCTACCCCACTTTCCGAGGAGCGCTTTCTCGATACGGAGGGGAGCGATGTTAGCGACAGCGACATCGGCTCCTCTCCTATCAAGCGCTCCTAAACCAACCCGCAAAACACTTCCTGATCCACCACTTACCGCCACACCCTACATCCAAGCGAACCTCCAGCATAGCCTCACGGCTACCGCGTCTCTACGCAGAATGCTGGAGGAACACCCCAGCACTGTGGCCCTTATCCAAGAACCATGGATCAGGAAAAGCCAAATCTGCGGCCTCAAATCACCTGGAAGCAGACTTCTCGCAAACACAACTGTAAGCAATCTTAGAACTTGCATTGTGGTTCCGAGAACTGCAAAAACACTTCTAATTACCGAACTCTGTTCCAGAGACCTAACAGCTGCTAGACTATAATCTGTGAACCAACACTAACAGCTTCATACCGCAGATAGTCATAGCATCAGTCTACCAACCGAACGATGAAGCAGTACCCACACCTAAGCTGGTGTCCCTGATCGAGTACTGCGAGAGGGAGAAACTCGAGCTCATCATCGGCACCGACTCCAACGCGCATCACACGCTGTTAGGGCATGGACACCGGTATTCGGTATTACCGAAAAACCGGTAATACCGGATGATTTAAGGCAGATCCGAATACCGGTATTGAAATTGCAAAAACCGGTAATTCGGTATTTAGAAAAAACAAAGTTTAATTAATAAATATGCGTGAAGAAAACCCTTATGGCGGCTCTAAAATACGCAAATATCTACTACCAAACAACTTCTATATAAAATATATAAATTTTATGATTGTAAAATTGATAGCCAGTCTATGTTTTTGGTCATAATGGTTTCAAAAATTGACAAACCAACGCGCTTTCCCCTTCCACTCCAAGCAACACAAACAGGACAAGCAGATTCACATCGCAATACCACGGTATATTCAGCAAGTAGGGGAACTTGGTGAACGTCCACTCGCATTAAGCTGTTTTCCACCGCCTTTATCATTCGTACCGCTGGGGTTTGGAACACGCTCCCTGCTGCTGTTTTTCCCGTCAATAACAACCTGCGTCTCATAAAGACAAGAGTAAATAGATAACTTCTAAACCTTCGTGATACATCGTCGGCCACATCTTCACTTTCCATCTTGTGAGTTTGTAGTCTATAGACTATAAAAAAAGTATTTTAACGAATAAATGCGCGTAGAATACAAGTAAGTAGTACTGTTCCTGTATTTTTTTTAAAATACCCTATCTTTCTTTGCTACGCACATTTTCATGATTTTTTTATATGTTTTTATTATTGTGGCAAATATTTGATTGTTCATGGTAAATATTTATTTGTTTTTACATTAACAAAGCAAATCACAATCAAATATTACAAACAAAAAGATGGAATTAGTATTTACAATTGAAAGTAGGCTAGGCAGCGTAGGATCTGTCAAGATCTGCATATTAGCAACTCTTGAGATCCTGAAGCCAAATCTGCCGCCGCACTAACCCTTACGGATGTCCGAGAAGATGGAAAGGCGCAAGTGTGTTAATAAGTAGCTTCCCACAAATTGGTTTCCCTAACTCAACTCCCATGGGACTACTGTCATACCGTCGTCGTAGCTTTTTACTATCGTCATGCAAAATACCATTCGGTTCAAGAGTAATTTTTACTTTAGCGGTGACAAGGGCCCGATGATGTAGCATGGTATGGCAAGATATCTGACTGGCGGGCGACCCTATAGTACACGACAAGATGTAATGAGCTATTAGACAGCAGTACCTCACTGGCATTGATGAGACGCGCAACAACTTGCACCCAACTGAAGATCGGAAAGTTACGAGATCCGATAAAGTGCCAGTGTTATAATCATATAGAAAGTGCTTGCAATTAATGTTCTGAATACCATTTAGAAACGGCCAGGAAACGAGCACGATCTGCACAGCTGGAGCACGTTTTTATCAAACAATTCTGTGTCAACTCGCACAAAATCCCGTCCTATTGCCATTAGGACAAAAGATATTTTGGGGAGCCACATTGGGGCAAGCACTATGCCAAACCTAAAATGTAGCCCTGACGTCGTTCCTGACTTCCATCTAAATAGTACACTTTAGTTTATTTTTTCTTAGAGCCTAAGTCGTCTTATTTGGACCTGGAATTTCATCAATATTTAGTTTTTAAGCTAATTACTTAAAAACTAAATATTGATGAAATTCCAGGTCCAAATAAGACGACTTAGGCTCTAAGAAAAAATAAACTAAAGTGTACTATTTAGATGGAAGTCAGGAACGACGTCAGGGCTACATTTTTGAGAATACTAAGCTCCCAAATTTGACAGGCAGAGATACAGGTAGCAGGCCTTGCCCTCCTAATCTGGATTTGATTGTTTAAGTAAAAGAAAAACCATAATTATACTAGTAAGGACCATTTTAAATTGTCAATAAAAGTTAAGCTGGTTTCAAATAACATTTCTTGGTACATTTATTCAGTCTTATACAATATTAAATGTACCTAGTAGATTTTTTCTGATATTTTAGTATTTATAGTGTAATACCGAAAAAATACCGAAAAACCGGGATCCCGGTTTTAAGAATTTGGATACCGGTAAATTACCGGTATTGTAATTTAGCCCATTACCGCCATGCCCTACACGCTGTGGAGCAGCGCCAGGTGTAACGACCGAGGAGAAGAATTGGTAAATTATCTTATCTCTACTAACCTCCTACTGCTGAACACGGGCTCCGAACCTACTTTTGTAACATCCAGAGCCCAGACTATCATTGACCTAACATTATCGACAACACAAGTTTCCTACTCCATCAAGGACTGGCATGTTTCTAACGAAGCCTCGTGCTCAGACCACAGATGGATAAGGTTCAACATGGAACTGTCATTACCGAACCCACAACCTAGGCGCGTCCCACGTAAGACCGATAAGACTAAATTCTCCCAATTAGTTAAATCAGAAATTACCGGCCTAACCTACCAGATCACATAACAGTAGCGGCAATTGACCACTACATAAATCAACTAACACAATTATGTTAAAATTTTAACGCCCCCCTCGAAAAATGCTTTTTAAGCCGTTTTTGAGAACGGTCGTGTGCATAAACTCGTGTGTACGCTAGCTTGATCGTTATGCTGGCGTCTTGGCGTACCCACAAACAATGGTCATTATTTCTTAAACCAAGGAGGCGCTATTTATTTTACTTTTGCACTGATTATACTCTATTTATACGCTATTTATTAGGCATAACAACAAACGTGAATTCGGTTATGTGTACGCTACCATCACGGACACGAAATTTTCGACCACGGAGTAACGTGTTTTCGACCAAGAACGTGGCCGCGCGCATGCCGCGCGCCGTCGTCGTCGCCCGCCGCCGTCGCGCTGCGCCGCGCCCCGCCCCGCTGTATGTAGTACAATAAACATCTATGTATTTTATGGCCCCGCTGCTGCTCGGCGGGCGCGGGGCGGCGGCGGCGGCGGCGGGCGCGGCTCGAGCAAGAGTCGATGATTGCGACGCGACGCGACGAGCACAGATTTTTATGGTATAGCAAGCATGATGTATAGTTAGTACTAAAGTAAAGTAGCGAGCGGCGAGCGAGCGAGACGTCAAGAAAACGCTATCGTAATGATCAAACAGTTTTATTTGATTTTGATTATCTGACTGACTGCAACCCACGTTACCCACTACGTTAGAGTAGTATTGTTCTGTGCTGCAACCGCATTAATTTACCATTTATTTTGGATTTATCAAACCATGAAAAGAAGATGAATGATTTGGGATATTATTTATTAGTTTTGCTTTGCTGTAGCATCACAAAAGCATACGGAGGTGAGTGCAATAATTTTCGCAACTAATAAAATTACTTGAAGTTGATTTCTTCTTCAAAATTACCTACCTACTCGTTTCTAGTGTTTGTTTAAATGTACCCTATTTGCCTTTAGATTTTTGCCGTACCTTACTCTGTACTACTTAAAATCTAAAAGTAAATTGATTTTCATATACCTAGAGGAACCATTGTCCTGTCAGTGGCAACGGTTTCACGATATGGTGGTGCTTTGTTCCGGGCGTTGTGTATGAGTCTAGAACAGGGCTCCACCTTGCGTTGTGTATGAGTCTAGAACAGGGCTCCACCTCGCGTTGTGTATGAGTCTAGAACAGGGCTCTACCTCGCCGGTCGCGTTACGTAGTTACGAGATGAGTAATGCCGACCTTGTTATTGCAGAGACTGCAAGGTACTACTATGACTACGAGTGTAATGAACCCCTGGCAGCTTCATCTAAGTTGACCGCAACCTCAAGCCTTAGAGACAGAGGACCAGAGAATGCTAAGCTCTATGGTAAGTGCCAGATTTAGGGACTAAAACCTTGTATTAAAAGATATTGTAGGTAATTGATTAAAAGCAAATGAAATAAGAGGGGAAACTCAGTAAAAGTTTTCGAGAATTTAATACAATATCTTTTGATAAAAAGATTAGAATAAGCTATTTAGGTAGGTACTCAAAGGAATATGTATCAATTAAAATTAATTTTAAAATATGTTTGAAAGTGCGATAGAACCGGCCAGCCTAAGAGATTGGATCAGAGCAGTGCGGCACTTGTCTTGTTATAGTTGAACATTATTCCTTAGATAAAAGGTTCTTGGAGCTTGTGATACCTTCAATGCATTACAAATTGCAAGTGGGTTATCTTTGAGCATATTGCAAGTGCCCTTTCTGTGTTATTTAAATGTAGAAGTAGCTTTGTGTAGAAGCAATGTTTGGCGTGCTGTTCACTTTGAGTTAATTTATTTAAATTGCATGCATTATTGTGTGTTGCGTGTTCTTTGCTGGTTGTTGTTAAGCTCAGTCAAAAAATTATATTATAAACTTATCAAATAATGCTAAAGCAAGGGAAAGTAAAAAGAAATAGATAACAGGCTTCATTGGTCTGCAGGTGAAAGGGAGAAGATGTAAAAGAGTGAGTAAGTGGATCTCGAAGGTTTACAACTTGAACTCCAAAGTAACAAACAAAATGGATGACAAGTTCAATGTCCGTTGGGCATTTAATGCTAAAATGTGGAGTCCGACTTACAGTGAAATACTGGCTGCTTCCAGCTACATACAAAAGGAAGAGAGAGATAGAATCTCACGCTACTTGTTTCAAGATGATGCCAAGTCATCACTGCTCGGGCGCCTGATGCTGAGAAAGTACGTACACTGGGCCACTTGCTCTCCTTACCAAGAGATCAGCTTCAACAGAGACTGTCATGGAAAGCCATATGTAGTAGGAGACTGCACTGTCAGTTTCAACGTGTCTCACCAATCAGATTATGTAGTGTTGGCTGGACACCCGACGCATAGCATTGCCATCGATGTAATGAAAATAGAACCTCCTGTCAACAAGAATATTCCGGAGTTTTTCCGTCTGATGTCGCGTCAGTTCTCACGAGATGAATGGGAGACTGTGAGGAGTTTTGCAACAGAGGCGGAGCAAGTAGCCTGCTTCTACCGCCATTGGTGTTTGAAGGAAAGCTATGTGAAGAATACTGGAGTGGGTCTCACTATACCATTACAAGAGATAAGCTTCAAAATTCAAACTCCCAAGTTAAAAGTTGGGGTATTTTATACTGACACCATGCTGTACGAAAGAAACAAGCTCAAGAAAAATTGGTTATTTGAAGAGACTCTGCTGGATGAGACATATGCCGTGGCAGTTTCCATACATTTGAAGACAGATAAGAGGGACCACAGGACTGTCCCATATCAACTCTTGACATTTGAGGAGTTGGTGAAGGAAGCAAAACCTTTGCATGAACCGTGCACGAACTTCGTTGTTGATTTTATGAATAAGCAAAATAAACATTTATAGTTTTAACCTTATGATTGAGTAGGTAGGGTTTTTAAGGTGCATTGATTAGAAAATAAACAATCAATTCAAATCTGAATCTAATTTCCAACTAACAATTCCAAACTAAAAGTAAAGCAAAACTTTTTGCACAAACAAGGTTTGAATGCATGGACTGCATCGGAGAACGATTTCGACCAGCAGCTCATCCTAGACTTCGGCAGTGTTAAGAACATCACCCGAGTGGCCACGCAGGGCCGGGCGCACTCCCAGGAGTTTGTCCAAGAGTACCATATAAGCTATGGCTCCAACGGTCTTGACTACGTCCAGTACAAGGCTGCTGGGGGGGAAGTCAAGGTAAACAACATGGTGGTGGGCATCAACCTTTCTACTGTAAAAGTATCTACTGTGCATGTATGTGGTAGGTAGTTGGTATTCTAGTTCAGCAGTAGCATGGCTAGTTGATTAACTCTACACTTGAACTATGACGCGACTTTTGCCTTCTTTCAGATTGTAATCAAATTTAAACAGAATTATCTACTTTGACCTAACCCCTCTAACGAATCTTCAGCTTAACAAACTTGTATAATCACAACACATACTCCCCACTCTACTCACACTTAGAACTTGAGGGAACTCAGCAATCATTTCAACTGACCGAAAAACTATTGAATCCACATAAATATTACATTTCTGTAACTAAACTATGGTCCTTCCTATTTTGTTCGGTATTGTAACGGAACAAAAAAAATGTTGGTGAATTCTCTCAAGTCACTTTGCCCCACACTAACTAACAATAACGGTGAAGGGGGGAGCGCATGGACACCGCAAGAGAGCTCCTACTACCAGCACCTGACGATCAACCTGGAGTCTCGCCGCGAGCTGCGCGGGCTCGCGAGCCGGGGGCGCACCGCGACCGACGAGTACGTCTCCGAGTACGTGCTGCAGTACTCCGACGATGGGGAGAGCTGGAGGTCGGTCACGGACGCTGAAGGATACCAAACGGTAAGGTATCATCCATAAAAAGGAGGCGTGGAACTGCACTGAACAGACAAAACTAGCAATACGTAATTATGTAACTTCTTAAAACTTTATCCATTAAAGATCTAGAATTTTTTAAGTAATGAGAAACATGATTAGGTACATAAAACTGTAAGTATTAGGTCCTTACATATGAAATTGGCGTTTTGTATGGGAGGAACAAAAAGTCGAATATTTTTTAATATAATATATTTAATTAATCAAAGTATGAACCATTATTTTCTATGCACTTTTGCCATCTTATAGGTAGTTCATTGATCCCTTTACTAAAAAAACCAGTCGGACGGGAATCAATAAAATCTTTGAAGGCGATTTGGACTGCCCCATCGGAGTTGAATTTTTTCCCTTGCAAGAAGTTATCCAAATTTCGAAAAAAATGGTAATCTGTTGGAGCAAGGTCCGGGGAGTACGGAGGATGTCTTAGACTTTCCAATTGAAGCTCTTCTAATTTAGTAGCCGTCTGTTGCGCAGTGTGTGGTCTAGCGTTGTCGTGAAGCAGCAGTGGCGTGGAGCGATTGACCAGCCTAGGTTGTTTAGCCGCTAGCTTTTCCATCATGGTTTGCAATTGCTGACAATAGACATCAGCCGTAATAGTCTGGCCAGATTTGAGAAAACTGTAATGAACAATACCGGCACTAGTCCACCAAACGCTTACAAGTAACTTTTTTGGGGTTAACTTTCGCTTGGGGCAGGATTTGGCTGGCTGGCCAGGATCCAACCATTGCGCTGAGCGCTTCCGATTATCGTAAAGAACCCATTTTTCATCACAGGTAATGATTCGGTTATTCGAGTTGTTTCCGCAGCACTAGTGCCACGGCGGAACTCGTACTCGTAAATAATGCGATATTTTAAGTTTTCCATTTTGTAAAATGAGTGACGCAAACAGAAAAAAACAGAAGAAAAAAAACAAATGAATGACGATCATCGAAGCACAAATACATGAGTCTATAGCTGTACAAATTTGAATTTGGAATTCCTTACCAAAGAGGAGAAATTTGTGATTAAAGTGGCCAGTACGAAAAACGCCAATTTCATATGTAAGGACCTAATATATTTTTGTAAATTTTCCTATGTCACATGTTGGCACAAATATAAATATCTACCTACTATACGTATGTATAGGTATATTTTTTAGATGCACATTCAATGGTTTCCGAGAAACAAGATTTTGCAAAACGTTACCCCAGCAGGAAATTGCATATCTCGACGCACAAATTTTATTTTTAGGCGCACATTTATGCTCAAATATAAGCTATCTGCCCATATACATAAGTCAAACTTGTCTAGGGCCATTCGTTTAGAATCAAAAAACGGGGACATGCACAATTTTTAGGGTTCCGTTCAAAAGGAAAAAAGGAACCCTTATAGGATGACTTTGTTGTCCGTCTGTCAACGCGTGGAGGTATCGAGTCTAAATTCACACCAAATACTCAGGTTCGTTACCTCTTGGAGCCGCGGTATAAATCAAACTTCTAAGTGAACGCAATCAGAAGTTACAGACGTTTGTTTATGCCCAAATATTTTGATATTGAACTGGGGAATCACATGCACACAAAACCTATAGGGTACTTCCCGTTGACCTAAAGACATGAAATTTGGCAACAAGCAAGGTCATATAGCACAAGTAAAGGGAAAAATCAGAAAACAGAAAATTTGTAGATAAAATTAAAGTTTTTTTTGTATCTTGATAGTGACAAAAAAATGTAAAGCACTACATTCTGCTAAAAAACATGCTATTTGGCACGAAAAACTCTTAATTTGCGGAACCCTCGGTGGGATTCCGCTTATTTACAGCAGAACGCACTAATTATTTCTGGAACTGACTTCATTCTAGATTCTAGAAGATAATTTTCTGCCGGGGCAACGCGCACTCTTTGTAGGCCTAGTAACTGACAGCCCTATGCCAGCCGGCAGATTGTTCATGCATGATACACTAGTTTCATGAGCACAACAACTGCAGGTAGCAGCAAGGTCGGATGCAAGTATCAATAACGTTTATTTCTTTAAGCTTACAAAATAAGCACTTAGACAAGTCAAATTTTATACTATAAACAGGTTTATAAATAGTCATTATTATCAAATAAGAAATATGATTTTATTCGCTTCAGTTTTTTGTCCACTAGTGGAAGAAGCGAAAAAGAAACCACTAGTAAGTTTTATAAATCTTAAAATTAATACATTACTTATCTCAGTCTAAATATAATCTAATTTGTATATAACTCAATATTTATATGAAACTAACTAAGCTTAACATTATATCCCTTATATACCATTGTTGGTGTGGAACTGAGCGACATCTGGCCAAGCATTTACATCATTGATGTAATCATCTATGGAGTAATAGGCTTTCTTTATTAGATTTCGTTTTATGTACTGTTTAAATTTACGAATAGGGAGCTCAGTTGCTTCAGATGGAAGCTTGTTATAGAAGCGTACGCAATTTCCCATAAATGATTTCCCTACCTTTCGTAATCTATATGATGGGATGTGCAGTTTGTTCTTGTTTCTTGTATTTATTTTGTGAACATCACATTTTTTTAAAAAGCTATCTTTATTTTTGTGCGTATACATTAGATTTTCATATATGTATTGCGATATTACTGTCAAAATATTTATGTCTTTAAATAATTCCCTCAAAGAGTGGCGTGGCTTTAATTTATAAATTGCGCGTACAGCCCTTTTTTGGAGAACAAAGATAGTCTGAATGTCGGCTGCCCGTATTAAACTAACAGCCCTTTGCCAGCCGGCAGACTTTACATGATACACTAGTTTCATGAGCACAACAACTGCAGGTAGCAGCAAGGTCGGATGCAAGTGTCGTATACGTATATCATAGGGACAAGTGCTAAACACTATGTTCTGTATTAAAATCGTCAGTAAAACCTACGTTCATACCGCTTATATGTCATTTTTCCAGATGTTCGAAGGAAACCACGACGGAAACACAATTGAGAAGAACGAATTCGAAGTACCCATTATAGCGCAGTACCTCAGGATCAATCCCATGCGCTGGAGGGACAAGATCTCCATGCGCGTGGAGGTCTACGGGTGTGACTATGGTGAGTTTAACGAAATCGAAGTGCCCATCATGGCGCAGTACCTCAGGATCAACTACGTGCGCGTGGAGGTCTACGGGTGTGACTATGGTGAGTTTAACGAAATCGAAGTGCCCATCATGGCGCAGTACCTCAGGATCAACTACGTGCGCGTGGAGGTCTACGGGTGTGACTACGGTGAGTTGCCTAAATCATTGTAGGACAAGGTTTCATGATGACCAAGGTTGGCGTTGCCGTTAGGATTTCATTACGTTTTAAACAGATCAAACGAAATATCAGAAAGGTTGATTATTTTACGAAATCCAAAGGACTTCCTAAGTGCTGGCTGCTTAGCGAGCTATAGAGAGAGAGATAGAGCCTTGGAGTTTCTCTCTTCAAGTGACAAAATTAATGTAGAAAAGCAAAAGTGACCGACATAGTTTTTAAATGTATGTGACGATCTGGAAGCACTTCAGCTTGCTAGGTGCAGCATTTAGGGTATGTAGCTTGCAGAACTGACAACCGCCGCGCCGGGGAGAAGAGACTGGCGAGTGGCGACCACGGACTGGGGAACACATCGTACTCGATGGACAGACCAGTTGTAGCCGCAGCGGGGACTCTGTGGACGGAGGCGGCCCAGGATTACTATTTGTGGCGACGATGGTCGAGGGAGACCTATGCCATGCCCACTGCCCAGCCGTGGACGTGTGTGGGCTGATATGATATTCGAAAAATACCTCTGCTGATTAAACGGTGGGATTTTAAATTCCACCGGTTAATCAATAACATTCAAATGATAGAGTCCATACTCCACAGTCGCTGACACGCTATACTTCAACGGATCGTCGCTGGTGAAGATGGACCTGCTGCGCGACCCGGTGTCCGCCTCGCGCGAGGTGCTGCGCTTCCGGTTCAAGACGAGCTCCGCGTCCGGCGCGCTGCTCTACTCCCGCGGCACGCAGGGCGACTACATAGCGCTGCAGCTCAGGGACAACCGACTGGTGCTCAATATTGATCTAGGTAACTGGCCCTCCTCAACATACACATCACGAATACCTACTGTTAGAAAGGTATTGAAATGACGCATCGTGTGGTACTCGACAATGGTCATAGTCTGCAGTGGACAGGTACTTGTCAAGGTCCCAGTCAAGGGCCTGTATGTGGTACTCGACAATGGTCATAGTCTGCAGTGGACAGGTACTTGTCAAGGTCCCAGTCAAGGGCCTGTATGTGGTACTCGACAATGGTCATAGCCTGCAGTGGACAGGTACTTGTCAAGGTCCCAGTCAAGGGCCTGTATGTGGTACTCGACAATGGTCATAGTCTGCAGTGGACAGGTACTTGTCAAGGTCCCAGTCAAGGGCCTGTATGTGGTACTCGACAATGGTCATAGTCTGCAGTGGACAGGTACTTGTCAAGGTCCCAGTCAAGGGCCTGTATGTGGTACTCGACAATGGTCATAGTCTGCAGTGGACAGGTACTTGTCAAGGTCCCAGTCAAGGGCCTGTATGTGGTACTCGACAATGGTCATAGTCTGCAGTGGACAGGTACTTGTCAAGGTCCCAGTCAAGGGCCTGTATGTGGTACTCGACAATGGTCATAGTCTGCAGTGGACAGGTACTTGTCAAGGTCCCAGTCAAGGGCCTGTATGTGGTACTCGACAATGGTCATAGTCTGCAGTGGACAGGTACTTGTCAAGGTCCCAGTCAAGGGCCTGTATGCCTCAAGTCAAATCCGTCAGATCTCCATATTATCTTCCTAACTACTAAATATTTGACTTTGAAATGTACATTATAATGGTAAGTTCAGGACTTACTCTATCGATTAAAGTTTCGAAAAAAATCGCAAAGCCCCCTCAAATTTTTTACTAAAACCTTTTTTTTTTTTTTTTTTTTTTTTATTCTTATTTAATTAGGGACTTTGAGTCTAACAGTGACTAAGTCAGTCCCATAGGATATCTAAGTAACTAATTAATCAATCAATATTTACAAATACTTATAAGTGAACTTATACAGAGTGACAGCGGCGACGGAAGTTTGTTCCGCCAGCACACTCTGAAATAAACCCACATCCAGGACATTAATATTACATTGTGCAATCAACTCTTCTCTCATAGACGCGCTCCGGGAACATTCCACCAAAAAGTGATAAATGTCATCCACTATTCCACATGATTCACACAAGGGGCTTTCCACAATTTTCATAAGAAACCTAAAACTATTTAGCGGTATGTGCCCAGAGCGCAGCCTGTGTGCAACAACAATTAAATTCCTGCCAAACTTTCGAGGTAGGTTGGTAAACCAGGGAATGATGGGCGGTTCGCTTTGAATTGTCTTATACCATATTCCTTTCTCCCTAGAAATAATATCAAAGTATTCTTTCCACTTATCTCTAATCTTCCTTTGATATTTATGTAAGATTTCAGAATATTCGGGTTTCATGTAGACTTCTATACCATTTGTAATAGCACCCCGGGCTAGTTTATCAACCTCTTCATTCCCTCGTATACCGACATGTGAAGGAATCCATTGCATTGCCAGCGACGCGCCCGCAGCCACCAACACCTGAGCTTTATTAAGAATACTGTAGGCAATCGATGCACCTCTGTGTCCAGAGGCGCAACGAGCCACATGTTGCAAGGCGCTTCTGCTGTCAGACAGAATTACCACCTTTTTTAGTCCAGTGCTAATAGCATACGACAACGCCGCAGACATAGCAAACAATTCCAAAGACATTATACAATTATTCTTACTTACAACTTTAAAATGTTCTCTTACATTGCATATTGGGTCGAAATATGCTGCCCCTCTACCATCCTTTGTAAGAGACCCATCAGTATATAAACAATGCCAACCCCGAAACTTATTATTTAACATATGTAAAGTATTGTATTTCAGGACACTATTATCATATGTATTTTTTGGTTTTATTATATCCTCAACTTTAAAATAAATAAAATTTACATCTATGTTAGTGACCCAAGTGTCTAAACAAAACATGTTAAGTGGATTACATGAGTTAACAATATCTGATTTGGTTTCATCATAAACGGAAGTAAGCAAAGATTTTTTGTTATTTCGGAAATAAATGTTTTGGGATAGATTCAGGAGATCTTTTAAAACAGAAATCGTAACATTAGATGACCATGACTGGGCTTTCAAACAATATTTAGTTGCTAGATATTCCCTTCTCAGATGCAATGGTGGCAAACACAACTCTGTTTCCATTACATGTATAGGAGTGGTTCTGACAAAACCACCTATAATACGTAAAGCTATGTTCTGTACTCTATCTAGTCTTTGTAAGTGTGTTTTTGCAGCATTATTATATATAAAACAAGAATAATCTAATCTACTTCTTATGAGAGAAATATAGAGCCGTCTCAAATGCTTCGGATGCACCCCCCATGAAGCCCCAGCCAAAACCTTAAGTACATTAATTATTTTAAGTGTCTTCTCATGCACTTCCTTTATATGGCGTCCCCATCGGAGTGATTTATCCATCCATATCCCCAGATAACGGACGCAGTCAACGACAGGCACAGAGTGACCATCGACAACCACATCTACCGGCTCTCTTCTCCATCCTCGTTTGAATAAACATAACTGTGTTTTTGTCAGAGATATATCTAGCCCCAAATTTCCCAGTCGCGAAGAGACACTACTAATGCAATTCTGTATTTCTGTTATACTCTTATTTGTATCTTTGTTTTGTACGAAAAATACAAAATCGTCCGCGTATTGTAGAGATGAGACATGATCTAGAGACTGACTTATTTTATATGTTATTATGTTAAAGAGAAGAGGCGAGATCGGGTCCCCCTGAGCAAGGCCCCTTCCAGTAGATCTTATTAAAGCATCCCGCCGTCCATCATCTTCTTTTATCATTAAATATCTTTGATTTAAAAATTGATATAGATATTTGCAAATTTTTGTACCTACTTCTATTTTGTCTAACTCATGAAGTAACCGTTCTATCAAGACATTATTGTATGCACCCTCTATATCTAAGAAACAAGCTAGAGTAGGTGTTTTCTCGGCAAATCCAGTTTGAACGCGTGATACCAATCTAACAATGCAATCAACACTAGACTGTCCTCTCCTAAAACCAGATGTGGTAGGGCCTAATATTTTATTTTTTTCCACAAACCACTCCAATCGTCTACCTAACATTGTGTGAAAAACTTTACACAAGCATGAAATTAATGAAATAGGTCTTAACTTACACTGCGAATCGTTATTTATGCTAGACTTTGGGATGGGAATAACTTGAATATTCCGCCATTGTTCGGGTATCACTGATTGGGAAAAAATACAATTATACATTTCGAGTAGGAACATCTTGCCCTCACGTGGAAGTCTAAATATCATCGAGTACGTTATCTTATCTTCTCCTGGCGCGGTGTCCTTTTTCTTAATACAGTTAAGAAGCTCCTGTGGCGTAAATTCCTTTTCTAACTGAGCATTTTTAGAGGAAAAGCTCGGCGGCGGGGGTTGTGAGTAATCAGGGGCTAGAGATCGCAGCAGCTGCTCTTTTTTGTCATAAGGGGCATGAAATCTATTAGATTTAACACCTTTCATCCAACGCATTTTTTGTCACATTACAGTCGAGCTAGTCGCTGCATCTATTTCGCCACAGAAGTTTCTCCAACTGTTCAATTTAGCTTGTTTTATAGATTTTTGAGCCTCAGAAACAGCTTTGGTCAAAATATTCAAGTTGTCCGGAGTAGGGTTTTTTCTGAAGTTTTTAAGAGCTAGGCGTCTTTCAGCTACAGCTTTGGATAAAGCTTGGGTCCAATAATGTTTTGGCTTGAAGTTCCTAGATGGGCTAGAACATATTTTATAATATGGTACACTTTTTTCCGCCGCATCATTTATGGTTTCAATAAAAAAGTTGTACATGCCCTGAATATTCTGTCCAAAGTCATCAATATTACAATTTGAAAAAACACCAAGACAGGAATCATGGTATTTCTTCCAATCGGCTAGTTTAAAATTTCTGCGTTTGGTAAAGGTGGGCGGTTCGTTATACTCTAGACGAAATTTTATTAAGAGGTGGTCACTGCCCAGGTTCTCTTTGGAAACTAACCAATTTTTAAAATAAATAGCTATGTCTGTTGTGACTAGGGTTATATCTGGTGCACTTTCTTGTAGCAGCCCGTCTACTAGCTTAATTCTAGTCATTTCACCACTATTTAAACATATAAAATTACTCTCTAGGCTAGAATCTAATATTTGCAAACCCCTAGTATTAACTCTGTTAGACCAGTTTGAGTGGTGTCCGTTTAAATCACCTGCTACAATCGATTTTTCATGAAACATAGAAAACACATTTTCCCAGTCATATTGCGTTGTAACAACAGAGCCTGGGCAGTACACAGAAGCTACGAATTTAATAAACTTACAATTTAGAATTTGGACACAAACTATTTGAATTCCATTGTTATGAAGATTTATAGGACAAATATGGGCTTTGATTGAGTTATGTACCACAATGGCAACACCACCATATCCATCATCTCTATCATTTCTAAATATGGAGTATCCATTTATTCTAAGGTCCTTTTCACAATCTAACCAAGTTTCACTAATTAGACAAATGCCTATTTTTTCTTGACTCAGCAAGGACTCGAACGCTTGTTTTTTAGGCGCTAGGCTCTGAGAGTTCCACTGCCCAAAACAGATGAATTGGGCAGTCGAACTCACAGAGCCCAGGGGAACACGGTTTGCTATGAAGTTACTGTTATCCATAATAGAGACCCATTAGTTTCCTAATAAGATCTCCATTACTGACTGCCTTGATTAAATACTTCATAACTTCTTCAAATACTAAATTCAAAATTTGTTTCAGCTTATCTGCAAAGTTGCCTTCAGAATAAAATATTTCTTCCACACCGCTTATGATATTGCTAAACTTATCTGTCTCTTTTCTTCTTTGTTGACTTTTTTCTTTCTCCCTCTGTCCGGTTTCTTTGGGTTGATGTTCTTCGTGAAACTGATCCGCTACAAAAAAGTGGTTCTGCACCGAAACTTTCTTCTTTCTTTGTTTCTTCTTCTTTTTTTGAGTTATTACAGATGTGTTACTTTCTTCTGCACTACTTATCTGTTCAGATTCTTCTTGGTATTCATATTCCATGGCTTCAGTGTTTTTTTTGATGAATATCTGCCGTGGTAACAATTTCATTTGGTGTAGTCCCTCTCTTTTCTATGGATTCCCACCTCCTTGGTGATGTTGTTACCGAAGTGGACCCTTTTATTGTAGCAAAAGTATTTCTCTCCTGTGTTATAGTTATAGGGTTTCTATTTTCCTTTAGGTAATTTCCTAATGCTACCTTATAGGTACAGTTTTCTTTGCACATAGCTTGTCTTATGGATTTTTCTTTATGGAAAGTTGGACATTTCTTATCAAATGCGATATGATTTCCATGACAATTAATACATTTGTACTTATTTTCTGGTATATCGCAATTTGGATGTTCTCCGCTGCATTTGGGGCATTTCGTTCTTCTTGATGGGCATACCCGAGCCATATGTCCATATCTCCAACATTTTGAGCACTGCGTTACAGGAAATGTATATGGCTCAACTTTAAAGCGACATTCAAATGCATACACAAACAATGGTAATGTTGGACTAGCAAAGCCAAACCTCACAGTCTCGCAGTCACACCATCCTGAGTCTTCCATCCGTTTTAGTCTCTTTACTGAAATTATTTCTGCTTCAGATTTAAAGTTTTTCATCATTTCATCTTCTTGCATATCCATCTCTATATATTTTACCACTCCATATGTTACAGTAACTTCATTAGAGAGTTGACATCTGTACCCTAAATCTTGAATTGTTTTATTATTCACAAGAAGTAGTGCGTCGTCTCTTGAACCGAACCTCAAGTATGCCCTGTATGGCGTTTTGTATTTTATCTGACAAATATTAGGAATATCTTCAGATTTAAGTAGTTTTGCCAATCCAATTTGTTTCGGCAGTAATTTAACTGACGACATACAAACTTCAATCAATTCTCTGCTTGATAACTCAGTCTCTCTATTTATTGGTGGACTCTTATTTCCTCCGTCAATCTCTTGGTTGGTCAACTCCTTCTTTTTCTTATGTTTACTCTTCACAACAGTATATCCATCATCCTGTTCATCACTAAATTGTTCACCTTTCCCACGTTTCACCGAAGGATTACTTCCACTCTGGCTCCCGGTTTCCTGTGCTACTGTCATCTCATGTCTAACAAAATTGTTCAAATCGACCACTAAACTGCTCTCAATAATCATATCCTCCGTGTCCATTTCACCTTCGTACTCATTGGCATGAGGTTCAGAGACCCCAGCCATTTTTTTTTAACACTTCGGAATTTGAGGGTAACTCGAAAAAATATTGCCGCTAGAAAGTAAGCCCGTACTGGGGATAGGGTACGTGCGCTCACGGCGAAGTATCGCACGCCACTGTACTAAAACCTTAATTTGTCAATAAATAAAATACAGACGGTAATATTTTGAGGATAAGCATGGTAAAAGAACTAAATATAAAGAACATTTTATATGTTTCGGTTAATTAGGTATTAGATAATAAACTTAAACTCGATTTTTGGGCTTGCGTTGCTATACCCTGTCCCGCTCCTATGAACGCGAAATCTTATGTCTATCCTTTTCACATTGTATATTAGATAGGCCCTTAAGGAATTGAATGCGTGTCGTATAAAGATAAGATAAAGATCATTTATTGTCAATAGGCACACAAATAATAAATATACAAATGATACTAAATTAGATGTATAAACTATGACTTGTCAACAAAAATACGATTTTGCTGTACATCGACTATATAGATAAATTAAAAATAATATGGTCCTTATATAATATTTGAATCTAGGTCAGGTGACTTTACGATAGTGTCAGGTAACTTCATTTGGAAATTAATGTCCAGGTGACTGTAGTCCTTTTGTAAACACTCTTTGATGCTGTATAGCGTTTAGTCAACTAAAAGATTTCTTAATTCTAAATTACATCTATTTTAATTTTTAATCAGTTTCATACCTAAAGGGAGCTTATTGTAGAGTTTCTGACCCATTATTTTAGGGAGTCTTTTATGTATATTTAGTCTGTACATGATCGGCTCTAGCATCATTTTGTACCACATTGTGCGTTTACTTCTATCCCCTCTTATAGTGTAATCACTTAAATGTATCCTGACAAACTTAATCACCTCCATTATGTAGACAGCTACTGATGTTGGTATGTGAAGATTTTCAAAATGATCCCGGCATGATTCCCGGAATTTAGCTTTTATTAATACCCTTATGGCACGCTTCTGCAATTTTACAACTCTTTCATAGTCTGTTGAGCTACCGAATAATATTATAACAATTATGATATAATTGAATGTATATATGCATAATAAATGTCTTTAAGTGAGTTTTCTGACGTAATAGATCTCAATTGTTTTAGTGCATAAACTCCTCGAGGCATTTTTTTACATGTTGTATCAATATGCTGTTTCCAAGACAGTAAAGGGTCCAATTCAAAGCCTAACAATTTTACCACACTAGAACTAACTAAGGTATTCCCGTTTGTAAGATGTACTGGTACTCTATCCACTGTTTTTGCCGTCGTAGTGAAAAATATTATGTCAGTTTTATCTTCATTTAGCTTTAAACCATTCATTTCAAACCAACTACCAAGCTTATCTATCGTGTCTCTTATTTGGCTTATAAGATCATCTCTACTTTCTGCTGCTAAAATTACAGAGGTGTCATCCGCATACTGAATAATGTCACCTTTAACAACTTTAATGTCACCTTTAACAACTTTAATGTCACCTTTAACAACGTTTAACAACATATAACCTGCGCGTCAGTAATTGAATGCGTGTCGTATAACCTGAGCGTCAGTAATTTAAAGACTGAAGAAACAGCTTTAATAATAGGCCATTTAACTCCCGAGGTTCCGGCCAATCCACGTCCCTCTCCGTGGGCAGTCTGCTGGACGACAACATCTGGCACGACGTGGTGCTCTCCCGGAACCGACGCGACATCATCTTCTCGGTGGACCGCGTCATCGTGCGAGAGAGGATCAAGGGAGAGTTCTCCAGGCTGAATCTCAATAGAGCTGTGAGTAGTCTGGGAGACAAACGGGTTCAGTATTGGCACAGCCGTAGCCGGTAGGATAATTGTTCGTTCTTACTGAAATGTATGTAATACACGATTTGATTTGAAAATGTCGCCTCTGCATCGCGCCAGTGTCGGAGCCCGCAGCTATCTCTCGTCGTTGAACACAACTGCGAGCCCAACGACGACGCTCGGCGCGTGCACTTCACACTTTGAATATGTCGCCTCTGCATCGCGCCAGTGTCGGAGCCCGCAGCTATCTCTCGTCGTTGAACACAACTGCGAGCCCAACGACGACGCTCGGCGCGTGCACTTCACACTTTGAATATGTCGCCTCTGCATCGCGTCAGTGTCGGAGCCCGCAGCTATCTCTCGTCGTTGAACACAACTGCGAGCCCAACGACGACGCTCGGCGCGTGCACTTCACACTTTGAATATGTCGCCTCTGCATCGCGCCAGTGTCGGAGCCCGCAGCTATCTCTCGTCGTTGAACACAACTGCGAGCCCAACGACGACGCTCGGCGCGTGCACTTCACACTTTGAATATGTCGCCTCTGCATCGCGCCAGTGTCGGAGCCCGCAGCTATCTCTCGTCGTTGAACACAACTGCGAGCCCAACGACGACGCTCGGCGCGTGCACTTCACACTTTGAATATGTCGCCTCTGCATCGCGTCAGTGTCGGAGCCCGCAGCTATCTCTCGTCGTTGAACACAACTGCGAGCCCAACGACGACGCTCGGCGCGTGCACTTCACACTTTGAATATGTCGCCTCTGCATCGCGTCAGTGTCGGAGCCCGCAGCTATCTCTCGTCGTTGAACACAACTGCGAGCCCAACGACGTGCACTTCACACTTTTTCGATGCGACCCATTTGTTTAACGCACCGATGATTGCTAAAATATTTCTTTCCGTACTTCAAAAGGGAAAAGGAACTCTTATAGGATCACTTTGTTGTCCGTCTGTCCGTCTGTCAACCCTCCTTTCTCAGAAACACGTGGAGTTATAGAGTTGATATTCACATCATATACGTAAATTTGTAGTTTATTCATAGAAAATAGTACATTGTTACCCTAGGGTTGGAAGTAACTTATTTAGTCCCGAGACGGGTACGCTCGGGCGCCAATTAGTTCGAGGGACTTACTGAGTTACGTCATAATCGTTATCAAATCAGAAAACTATTGTGCACTATTCGTCTGGGTTGATTTGTTTGCTGAAGAGAAGAAGTTTGTACGGAACCCTTGATGCGCGAGTCCAACTCTTTACTGCATAGATTGCCTTCCCATGTATCGGTTTCTGGTTAGATTGGCTCTATGTAGCGAAATGATAGTCCACGTGGCATCTTTGGAGTGCCTGTAACATTGCCCAAGTTTCTACGGCATTGAAAGCTTTTTGTAAATCAACGAATGCCTTAAATAACGCCATTTTGTATTGACTTTTGGATAAGCTGCCTGACTGTGAGTATGATCACAGGTTCCTTCCACATTGTTTTTCAGGATATTTTTATAGATAGATAGAAAATACTTTTATTGCACACTTAAAACTAAAAAAATAATTTACACATAAAACAATTATATCATAAGTGACAATTGGCGGTCTTATCGCTCAAGAGCACTATACACAGTTTCGTAAATACCTATTGTTATGTTAATATGAAATGATTGTTAAGCATTAGTTTGTAATGCCCACAGCTGTACATCGGAGGCGTGCCCAACTTCCAAGACGGTCTAGTGGTCACGCAGAACTTCACGGGCTGCGTCGAGAACATGTATCTGAATGCCAGCAATGTGATCAGCGAGCTGCGCCAGGGCTACGACTCCGGAGAACCCTTCAAGTACACTCGGGTCAACACTTTGTATGCCTGTCCTGTAAGCAGCTCCTGTTACTTGTATCATTAGATTAGCTAGCTGTGCGGTGACCCGCCCGCTTCTCTCGGGACCCGACAGGAGCTGGGGTCTCTCCTGGGCCCCGGGATGATGTCTTGATGCGGCTGAACGGCGCTGACAGCCGCCGCGCCGCCCAGCTCAGGACTTCCATAGGCTGAACATGTATTAGTGATTCACTTATGAATGAATGCCGGCTACGTCGAGAATAGGTAACTGGCACGCCGCGCCAGGTACGTCGAGAATAGGTAACTGGCACGCCGCGCCAGGTACGTCGAGAATAGGTAACTGGCACGCCGCGCCAGGTACGTCGAGAATAGGTAACTGGCACGCCGCGCCAGGTACGTCGAGAATAGGTAACTGGCACGCCGCGCCAGGTACGTCGAGAATAGGTAACTGGCACGCCGCGCCAGGTACGTCGAGAATAGGTAACTGGCACGCCGCGCCAGGTACGTCGAGAATAGGTAACTGGCACGCCGCGCCAGGTACGTCGAGAATAGGTAACTGGCACGCCGCGCCAGGTACGTCGAGAATAGGTAACTGGCACGCCGCGCCAGGTACGTCGAGAATAGGTAACTGGCACGCCGCGCCAGGTACGTCGAGAATAGGTAACTGGCACGCCGCGCCAGGTACGTCGAGAATAGGTAACTGGCACGCCGCGCCAGGTACGTCGAGAATAGGTAACTGGCACGCCGCGCCAGGTACGTCGAGAATAGGTAACTGGCACGCCGCGCCAGGTACGTCGAGAATAGGTAACTGGCACGCCGCGCCAGGTACGTCGTCTGTCCGAGACATCGATCACGCATTCATATTAGCATCAACAGCAGTTTGACCTAAGTAGGTTACTGGTGCCGCGCGCGCCGACCGAGCGCCTGCGGAGGTCGGTGCATCAGCAGCAACCATTACAACCGCACTCATTAACATCATAAATAGTGGTAGTTTTATTTATACAATAGAGCCATAAAAATATTTAAAGATAAAAATATTGGGTCACTATAATGTACGACAATTTATTGTACCGCCGAATAATGTACACCCTGATAATCCGTGTCATGGCTTCCAATTTTGATATATATATCCACCTAGCCGTTTTTTTTCGGCTACAGTGACTTGGACTTTGGACTCAATATTTCTGAGTTTCAGGGTTTATGCATGTTTAGCCCTTATATGACTGATGTACCCAATTTTGGCCGTAAACGTTCGTTCGCACGTAGCGCACGTCAGGGTACCGTTAACATAATTGTAGTGTATGTTGGAGGGCGGTCTTATTTTTAGTTGGTCTCGCTTAAGGTCTAGGTCTCGCCTTCTTTCCTCTTCGAAAGCTTGTACTTTCTCCTGCACCAGTCGTCTCCATTCTGGCCGTTTACCAGCATAAGACTCCCAACGAGAGGGTTCTATACTACATCTTTTCATATGCCTTTTCTGAACATCTTTAAAGCGTAAGAACTGGCCACCGCATTTCCGCTTACCTAATTCGAGTTCAGAAAAGAAGATGCGCTTTGCCTTTCTCTCGTGAGACATTCTCGCTAGGTGACCACACCAGCGCAGCTGACGCCGCATCAGATATGCCTCTATGCCGCATACATTAGCTCGTCGTAGAACTTCCGTGTTGCGAACCCGATCGGACCATTTAATATTCAAAATGTCGCGGAGGCATTTCAGATGGAACCTGTCTAGCGTGCGTATATGATGGCGGTATAAGCACCAAGTCTCGGATGAGTACAGGATATTTGGCAGGACGATCGCCATGTAAACTTGTATTTTAGTACTCAATTTTATGTTGTGGGAGCGGAACACCCGGTTTCGAAGTTTGCCAAAAGCAGCCATAGCAGAGCCAAGCCTGCTGTTGACCTCCGAGTCAAGGTCGCCTTTGGCAGTTATGCAGCTTCCCAGATATTTAAATTTGTCGACCTGCTTGAGTACCTTTCCCCCAAGATGCAGATTTAGTGGAGCTCGGTCTTCAGTACCCATATACATCACTTCAGTCTTAGCGATGCTGATTTTGAGTCCAAACCTACAACAAACACTGTCGAGCCTGGTCATAAGGTCTTGAAGTCCCTCAAATGTACTCGCAACGAAGCACAGGTCATCTGCGTACATGAGCTCGGTAATAAGGTCATGTGATACCTTAGTGCATGATTTTAACCTGGCAAGGTTAAATATGCCACCATCTGTACGATATCGGATACGAATCCCTTCCGTACTGTCACGTAGAGCCTCCTTCACAACAACAGAAAAGTACAAAGCAAAAAGCGTGGGTACTAGTACACAGCCTTGCTTAACGCCGCAAGTTACAGGGAAGGACTCTGATTTCTCACCATTGACGGTTACACTGCATGACATGTTGTCGTGAAGGAGTCTTATCAGTCGAATAAATTTATCGGAGCAGCCAAGTTTGGATAAAATTATCCAAAGTGCATCGCGGGGCAAACTGTCGAAAGCTTTTTCTAAGTCTACAAAACAGAAAGAGAGGCTGTTGCTGTTCTCGACTTTTTTCCTGTAGTTGTTTTATGGAGAAAATAGCTTCACAAGTGCCGCGGTTCGGTCGAAATCCAAATTGAGTTTCGGGCAGTAACTCTTCGGAAAGCACCATCAGACGATTCAGGAGTACCCTGGCAAATGCTTTCCCAGGGGCAGAGAGTAGTGAAATACCCCTGTACGAGTTACTGTCTGAGCGATCGCCTTTGTTTTTGTACAAAGCGCAGACAAGTGAGATTCTAAAATCTGAAGGAGCTGTTTCGGTATCCCACATCTGTTGAAAGAGCTGCCACAACTTCTGATGTAGTTCGTCTCCTCCATACTTGAGTAACTCTCCAGGCATGTTATCAACACCAACTGCTTTATTATTCTTTTGAGCCTTTATAGCAGTGATAACTTCCTGGAGAGAAGGAGGGTGGTCTAGTTCAACCGAGAGAGACACAGAGGGGAGAGACTTCAAGTAATCTAGGTCAGTCAGCCGATCTACGTTGAGTAAACTATTAAAATCTTCTGCCCAGCGATTAAGAACGTCTCTTTTGCTGATAAGGAGAGCACCATTTGCGGCTTTTAAGGGCACGTTTACTCTTTGTTTATTTCCTATTAGGCTCCTTATCTCACCGAAAAATTCACCAAGCTGGTTGGTATCCGCAAGCCATTGAATATGCCGCACCTTATTTTGCCACCACTTATCTTTTGCATTACGAGTGAGTCTTCTGATATAGGATGTGCTCTGCTTGGTTTTATCAGAAGCAGTGGACTGATATTCTTTTCGAAGGAGTCGGCGATGTTTTTCTAATGCGTCAGATAATATCTTGTCGTTGTTATCAAACCAGTCCTCAGAGACACGAGGTTTGAGGCCTAAGGTTTCATTGGCTGCTTTCAGGATACTTCCAGACAAGTGTTTCCAGCTTTCTTCTATGTTTTCATCCTGGGGATGAAAAGCAGCTGTAGATATTTTGACAGCATCTCTGTACTTGGCTACGGTTTCCTGTGACTCTAGCCTTTTAATATGAAGACAGTTAGGTTTTACCCTGCACGGTCTTCGGCGAGGGTTGAGGCGCAAACGCATTTTTGTGATGATTAGCCGATGATCTGACCAACAGTTTGCGCCTCGCATTACTCTCGTGACAAGAACATCTGATATATCCTGCTGTCGGGTTATGGCATAGTCGATTAGATGCCAATGTTTGGACCTTTGGTGCATCCAAGTAGTTTTATACTTCGCGGGTAGTCTAAACATGGTATTGGTGATAGCTAAATGAAATTGGGAACAAAGGCCTAAGAGCAGTTGCCCATTGCTGTTCATATTTCCAATACCATGACGCCCCAATACACCAGGCCAAGCTTCAAAATCACGTCCGACGCGGGCATTCAAATCACCTAAAAGCAAGATTTTTTCGTAGGATGGTACTTTAGTCAATGTACGAGATAGTTCCTCGTAAAACTTGTCCTTAACGTCATCACTTTTATCAAGCGTTGGAGAGTAAACGCTGATAAGATTTAGGTATTTATCGTTTTCAAGATGAAGACGCAGTGACATGACGCGGTCAGATATGCCAACTGGATGTTCTTCCAACTTAGAGGCTATAGAGGTTTTAATAGCAAAGCCTACTCCTGAACGTCTAGGTTCGGAAGCTTGTGTACCTTTCCAAAAGAACGTATAACCTCCTCCACGCTCGACGAGCTCACCTTCATCAGCTAGATGTGTTTCGCTGAGAGCGGCTATGTCGACATTATAGCGTCCAAGCTCTCGAGCGACGATTGCAGTTTTACGTTCCGGGCAGAGGTTGTTGGGTCGATCTAAAAGGGTGCGGACATTCCAGGCACCAAATGTCATAGTCCGGTACTTGGTTTTTGGTTTTAAGATTTTTGTATTGCGACCACGCAGAATTGGGATGCACAGGCAGCCGTGGTTACTACCTCCCCTATTGAGTTGGAGTGAACGTTTGTTTGGGGCACCTTTTCTAGCCCCCTCCTCGGCTGAGCGAGGAAAGCAGTGCCTCTCTGAAAAGAGCTGCTTTGTCGCTAAGGGTGCTGCCGAACCGCACTGTCACCCCGTTGCAGTGCAAGAGCGACCACTCTCCCTAAGCCGCCTGTGTGTAGGTATCAGACAAAACCCAGCATACACCAGTGCCGAACCTCTCTACCTCTACCCATCGCCACAGGGCTTTTAAATCTCGGAGTCCACGGAACAAGCCAAGTCGGATGCGCAGGATATATTTAGGTGCATGAAGGTGCGCGCAATACCCAGATGCACCCACTCGTCTACCTCCCCTTGGTCCAATGGAACGGAGAACCGCTACGATCGGAGGGCAGGTAGATGCAGTCTCCGGCAACGACACATCACTCTTATCGTCGCCTTCAGGCCTTTGACAGTTGCCTGGTTGCCTTGCCATTGGAAATGGATTGCGTGACCGCCAAGGCAACTTAATAAATGTAAGGCACGGAGAGTGACCGTAGGAAGAGGAAAAAGAAGATGAGAAAATAGCGGGAAACAGGATATGACGCCCTCAACAGGTTTTATCCCACGAGCCTGACGTGGGAGAAGGGGTGTGGCCGCTGCGTATTATTACAGCTCCTTAGAGCCACCGATGAGGTGTGGGAAACAAAGATTTCAACGACAGTTTGCCACCTTCATGTAGAAGATCGGCTGGCAAAAAGCGACGCTGTTTCACCACTACACCCCGGAGGAACAGGGAAAAGATAGGATAAGGATACTAGCATCACGGAAAAGAAAGGAATGCGACACTAGCAGCTAGAGCAGTCCGGGATCGCGTGCCCGTAGTGGATCCAACCAGATATCGGACAGATAACTGGAGGACCACCCTCTTGGACCTAATTTTTTATATATATAAAAATTTTGATAGGTTTTGACACGAATTATCAGGGTGTACATTATTCGGTCGTACAATAAATTGTCGTGCATTATAGTGACCCAAAATATTTAGTAACAATTCCGCGCAAAACCTTCTCCGATAAGCTCTAACAAAATGTAATCAGCGTTGTAGAAGAAAAACCACACCAACTACAAAATGAAAAGAAATCTATCAAAGCAAGACGTCAACTAGTTTCGTCTCTCCACGAGACATCATCAGGACACCACAATACTCGACCTTGACATTGAGAGCTCTAAGCAAACACCGGCAGGGTTCCACCAGAGATGTTACCCGAGCTCCGCGCGCCAAGTCAATTTTATGATATGGATTTTATTATCTGAAATAAATAAAGGAATGAAAGAAATAAAAAAAAATTTGGCAATGGATTTCCGCAAAGTAACGCCTAAATCAATTTTTTAAATAGAGCTTTTATTGTTCGTATAGTCGACTTGTATACATTAGCAACCCGGGTAGCGCTCGCGGCGAGTCCTACACGACGCGACGCTGCGCCGACGTTTTATACATTTACTAGCTGCTGCCCGCGGCTTCGCACGCCTTATTTAATGTTATTTTTATCCCATGATTCATGGGATAAAAAGTAGCTTCTGTTAGACTCCATCCTTTCAACTAAGTCTATGTCAAAATCAATTATGTAATGGTTTGCTTAGGTATGGCGTGAACGAAGGTTTGCTTAGGTATGGCGTGAACGAAGGTTTGCTTAGGTATGGCGTGAACGAAGGACAAACCACTTTCGCATTTATAAGACTAGTTTAGATTACTCTTTGAACACTAAAACGAGCTACTGGCGACATTGCTCGCACGGGACAGTACGTTTTAAACAAATACGAGCTACCGGCGACATCGCTCGCACGGGACAGTACGTTATTGAACAAATACGAGCTACCGGCGACATCGCTCGCACGGGACAGTACGTTACTGAACAAATACGAGCTACCGGCGACATCGCTCGCACGGGACAGTACGTTACTGAACAAATACGAGCTACCGGCGACATCGCTCGCACGGGACAGTACGTTATTGAACAAATACGAGCTACCGGCGACATCGCTCGCACGGGACAGTACGTTATTGAACAAAAACGAGCTACCGGCGGTGACATCGCTCGCACGGGACAGTACGTTACTGAACAAATACGAGCTACCGGCGACATCGCTCGCACGGGACAGTACGTTATTGAACAAATACGAGCTACCGGCGACATCGCTCGCACGGGACAGTACGTTATTGAACAAATACGAGCTACCGGCGACATCGCTCGCACGGGACAGTACGTTACTGAACAAATACGAGCTACCGGCGACATCGCTCGCACGGGACAGTACGTTACTGAACAAATACGAGCTACCGGCGACATCGCTCGCACGGGACAGTACGTTATTGAACAAATACGAGCTACCGGCGACATCGCTCGCACGGGACAGTACGTTATTGAACAAAAACGAGCTACCGGCGGTGACATCGCTCGCACGGGACAGTACGTTATTGAACAAATACGAGCTACCGGCGACATCGCTCGCACGGGACAGTACGTTACTGAACAAATACGAGCTAAGGGCGACATCGCTCGCACGGGACAGTACGTTATTGAACAAATACGAGCTACCGGCGACATCGCTCGCACGGGACAGTACGTTATTGAACAAATACGAGCTACCGGCGACATCGCTCGCACGGGACAGTACGTTATTGAACAAAAACGAGCTACCGGCGACATCGCTCGCACGGGACAGTACGTTATTGAACAAATACGAGCTACTGGCGACATCGCTCGCACGGGACAGTACGTTATTGAACAAATACGAGCTACCGGCGACATCGCTCGCACGGGACAGTACGTTACTGAACAAATACGAGCTACCGGCGACATCGCTCGCACGGGACAGTACGTTATTGAACAAATACGAGCTACCGGCGACATCGCTCGCACGGGACAGTACGTTATTAAACAAATACAAGCTACCGGCGACATCGCTCGCACGGGACAGTACGTTATTGAACAAATACGAGCTACCGGCGACATCGCTCGCACGGGACAGTAACAGTACGTTATTGAACAAATACGAGCTACCGGCGACATCGCTCGCACGGGACAGTACGTTACTGAACAAATACGAGCTACCGGCGACATCGCTCGCACGGGACAGTGCCACAAAAAAAAAAAGTTGTGCCAACCCGCGCCGAACCACCTTAGTCCGTAAAATTGTGAGCAATCATAATCATGTCGGATAATAAAGTAAGTACTTCTGTTAAACAGCAATGTAACGAACTAGCCAAAGCCTTTACTCGGAATATGACATGATCCAAGCCAGTCCTTCACTTAGCGTATTTAAATCTAAGGTAAAGGAGCATTATCTCTCTCTTTAGTCATAGCAGATATATATATATTTATGTATATTTATATATTTATGTATGCATAGGTATAATATTCATATAATACATATTGATGTAGACTTTATTTATTTATGTATTTTACTTTGTATATTCTTTGCTTTACTTATTTAATTTTTTTTTTCTATTCGACCTTTTTTTTTTTCTGACTTGTATGTACACGTTACTATTCACACGCATTGCACAAACTCTCTTAATACCCCTAGGTTTGCTGTAAGAAAACTCTGTTAGGGTTAAGCTCGCCTTTGTATATAAATTTTCGTTGTTTTATTTTTATGTTTGTATTTTTGTGTACAATAAAGAATTTAAGAATTTAAGAACAATAGACTGGAACGATGGCGACATCAAACCCTCTGTGGACAAGTCTATCGATACCTACTTTAATAACTACGGGGAATGTTACTCTGCCAGTCCTTGCAACTCCATACAAAATAAGAAAACATATTCGGACTCTAAAGAACAATAAAAGTTCAGGAGACGACAATGTCCACAATATTATACTTAAAAATATGCCTCAAAAGTGCCTTATACTCCTAACAAAAATATTTAAAGCGATCACTGCTAGCGTCGGCGGTGCGACCCGCAGGGGCGCCCGCCGTCGCAACACGGATCCGCACTTCGCTCTCTGTGTTTTCAGCCATGAAAGTGCTAGACAGTCTATTACAGTATAATTCATGTTTAAAATTACATTACTTTCCACCTTTGTGGAAAGTAGCTAAAATCATAGCTCTCCCTAAACCTGGTAAAAATCATAATAATGCTGTAAGCTATCGCCCCATAAGTTTATTATCCGCTCTTGGCAAATTGTTTGAACGCAATATCTATGACCGTTTACTTAGTTCACTAGATACTAGGTTCATCAACGAACAATTCGGGTTCCGTCGTTCTCACTCCACTATCCAACAGCTCGCTCGGGTCAGCGAGCACGCCTCCCACAACTTAAATATGAAATTTTCTACTGGTATGTTTCTACTGGACATTGAAAAAGCCTTTGACACAGTGTGGCATGATGGACTTATTCATAAACTGCTCACTAATAATGTACAAACTAGTTTAGTCAAACTCGTACAATCTTATCTCTTAGAACGTCAATTTAAAGTCAGTATCGGAAATGTATCGTCTGATCTCTACCCTATACCAGTTGGTGTGCCTCAAGGCTCAGTCCTAGGACCATTATTATTTCTTATATACCTAAATGATATTCCTCAACAGCCTCGCACATACTTAGCATGCTTTGCTGATGATACCGCGTCGTTCTCCTCTAGCAATGACGAAGACCTCATTATCAGAGACTTACTCGCTAGGTACTTTCGTCAATGGAAACTCAAGTTGAATGAGTCTAAGACTAAAGCCATACTTTTCTTGCGTAAACGAAAAGTCGTTAGTAATCATCAAATCCCCTGGAATAAATCTGTTAAATACCTTGGTGTTTTTATGGACAGTAAACTAATTGGAGCCCTCACGTGATTACCTTCGTAGCAAAGCTAATAAAGCTTTTGGAGCACCGCGCCCTATCATGACACAGACGTAGCAATTTAAGCCCCAAAACGAAACTGAAAATCTACTGCACCTTAATTCGGCCCTGTTTGACCTATGCTCCCCGTCTGGAGCAGCACCAATAATGCTGGACAATTCACACAGCATCATCTAGCCCCAAGGTAAGCAGAGCTTGTGTTATGGGTACTAGATAACTGATATACGTAATATTATACATTACATAGATAGATATTTTTTATTATACATAGAAAACACCCAGACCAACGGAACAAATTTCTGCAGATCGTACACAAACTTGTTCCGAGGCGGGGATCGAACCCGCAACCTCTTGCGTCGCAGGCAGACTCTCGCCCGCTGCGCCACTGAGGTCGTCACCAAAATCACAATAAAAAGCCTTATATCATTGGAAGAATCAACGGTTTTATTTATTTTTATGACGTTAACAATATCATATGTGTTCCAAACACAAATTTTAAAAAAAGAGATACAGTTAAGTACAATTAAGATTAGGAACATAATAATAGTAATTCGAATCAGTTTTGAAGAGTAAAATATTTTAAGCAAAAAAAGCCCTCACGTCTTTCTTACAACTAATTTTCAATCAGTCACTACAAACAAGGTCAGTAGGTCATATTTCTAAAGTTATAGAATCAGTCCCAATAAAAGAATAATAGATATATCTCCAAAAATAATATCGTTCACTCCTCAACAGATTCTCTGCAAAAGACATAATTATCGTGGATAAACACAATCCTATTCAATCTCAATGGATTTAATCGTGAACGTTTCGCCGTTATCACGAGTCCAGCTGTAGAGAAAACAAGTTCGCTGGGCGTGCTCACGTGCTGGTAGCTAGGACGTTCAAAATTGAACGTGCAAGAGAATATAACGATGGCATACAAGTTTTTCGGTCTTTCCAGTACAAAAGAACGTCACCACCGTAAGCCTCCAGATCTTCAGGACGTGCTGTGCTGAAATACTTCCAGCATCCTCTGGTGTATTCATTCTCCACCGCAGCCTCACCGTCGTCGTCGCTTTGAACGGCACTATGTTTTCGGGCCAAATCCAAAAGAAAATTTGAAGAACTGTGGGCAGAACTTGGGCCAGCGGTAGTGGAATCCACAGTTTGGTTTTTAGGAATGTCATCTACTGTCAAACGTCTTCTGATTAATGAAATGAGACCTTGGTTATCCCTTTTGTTTGCATGTATTCATCAATATCTTTAATGGCATGGAATCGCGCGCGCGAGCGAGAAAGAAAATCGCGGCGAGCCACGACGGCGCGTCGTTTGTTCCATTCGGCGACGACGCGCTGCCTTGCACTCGCGGCGACGACGGCGCTCCGGCGCGGCGCTCATATCTAGGTGTGTATGTTTGTGGGTGTGTGAGAGTGTGTGTGTGCGCGTGTGTGGAGTGTGTCGAGTACACCAGAGGACACCGATCTCATAAGAGTCCGGGCAACAGGAGTAACGAATTTTTTTGTTTGTGAGCGTGTGTGTTTGTTTGTTGATGCGAGGGTGTGTGCGTGTGTGTGTATGTTTGTGGGTGTGTGAGGGTGTATGCGTGCGTGTGTGTGGAGCTGGAGCGTGTCGAATACACCAGAGGACACCGATCTCATAAGAGTCCGGGCAACAGGAGTAACGAACAACAATGTGTGTATATGTGTGTTTGAAATAAAACGATAGGAAAATAGTTGAATAAAAAAATAAAACAAATAAAATTATAGGTTTAGACGGGATAACACAAGATTCTAATTAAGAGACTGTGACGTGTTTTTCACGTCTCATGCCATCATTCAGTCTATTTGACAGCCAGCTAGCTTGCTTGTCAAGTAGATTGATTTCGTTTAGAAATTATCTATGGTTTTAATCGCTGTCAGAACGAACTTTTGAGGTTATTTTTCTGAAGGACGACACTTTGCGTACCTTGACCTCATTAGACAGTTGTGAAATTATCACAATTTTTATTTTATTTGAAATTTTATAAGATGGGAGTTTAAACCCATAAATATATTCGCCCCTATGTAGAGGGTGTTGCATCCTGTCTTGTGGTGGAAGAATTGTGAGTGACAGTGGCCAGATTGCAGAGGTAATTATGGATTGGTGTTGAGAAAAATTCTGTGTTACATTGTATTTGCGTGCACATTAGTAACCTCGCCCTTTCTTCTAAACCAGATCTCTTATTTTGCTGGAACCTGCTGAGACTTGTCTTCCAATTCTCCACGCGAGCTGGACTGTTTTTGACTTTTGGTGAGTTTCCTTATTTTTTTTGGCTCTCAAAAGAATCCATGACTTGTACGTTTGCTGACGAGAATTCCTCGTTTTCAGCTCCCGAAGCGGACCTATTCTCCGTCCTTCCTCGAGTTTGCGAGCTGGGGGGCATCGCTCCAGACCAGCTCCGGAGGGAGACGTGAGGCTCCGTAACGGTAACGCAAGCGTCAGGTCAAGGGGTTTGATTTTTAGGTTGATTGTTAGGTTGATTGTTAGTTTAAATTTTGTTTAAATTTGTTTGTTGATCTTTAGGTTTGAATTTGTTTAAATTTACTTGAATTTTTAGGTTGTAATTCAGGTTTATTTATTTGTATGGTTGTATTTTTTTGGTTACAATCTATTAGAATTTTTTAGTATCTTGTATCTGGTCGTATCACCGGATAGGCCTTGGTTGTTAACCAAGTTTTACCTTACACTTGGAACTTAACCTCACTTTACATGGTATTTGATTATAACCCACCGCCTCTCGGTTGGAGTTATTTGTTGCATAAAGCCTAGGGTTGTGAAGGAGGATGCAATAGCACTGTTAGCTGCAAGCCATAGAGCCCTAGGAACTTAAATTTAAATAGAATTAATTTTAATTTGCTTAGTCCGGAGAGAGGATCCGAACCTTTGTATCTTCCCTCGTACTCCTCCCCGGACACTTCCAAAGCCATTGTTGGGCTTGGGGAACGTTAGCGGTCCTTATTAGACCTTTTATTTATAGCCGCCCAATCCGAAATTTCCAAATTTTACTTAAAATTTGGGCGGATAATTTGTAAATTTTGTTAGGCCTTCCGCCTTATTATGAGTTAGATTCCTTCTCCATTAGGTTTATAATAGTTTTATAACCTGTATTTTCAGTGTATTTAGTCCTAAGCTTCCGAATAAATTTAAGATGAACTGTTTGTGATATCTTTTATTCGGAGTCCCTGCCCTAAGATTAAAGGTCTGTGCTAGCTGTAGTTATCCTTGGCAAACATTTCTCAAATTTTACACCGGTAGTCTGGCGCCCGAACTTAATTTATATTTTTGACATTTTAAACGACTCCGGGTGAAAAGAAAAACTTTTTGTTCAATTAAATTTTATTATTATACCACCATTTAAAAAATTATTATTACAATTGGCGCTTTAATAAAACAAGTGCTACACAAAATTTTTTTAATATTACAAGACCAAGAACGACAAAGATTCAGAGTGGGTTTTGAAGAATTATTATTGTGTATAATATAGTATTCGGAAACAATTTCGAGAAGGTGGCCATGTACGACGATCGGTCCCGGATCAATGTGGCCATTGATCATGACCTTGGTTTTATCCAAGTTCATGCCAAGACCGATGCGTCGTGAGGCTGAAGCTAGGCTGTCCAGCATCAGGTTCAGCTCCTCCAGCGACTCCGCCATCAAGACTATGTCATCAGCGAATCGCAGGTGTGAGATGTAATCGCCGTTTATGTTTATGCCCTTACCTTTCCAGTCCAGGCGTCTTAAACACATCTTCCAACGCGCTTGTGAACAGTTTCGGGGATATAACATCCCCCTGTCTCACACCTCTGCGCAGTTGGATGGGTTTAGACTGCTGGCCCTGTACTTAGACACTCATGGTGGCGGCATCATAAAGACATCTCAACACCTCGATATAACGATAGTCTACTTGGCAACGCTGTAAGGATTCCAGAACAGCCCAGGTTTCGACAGAGTCAAAGGCCTTTTCATAGTCCACAAAGGCCAGACACAGGGGCTGATTATACTCTTCAGACTTCTGTATAATCTGCCTCACTGTGTGTATGTGGTCTATGGTACCATATCCTCCGCGAAACCAGGCCTGTTCCGGTGGCTGGAACTCGTCGAGCCTCCTGGCGAGACGATTCGTGACCACTCGTGAGAAAAGCTTATAGACGTGGCTCAGGAGTGTGATGGGTCTGTAGTTTTTAAGAAGGGTTTTATCTCCCTTCTTAAAAAAGAGCACCACCAAACTCCCGCTCCACGCCTTTGGAGTTCTCCCACTGTGAAGGACGGCATTGAACAGGTTCTGCAGCTCCTGTATAACAGGGGCTCCTCCTGCTTTCAGAAGCTCTGAAGTAATGCCGTCTTCACCGGGGGCTTTTCCATTTTTTAGCTGTCTCAGTGCCATCACGATCTCGTCTTGACCAAGTTGAAAGCACTACATTCCTAGGCTTCCAGTTAGACCGAGGGCTGCAGTGGGCGAGTCATATCCACAAGCTGTGTGGAAGGTTGGCGGGTGCATGTTATGCGCTGAGCCGGATGGCGCGAGTGGTCTCCGCTGATGTGGTTCGTGCTTGTTTTATTGCTACAGTCCAATCTCTGCTCCAGTACGGCGCCGAGCTATGCACGCGCGCGGCCGACTGGGAACGCGCGTTTCGGATGCAGAAAAGGGCCGTACGAGCAATCGTAGGGATCCCAAGCGACCACTCGGCAAGACCCTAATTCAAGTCCCTTAGTATCCTTACATTACCATGTCTGGTAATATACCAAGTGGCTATGTACGTCCGGCAGAATTATGAGACTTACGCCACGCTAGGCAGCACCCACTCTTATGCCACGCGCAGCCGCGATAGACTGGCCGCCGTGACGCTCCATGGCAAAGTCTGCCAAGCAGCTGACACATATCATGGGCCCAACCGTGTACAACCGGCTTCCCAGTACTGTTACAGGCGCCCGCAGTCTACCTGCATTCAAAACAAGACTCAAGTGCTGGCTTATTGAGCAAACGTTCTATAGCTACGATGAATTTGTAGCTCTTAAGTTAAGATTGATAATATAATAACTGATAACTACATAAATAATTTATGTAATATTAATTACTATGTATTAATTTATTCGTAATTCAAATGTATTTTACAGTGTTGCAAGTATGTAGTTCAACACAAATCCTGACTTGTATTTTTTTTATTACCAAATAAATGACTATTATGACTGATGTCTGGCAGTTCGTCGGTGTAGTGGCGTGTCAGGGTGGCTCTGGAATCATGGTCGTCCCTTTGGACATGAGGGGCCTGTGCAGCGTATAAACGGCCATAGAAATCCTCTATCTCGGCAGAGATCTCCGGCTTCGACAATGCGGTCCTCCCATCGTGCGTTTTAAGCTTCGTCAGGTGGCTCCTGCCAAGCTGCTGAGTGAATACTTTGGACCCTCGGTTTCGCTCTGTCGCCTCTTCAATGAGGCGTGTGTTGGAGCTCCGAAGGTCGCGCCGTACCATCTTCGTAATTCGCTTGTTCAGGTCTGACCTTTCAGACAAAGTCGCTTGGGTGGTTTCCCGTCTTCTTGTCATCAACCCGAGAGTCTCGGCTCCTGCCAGTACGCTGCTTTTTACAAAACTTGATGCCCTCTTTCCTCAGCGTTTCGACCAGATTGTGTAGGGTCTCGTCAACGTCATCAGTGGGTTCTAAGGCAACAAATCCATCCCCGAGAAGCTGCTGAAACTTCTCGGTGCCCGCCGCGATTTGGATTGGGTTAGGTCGGAGCGTGGACTTCATCAGACGGTTTCTTTCAAGCTTCAAGTTGATATTCAGAGAGCCTCGGAGGAGTCGGTGATCAGATCCGGTATTGAACCTGTTGATCACTGAGACATCTCTGAATATGTGCTTGCTATCCGTCATGATGAAGTCAATCTCATTTTTAGTCACACTTTCGGGGCTTCGCCATGTCCACTTCCTTTGAGGCTGCTTCAGAAGGAGTTCATTAAGAACAGCCCCTCTTTCTCAAGGAAGTTGACAAGCATTTGCCCCCTGTGATTCCTAACTCCACAACCATGAGGGCCTATTCGGGATTCGTTGCCATTCTGAGTTGCCTTGCCATTAAAGTCCCCCTTAACAACGTTGAAGTGGGCCTTAGTGGTGTTATGCAAGGCTTTGGATATGTCTTCGTACATATCCTCCACTTCATCATCCGAGTGTGCCGAGGTCGGCGCGTAGACCTGAATAACCTTCATGCTATACCGTTTGGATAGCCGAAGGATCAGGTACGCTACCCTGGTCGACACACTGGAGATTTCTTGGACGTTGTTAGAGAGGGCCTTATTGACGAGGAAACCTACGCCACCCTGGGATGTTTTATCACCCTCACGAAAGTAGAGAAGATGACCCAAGTCCAGGGTTATGGTGTCCTCCCCCTCTGCGGACTTCACATAACCCTAGAACATGCCATTTGATGTTCTCTAACTCCACTTCCAACTGCGCTAGATTTATTTATTTATTATTAAAAACGTGTACATCTATCCTTACGGGCACACCCAATACAATAGAGATGTTGGTCAAGCCTCAGAGTGCGTCCGTTATACGTAGCCAGGGTCAGTTGTTGGTGGCAGCCTGATGTAGCCCGGTGATTCCTAGCACCCCCTGCCAAGCCGTTACCATGGCCGGTGCCATGGCCAGGAATAGCGAGGCGGCCGGGAACTGGGGGCCATTTCTTGGTTCGCATCTTCATTGGGGGGGTAATGCCCATAATCCCCACGCTGGGCATGCGGGTTGGGGATCGCAGTTTCGTGTTGGAATCGTTCTGCAGGGGACGCTGCTGCCCGCCCCCCGGTTTATGTCCCTTAGTAGCCCGCCTCCTACGACACCCACGGAAAGAGTTGGATTGGTACTATTACAGGCCGGCACCACACAGACATAGCTGTTCTTTTCGTAAGTAAATTATAGTATGACATGCAACTGGTTAACTTGCAGTTACTACACGCTTGCCATATTCACCAACTGTTACCCGGGCGCGGGGCGCGGGGCGCGGGGCAGGGCTCGCCCGCTTCGTGCTCAGTCCGCGGGTCAGTCAGCGACAAACGTTTGCCGTCCGCATTTGCCATTAGCTACTCTAATTTCTTCCCGTGTGTTTGAATAGAAGGAATTACTTATGACTAAATATTTGTCGGTAATTAAGATTAACCTTAATGATGTTAATAAGGTTACAAAGCTTGATCAACTTACCTATAAAGATGCTATACGCAGTACGCTACACAAACTGCTCATATGGTCGTAACTAGTTTAAAATGAATGTTCTGCTGAAAATTTTTCATTATTTTGAAAATGTTATTATAATGATCTACTAAGTGTGTTAATTATCATAAATGTTTATTTTATCAAAAAACTTTTAAAGGCGTCTATAGCCTGTTAAGTTATTTATTAATTAGTCTAGTAATTAGTTAGGTTCTAAACAGTGTTTAGTTAATTAGTCTAGTAATTAGTTAGGTTCTAAACAGTGTTTAGTTAATCTACGTATGTAAAACTATTGTGTTAAACTAATGTACATGGGCGTTGAGTATATACATGGGCGTTGGGTATATACTTGGGCGTTGGGTATATACATGGGCGTTGGGTATGTAAATGGGCGTTGGGTACATACATGGGCGTTGGGTATATAGTTGGGCGTTGGGTATATACATGGGAGTTGGGTATATACATGGGCGTTGGGTATGTACAGCGCGTAATGTTGTCTGCAGGAGCCCCCCGTCGTGCCCATAACGTTCCTGAAGGAGGGGTCGTACGCGCGCCTGCGCGGCTACTCGGGCGCCAGCTCGCTCAACATCTCGCTGGAGTTCCGGACGTACGAGATGCACGGCCTGCTCCTGTACCACAAGTTCAACACTGATGGACATGTCAAGGTCAATATTTTAAATGATTCATCCTAGCATAAGGTGCCTCTCATTGTGCAGCGTGCAGCGTGTCGCCGCGCTGTTTGCACGAAGCCTGCGCGCGTCCTACACAACTCGGCAGAGCCTATTATAGGCTGATGATGATGATGATTAAAAAGTGACATAATATGCGTATTGTAAGCTGGTCCTTGTATTGTTCGCTTGCAGGTGTACCTGGAGGAAGGTAAAGTGAAAGTGGAACTAGAGACGCAAGGGCCGCGCGTGAAGTTGGACAACTACGCGGAGAAGTTCAACGACGGGCGCTGGCACTCGCTGCTGCTGACCATGGCGGCGGACAGCCTGACGCTGGCCGTCGACTACCGCCCCGTCAAGACTACCAAGAAGCTCAGCTTCATGACTGGCAGCGCCTATTTCATTGCTGGTATGTGACCCTCTGAAAACTCCATATCAAGGTTTTCTCCCTGTACAAGTTTAAACTAATCAAGCCAATACTTTGATATGCCAGGAATTGTCAGCATTGCCTATCAAAAAGGAATATAAATATTATTAGATTTGGTTCTTTGCGCTGCGGTTTTCGTTTGCAACTAATGGAGAATTCTGTGACTTGGATCAACAGTGAGAATGACTGGACTTGGATCAACAGTGAGAATGACTGGACTTGGATCAACAGTGAGAATGACTGGTTTCTATGATTGTAGGAGGCAAGGCGCCTCCCCGCGGCTTCATCGGCTGCATGCGCAAGATAGCCGTGGACGGGAACTACCGGCTGCCCACGGACTGGAAGAAGGACGAGTACTGCTGCGCCAACGAGGTCGTGTTCGACGCCTGCCAGATGATCGACAGGTAACTAACGTACATTATTGTACATATAACAAGATAGCCGTGGACGGGAACTGGGCAGTGGCAGTGAGCTGGCCATATCTCGAGAAGAACCGACAACCGCTGGGGTAAACGTGTTCTTGAGTGGAGACCGCGACTCGGCAAACGTAGTGTAGGACGCCCTCCGACCAGGTGGGATGACGATTTGCGAAAGACTGCTGGCTAATTTCACTAATATAAAATTGACTTCACCAAGGGTAGATCGACAACCGTTGCGGGTACAGTTCTGTTAAAGCATTATATTCGATGCCTGGGATAAAGCGAAAAACGCTATTCGTATATTTAGTGATCTTTCTAAGGCTTTTGATTGTGTAGAATGGTAGATCACGATACAGGCAGCAGCATTCATTGGTATCCCCTCAAATAGCTAGAGTCTACATCGCACTTCACTGCACTATTTTTACATTTATTACTTTTATGAAGCAAAATCGCGGTTCTTTTCAAACAGCAAATGAGTATTATGGAGATTGCTCGTCAGCCTGGAACTACGGTACCTAAGTTACGCACAAATTTTATTTTTAAGTGCACATTTATATTATGCACAAATATAAGCTATCTGCCCATATAAGTCAAATTTGTCTAGGCCATTCGTTTAGAATCTTCCTGCTGAAAGAACGTTACCCCTATTTTGCGTTTTATTCCAAAACGGATACATGCACATTTTTTTTAACTGACGCACATTTACAGCGTAAAGTAAAACGCACTAACTATTGTGCTTCATTCTAGAAAATACTGTTCTGCCGGGGTAACGCACACATGAAAGCCAGTTTGAAACCACACTCATGGCTTTCTATGCTGAAGCAATACTGTTCTGCCGGGGTAACGCACACATGAAAGCCAATTTGAAACCACACTCATGGCTTTCTATGCTGAAGCAATACTGTTCTGCCGGGGTAACGCACACATGAAAGCCAGTTTGAAACCACACTCATGGCTTTCTATGCTGAAGCAATACTGTTCTGCCGGGGTAACGCACACATGAAAGCCAGTTTGAAACCACACTCATGGCTTTCTATGCTGAAGCAATACTGTTCTGCCGGGGTAACGCACACATGAAAGCCAATTTGAAACCACACTCATGGCTTTCTATGCTGAAGCAATACTGTTCTGCCGGGGTAACGCACACATGAAAGCCAGTTTGAAACCACACTCATGGCTTTCTATGCTGAAGCAATACTGTTCTGCCGGGGTAACGCACACATGAAAGCCAGTTTGAAACTACACTCATGGCTTTCTATGCTGAAGCAATACTGTTCTGCCGGGGTAACGCACACATGAAAGCCAGTTTGAAACCACACTCATGGCTTTCTATGCTGAAGCAATACTGTTCTGCCGGGGTAACGCACACATGAAAGCCAATTTGAAACCACACTCATGGCTTTCTATGCTGAAGCAATACTGTTCTGCCGGGGTAAAGCACACATGAAAGCCAATTTGAAATCACACTCATGGCTTTCTATGCTGAAGCAATAACCTCTTGCCAGGTTGGTTCAGTAGCGACCGGTGCAGTGTCGTCCGTCAGCGTAAGTAAAAATGGAACAGTTTGAAAGATATAATCTCCATAAACATATGCTATAATCAAGTCATTTATGTAAATGAGAAAGACTTGCGGACCAAGGACGCTTGCCTGAGGGACACCGAATGTTACGGTTTCCTATTAGCTGTAAGTATTATTTATCTTTACAACATGAGTTCGGTTACTAAGCTAGCACTCGAATAGGTCTCTGACACTGCCACTTATGCCAATTGATTCCAGTTGATTTAAGAGCAAGAGTATATAGACAGTGTCAAAGGCCTTGGAGAGATTGAGGAAGATGCCGATAGTGATGAGACCCCATGACCGTGAGCTCTGTCACTATGTGAATACCGCTCGAACCGATCGATGTCCTGCTGATTAATAATGAAATATTTATATTCGTATGTCCGCAGATGCAACCCCAACCCATGCGAGCACGGCGGCGAGTGCGCGCAGACTGCCGAGGAGTTCACTTGCAACTGTCAGAACACGGGCTATGCGGGCGCGGTCTGCCACACCTGTGAGTATCAACTGCATCTGTGCATGTACACGATGCGCCGCTGACCAACCGGCGCTAATGTATGTAACCTGTTCCAGCGGTGCACGCGCTGTCGTGCCTTGCCTACAAGAATGTGCAGGCGGTGTCGCGCTCCGCAGACATACACATCGACGTGGACGGCTCCGGGCCGCTGCCTGCCTTCCCCGTCACTTGCGAGTTCTTGTGTGAGTCTTTCGCAACATGTATTAGGTCATTACATATAAAATTGGCGTTTTGTATGAAAGGATAAAGTTGATTTTTTGGGTTCCGTACCTTTAAAGGAAAAAAGGAACCCAGGATCACTTTGTTGTCTGTCTGTCAAACCTCTTTTCTCAGAAACGCGTGAAGTTATCGAGTTGATATTCACATAATATCATAATACAGTGTCGACGCTCCGATTATTTGCAAAAGAAAAACAGTTTAAAGTCACAATTTTAGCAAATACACTTCATCCAAACAAAAACCAAGTGAAAGTGAGTGCTACTAATAATAAACATTACGTTATCTGCGAGATTCATCACCAAAAATTGGAAATACAAAGGCGAAATTGGAGGTTAGACTTTCAAACCATAAACTAGCTAGACAATAGCCAGCTGTCGGATCAGAGTAGCTGTCATTGTCGGCGCAACAGGACACAAAAGGGGTGATTTCTTCCGCCCACGACGACAAGGAAGCCAAGTGTTGCCATCTTAGAAATAAAAAAGGCATTGCGTTCCGTTAATAACATGTAAGAACAATTTCAACTGCTATTTGATAAGATGAAAATTGAAATGCAGAACCAAACAACTGAATTGACTAACACAATACAAAACAAAATAGAAACAAAATGGAAGAAAAATTAAAACCTGTGTTTAAAGAAAACAAAATATTAAAACTCGGAACGGAAAGCCTGGAAAAGAAGGTGGAACTTTTAGAGCGAGATAAGAAGAGGAATAATATAATAATCCACGGATTAGCGGAGACCGAGAAGTCGACACCTGATTTAATTAAAAACATATAGAAATGTTTTTTGGATGAACTAGATATTACTGTAGAAAATTTTGACATAAATAATATCTATCGCATTGGCAAGAGAAAAGACAATGAAGAACCGAGACCTACGCTCCTATCATTACTTAATGGATGGAAAAAGACGGAAATTCTGAGGAACAAAAAGAAATCAAAAGAGTTATACATAACAGAAGACTATTCAAAAGAAACATTAAAAATAAGGAAAGCACTACAACCCAAACTAATAGAAGAAAGGAAGAAAGGAAATTTTGCATACATAAAATACGACAAACTCATTATAAAAGACAATTCAAAGGCCATGGATAAAAGGAAGAGAGAGATTTCAACCTCACCGCTAGTAGAGAGACAGCCAAAAAAACAACAAATGCTGAGTTCATCAAAGAGCAATAGAATCAATGCTTTCGATGTGATGAGAAACCGACCCCACTCACTCTCAATCAACACATTAACATCGAAGCAATAGCAACTAACTACCGGCGATCGGAATCAAAAACCTAACAGAAAACATATTAACGAAAAAGAAGAAAAGAGACAACCTCCCCGAAGCCGGTTGGTCCCCGTGGGGAAAAAGACCACAACCCTCCAGCAAATACTGAAAAAACAAACATAATATTAAACCACACACAACAAATACTTATGATTGTAACATTTAATGTAAGATCCCTAGCAACAACAACACGGTTTATAGAACTTACATATCTATTACAAAAAATAAAAATTGATATTCTCGGGCTAGCGGAGGTTAGAAGAATGGGCTGTGCAATTGAAGAGCATGAAAATTATATATTCTGCTATAAAGGAGAAACAGTTGGCCAATATGGAGTTGGCTTCTTAATAAAAAAAGAACACAAAAATAAAATAATAAGTTTCTCTGCGCTCTCAGAACGAGTGGCGATATTAAAAATGAAACACGACAACCAGACGCTAACAATAATACAGGTATACGCACCAACTGAAAACGCAACAAATGAAAAAATCGACTCGTTTTACGAAACTCTACGGGTAGCTCAAGGCCAGGCAGGAGAAAGTGTACTAGTTATAGGGGATTTCAATGCAAAAATTGGCCAGCCGAAATCAGAAGATTATGAGAACTTTACCCTGGGAAAATTTGGACATGGTAACAGAAACGAAAGAGGAGAGAAACTTATTCAATATGCATTGGAACATAAACTATCAATCATGAACACCTTTTTTAAAGCACGAAAAAACCGAAAATGGACCTGGCTCTCTCCTGATGGCAACATAAGAAACGAAATCGATTTTATTCTGTCGAACCACCCCAAAAAGGTAAGAAGCGTAGAAGTATTACATGGCTTAGGATTTCGATCTGATCACCGCTTAGTTAGGGCAACTTATGTACTCGATGATGGCAAAAAGAGCCGAACATCGTTCACATCCCAACCTAAACCACTAAGAACAGACGAGGATATAGCATCATATCTAACGAACCTACAGATCAACATCGGACAGCTTGAAACACAACATGATGAAAACGATATTCAAACTTTAAAACTGGTTAACACTATCAACACCAGCCTTACACGTAGGCCGGAAAATAAAAATAAAAAACTAAGAACCACCGACAAAATACTCAGCGAATCTACCCGAGCTCTTCTGACAAGACGAACTGAACTTCTGAAAACAAAACCAAGAACAAAAGAATCGAAGGAAGAACTGAGCACACTATTTAAGGCTACAAATAGGGCAATTGACAAGGACTACAAAGATCATAGATACAAAATAATTGAAGCCAACCTAAAAAAGTACAGAAGCACGAAAAGAGCATACAAGAAATTAACAACGCACAAAAACTGGATTCAAAACTTAAAAACAAATTCAGAAGAAACCAAGACCAGACAAGACATTATGAACTGCGCTACAAATTTCTACAAACAATTATATGGAAAAACACCAAACTCAACTACATCTAATGAACTTTTAGAAAAATCCCAAGATACAAACAATATAGCACCAGTGGACGAGACGGAAGTCATCAAGCACATCAAAAGTACTACAATACATTTTTGATAATCTGAACTGGCAATCAGAAGGAATAAGAGTCAACCGAGATCGACTTACCCACCTCAGATTCGCTGACGATTTAGTTCTATTCGCCGAAACAAGTAATAGTTTAGAAAAAATGATTAACACTTTAAACATCCAGAGTGAAAAAGTAGGCCTCAAAATGAACGAGAACAAAACAAAAATAATGACGAACAGTCACACAAACGCGATCAACCTAAATGGAAAGCCTCTTGAGTATGCGAAAAACTACATATATTTAGGAAAGCAAATATCATTCGAAGATAAAAATGAAGAGCAAGAGGTCGATCGCCGAATTAACATGAGTTGGAAAAAGTTCTGGTCACTAAAGGAAATCCTTAAAGGCGGATTCCCCCTCTATCTTAAGAAAGCCGTCTTAGATACCTGCATTCTACCTACCCTTACATATGGATGCCAAACGTGGACATTCAATACAAAAATTAAAAAATAATCGCGCCTCATCAATGCCAGTGCGGTACTGCTGTCGAACAGCTCGGTCATCACGGATTATCGTGTACTAGGGCTGCCGGTCGGATATCTCGTCATGCCAGCCTGAACGACATCATCCGGCGGGCCTTTACCACCGCTAACGTACCAGCTATTCTCGAACCGAATGGTCTGTTGCGTGACGATGGTAAGAGGCCTGACGGCATGACTCTAGTCCCATGGGAGTTGGGGAGGCCTATTGTGTGGGACGCTACATGTGTCGACACACTCGCGCCTTCCCATCTTCCTAGGACTTCCGTGAGGGCTGGTGCGGCGGCAGATTTAGCCGAAGATCTCAAGAGGCGCAAATATGCAGGTCTCGACAGAGCCTACACATTTGCTCCCCTTGGAGTCGAGACCCTAGGTTCGTGGGGTACCGAGGCTCTCCGGGTTTTCAAAAAATTATCTGAGCGTCTGGTCGAAGCGACGCGTGACCCGAGAGCTGGTGAGTATCTGGCACAGCGCATCAGCATTGCTATACAGCGGGGCAATGCAGCCAGTGTCTTAGGCACGCTTCCAACTGGTATTGATATGGATCAGTTGAGCTACCTGTAGATTGTTTGCAACAGTTTGCAGATAGCTTAATTGTTTCTATTGTAAATACTAGTTTTAATTTAAATTTGTTATTTGATTGTTATTTTCTTTCTGAATAAAGATGTTTAAAATTAAAACAAAACTGGTTACATGCCAGAGAGCAATGGAAAGGAGTGTACTAAAACTAAGAAGGATACACAGAGTAAAAAGCGAACAGATTAGACGAAAAACTAAAGTTATAGATGCCCTACAATATGCTCTAAAATTAAAATGCCGGTGGACAATGCATATAGTGAGATGCACAGATAAAAGATGGACACTAAATACAACTACATGGGAAGGACCAAGAGGAAAAAGAAGAAGAGGACGTCCTACAAAAAGATGGTTAGAAGATATAACAGCTATTACAGGAACTGAATGGAGAAAGAGAGCAACAGACAGAGAGGCTTGGAGTAAGCTGGAGGAGGCCTTTACCCAAGAAGGGGTTCCGATCAACAGTGATAGAAACAGTAGGGATAGTGATTAAAATGAGATAAAATAATAATATTAATTTTTTTGTTTATTATATATTAAAATTATACAATACAATACAATACAAAAATTCTTTATTGTACACCAGAAAAAAAAAACATTACAAAAAACATTTACATGAGACAAGTACAATGGGCGGCCTTATCGCTTAGAAGCGATCTCTTCCAGGCAACCTTTGGATGGAATGAATTATATTAATATAAGAAAGGCAGGAGGTGTACAAAAAATAAAATAAACAAGAACAAAACAGAATATTGGAAAACATAATTACTTATATTAAATAAAAATAACAAATTACCAATGTAATATACATACACAAAAAAGAATATATATATAATATACTACTTAAATACATAAATAAATAAATAAGATGTACCAATATTCATTCTGACATGAAAAACTCCTTGACGCGAGATTTAAAGACTGGTAAGGATATTGCTTTTCTAGTGGGTTCTGGTAGTGCATTCCACAACCTTATGGCCTGGATAGAGAAGGATTTGTCGTAGAAACTGGTTTTGTGAGGCGGCATATTCAAAACCAGATTTTCTGACGAACGGAGGACACGGGAAGGATGAAGATGAGTATTATGGAGGAATTCAAAACGCTCCTTTAAAAACAAGGGAGTGACAGGGTTAAAGAGAATTTTATGAAGAAGAGAGAGGATATGGGAATTTCGGCGAAGACGGATAGGCAGCCATTTGAGTTTTCTGCGGAACTCCGAAATGTGATCATACTTACGTAGACCAAACACAAAACGTATGCATACGTTTTGGAGCCGTTCAAGCTTATTAAGCTGCTCTTCAGTTAGGTCGAGGTAGCAGACATCGGCATAATCAAGAATAGGGAGCATTAGAGATTGAGCGAGCACAATTTTAGTGGCAGTAGGCAGGAAGTTTCGAAGTCTCCTCAACGAAGCCGCAGAGGCAAATATCTTGCGACTAACCGCATTCATTTGTGGGACCCAAGACATGTCACTATCTATGAAGATTCCCAGATTTTTAACACTTCTGCTAAAAGGAACTACAATGTTGTTAAATTCAATTTTAGGGAGAGTGGACCAGTCAATTTTAGCAGAAGTGCGTGAGCTACCTATAATTATGGTCTGTGTTTTACTGGGGTTAACCTGGAGACCGTAGGCCACGCTCCAATCACGAATACGGATAAGATCGCTATTCGTGCGGTGAATTGCGCAGGCCAGATCTTTCAGAGGGGCTTGGGTGTAGATTTGGAGATCGTCTGCATAGAGATGGTAGGAAGAAGTCAAATTGAGAGTGATCGAATTAATGAACAGTGCAAATAAAAGTGGAGATAGAACACCGCCTTGCGGGACACCAGCGGTGGTGTTACACCAAGACGAAAAAGAGTCGTCAGTATGAATCCGCTGCCGGCGCCCCTGCAGATAACTGCGAAACCAGCCCAACGCCGATGGAGATATGTTAATCGAGCGCATTAGTCCAATGAGGATATCGAAATCAACAGTGTTGAAAGCATTACTGAAGTCAAGGAGAGTAAGGATAGTGAGTTGTCCGTTTTCCATTCCCGATCTGATATCATCAGTGACTTTAACAAGGGCAGTTACAGTACTGTGACCGGGACGAAAACCGGATTGAAAAGGATTTAGAAGGCTATGAGAAGTGAGAAAGGAGCTAAGTTGACCGTGAGCAAGGCGTTCAAGGACCTTGGAAAGGAATGGAAGGATACATATGGGCCGGAAATCTGAAAGAGCAGAAGGCTTGGGTTTTTTGGGTAAAGGAATAATATGAGCTTCTCTCCAAACTGCCGGAACGGTTTCAGAGATGATAGAGAAGTTAAGGAGGTGACTTATCATGGGCAATATCTCCTCAATAATAGGAGTGATCATGTTACGACCGATATTGTCACCTCCCATTGCACTAGAGGAGATAGACAAAATGCTCTTTTTAACATCACATGCGGCGAATGGACTAAAGCTAAACGAAGGATAGTCAGGCAGAGGCAAGGAAGAAAGATAGTTGAGAGTACTAGTTTTGACATTTATATCCATGTTAGAAGTCGAAGAGAAGTGAACGTTAAGTGAATCAATATTAATATTAGATGTACACGCCTCTTGACGTGCCTTGCCAATTCCCAAAGTTCTTAAAAATTTCCATGCTTTAGCTGGGTCAGCATTTGAGAGTGACGAGTGAATATAGCGGCGTTGCGCATCCCTACACATCCTATTGCAGCGATTCCTGGCGAGATTATACCTTTCCTTGTTATAGTCATTAGCACAGCGTTTGAATCTCGCTCTGGCAGCTGCCTTCTTGTGCATAAGGGACTTTATATCGTCCGTGATCCACGGAGCCGGCAGTTGCTTTATTTTGACCAAGCGGATTGGTGCATGAACGTCAAATAAATTAGTCAGGGTGGAATTAAAAGCTGACAGCTTAGCATCGATCGTATCAACTGACATCACTGGAAACCAGTCGACTTCTGATGCATCCGATCTAAGTTTTTCCAGATTCATACCACTAAAATTGCGCTGAAGAATAGTTTTGTGTTTATGTTTAGGAGGGCGAAGTTTATAGGAGAGGAAAATAAGATCATTGTAGGAGAAGGCATCAGCTGAGCACTGGCCGTGCTTAGCAACATGCTGTAAAGATGAAGTGAAGATTAAGTCTAGAAGAGATGGGGTGAGATTAGGAGAGTGATGAGTTGTACTAAGAGGAAGAATATGCAAGTTGCAGGACTGTACTACAGATTTAAGGGCGGATGCACGCGAGTCTTGTTTGACGAGGCAGGTGTTAAAGTCCCCCATAATAATAGAATGATTGTAAATAGGTAAAAGATTTTCCAGGAGTTTTTCGAAAGATGAGAAGTAGTTTATACGAAGGGAAGGGCTGTAGTATACTCCGAGAAGAATTTTAGTGTGAGAGAGGCAAATCTCAATGAAAAGATGTTCGCCAGCATTAGGGGGGGGAGGTTGTACAGACATGCTAACAACTGAGAAGGCAATGTGTGAGCGTAGGAAGATGGCCACACCACCCCCACGATTGCCCGTGCGGTCGTTACGTATAAGAGTGAAACCAGGAAGAGAGTAAAGGGCAGAAGGGAGAGAAGGCTTAAGCCAGGATTCGGAAACAAGAATAGCGTGGAGGTTCTTATTGTCAAAAGAAGCTAACATGTCTGAGAAGTGTGCAGGGATGCTCTGGGCGTTAATATGAATAATGTTAAAATTTTTAGCCACGTCACTAAAGTGAGAAGATAGGGAATCGGGGAGGGAAGGAATGCTCATAAAGCTGTCGGCACTACCAGAACTCGAATCAAGTGTTGAGATTGAGAGGAACACATCACCATCATCTGTGTCACTATGTATAGACATTGAACATAAAGTACTCTAAAATAAATATATACTAATATATAATGTATTAAAATGAAATTAAATGACAAAATAATAAAAAAAAATTAAATATATAAAAACAAAACTGTTACTAACAGCAGATCAACAAATTAATAACAGTACCTGCACTCCATCTGCCAGTTAAACCTGGGCATACGTAACACATTTTAGTTAGACATAAAAATAAGAAAATGAAACAAAAAAGAATAAATTAAACACAGTGACACTTGGCACCAGGCATAGTTGCCAGCAACAATGCAGAAAAGTCAATTAAATTACACAATAATAAAAAAAAAACAGATAGGCTCAAAGGGTATAGCGCGCACGACAAAAAAAAAAACAGCAAATTTTAGGCATTGACATCTCTGATTGACAGTTTTGACAGATGAACCCAAACGTCAGCCATCACATCAGTCATAGGTTAACAAAAAAATGTAAACAAGAAACCTTGGAAAAAAACTAAAAAAAAACTGTGCCGCGCGCGGGTAACGAGTAAAAACGATAATTTAATACATCTACCGCCTCTTCTGCAGTCGGCAATTCGATGAATGATCGAGGTTATTTTCTGGACGAAGAAGATGCACCACCACTGCCGGTCGCGGCTCGCCTAGCCGTCGGGGGCCTGGTCCTCACGGCTGCCTCGCTGGCAGGCTTTCCGGCACCTGCTGGCATCAGCTGGTTGAGCTCGCCGATACTGCATATGCGGTGTCGCTGACCGTCCGGCGTGGCGATATGGATGTAGCCATCCCTTGTCCAGCATGACTTTACACCGTAGCGCTCCCTGGCCGCCATGAACGCGAGATGTCGGGGCCTCGTCAGAAACTCGGACAGAGTGATGCTGCTGCCCTTAAGTTTGGTTTTTGAAAACCAAACTTTATCCCGCACTGCTAGGTCACTAACCTTCACGAGGATTGGACGAGGCCTTTCGCCCTGCGTCGCACGACCCATTCGGTGGCACCTTCTAACGAGAGCTGTTGAGAACTCTGGCATATCTAGTTTCTTACTCAGAGTGGCCGCTACAACTTCTGCTGTGTCCTCCTTGGGCACCTCCGGTATGCCATGCACGAGAACAATCTTGCGGCGGCTCCGCATCTCCTGCTGGTCGGCGTCACGGGCGAGCATCTCCACTTGCTGTTGGAGACTCTTGAGGACACCCACGGTGAATGATTTGAAGGCTGCATAGTCCGCTGTGATGGCTTCCAGTGTTATGGGTGAAGTGGACTTCACCAAGGCTCCCTCAAACTGTGTCATCCGATCATGGAGGGACTGAATGACTTCAGACAATGATTGTTGGCTGTCCATGATGGTGCACAGTGTACTTTAGTTTTGTGCAGTTATGTTATGTTTAATATTTTGGAGATTTCTATTATGGCAGATGGAGCACTAAGGTACTTAAGCAATTTATTGCATTAATTTATTCAGATATGTTGTTAATTTAATTATTTGATTAAATAATGTACAGAGCAAATTTCAATCAGTGTTTTTACACCTACCCGCCAAGGCGAAAAAAAAAAAGAAAATTAAAAAGTAAAATTATTAATTACTATCATATTAGAAGCGATATTAAGTATATATAATTTGATTAATAATCACTGCAATTAATTTAAGCTAAGAAATGCATGTATAGTAATTGAAGATTGGAAATAAATGGGCTTTATTATTATTATTCACATAATATACGCAGGCTCGTAACCTCTTGAAGGTGCGATATAAATAAAACTTCTAAGTCAACGCAATCAAAAGTTACAACTGTTTATGCACACAAAACCTCTGTTAGGGTTAAGCTCGCCTTTGTACATAGATTTTCGTTTTATTTTTATGTTTGTATTTTTGTGTACAATAAAGAATTTAAGAATTTAAGAAAACCTATAGGGTACTTCCCGTTGACATAGAACCATGAAATTTGGCAAGAAAGTCATTTTTGTGAAAAATCGCCCATTTGTTTGCAAAACTGAGATAATTCAGAAAGCCTGCCTAATTTTTCATATTTACAAGCGTCGCATACGATTATTATATCTAATTTAAAAAATATATTGGTTTAATTGATTACTTATTAATGTAATTATATGTATTACACGTGACTGTCATAATCGTTATCAAATCAGAAAATTATTGTGCACTATTCGTGCGGGTTGATTTCTTTGCTGAAGAGAAGAAGTTTGTACGGAACCCTTGATCATCATCAGCCTATACTCCACGTCCACTGCTGGACATAGGCCTCCTCTAATGAGCGCCATAGCGCCCTGTCTTCAGCTTGCTGTTGTGAATGAAAGACTCATCATGACCAAGACTGATTTTTATTTGTTTTCACATGTAATAACTAATAACAGACACCTACCTACAAATATACGACACTTGCCACATCCAGCATCTGCCACAGACACCTACCTACAAATATACGACACTTGCCACATCCAGCATCTGCCACAGACACCTACCTACAAATATACGACACTTGCCACATCCAGCATCTGCCACAGACACCTACCTACAAATATACGACACTTGCCACATCCAGCATCTGCCACAGACACCTACCTACAAATATACGACACTTGCCACATCCAGCATCTGCCACAGACACCTACCTACAAATATACGACACTTGCCGCATCCAGCATCTGCCACAGACACCTACCTACAAATATACGACACTTGCCACATCCAGCATCTGCCACAGACACCTACCTACAAATATACGACACTTGCCACATCCAGCATCTGCCACAGACACCTACCTACAAATATACGACACTTGCCACATCCAGCATCTGCCACAGACACCTACCTACAAATATACGACACTTGCCACATCCAGCATCTGCCACAGACACCTACCTACAAATATACGACACTTGCCACATCCAGCATCTGCCACAGACACCTACCTACAAATATACGACACTTGCCACATCCAGCATCTGCCACAGACACCTACCTACAAATATACGACACTTGCCACATCCAGCATCTGCCACAGACACCTACCTACAAATATACGACACTTGCCACATCCAGCATCTGCCACAGACACCTACCTACAAATATACGACACTTGCCACATCCAGCATCTGCCACAGACACCTACCTACAAATATACGACACTTGCCGCATCCAGCATCTGCCACAGACACCTACCTACAAATATACGACACTTGCCGCATCCAGCATCTGCCAGCAGTCTTTCGCAGATCGTTATCCCACCTGGTCGGAGGGCGTCCTACACTACGTTTGCCGAGTCGCGGTCTCCACTCAAGAACGCGTTTACCCCAGCGGTTGTCGGTTCTTCTCGAGATATGGCCAGCCCACTGCCACTTAACCTTGCTAATCCTTTGAGCTAAATCGATAACCTTGGTCCTCTGTCGCATGTATTCGTTACGAAGATCATCCGAGCTCTCTCCATAGCTCGCTGGGCGACTTTAAACTGGTGGACCAGCCCTACCGTGAGTGTCCACGTCTCAGCTCCGTAGGTCATGACGGGTAGGACGCACTGATTGAAAATTTTCGTTTTCAAGCATTGCGGTATGGATGACGAGAAGACTCGACGTAGTTTCCCAAAAGCTGCCCATCCTAGCTGGATCCTCCTCTTGGCCTCCTTCTCGAAATTGTTTTTACCCAACTGCAGAATCTGCCCAAGGTAAGTGTACTCGGAAACAATTTCGAGAAGGTGGCCATGTACGACGATCCGTCCCAGATCAATGTGGCCATTGATCATGACCTTGGTTTTATCCAAGTTCATGCCAAGACCGATGCGTCGTGAGGCTGAAGCTAGGCCGTCCAGCATCCGGTTAAGCTCCTCCAGCGATTCCGCCATTAAGACTATGTCATCAGCGAATCGGAGGTGTGAGATGTAATCGCCGTTTATGTTAATGCCCTTACCTTTCCAGTCCAGCGTCTTAAACACATCTTCCAACGCGCTTGTGAACAGTTTCGCGTTTCGGGGATATAAAATCCCCCTGTCTCACACCTCTGCGCAGTTGGATGGGTTTGGACTGCTGGCCCTGTACTTGGCCACTCATGGTCGCGCGCGGCATCATAAAGACATCTCAGCACCTCGGTATAACGATAGTCTACTTAGCAACGCTGTAAGGATTCTAGAACAGCCCAGGTTTCGACAGAGTCAAAGGCCTTTTCATAGTCCACAAAGGCCAGACACAGGGGCTGATTATTTTCTTCGGACTTCTGTACAATCTGCCTGTGAAAAACGGTGAGGTTCTGTAGCTCTTGTATAACAGGGGCTCCTCCTGCCTTCAGAAGCTCTGAAAAAATGCCGTCTTCACCGGGGGCTTTTTCATTTTTAAGCTGCCTCAGTGCCATCACGATCTCGTCTTGACTGATGTCTGGCAGTTCGTCGGTGTAGTGGCGTGTCGGTGGCTCTGGAATCATGGTCATCCCTTTGGTCATGAGGGGCATGTGCAGCGTATAAACGGCCATAGAAATCCTCTATCTCGGCAGAATATATTATAATAAAACTTTATTTAGCATACACAAATAAAAACATAGGGAAAGTTCCCTACTTACACTAAACACTACAATAAATGAATTTATTTCCATAAATACAAAAATGTACACTTAGAAACCTCAAATTCTTAAAATAAAACACTGTCACGGAAATAAAGTGATATTTTTGATTTCTGTCCCTTCGGTATGTAGACTAAAGTAAAGAAGCGACGAAGAAACCTTTAGCCTGTTAGTTGTAATTTTTCGAGTTGGAGCAAAACCCGTCCCAAGCTTTTTTATCTTCTAGATAATCTGATATTTTGTAGTAAGCCTTTTTGCACAGAAAAGGTTTGACAATTTGTTTGAATTTATTTTTTGATAGATTTAGCAACTAGAAGTTTTGTTGTAGAAACGTTTTGCTTACATAGACGCTCTATTTTGGTATATTCGCAAAAAAAATGTACAACTAATTGAATGATTGTTTGGTCAGCCGACGGCAGCATCATAACGGCTGTCCAGCACTCCTCGGCGCAGAGCACCGTGGTGGACGGATACCAGGAGCCGGGCGCCTTCCGCCAGGACATCTCGTACGACGCGTCCCGCGACCAGCTCGAGGCACTGCTCAACCGGTCGCACTCCTGCACCCAGCGGCTCGAGTACATGTGTCGGCATTCCAGGCTACTCAACTCACCCAGTAAGTTACTTCCTCTACGACGCGTCCCGCGACCAGCTCGAGGCACTGCTCAACCGGTCGCACTCCTGCACCCAGCGGCTCGAGTACATGTGTCGGCATTCCAGGCTACTCAACTCACCCAGTAAGTTACTTCCTCTACGACGCGTCCCGCGACCAGCTCGAGGCACTGCTCAACCGGTCGCACTCCTGCACCCAGCGGCTCGAGTACATGTGTCGGCATTCCAGGCTACTCAACTCACCCAGTAAGTTACTTCCTCTACGACGCGTCCCGCGACCAGCTCGAGGCACTGCTCAACCGGTCGCACTCCTGCACCCAGCGGCTCGAGTACATGTGTCGGCATTCCAGGCTACTCAACTCACCCAGTAAGTTACTTCCTCTACGACGCGTCCCGCGACCAGCTCGAGGCACTGCTCAACCGGTCGCACTCCTGCACCCAGCGGCTCGAGTACATGTGTCGGCATTCCAGGCTACTCAACTCACCCAGTAAGTTACTTCCTCTACGACGCGTCCCGCGACCAGCTCGAGGCACTGCTCAACCGGTCGCACTCCTGCACCCAGCGGCTCGAGTACATGTGTCGGCATTCCAGGCTACTCAACTCACCCAGTAAGTTACTTCCTCTACGACGCGTCCCGCGACCAGCTCGAGGCACTGCTCAACCGGTCGCACTCCTGCACCCAGCGGCTCGAGTACATGTGTCGGCATTCCAGGCTACTCAACTCACCCAGTAAGTTACTTCCTCTACGACGCGTCCCGCGACCAGCTCGAGGCACTGCTCAACCGGTCGCACTCCTGCACCCAGCGGCTCGAGTACATGTGTCGGCATTCCAGGCTACTCAACTCACCCAGTAAGTTACTTCCTCTACGACGCGTCCCGCGACCAGCTCGAGGCACTGCTCAACCGGTCGCACTCCTGCACCCAGCGGCTCGAGTACATGTGTCGGCATTCCAGGCTACTCAACTCACCCAGTAAGTTACTTCCTCTACGACGCGTCCCGCGACCAGCTCGAGGCACTGCTCAACCGGTCGCACTCCTGCACCCAGCGGCTCGAGTACATGTGTCGGCATTCCAGGCTACTCAACTCACCCAGTAAGTTACTTCCTCTACGACGCGTCCCGCGACCAGCTCGAGGCACTGCTCAACCGGTCGCACTCCTGCACCCAGCGGCTCGAGTACATGTGTCGGCATTCCAGGCTACTCAACTCACCCAGTAAGTTACTTCCTCTACGACGCGTCCCGCGACCAGCTCGAGGCACTGCTCAACCGGTCGCACTCCTGCACCCAGCGGCTCGAGTACATGTGTCGGCATTCCAGGCTACTCAACTCACCCAGTAAGTTACTTCCTCTACGACGCGTCCCGCGACCAGCTCGAGGCACTGCTCAACCGGTCGCACTCCTGCACCCAGCGGCTCGAGTACATGTGTCGGCATTCCAGGCTACTCAACTCACCCAGTAAGTTACTTCCTCTACGACGCGTCCCGCGACCAGCTCGAGGCACTGCTCAACCGGTCGCACTCCTGCACCCAGCGGCTCGAGTACATGTGTCGGCATTCCAGGCTACTCAACTCACCCAGTAAGTTACTTCCTCTACGACGCGTCCCGCGACCAGCTCGAGGCACTGCTCAACCGGTCGCACTCCTGCACCCAGCGGCTCGAGTACATGTGTCGGCATTCCAGGCTACTCAACTCACCCAGTAAGTTACTTCCTCTACGACGCGTCCCGCGACCAGCTCGAGGCACTGCTCAACCGGTCGCACTCCTGCACCCAGCGGCTCGAGTACATGTGTCGGCATTCCAGGCTACTCAACTCACCCAGTAAGTTACTTCCTCTACGACGCGTCCCGCGACCAGCTCGAGGCACTGCTCAACCGGTCGCACTCCTGCACCCAGCGGCTCGAGTACATGTGTCGGCATTCCAGGCTACTCAACTCACCCAGTAAGTTACTTCCTCTACGACGCGTCCCGCGACCAGCTCGAGGCACTGCTCAACCGGTCGCACTCCTGCACCCAGCGGCTCAAGTACATGACATGTGTCAGCATACATTCCAGGCTACTCATCAGCATACATACGCACGTACGTATATATGCTGATGATGTAGGTAGCAGCAATCGTGGAGGCATATTGTTGAGTGCGCGCCGCCTTGTTTAGTGTGCGCCACACTAAATGAATTCCTTCATCAATTCCAGGTGACGAAGCCTCTTTCCATCCGTTCGCGTGGTGGGTGTCCCGCACCGGGCAGCGCATGTCGATGTGGGCAGGCGCGCCCGCGGGCAGTCGCATGTGCCAGTGCGGCGTGCTCGGCAACTGTGTGGACCCCACCAAGTGGTGCAACTGTGATGCGGAGTACACGCACCTGCACCCCGACGGTGAGTCAGACACCCGCGTGCCTGAAGCGCATGTCGTCGTGGGTAGGCGATGTGTGACCCACGATCTGTCCGGCATACGACACACGTGTCCGGACCAGGCTCACTTTAACACTAAGGTCTAGTAATCATCAAGATGTCTCGCCCTTAGAGTAGGGCCTTTAACTGATTCCTTGCCCGCTGCAGGACGGCTCGCCAACAGATCGCACACTAAACTCGCGCCAGAGCGCCAGTGTGTTGTTTTATGCTGTCTTGGTATTATTCAAATTTCAAAAAGCCAAAATTTATTTGCCACGTGGTTGTAGACCTGTGATTGATAATAAAGGATACGCAACAAAATATTAATTATAAGTTTTAGTAGCCTATACACAGTATCTATTACCTAAATTATATAATTCTAAACAATTAAACCTATAAAATATGATTTATCTTTTATTTTATTGTATTGTTTCTAATTAGTTGTCCATTACTGTTGGTACTTTAAAACTCATTTAGTTGTTTGTATGAAATGTAATATTGAATCTGTACTTGTTTAATTGATATTTTGTTGTTTTTATAAATAAATGATTAGTTATTGAACATATTTTATGGTATTTGTGGTTTCATTTCCAAATAAAAAGTATTAAGGTCAAATATCTTGTATAATGTTAAGTTCCGTGGGTAGTGTTTCTAATTATATGTCCACCACTGTATATAGATATATAAATATATAAAATACATATTAATACATACTAACTTTATAAAACTAATGCAAAATAAAAGAACTAGCAATTTATGACTGAAGAATGATAGTATTCATAGACCATATTCTTAAATATAGGAAGAGATTTTGTGTGTCTTATAAATGTATCTTTTATTTTTTCTTTACAGAGTTCCAAGTGGACGGCGGAGACATCATAGAAAAAGAGTTCCTGCCAGTCAAACAAGTTCGCTTCGGAGACACGGGCTCGCATCTTGACGAGAAAGAGGGACGCTACACGCTCGGCCCACTGTTGTGCGAGGGAGACGGTAATATAATTTCGTTCACTTTCTTACCCATGTGGCTTGGCGAGCCGAGCGTGTGTGTAGGCATCCAATAAAAGTTTCTATGCAGTGTTCCGGCCAGCGCCAACCCTCCGCTCCAGGTCCGCTCGTAGCTCTCGCGGGTCCGTTTCCTGGAACTCTTTCCAGCGTCAAGTCTTCATAAACAAGATTCGCCAAGTGCGAGTCTAACTCGCGCGCCGAGGGTTTCAAACATTTGCCAATTATTTGGACAATCAATTTTCTGAAATATTTTAAAAAGTATGAAACTTACAGAAATTTCAAAAAGTGTTTTAAAAAGGCCGAAACGATACCTTTTATTTGATACCCCACATGGGTAGGTACCCCTTTTTGAAAAAAAATTCCCCCCTTTTTGACCATTTTTCAAAAACTAATATTATTACAGACTTCTCTATATTTTTCCTGTAAAATATAGATCGATATCTACAAACGCCTAATACATTGTACGTGGATCGGTCTGCAATCTTCGGAGATAGGGGGGGGGGGGGGGGGGGGGAAGGTCAATTTTTCGACTATTTTTGAAATATTTCAAAAAGTATGAAACTTACAGAAATTTCAAAAAGTGCTTTGAAATGGTCAAAACGATACCTTTCATTTGATACCCCACATGGGTAGGTACCCCACCTTTTGATAAAAAATTCCCCCTCTTTTTGACCATTTTTCAAAAACTATTATTATTACAGACTTCTCTATATTTTTCCTGTAAAATATAGATCGATATCTACAAACGCCTGATACATTGTACGTGGATCGGTCTGCAATCTTCGGAGATAGGGGGGGGGAAAGGTCAATTTTTCGACTATTTTTGAAATATTTCAAAAAGTATGAAACTCACAGAAATTTCAAAAAGGGTTTTGAAATGGTCAAAACGATACCTTTCATTTGATACCCCACATAGGTTCAACAATCTTCGGAGATAGGGGGGGGGGGGGGTATGGTCAATTTTTCGATTTTTTTTGAAATATTTCATAAAGTATGAAATTTACAGAAATTTCAAAAAGTGTTTTGAAATGTACAAAACGATACCTTTCATTTGATACCCCATTTGTCTTCCTAGGTCTCTTTTGAAATTTCAACATCAAAATTTGTACTGAAAATATTCATTTTCATTTTTCATTTATTTATATATATTTTTCTTAAAATCAGTAATGGCGCACGAAATGTATCATTATTTCAATTTTCAAGTTAATAGCTGCAGTAGTTACTGAGATATTCAAGAAAGAGCGGGGACGGACAGAGCGAGACCATAAGGGTTTCAAAACCGATCTTTGAAACCCTAAAAAACGCTAAACAAAAGTAGAAATGCTCGTGATATTTGATTATAAGTTAGCTACTCGAGGTCCGAGCCAGAAGCATACAAAATAACCGACTGTGCCTTCAATAGTAAATAATTTGACAGATCTGTTCAGCAACGCCGTGACGTTCCGGCTGGCGGACGGGCTGGTGCTGCTGCCCACGTTCGACTTGGGCCACAGCGGAGACATCTACTTCGAGTTCAAGACCACCAAGGAGAACGCGGTGCTGCTGCATTCTAAGGTACGCTTACACCCACCGGCGAACTGGGATACTGCTACTTTAGCGCTGCACTGCTGGTATATTTCATTTTATTTATGTTCGCAACCTTATATTCATTATATTCTTTTTCTTTTTTCAAGTTTATTATTATTTAACATGAAGGCATTATGCAGAAGATAAGATATCACGCTGAGATATAACCTCATGGAGCTGTTACGAAGGTAGCCTTGACATCACACGCATAGCATGGATAACATACATTGTACAGTGGACATCTTGCCCACTAGATAAAGGGAAAACAATTTACTGAGTAAGAACCACAGATATCAGAAATAAAGGAGATATGAAAAGGGGGCGTGGCCGGTGTCGCAGCAATATGCCCAAAAACGGAACACATTGCTCGCGGCAGTAAAAGTATCATTTAGTTGAAGTTCGAACGTTGGCTTCAACGGATTAACGTATTCTGGTAAAATGCCGTGTTGTTACATAGTAATTTGTAAAAATAGAAGTGAAATTAGGAACTTTAAGTCAAATGGAATCACATACCATCGGTAAGTACTTAAAATAATATGTTTTTCATACTAAAAACTTAAAAACAAATTCATGCTGATTGATTTCTTGATCTCTCTACTTTTTTACTATGTGACTGAACGCCAGCCGCGATAATGTTGTAAACTGTTTACAATGCTTGCTCTGTACCTATGACTATTCGAACGTTGAGTTCCAATACCGCAATGTATAATTAACACAGTGAAAGTACAGAATACGATCAACCGCGAGGTACGGCCACTGCTCGTAGACGTGATTTAGTGATGTGCCCCGAGTTGTTATTTGTCGATAAAGATTGACATTTTTGATACCTATTATGTATTATATTGACGACCTAACCTTAAACATTTGGATTTAATGTGTACAAATATATATTTTGTGTATAATAATAAGTACTATTACTACAAAACAGGCCTTTAATAAATGTCAGGCAGATATTTGGAGTATTATTATTGTAATGAATAATAATAAGTAATATTTTGGGTCTTAGATTTTGACTGTTGTCTTTGTGCTTATGAACTCTGCATAAAGCAAACAGGAATAGATTAGTGCTACAAACAGAGGACCAAATTGGTGGCCATTAGAGCGGAGTACGATATGTTCGGCACATTTTGACGATATACTATGTTTGAAGTCCTTAAAAAACACCTATTAATTTTATTTTAATTTTGGTTCGTAAAAATAATAATCAAGTACTTATCGTTTTACGTTTTCTCGACAAACAATCCCTATCGTAAACGCCTATTATTGCGACTGTAGTGGTGCTGTACGGACATCACTTGTAACCTAGTGTGCGAACCAATAGTTGCACTATACGCGTTGTGTGCATGACAAGCACACAACGCGAAGTATTGTTTCTATTTTGTTTACTGTGTATGCGTGAGCTTTTAATGCGACACCAGGTTTCGGTACTTAGCGCATAGGATTGGCATCTCTCTAGATCTCTGTAGTAAGAACTGTCTGTCACTCGAACCCGGAGACAACTAGGATAATTCCCTGATAAGGAACACTTCACTTGTACTTCGTACATCCTGCAATGTACTGAGTAAGAACTGTCTAACACCAGAACCCGGAGACAACTAGGATTATACCCTGATAATGAACACTACACTTGTACTTCGTACATCCTGCAATGTACTGAGTAAGAACTGTCTAACACCAGAACCCGGAGACAACTAGGATTATACCCTGATAATGAACACTACATTTGTACTTCGTACATCCTGCAATGTACTGAGCCTCCATGTGTACTGTTGACAGAAACATCCCTGCAAAATGCATATTGTGCTCAGGAAGCCACCCTGCTAGCTACAAGGGTTGTCAAGTATACAGGGAAGTTTTTGCCAGAAAACGATCGACAAACAAGTTGAAAACGCGCCCGAACGTAAACCAAACTGATGTGGAAGAGAGCCCAACGTTGCGTAATAAGAGTAGCAATACAACTATTAGAACTACGACTGAGTGTGACGACATTTTAAAATACCTAACTGCTCAAAGTAAAATGCGTGATCTGACTGCCACTGAATGCCTACAACTTTACAGTGAGTCTGTTAAGAATGGAAAAAACAAACATAAAACACAAGAAAAATTGATAAACCCATCAGAAAACAACTTTAAATCTATAAAGTCGCAAAGAACACACCAGAGAAACAGCGGTAACAACACAAAAACCCAGATAATATCAGTAGAAAAGCCAGAGAGTAGCCTGAAACCTATAAACTCACCAAGAACACACCAGAGAAACAACAACTATGACGACACAAAAACTAAGAAAACATTTGCAGGAAATTATGGAGGCAACCCACAGTCTCAAAGGACTTTTTACATAAAAAACGCAGGCTATGAACCTAAGACAAAACAAATTACCGAAACAGAGGACGAAAATGCTCCACGAGAACACAGACTAAGTCTAGAAACGACCATACAGACACAGACAGAAAGAATTGACCAGCTAATCACACAGCTAAGCACAATGATGAACCTTATCGTCACACTCATCAGTAAACTATCATAATGACTTCCCTACGAATGGCTATATGGAACATAAATGGCCTAATGCTAAACAAACAAGAACTTAACGTATTATTACATAATGAAACTCACCTCAATCACAAAAAAAGCTTTAAGCTGGACAACTACAAAGTTTACTGCACAAACCACCCGGACAACACCTCACATGGTGGTTCTGCTGTGATTATTAAAAAGAATATCAAGCATTACTAACACAGTCAGTTTCAAGAAGACTGGATGCAAGCCACAACTCTAACCATAAATGAGAAAATGGGTCCCATCAACGTGAGCGCCATCTATTGCCCACCCAAACACAACCCAAAACAGAACATGTTTGACCGCTACTTTCAGAGTCTAGGAAACCGATTCATAAGTGGCGGAGACTGGAACTGCAAACACACCCATTGGGGCTCAAGATTGACAACTACAAAAGGACGAGAACTAAAAAAGAGCATTGACAATAAGCAACTTATAGCAATAGGAACAAACAAGCTAACATACTGGCCAACTGACGCTAACAAAACTCCTGATCTTGTTGACTTTTTCATTATAAAAGGCCTGTCGCACCTGTACTTTGACGTAGAATCGTCGCTTGACTCCGTTTCTGACCACTCGCCAATAATAGCTACCTTTAGCGCATCAGTAATATACAAAGAACCGACATCAACCCTATATAATCACAAAGCTGACTGGGAATCATTCGCAAAGTATTTGGAAAGCGAAACAGACCTAAAATTAAAACTTAAAACATAAGAAGACATAGAAGAGGCCACTTTCTACATAACGAACCTAATACAGGTAGCTGCATGGCGTACTACACCGGTTCTTAGCAACTTAACCCCAAATAACAATATCCCGATGAAAATAAGGCACAAATTGGCGGAGAAACGGAAGCTACGAAGGCAATGGCAAACAAGCAGAGCACAATCAGATAGGTCAAAATACAATAAAGCCTCTAGGGAACTAAAAGAACTCATACAAGAAAACCAAAACGAGACTTTCCAACAGAAGCTACAAACACTCTCTGTCTTTAAGAAGGACAATATGGAAAATAACAAAAGACTTCAAAAGACCTTTAAATCACGTTCCCCCTTTAAGAAAAAGTGCCGAGACACCATGGGCCAAAAACCAAAAAGAGAAAGCAGAGTTGTTTGCCGAACATCTTAGTGAAGTATTTACTCCAAATAAGTCAAACATGATGGAATTTGAAGATGAAGTAGATAAGATACTTCTGAGTGACCAGCAACTATCGCTACCTATGACACTAGTTACTCCCAGAGAACTAAAGAGAATGATATGCAAACTAGAAAACAAAAAAGCTCCAGGCTTTGACCTCATAACGGGAGAAATTCTTAAACAACTGCCAAAAAAACCCATAGTTTTTCTAACAATGTTATTCAACGCGATACTCAGATTACACCACTATCCAAAGCTATGGAAGATATCAACAATATGCATGATGCGCTTGCCCAAAGCGGGAAAACCGCCAACTGACCCCAGCTCATACAGGCCCATCAGTTTAACACTACACTTGTACTTCGTACATCCTGCAATGTACTGAGTAAGAACTGTCTAAAACCAGAACCCGGAGACAACTAGGATTATATAGGCCTCCTCATCGATTTCGATGATGGCGACCCTAGACATTAAGGATTATTATTTCTATCATGAGCCCTAATATGGCTCGCTAGACCGAACTTGGTCTTGAATACTCTACGACATGTATGGCAGTAGAGTTGGCCCGCGGAGTTATAGGTGTACGTGTAGGAGGGCTTAGGTCTCTCTTTTCGTATCTGGCGTTTCGCGTCTATTGTCTCGAGGCGTGCTTCCTCGAATGCTTTAATGCTGGTGTAAATAGTAGATCGCCAAGATGACCTACGGGAAGCAAGCTTCTCCCAACACACCGGGTCAATATCGCAAGCGGTGAGGTTTCTTTTGAACACATCCTTGTAACGCAGATGCTGACCGCCGTGTCTCCGATTACCCTCCGTCATCTCCGAATAAAAGACAGCCTTAGGTAAGCGACGATCATCCATGCGGAGGACATGCCCACACCATCTAAGTTGCCGTTGCATCAGAAGTGCTTCTATGCCGCACATTCCGGAGCGACGTAGAACTTCAGAGTTAGGAATACGGTCCTGCCACTGGATCTTTAAGATGGATCTTAGACACCTGAGGTGGTATGTGTCAAGCTTTTTTATGTCTGGCTTATAGAGGCACCATGTCTCTGCGCCGTATAATAGGACGGGAATGATTAGCGCCTTATAGACACTTACCTTCGTCTCCAGCTTGAGATCATGGGATTTCCATACACGATCATTAAGTCTCCCAAAGTTGGCAGCGGCGTTTGCAATGCGTGATGGTATCTCCGAAGCCAAGGTGTTATCGCGTCGAATAGTACTTCCAAGATATTTAAAGTGACAAACCTCTTCCAGTGGTTTCCCATCTAGATTCAGTGTAATTGTGTCAGCATGGCTTCCTCTTGGTGACTGTTTGAGGATTTGAGTCTTGGAAGCACTAATAACAAGTCCAAATCGTTGACAGGATATATGAAGTGCGTCGACGTAGCTTTGGAGATATTGCATACTGTCGGACATGAGGCATACGTCGTCAGCGTAAAGTATCTCCAGTAAGGAGATTCTTTGGATTCTGGATTTGGCTTTAAACCTTGTTATGTCAAACACGCCCTTTTCGGTTCTAACATTAAGTTGTATTTGGTTGCCACAACATTTCAGTGCATCGCTCATGACTACCGCAAAGTATATGGCAAAAAGTGTGGGCGCCACACCCTTGCTTGACTCCACTTGTGATCGAGATCTCTTCAGAAAGTTTGTTCTCATGCTGAACCTGCGCTTTCATGCCAAAGTGAAATTGGCGAATAAGGTTGACAAACTTTTTGGGATACCCTGATTTTTGGAGAATAAGCCAGAGGGCCTCACGTGGAACTCTATCAAATGCTTTCTCGAGATCGACAAAGCACATGTAGAGGGGCCGTTGGTGTTCGAGGCTTTTCTCCTGGAGTTGCCTTACAACAAAGATGGCATCAATCGTTCCTCTGCTAGGACGGAAACCACATTGGGTTTCAGGGAGGTTCTGTTCAGCTAGTCTGCTAAGGCGGGCATTAATGATGTGTGCGATGATTTTACCGGCACTGGATAAGAGTGATATACCTCGGTAGGAGCTGCAATCAGAGACATCCCCCTTCCCTTTATACAGCTTACAAATGACCGAGTCTCTCCATTCCTGTGGAACCTGTTCAGTCTCCCACACTTTCAAGGCAAGCTGGTACAGCCTGTTGACTGTATGTTTTCCGCTGTATTTGTAAATTTCTGCTGGAAGTCTGTCCATTCCTGGAGTCTTTGAGTTTTTGAGACGATTTACTGCCTTCACAAACTCTTCGAAAGTTGGTGGATCATCTAGATGTTGTTGGATTGGCAGTTCTTTAAGCGAGTTAATATAAGGCAGGTTAACACTGAGCGTATCAGGGTTAAGAACATCATTAAAGTGTTCAGCCCATCGCTTTAATACAGAGTTCTTATCCGTAACTCGATGTTGCCTGTCTTTCGAGTAAATTGGAGCTGTTTTTCTTACCCGTGGCCCAAAAATAGTTTGTATACCTTCGAAGAACTTGCCAGTTTGATGAATATCTGCGTAGTGCTGTAATTCAGCAGCTTTATTTTTCCACCACTTATCCTTTAATTCGCGAACCTTAGATCTTAATTTATGATGGGCTTCCTTCTTACTGCGTGCATCCGTTGATTTAGAGTTGAGTTCATGTCTGTACCTGTCCACAAGAAGTCTGATGTCAGTGTCAGATGCATCAAACCAGTCTTTGTTACTCTTTTGCTGCTTGCCAACTGTGTCTAAGGCGCAGGTATGTAGGTGTTTTGCGAGAAATCGCCACTCATCATCTATTGTGCCAAACTCAGTCTGCGTAGCACAAGCAGCAAATTTTGTATCCAAAGTATTACCTAATTCTGGTGAGGTGATAAGTCTTGAAAAGGCTAGTTTTGGTGGTACTTTGTTAGGTGCTCGTCGTGGAGCTTTAAGTCCTAGGCGCATCTTAGACCTGATAAGACGATGATCAGTCCAGCCCAGCGCTCCACGCATTGCTCTCGTAACGAGAACATCACGGAGGTCTTTACGGCGAACGATGACATAGTCTAGAAGGTGCCATTGCTTAGATCTGGGATGCATCCACGAGGTTTTGTATTTGTCAGCAAATCGGAAAAATGTATTTGTGATACAGAGATCGAATTCAGCACACAACGACAAAAGACGTGAACCGTTGTCGTTACATTTTCCAACGCCATGCTTGCCAAGGACACCGTTCCAGAGGTCGTAATCGGTGCCAACACGAGCATTAAAATCTCCCAACAAAATAATCTTATCGTGTTTGGGAACACTTTCAAGAGCTTGACGAAGTCGTTGATAGAATACCTCTTTGTCCTCGTCCGGTGAAGGTAGGGTAGGAGCGTAGGCACTAAATAGGTGGACGAATTTGTTGTGCGCGAGTGGTAGGCGTAGAGTCATGAGGCGGTCATTGACACCCTTAGGTAAATCACTCAGATCTCTCACCAAGCCATTACGAATGGCAAAACCTACGCCATTCCCCGCCTTCTCACCGACAGGACGTCCGCTCCAGTAGTAAGTATAACCGCCAAGTTGTTCACAAAGCTCTCCACAATCGCTCAAGTGAGTCTCACTAATAGCTGCTATGTCAATCTTGTATCGAGCCAGCTCTCTGGCAATTAGAGCAGTTTTTCTTTCTGGACATAAGTTACGGTCATTATCCAATAAAGTTCGAACGTTCCATGTGGCTATGCAGAGTTGTTTGGTTGTTATCTTTTGCTTATGTGTTTGTATCTTTCGACCGCGTTTGTCGATGTCCAAGCGCCCGCGGTTAGGCACTTAGATGATGGTTGAGACGGGCTATGTTTAGGCCACCTTTTCTAGACCCCTCCTCTGTGCAGAGGAAAGCAGAGCGATCCTAAATAGGGCTGCTTTGTCACCAGTCGTGCTGCCGAACCTAGAGTCCCGCCTCGGTCGACCCCGGGAGCGACCACTCTCTCCTGGCCGCCTACGTGCAGGGTGTCAACTAAGGCCTTGATACATCGATACCTCAACCCCACCGTCTTCACCCCATCGCCGCAGGACTTTTATAATGCTCGTATCCGTTAAGAATATCTAGGGTCATCTGCGCGTGAGTTTATTTATAGTGGACGAGCGGTTGCGCGGGTACAAGTCCACTTCACTCGTCCCTACCTCTGTGACCCAATGGTCCGGGGGGCCGGTACAATCGGCAGAGGTCGAGATGCAGCGGGAAGGCCGTGTGACACTACATGGACTCTGTCAAACGCCCTTAGGGTTTACCGCATTACCCAGCTACATCAATAGTTTGAGTAAGTTTCATGTTGATGCAGACTTTGATGTACGGGAGTCGTCCGGTTTGCTTTTCTACAGGTGTACGTAGACGGTGTGTTTGGCCGACGATAGCTAGAGACCCCTACTGTCAACCTTAAGGCAGTACACTATGCCTATGCGCCTCGCCACCGAAGGTGGTCTGCGTAATGGCCGAGGTTCTTGCACTATGCGGAGGTCAGCCGCGAGGACTTCAGTGCTGCGAGGCAGTAAAGTCCCCCCCCAACCAGGTTTAGCCCACGAGCCGATGTGGTTTCCAGGGTGTGGCCGCTGCGTGCAGTACAGCTACGGGGAGCCACTGGTGGGAGTTTACAGGTTATCGACGCTTTTTAGATCTCATCCCCTACCTGTAAAGGTCGGCTCAGGGGTAGAGACGTCGATATCCCGCTACACCCCACTAGGATTATACCCTGATAATGAACACTACTCGTACATTGTACTTCGAACATCCTGGCCACTCGCAAAAAAAAACAAGTATTCTTTAAAACATGACATCAAAATACAAAATCTAAAAGTATACGGTTGTAAACACTAAAACTGTATGAGATATAAATCTTAATGTCCTCATGTTTTCAATTGTTACTTTCCATAGTAGGGATAGCCCGCCGCACGCTGTCCACCGTCGACAAGGGCACGCATGCCTATTACTTTCCATGGCAGGGATAGGGTTGAACCCTACGCTCCACCGCGAAACACTCGGCAGCACCGGTACTACCCCAGGAGCGTCCCCGCCGCACGCTGTCCACGGTCGACAAGGGCACGCATGCCTATTACTTTCCATGGCAGGGATAGGGTTGAACCCTACGCTCCATTTTAACCATACTTTAGTTAGGCGCTATAATTTATAAATCAATAGTTGTAACGTTTATAGGGCCCTATCGTGGGTTTAAAATGAGAAAGTCGATAGGGACGTTAACATAAAATATTTATTAAGAAAAAATGGGTAGTGAGTCTATGGCCCGCCTAATTTTCACTTAGCCGTACGTCGGCACTTCCCTGTAGCGGTGGCTTCTGGAACGCAGGCCGCAGGTACGGGTCCAGGAGCGAATTCCGCAGGGGCAGGAACCAGGGTGTCGAATGGTGGTGTCCTCCAAGTCGGCGAAGGGGAGAGAAGAGGGTCCCACGTCCGCCGAGGGAGTACTGCACCAGCCTTCACAGGAATGAGCCCAAGCGTGGCTTATGGTGGACTGATGAATGAGTCCAAGCGTGGCTTATGGTGGACTGATGAATGAGTCCAAGCGTGGCTTATGGTGGACTGATGAATGAGTCCAAGCGCAGCTTAGTTTAAGCGTAGGTCTGGTTCAAGGTTCCAGGGTAGATGTGGTTCTGGTTCTGGTTCCCTGGAATTAATGTTCAGGATTATAAAATGTGTCGATCAATATATTTTTCCCGTTCTTGACCGCCGCTGGTGATACCAAGCTACGAGGGAGGCCGGATGATAGATCGTATGATGTGTGGCGGTCAGAACGGGGTTAAGCAGATCGGAGTTTACATAAGATGAAAATTAAATGTACCTACGTAGGTAGGTAGTAGATAGGCATACGCACACAGACGCGCGTATTTACATAAGCAGGCACACGGCATGTAGGTACATAACATATACATTATGTAGCTTCATCATTACTGAATTACTGCTAGCTAATAAAGGTAGGTAAGCATGGTACCTAGGCACAGCGTAAGTGGCTAGTGTAAGAATAAAACAGATAAATGAATTAAATTAAATGCAACATCAGCGTAAGGCGCTAAGGCAAGCGTAAGTAGGTATGTAGGCATCGAGTGCAATATGAAGTTGCTACGTGAATACCTATCTAAGTACCAAGTCTAGGTTCTGTGGATTAAGGCACAAACACTGAAATGTTATCCTAGACATTGAAGTACATAAATTAAAATAACAATAGACGCCTAGGACAATTCCTAACAGCTATTTAATAATTGTGTGCACTTACCCAAATTCGGGGATTAACTACACATAGTATGTTAAATAAAATGTGATTACTCGGTAGCTGAGGCTACATCACTTGATACGAAATTCCTAGTTAAAATCTAGGTAATCTTGAACTTGAACGAGAGACGTGCGTCTCTTCGTTAGAAAATTTATTGAATGGTGCTCGGTACGGCCCGGAGGGGTATTTAAGTGAGCGCTAAGACAATGGCCGCTTCGCGTTCCTATCGCGTGACGTAGCAAGTCAGACCACCCGCGGTGCGCTCACGCCATTTCATCGACCAATGAGAGCCTTTGTTATGATTTCTGTCTATTGTTCTCTTATGTAGTACTGTCAGCCGCAAAATTGTCTCACTATTATTTGTACTGACATTCGCTTAGTTATTACTCAGCAGGTAGCTCAGCAATAAATTGATGAATCGCGTATAAGTATGCAAGAGCCGACCTGTCGACAGGAAACCTGTCACGGAATGAGGAACAGCTACTTCGTGTGTGCAGGCGACTTGGTGATCGCAATACAGGTGTTCTTAGACCTGTGTTGCGATCAGCAAGTCGCCTACCGAGCGTGCTAGCGTGCTGATTATGGCACAACCCCGTTATTGGGCGTTCAACAGTGGAGGTAAGAGTGCTTGCTGCGCACACTTTTCTCGAACCAAGCGAACTCTCGCACACACAGCGAGACACTCGTATCAATACAATACAATACAAAACACTTTATTGTACACCAGAAATAGAACATTACAAAAAAGACATATTACATGAGGCAAGTACAATGGGCGGCCTTATCGCTTAGAAGCGATCTCTTCCAGGCAACCTTTGGATGGAAAGAACTATATGAATATAAGAAAGGCAGGGGGTGTACAAAAGATAAAATAAACATGAATATAACAGAATATTGAAAAACATAATTATATTAAATAAATAAATAATACTAATTACCTAACCCAATATATTTACACATAAACTAGATAAACACATAAAAGAAAAAAAGAAAAGAATATAATATAAATATAATATACTACTTAAATACATAAATAAATAAATAATTTGTACCAATATTCACAATTCTGACAGGAAAAACTCCTTGACACGAGATTTAAAAACAGGTAATGATAATGCTTTTCTAATGGGCTCTGGTAGTGCATTCCACAACCTTATGGCCTGGATGGAGAAGGATTTGTCGTAGAAACTGGTTTTGTGAGGTGGCATATTCAAAACCAGATTTTCTGACGAACGGAGGACACGGGAAGGTGAGAATTATGGAGGAATTCAAAACGCTCCTTTAAATACAAGGGAGTGACAGGGTTAAAGAGAATGTTATGAAGAAGAAAAAGGATATGGGAATTTCGGCGAAGACGGATAGGCAGCCATTTGAGTTTTCTGCGGAATTCCGAAATGTGGTCATATTTACGTAGACCGAACACTAAACGTATACATACGTTTTGTAGCCGTTCAACCTTATTAAGCTGCTCCTCAGTTAGGTCGAGATAGCAAACATCAGCATAATCGAGAATAGGAAGCAAGAGAGATTGAGCGAGCACAATTTTAGTAGCAGTAGGAAGAAAGTTACGAAGTCTTCTCAATGAAGCAGCGGATGCAAATATCTTGCGACTCACCGCATCCATTCGAGGGACCCATGACATGTCTGTATCCATGATGATTCCAAGGTTTTTAACACTTCTGCTAAAAGGGACTATAACGCTATTGAATTCAATTTTAGGGAGAGTGGACCAGTCAATTTTAGCAGAAGTGCGAGAGCTACCTATAATTATGGCCTGCGATTTACTGGAGTTTACCTTTAGACGGTAGGCCATGCTCCAATCACGAACACATCTAAGATCGGCATTAATGCAGTGAATCGCGGTGGACAGGTCTTGCAGTGGGGCTTGGGTGTAGATTTGAAGATCATCTGCATAGAGATGATAGGAAGAAGTTAATTTAACAGAGATAGAATTAATGAACAATGCAAATAAAAGCGGAGTAATACGCCGCCTTGCGGTACACCAGCAGAGGTGTTGCACCAAGACGAGAACGAGTCGTCAGTACGAATCCGCTGCCGGCGCCCCTGCAGATAACTGCGAAACCAGCCAATCGCTGATGGAGATATGTTAATAGAGTGCAAAAGTCCAAGAAGGATTTCGAAATCAACAGTGTTGAAGGCATTACTAAAGTCAAGTAGTGTAAGAATGGTTAGATGTCCGTTTTCCATTCCCGATCTGATATCGTCAGTGATCTTTACAAGAGCAGTAACAGTACTGTGACCGGGACGGAAACCGGATTGGAAAGGATTTAGGAGGTTATGAGAGGAGAGGAACGTACTGAGTTGGCCGTGAACAAGGCGTTCAAGAACCTTAGAAAGGAAAGGAAGAATAGATATGGGACGGAAATCTGTAAATGAAGAGGGCTTGGGTTTTTTGGGAAGAGGAATTATATTGGCTTCCTTCCAGACCGCCGGAACGGTTTCAGAGAGAATAGAAAAGTTAAGGAGGTGACTTGTCATAGGCAATATCTCCTCAATAATAGGAGTGATCATGTTACGACCGATATTGTCACTTCCCATTGCGCTAGAGGAGATGGACAAAATGCACTTTTTAACATCACATGCGGCGAATGGACTGAAGCTAAACGAAGGATAGTCAGGAATAGGCAAGGAAGAAAGATAGTTGAGAGTACTAGTCTTGACATTTATATCCATGTTGGATGTCAAAGAAAAGTGAACGTTAAGTGAATCAATATTAACATTAGATGTACACGCCTCTAGACGTGCCTTGCCAATTCCCAAAGTTCTTAAAAACTTCCAGGCTTTAGCTGGGTCAGCATTAGAGAGTGAAGAGTGAATATAGCGGCGTTGAGCATCCCTACACATTCTATTGCAGCGATTCCTGGCGTGATGATACCTTTCTTTGTTTATATCGTTAGCACATCGTTTGAATCTCGCTCTGGCAGCTGCCTTCTTCCTGCATAAGGGACTTGATTTCGTCCGTGATCCACGGAGCTGGCAGCTGCTTTATTTTGACCAAGCGGATTGGTGTATGAACGTCAAACAGATTCGTCAGAGTAGAGTTAAAAGCTGACAGCTTATCTTCGATCGTATCAGCCGCCATCACTGAAAACCAGTCGGCCCTAGATGCCTCCGATCTAAGCTTTTCCAGATTCATACTACTAAAATTGCGCTGAAGAAGAGTTTTGTGTTTATATTTAGGTGGACGAAGTTTATAGGAGAGAAAGATAAGATGATACGAGAAGGCTGATGCCTTCTCGTACTGAACATTGTCCGTGCTTAGCAACATGCTGTAAGGATGAGGTGAACATTAAGTCAAGAAGGATGGGGTAAGATTAGGAGAGTGATGAGTTGTACCAAGAGGAAGAATATGCAAGTTGCAGGACTTATCAACTGAGTGAAGGGCGGATGAACGCGAGTCTTGTTTGACAAGGCAAGTGTTAAAGTCTCCCATAATGATCGTGTGACTGTAGATAGGTAATAGGTTTTCCAGCAGTTTTTCCAAAGATGCGAAGAGAAGGGCTATAGTAGACCCCTAGAAGAATTTTAGTATGAGAGAGGCAAATCTCAATAAAGAGATGTTCGCCAGCATTCGCTGGAAGAGGCTGTGCAGTCATGCTTACAATTGAGAAGTCAAGTCAAAAAAGTTCGGCTACTAGTATTGCGTAGAGGTTTTTGCTGTCAAAAGAAGCTAAGATGTCTGAATAATGTGCTGGAATACTCTGGGCGTTTATGTGAATAAGGTTGAAATTATTTGCCACATCACTAAACTGTGATGACAGTGAATCGGAGAGAGAAGGAATGCTCATAAAGCTGTCTGCACTACCAGAACTGGAGTCAATTGTGGAGATCGAGAGGTACTCATCATCATCACTGTCACTACGAATAGTCATTGGTACAAGTAAATATAAGTACAAATAATAATAATAAAAAGATATACAGTAAAATTAACTACCTAGTCTTTATCTAAAAGTAGATAATATAAACAATACCTGCACTCCATCTGCCAGTTAAACCAGGGTATTAACACAAAAGTGAACATAAAAAAAAACAATTAAATAGTACAAAACTAAATCACTCAAAAGAAAATAACAGCTAATACAGAAATTTATGCACGTAGAAATTACCTACCCTAACAGATCGGCTCAAAGGACTAAGGCTCGCACAAAAGACAATACAACGACATTGACATTTTTGTTTGACAGATAAAACAAAAAGTCAAACAGACACTGGCAGTAAAATGACAAATCAGAAATATGTCAAGAATTTTCATAAATGAAAAGATCAAAACATACCTGGGGTACAAGGGAGACTCCAAGATCTTGTCTCCCAAGCCCACCTAACCTGCACGTGGTGTACCCTGCTAGATAACGAACTAGGCTCTGGTGAAAATATCAACATTCTTCATAACTTGATAACTCATATTTTACTATTATTTTCCATTACTTGACACTGGCAGAAAAGAGTCCAACCAGACTTATATTGCCATTAACTAAGAATCATCATCAAAACATACCTAAAAAAACAGCTAAATTAAAGTGTGCCGTGCGCGCGCGGGTAACGAAAAAAAAACGTTGACTACGCCAGCTCTGTCCTGCGGTCGGCCAATCGTTCGATAAGTAGGCGATATCACTTTTTGGACGAAGTTGATGCCCCATCGCTGCCCGTCGGAACTCGCCTAGCTGATGGGGGCCTGGTCTTCGACACCGGCGCCGGTACCGCGGCTACGCGGCCGGCAGGCTTTGCGGCACCTGCTGGCGTCAGCTTGTTAAGCTCGCCGAGCCTGCAAATCCGATGTCGCTGGCCGTCCGGCGCGGCGATGTGAATGTAGCCGTCCCGTGTCCAGCATGACTTCACGCCGTAACGCTCCCTAGCCGTCATGAAGGCGAGGTGTCTTGGCCTCGTCAGAAACTCAGACAGGGTGATGGTACTGCCCTTAAGTTTGGTTTTTGCAAACCAAACCTTATCCCGCACAGATAGCTCACTAACCTTCACGAGAAATGGACGAGGCCTTTCGCCCTGCGTCGCGCGACCCATTCTGTGACATCTTCTTATGTGAGCCGTGGAGAACTCTGGCAAGTCCAGCTGCCCACTGAGGGTGGATGCTACAATTTGTGCAGTGTCTTCCTTTGGCCCTTCTGGTATGCCATGCACAAGAACAATTTTGCGGCGGCTCCGCATCTCCTGGTGGTCGGCGACAATGCTTTGAAGGCTGCATAGTCTGCTGCGATTGCCTCCAGTGTAGTGGGGGACGTGGACTTCACCAAGGCTCCCTCAAACTGAGTCATCCGGTCGTGGAGGGACTGAGTTGCTTCAGACAAAGGTTGACTTTCCATCGTGTAGTAGTGCAGTGTTATCAAGTTTTGTCAAGAGATGTGTTTCTTGATTATATGGAGATTTTGACTTTGGCAGGTGGAGCACTGAGGTACTTTATCAATTTATTGCATTTATTTACTTAAAAAGGTGTTTAATTCTATTTTAATCAATAAATACAATATAGAGCCAAAACAAACAATGTTTTCACACCTACCCGCCTAGGCGACGCCTACAACTCGTATCATATCGTAAGAAACTATAATTTGATGTCATCTTCCCAGGGTCCTCAAGACTACATAAAGCTGTCAATAATCGGAGGAGATCAGCTCCAATTCCAATTCCAAGTCGGAGACACGCCGCTCGGAGTGTCGGTGGAGACCAGCAATCGGCTCGCGGACAACAACTGGCACTCCGTCTCCATCGAGAGGAACAGGTGAGCACTGTTACTGTGGACTCCACTCGACTACATAATGCGATCAGGTCCAGTTCGAAGTCGGAGACTGCTGTCGGTGAATTTTGGACACAATACAAATACAGTTAGTGTGCTCGCTATTCTCTCACTTTCATTTTCAAAATCAAAATTAAAAATTCTTTATTTCCTTAAATACAAAAATGTACACTTAGAAAAATGACAAATTCTTAAAATAAAACCATACGCACCAACCGAGACACAATTATTGGTACACATACACTGAACCGCTGGTCGGTAATACCAATAGAGTGCCGACCACATGCGGCGCAATCTGGGCGGACGGTTCACCTGCCTCGCGGGAAACTACTGCATGCAACTTACCCGACCCGTCACTGTGACGATCTTAACAGGAGCCCCATACCTAGCAGTGGTCTGCTCGTCCTGGAGTGGAATCGAGATGGTGGGATCAGGTCACGAAGTTCCTATGTGCATTCTCCGAAATGTATCCTATAAAGGATCGAGACAAGCAACCTTACGGCGCGGCGGTGATCGAGGCTTTGGACCTTAGTCTCTGCGAGGTACTGCTCGTCAAAGATTCTGAAAGATCTTCGTTCTATCGAGTCCAAGGCTGCAAGCTGGTACTTGGCCGAGCCGTCCCAGACGTGGCAGCAATACTCCAAACCAGACCGGACCTGAGCTTGATTAATGGATAGAAGCTATCCCGGTTTGAAGTATCGCTTAACCGTGTTTAGTATTTCCTAAAATCATACGTTTTAGTCCTTGGACCACTATGGCTATACTCAGCGTTTCTAGTACACGTGTTTGTAGTCATTGAAACTATCAGGCGGGTGCTAGCTTACTGAGCGTCCTTGGACCACTATGGCTATACTCAGCGTTTCTAGTATACATGTGTTTGTAGTCATTGAAACTATCAGGCGGGTGCTAGCTTACTGAGCGTCCTTGGACCACTATGGCTATACTCAGCGTTTCTAGTATACATGTGTTTGTAGTCATTGAAACTATCAGGCGGGTGCTAGCTTACTGAGCGTCCTTGGACCACTATGGCTATACTCAGCGTTTCTAGTATACATGTGTTTGTAGTCATTGAAACTATCAGGCGGGTGCTAGCTTACTGAGCGTCCTTGGACCACTATGGCTATACTCAGCGTTTCTAGTATACATGTGTTTGTAGTCATTGAAACTATCAGGCGGGTGCTAGCTTACTGAGCGTCCTTGGACCACTATGGCTATACTCAGCGTTTCTAGTATACATGTGTTTGTAGTCATTGAAACTATCAGGCGGGTGCTAGCTTACTGAGCGTCCTTGGACCACTATGGCTATACTCAGCGTTTCTAGTATACATGTGTTTGTAGTCATTGAAACTATCAGGCGGGTGCTAGCTTACTGAGCGTCCTTGGACCACTATGGCTATACTCAGCGTTTCTAGTATACATGTGTTTGTAGTCATTGAAACTATCAGGCGGGTGCTAGCTTACTGAGCGTCCTTGGACCACTATGGCTATACTCAGCGTTTCTAGTATACATGTGTTTGTAGTCATTGAAACTATCAGGCGGGTGCTAGCTTACTGAGCGTCCTTGGATCACTATGGCTATACTCAGCGTTTCTAGTATACATGTGTTTGTAGTCATTGAAACTATCAGGCGGGTGCTAGCTTACTGAGCGTCCTTGGACCACTATGGCTATACTCAGCGTTTCTAGTATACATGTGTTTGTAGTCATTGAAACTATCAGGCGGGTGCTAGCTTACTGAGCGTCCTTGGACCACTATGGCTATACTCAGCGTTTCTAGTATACATGTGTTTGTAGTCATTGAAACTATCAGGCGGGTGCTAGCTTACTGAGCGTCCTTGGACCACTATGGCTATACTCAGCGTTTCTAGTATACATGTGTTTGTAGTCATTGAAACTATCAGGCGGGTGCTAGCTTACTGAGCGTCCTTGGACCACTATGGCTATACTCAGCGTTTCTAGTATACATGTGTTTGTAGTCATTGAAACTATCAGGCGGGTGCTAGCTTACTGAGCGTCCTTGGACCACTATGGCTATACTCAGCGTTTCTAGTACACGTGTTTGTAGTCATTGAAACTATCAGGCGGGTGCTAGCTTACTGAGCGTCCTTGGACCACTATGGCTATACTCAGCGTTTCTAGTATACATGTGTTTGTAGTCATTGAAACTATCAGGCGGGTGCTAGCTTACTGAGCGTCCTTGGACGACTATGGCTATACTCAGCGTTTCTAGTATACATGTGTTTGTGGTACATTGAAAGCAATTAATTTAATTTGTAATTGTTTTTGTGGGAATATTGGGCCGTGAACTTAATAAAGTGACAGGAGATTCCCGCTTCAGGTCGTTCTTGGTGCAAAGGATTGGCATCGCTATTCAACGAGGTCATGCTGCAAGTATTCAAACAAGCTCCTTTGCACCGGGAATGGCCAGGGGCGGGTTATTTTATAACTAAATTTGATATTGTATAATCAATATTCAAGTGCATTATTAGATGGATATACAATATATACATTAATATTTGTAATTAAAAGACGAAAGATATCCTACAGTGTAGTGCATCGTTTCCGTGTAGACAAGTGTCCTGTCAATCTTCATGTTTTATGATCTTATTGATTTAATTTGTAAGTTTAATTTGTTAAGTTGTTTGTTTTCTGTTAATTAGTTAGAGCGACATAATCGTATTTTGATCAAAGCTTATAAAATCTCAGTCATTCAGTAATTTTTAAGGTTGTGACTTCTAAGTGAACGCAATCAAAAGTAACAGTCGTTTATTGCCAAATAATTGGAAATTTCCTAGAGAATCACATTAAGGCTAACAAAATAAGCGCTTAGAGAAGTCAACTTTTATATTATATACAGCTTTATAAATAGGTAGTAATTATTAATAAATAAGGTGTTATTGACTGCTGTCAGATGCTGAATGCGGTAAGCTGAAGACAAGGCGCTATGGCGCTCATTAGGGGAGGCCTATGTCCAGCAGTGGACTAATGTAGGCTGATGATGAAGGTGTTATTGATTTTATTCACTAGCGATCGTGTAACGCGGTTGAAACGTTGAGGTAAAGAATACAAAAACTTAAACGCGAAACTTAAAAAGTTTTATACACTTATAATTTGTGTCCACTTGTGGAAGACACACGTAAAGGCAGACCAAGTTCCCTCGTTTTAGAGATCAGGACTGTCAAGTATGTTCCTTAACATGTTCCCACGCTCCTCGGCTGCTGATACGCTCCTCTAGTTTGAGCCGAGCTATAACCATAAGAATAAATGCTATAACTCTATATATAATCCTTGCAGGAGTTTCGTTTAGTTGTGTTGTTCAGTTTGCAGATAGAGAGGTCGCTGCTGCGCCAATGTTTACAAGTGCTCCGTAACCGTCTTCAAGTAAAAATATATAAATACAACGTTCCAAGTCCCGAAATAGTGATAATACCGAATATCTATCAGTGCCTACCTGCAAAACCTGTTATACTCTCAGTCCTCCAAAACCTGTTATACTCTCAGTCCTCGTGTGAAAACATCCAAAAACTGTTGTGTGTCTGTGGCTGTTAGTGAGTGTATTTTGACGAAACTAGGAGACAATTGGACGAAAACACCACCCAAACCTCAAACACAGAAGGTCAGTCAACAAGAATATCGCTCAGACAATCACCAGAAAACGAATCCCTAATATTATCTACGTCAAAATAACCTCAAAAAAAGTTTGGACTAAATCACTCATAAAAACGCCATCTAGCGAAGACTTGTAAAACTAGCCGGGGATCTATAGATCCTGACCAAAGAGAATCCAACAAGCGCCGGCGCGGCGGCGCGGCACTGCCGCCCGTAACTACTCGCATAAATATCCATCCGCCGCTAGAGGGCGGCTGCAGTCACCAAAATGGAAAAAAATATGGAAGTACTTCAGAATATTCAGCAAGAAATGTCACAACAAAAAATGGACATGAAAAATATGGAAGAAAGAAAATTCAATTAATAAGAACATAAACGAAAAATTCACACATATGGAAACTAAAACAAAGGAACTGGAAGAAAAAATTTATAAACAGGAAAGACAAATAAACTTTTTAGATAAACAAAACAAATAAGAAAGAAAAACCTCTTACTTCTGCAGAAAGACCTGGACAACCTTTACAATTATTGTTCCGTAAATAAGCTAGACCTTAACGTTCAGAAATGCTACTGCATTTCCTTCCATAGAACGTCTCCTCCTTTTTCTTTTAATTATAAAATCAATGGCAAGGATCTTACTCGAACGAACACTATTATAGACTTGGGAATTACTCTGGACTCTAAATTATTATTCGATAAGCATATTAAAAAGATCACGGCAAAAGCCATGAAGACACTAGGTTTTCTTCTGAGAGTAACTAGAGATTTCAAATCGCTGAAGACGCTCAAAATACTATACTGTTCACTAGTTGGGAGTAATCTGGGATATGCCTCCCAGGCTTGGAATCCTCAATATAATAAATATATTACCCAACTAGAGAAACCGCAAAAGAAATTCCTCAAGTTCATTAACTTCAAACATAAGATCTTTATTCCGGAGTATATTGACAGCTGTAAACACCATCATCTGTTGCCCCTGGAAAGCAGGAGAGAAGCCGCGGATTTAACACTGTTACACAATATATTATTAAATGTAGTTGACGTCCCCTCACTGTTATCTGATATCAAATTATCGATACCGTCTGGTCGTTCCTCTCGCAGAACCGATCTTAAGCTGTACTTCCCGACGTGCTCCACTAACTACAATAACAACTCATTCCTGCCTCGCACAAGACGTGCTCCACTAACTACAATAACAACTCATTCCTGCCTCGCACAAGACGTGCTCCACTAACTACAATAACAACTCATTCCTGCCTCGCACAAGACGTGCTCCACTAACTACAATAACAACTCATTCCTGCCTCGCACAAGACGTGCTCCACTAACTACAATAACAACTCATTCCTGCCTCGCACAAGACGTGCTCCACTAACTACAATAACAACTCATTCCTGCCTCGCACAAGACGTGCTCCACTAACTACAATAACAACTCATTCCTGCCTCGCACAAGACGTGCTCCACTAACTACAATAACAACTCATTCCTGCCTCGCACAAGACGTGCTCCACTAACTACAATAACAACTCATTCCTGCCTCGCACAAGACGTGCTCCACTAACTACAATAACAACTCATTCCTGCCTCGCACAAGACGTGCTCCACTAACTACAATAACAACTCATTCCTGCCTCGCACAAGACGTGCTCCACTAACTACAATAACAACTCATTCCTGCCTCGCACAAGACGTGCTCCACTAACTACAATAACAACTCATTCCTGCCTCGCACAAGACGTGCTCCACTAACTACAATAACAACTCATTCCTGCCTCGCACAATGCATAACTATAATACTAACTACTCACAAGTTGATCTATTTCACGCCAACCAAAATATATTTAAACACACAGTATCCAAGGTCTTTTTTTCAATTCTCAGCAGTAGGCAGTAGGTATGTAATACATTAAACATTAGGTACACTAACAGCTATTCATATAGATTTATTTATTTTTTATTATATTATATTAAGTAGTAAATATTTGTTATAATACATGTATTTTATTTATAACATAAGGGATGTAGGTGCTATGCTACGCAACTCTTCAGACCAATATTTTCTCCTGATATTTATTACTTACCAAAATAAAAGGCAAACCACTCTAAAATTGAGTTTGCTCATTTAATTTAAATTCATTTGTTTTCTCTGAACTCTTTGTATTTAACTTTATCAGATTATGTGAATGTTAGTTTAAGCATTTACGTTCTATAAGCGAAAACTCTTAAGCCGGTTGCAGACCGAAAACTAAGCTATGTCAAGGCTTAACTAAGCTATGCCAAGCAAGCTAGGCTAAGCCAAGCTAGAAATAAATGGCGTGCACACCAACAGCTAAGCCAAAGCTCAGTCAGTGTTGCGTAGTTCAATTAGACGGACGACGTCGCTCGCCATGAATATAATCGATGAAGAAAGTTCCGATGATAAATACGTTACACATAGAAAAAGAAGATTAATACTGACTTATTATTATTTAATCAATAAATTGCTCCATAATCGCTACTAAACGACCGTGTGTACGACAAAGAACACTGGACAGCACTGGCGAAGGATGTGCAAAGGGTGTGCGGGGAAAGCGGGAGGGGCTTAGCTTAGCTCGTGTAGCTGCGCATCGGCAAACACAACTAACTTAGCTTCGCATATTTTAGTTAGCTCACATAGCTTAGTTCGCATAGTTTGCGGTCTGCACACAAGTATGGAAAACTGCGTCAGCTATGCGAGCTAAGCTAAACTAACTTAGCTTAGCTCTTGGTCTGCAACCCGTATTAAGCTTAAGTTATACCACTACTGTTACTACTTATTTAAGTTTTTTATAAGCTGTTTGTTTTCCACCTAAATAAATAAATAAAATATTGTATTCTTCGGGATGATCGAAACTGGAAAAACTATGAGGAGCTACAAAACTCAGTGCTTAACATCATAAATAATTTAATGAAATTCCAATGTGAAAAATGGGAGATAGAGGCAATAGCTAGGCAAGGAAAACAAGATGATGATAAGACTAGACCAGTCATAAGAACACTCACGACGACGACCAGAAAACTAGAAATACTTAAAAATAAAAAAAATCTTGAATAATACTAATATACAGTGGTGGACATATAATTAGAAACACTACCCACGGAACTTAACATTATACAAGATATTTGACCTTAATACTTTTTATTTGGAAATGAAACCACAAATACCATAAAATATGTTCAATAACTAATCATTTATTTATAAAAACAACAAAATATCAATTAAACAAGTACAGATTCAATATTACATTTCATACAAACAACTAAATGAGTTTTAAAGTACCAACAGTAATGGACAACTAATTAGAAACAATACAATAAAATAAAAGATAAATCATATTTTATAGGTTTAATTGTTTAGAATTATATAATTTAGGTAATAGATACTGTGTATAGGCTACTAAAACTTATAATTAATATTTTGTTGCGTATCCTTTATTATCAATCACAGGTCTACAACCACGTGGCATTGATTCAAGCAATTTCCTAAATTTTTCTAGCGGGATTGAATTTCATGCTTCTACAAAAGCTTCGTAGAGTTCGTTGTGACTGGAGTTACGTTTGTTTGAGACTTTTTTTTACCACATGCCACAGATTTTCTATGGGATTTAAATCAGGGCTATTTGCAGGCCAGTCTAAGACGGAAATACGCTGTTCCCTAAGAAAATATTGTACACTGTTGGCAGTGTGTTTAGGGTCATTATCGTGCTGAAAGATCCAGGTTACAGTTACAGGTTACAGTTACGTTACAGGTCAGAGTAGGGAATCATTGTCTCTTCTAAGATATTTTTGTACTGCAGTTGATCCATTGTACCTTCAATCTTACGAACGGCTCCAACTCCACATCCAGAAAAACATCCCCATACCTTGATATTGCCGCCTCCGTGCTTGACTATGCTTCTAGATAATTAAAAGCATGGTTCATTGGACGTCTAACGTAGCGCTTTCCGTCTGAATTTACCATGTTTATTTTAGTTTCATCTGAGAATAAGACTTTTTTCCAATTCTGGACCGTCCAATTGACATACTTTTTAGCGAATAATAATCGCTTCTCTCGATGTTTCTTGGTAAGAAGCGGCACCTTTCCAGAAACCGTTCCAAACAATTTTGATTCCACTAATCTACGACGTACTAGTCTTGACGAGACATTTCTAGGGTCATCAGGCGAAAAAACTTCATTTTTAATTTGGTTGGAGTCTTTAAACTGGTCTTTCTTAGCAATACGTACGATTAGCTTATCTTCTCTGGGCGAAGTTTTCCTCGGTCGAGCCTTTTTAGGAATATTATCAATAGATCTGTGTCTTTTGTAATGGTCAATAGTATTGAAAACTTTCTTTACCGAACATTTTAAATGATTAGCTATTCTCATGTAGGTACGTCCATTCTTGGTCGATGTGCAAATTAACAATTATTTGCCTAGTTGACGCGTCACAACTTTTATTTTTGCCCATTTTGAACAAAAAATTGTAAACGGATTTTCAATTTGATGGTCAATTGCCAGATGCAATTGTTTTGGCAAACAATAGAAAATAGCTAAGAAAGAAATTTTATTTTTTTAATTTCAAAAATGGAATGTGCCGTGGATGCTTTTCTAAAGTGTTTCTAATTAGGCGTCCAAGAGGCCAGTAACAGAAAATAAGCTATGTATGCTTTATGTATGTAATAAATAATTAAATATAATAAAAATAGTAAATACATTAATTGAATGAAACGTATTACTATATAATAAGATTAAGTATGTGGAAATGTGTATTCTTATTGACTTGTAAATGTATAATTTTACCAATAAAATCTTGTATCTTATGGACTAATTAAAAAACTTAAAACTATGAACTCACACCTTGTAATGAGCACCACCACGGGGCCACGGCAGGTCCTACTCGATGGTTATCCTAAACTCCTTATTACTAGGTAACTTGCCAAGTTCATACTCGAAGGTAATAAAAGGTCTGACTTGGCCCTTCCTGTGATCTCAACACTTTTTACGGCATAAGTATTACCTGACGAGACTTGGCATAGTACAGAGTGGCCCATAAGTCCTTTGAAATTTAAATTTCGAATAAAATTCAAACGGTGTGCAGGAATGGCGCGCGGGGTACGGGGGAAGCACCAACGGTCTTTCGGAATTCAGTCGCCATGGAGCGTTTCACCGGTGCGGACCGTGCTTTTTGTGTGCGCGAGTTTTATCGCAACAATGATTCTGCTACCGTTGCGCGGCGTAAATTTCGAGAACATCACAATTTACGCAACTTTAACGACACTCCAAGTGTTCAAACGATTAAGAATTGGGTTAATAAGTTCGAGGAGAGCGGTTCTACGTGCTATGTGGCAATGATCGAGAACTTTTTTACACCAGAGTTGCAGAATTTTTCAGGCTTTAATATGCGGACCTGGTTTCAACAGGATGGAGCAACTGCCCATACCTCTAACACCGCTATGCCCGTCGTCCGTCAACTTTTCCCTAGTAAAGTGATCTCTCGAAGAGGAGATATTGCCTGGCCACCACGTAGTCCGGATCTGACCCCAATGGACTTTTTCTTATGGGGTTATCTTAAGAGTAAAGTGTATGAAACCAACCCGCGGTCAATCGTTGTCTTGAAAGAAAATATTCGACGAGAAATGGCAAGCATTACAGAACTTACTTGCCGCGCAGTGATGGACAATTTTAGACGTCGCTTACAGGAGTGCCGCGATTGTAACGGATTACATTTAGATGATGTAATTTTCAAAAAATAATTCCCATTTTATTAGAATTACTTCAAAATAAAAACCTTTATCATATTGTAATTAGTTTTTTTTATATGTTTTTTTTACATTTCAAAGGACTTATGGGCCACCCGGTATTACATTACCTGACGAGACTTGGCATAGTATTACATTACCTGACGACACTTGGCATAGTATTACATTACCTGACGAGACTTGGCGTAGTATTACATTATTTTTTTTATTCAGATATAACTTACTTCTATCCAGGAAAGAAGCTCGCGTGGTAGTCGACGGAGCTCTCAAGAACGAGATCCGAACTGGCAAAGAGCCGGTACGAGCATTGCACCTCACCACCGGGCTGGCGCTGGGCGCAGCGCTGGACAGGAAGGACGGGTTCGTGGGCTGCATGCGCGCCTTGCTGCTGAACGGACGGCCCGTAGACCTCAGGGGACATGCGGCTAGAGGTACTGCACACCTATCATCTATGTCATTGCACCTCACCACCGGGCTGGCGCTGGGCGCAGCGCTGGACAGGAAGGACGGGTTCGTGGGCTGCATTGTTGCACAGTGCGCCGGAAGCGATCCGGAGCTGTGCAGGATAAGGCTGAGAAGGGTGTCAGAGAGCGCGCGGGACAGGTGGGGCGGTGTCTGGGGTTCAGGCACTGCGCTGCTGCAGCGGTGCCGGGACACGTTTGGTACAAACGTAGATAGCTTTACTTCGTATCACTTGTACGGGGACTCGAGGAACCTACTCAACAAGACGAAAGTCGCGGCGAACGAAAAAGGTCATGCTTATGTGTGGCTTAAGTATGGGAAGATCCACACCCGCAAGAAGGACACATCTCCGGTGATCATAATTAACAAGGAGTCTGATTTAAACAAATTACGTTAACCTGATGCTATAATTCAGGTACCTTGTTATTTTTACTTTTATTCTATTTTTTATTTTTATATTTTGTAAAAAAAGTTGTCTCTTCTAAGCTCGTTTCTCGTACAGGCATAATATTTTATACATTTTACCTACATGCTAAATTTTGTACATTTTGTACTTATCGTTTTACGTTTTCTCGACAAACAATCCCTATCGTAAAAGCCTATTATTGCGACTGTAGTGGCGCTGTACGGACATCACTTGTAACCTAGTGTGCGAACCTATAGTTGCACTATACGCGTTGTGTTACTGACAAGCACACAACGCGAACTATTGTTTTTATTTTGTTTACTGTGTGTGCGTGAGCTTCTACTGCGTGCATAGGATTGGCATCTCTCTAGATCTCTGTGGTGTATACATACTTACTAGTGGTTTATTTTCCCCTTCTTCCACAAGTGAACAAAAAATTAAAGTGGACAAAATCAATAGCATCTTATTTCTTGATAAAACTATTCATAAACTTTTTTATAGTATTAAATTTGACTTGTCTAAGTGCTTATTTTGTAAGCCTAAGACGAAATAAACGTTATTGAATTGAATTAATATCGAAGATTACACAAGACATACAACTGTCGGAGGCAAGGCGCCGGCGCCGGTGATGTGGACCAGGTCGATCCGGTCCTGGGCAGTACTTAGGTAGTTGTTGTGATGACCTTCTGTTCCCGAATGAGCGGTTGCAGCAAGTGGTATTGTTGGCAGGTCTGTACGGCGTGTCCGTGGGCTGCGTGGGGAAGTGCTCGTCGTCTCCCTGCCTCAACAACGGCACGTGCCTGGAGGGGTACGACTCGTACTCGTGCGACTGTCGCTGGACCGCCTTCAAAGGGCCCATCTGTGCGGACGGTGAGTTACCAAATGTTGCTGTACAAAAAGCGTAAGACAGAGGTTGATCTACCCAGGGTTGGAACTGGGGATTTATCTCGTTTCATGAGGTGGGGACAATGCGGTCTGCGCATGCCTACGCGCATTATCCCCTTGTTGTTGTTTGACCAGGCGCGAACCAAGCCAACTCCTTGAAGCAATGGAGCCCCGGAGTTGTTCCACTGAGACGTGTTCTACAAGTGTTCATTTGTTTCCAGAGATCGGCGTAAACCTCCGTCCAAACTCCATAATAAAGTATGACTTCCTGGGGTCGTGGCGCTCCACCATCGCGGAGCACATCCGCGTGGGCTTCACCACCACCAACCCCAAAGGGTTCCTGCTAGGATTCACCTCCAACATCACGGGAGAATACCTCACGCTGATGGTCTCCAACTCGGGTAAGCCTCAACTCTGCTTCAAATCTTCTTTACCATGTGTTCATCATCAGTATCAGACTGCCTACTGACTTTTCGCTTGTTCCTGGGCTGATCGCGTCTCTCTTGGTGTTTCGTTGATCGCCACGGCTCCTTCCGCGTGGTATGTGTCAAATGGAGAACAATATGCATATCGAAGATTGATATAAAAATGTTTTTGTTTTAAAATATTCGCGCTCGAAATATTCGCGCTTCGAAATAAGATTTTGGCGTCCTCAAAAAAACTAGCTGTAAGAAGGGAAATTGAAAAAGCAAAAAACAAATCTAAATGTATTTGGAATGTAGTAAATAGACATACAAACAAAAAGGACATAAAATCTATTGACAAACTGAAATTGAAAATAAACGACGAAATAGTTTCTGACGCTCAAACGATTGCTGACATTTTTTCTGATCAATATGATATAAAACTAGAGGACACTAATAATGATGATAGCGGTTTAGCTTTGACATATTTAAATAATTGTACTAATAGGGTAAGCAATGACATGGAATTTGATTTAACTAATAAAATTGAAATTAGAATTATTATACAAAGAATGCAAAATAAACAATCGTATGGTCATGACGAAATCCCAATATCAGTAATAAAGAATAATATTGATTTGTTAGCTGAGCCACTGTCAATATTTTTTAACAACTGCCTTGTTTTGAACCTTTTCCCCGACCAACTCAAAATAGCCCGCGTGATTCCTGTTCATAAAAAAGGGACAAAGAATGATCCCAAAAACTACAGGCCCATCTCTTTATTACCCGTCCTTTCAAAAATTTACGAAAAACTTATTAGAGACAGACTAGTACGTCATCTTAACGTCAATAAGATCTTGAACGATCGACAGTTTGGGTATCAAGTAAATTTAGGAACTGTGGATGCTATAGATACTTTGTTATACGATGTTGTGACTAATCTTAGTAAGAAAATGAAAGTAGCCGGACTATTCTTGGATCTTTCGTCTGCCTTTGATATGATAGATCATAACTTATTACTTAAAAAACTGGAACACTATGGCATTAGAGGGAATACTTTGGCTCTCTTGCAGTCCTATCTGAGTAATCGGAAACAGATCGTAGAAATTAGATCAATCGTTAACAAAAAAGAAATTGCAACTAAATCTAAAGCAGTAATGATTAAAAGAGGAGTACCTCAGGGTTCTATACTGGGACCTATTTTTTTCGTTATCTTTCTTAATGATATCACAAATTATATAACTTGGTCGATACCTAATATTGCGTTAGTTATTTATGCAGATGACACGAATGCTATTATCCCGGCCAGTAATCTACAGGAACTCAGCACCATCATGCACCATACAATTTTAGTGTTTAACAAATGGTTCGAGGCTAACAAACTCAAAGTAAACTTTAATAAGACAAATGCTATGCTGTTTAAAACGACCACTCGTCAACGGGATACGATAGACTTAACTTTTAATGAGGTAAAGGTGAAAGTATCTAGTAGTGTAAAATTTTTAGGTGTACATATTGACAAATTCCTTAACTGGAAAAGTGAACTAGAAGCAGTTGTAAACTCCTTGAGTTCGGCATGTTACGCAATTAGGAGCCTTCGGGATGAGGTGACAATCGACCAACTTAAAATGGTTTATTACGCTCTTGTTGAATCTAAGCTAAAGGTATAGCATCAAATTCTGGGGGGGTAGCTATAAATATAATATCAGCAAGGCTTTTATTATTCAAAAGCGCGCCATTCGCACAATGGTTAGAATACCTCAATGGGAATCCTGTAGAGAACATTTCGCAAACCTAAATATTTTGACTGTACCTTGCCTATACATCCTGGTAACGCTAGTAGATGTAATTAAGCACCCACTCCGATACGAGACCACGGAGCAAAAAGTAGAACGCCTTACCACAAGGAGGAAAGATATGAGCACTCCCTATCGACCTACCCTTGAGGTTTCAAAACATTGCTGTAGATATCAAGCTGTAAAACTGTTCAATGCATTACCTACTGACTTAAAAACTATGGACAATACAAATTTATTTAAATTGAAATTAAAGGAAATTTTGTTAAAGGGGTGTTACTACTCTATAGATGACTTTATTAATGCTGACATTGTATTATAATATATTTTTTTCTCACATCTTTTTTTTTATGTACTGATCCAATACTGCTGTTATTATTATTGTTATTCTCTGAATTCACAAATGTTTGTTATTTTATTGTTATTGATTCTTTGTAAACTTGTATGTAACTACTTTGATTTTAATTATTTTTTTGTTTTTGTATGACGTGTTGTTATATTTTATTAATTATTTGACTGCATGTAATTATTTATAAAATTTCAGATACAATTTAATATTGTTAATGAATAAACATTATGAATTATTACCTATGTCATATTAAACACTAGACTGACCAGCATTACCTATGTCATATTTAAAACCACTAGATTGACCAGCATTACCTATGTCATATTCAAACACTAGACTGACCAGCATTACCTATGTCATATTCAAACACTAGACTGACCAGTATTACCTATGTCATATTCAAACACTAGACTGACCAGCATTACCTATGTCATATTTAAAACCACTAGACTGACCAGCATTACCTATGTCATATTCAAACACTAGACTGACCAGCACTACCTATGTCATATTTAAAACCACTAGACTGACCAGCATTACCTATGTCATATTCAAACACTAGACTGACCAGCATTGCCTATGTCATATTCAAACACTAGACTGACCAGCATTACCTATGTCATATTTAAAACCACTAGACTGACCAGCATTACCTATGTCAAATTCAAACACTAGACTGACCAGCACTACCTATGTCTCAAAACCACTGGACTGACCAGCATTACCTATGTCATATTCAAACACTAGACTGACCAGCACTACCTTTGTCATATTCAAACACTAGACTGACCAGCACTACCTATGTCATATTCAAAACCACTGGACTGACCAGCATTACCTATGTCATATTCAAACACTAGACTGACCAGCACTACCTTTGTCATATTCAAACAATAGACTGACCAGCATTACCTATGTCATATTCAAACACTATACTGACCAGCACTACCTATGTCATATTCAAACACTAGACTGACCAGCATTACCTGTCATATTTAAAACCACTAGACTGACCAGTATTACCTATGTCATATTCAAACACTAGACTGACCAGCATTACCTACGTCATATTCAAAACCACTGGACTGACCAGCATTACCTATGTCATATTCAAACACTAGACTGACCAGCACTACCTATGTCATATTCAAAACCACTGGACTTGTGGGATGTTGTCGAGCCTAGCGATTGGAATTTGAGTAAAACACTGCTTCGGTCTCGATACGTTACTACAATCCACAAAATAAAAGGAAGCTTATAACAGTTTTTGCACTTTATGAAAGTCTACGGACACGGCGCGTACAGGATTAGGTTACGGAGGTCGTTTGCGCGGAAAACTAAATGGCGATCGGACGTGCGTGTTGTGTCGAATGGTCGCCTCGTCGCTCTGCCGGGCGAGCGGCGCGCGCGGCTGTCCCGGCGCCTCTGCCCGCGCTCCCGCGCCTCGCCCCTCAGCTCTCCGGGTTGGACACCGGTTTGTGGTGCAGCAGTGAGGTGGCTTGTGGCGCCACATCACCCCCCTTTGGAGACTGTAAGACCTGCCGAAAAATAATTAGGAAATCTGACTTTGCGGCCGGATTTAGTAGTTTTTTCCGGGCGTTGACCATCAGGGTTTTCGATTGTTATCCGTTTCGGCATTGTTGTGTTCGTGTCTGGTTCGACTGTAGTGTATGCGGGTTTTGTTCGATCAATGGAGACTGACACTGGCCTTTTGTTTACTTCTACTGTGATGGTTTTATCTGTTCTGCTTGTGACACGGTATGGTCCGGTATATAGTGGCTCTAACGCGCCTCGTAGGGCGTCCTTTCTAATGAAAATGTGTTGGCACGATTTGAGGTCTTCGTGTACAAACACAGATTTCGTAGAATGTCGTGAAGCTTCTGGTGGCTGTAGGTTCGACATGTATTGGCGTAATTCCGTGATGAAGTCTGGCGGTGTGAGTGTTCTTTTGTGTGATGTTTGGAAAAACTCACCCGGTATACGTAGAGGCTCACCGTATACCATCTCTGCCACAGAGCACTGTAGATCTTCTTTTCAGGCTGTTCTCAACCCGAGCAGAATCACGGGCAGTGTGTCCGTCCAACTCCGCTCGCCGTGAGCCATGATCGCGGCCTTCAAAGTGCGATGGAACCTCTCCACCATTCCATTAGCTGCGGGATGGTACGCGGTTGTGCGGCGTAACTGGATTCCACATAGATCTGCAAGTGCTTTGAAAAGGTTGCTTGTGAATTGTCTGCCTTGGTCAGTCGTGACAGTTTGAGGGCACCCGAATCGAGAGATCCACATCTCGTAGAATGCCTTGGCGACGGTCTCAGCTGTGATATTCTGAAGAGGTCGTACTTCAGGCCAACGCGTGTATCTATCAACTGCTGTCAGACAATACTTGAAATCATGTGATGATGGAAGCGGGCCGATCAAGTCGATGTGCACGTGACTGAAACGTGATTTTGGCAGTGGCAAATCTCCCAGAGGTGATGACGTATGGCGCTGTACTTTTGATTTCTGGCAAGCTTCGCAAGTTTTAACCCAGGTACGGCAATCCTGTCGAACTGAGGGCCAAACGAATCTATCGGTTACCAGCTTTGTTGTTGTTTTCGCACCGGGATGGCTCATTGAATGTACAGTGCTAAAAATCTTACGACGCAGCTCCTCTGTTATGAAAGGACGAGGCCTCGAAAGAGACACATCACAGTATAAAGTAATGTTTGTACCTGGTACGGGTACTTGTTCCAACTTCAATGATGATGATTTGTTCGTGATAAGGCTGCGGAGCTCTGCATCATTTGCTTGCGCATGGGAGATTTGTTCCAGGCTTGGAGGTGATGCTACAGACTCGATGCGAGATAATGTGTCCGCGGTAACGTTGTGCTTTCCTGATATGTGCCTTACATCCGTGGTGAATTGTGACACGAAGTCTAGGTGATTATATTGCCTCGGCGAGCACTTCTGTTTGTTCTGCTGGAACGCGAAAGTAATTGGTTTATGGTCCGTATAATTATAACAAAATGTCTCCCTTCGACCATGTAACGGAAGTGTTTCACACTTTCATATATTGCGAGCAGTTCTCGATCGTAGGCGCTGTATAACTGCTGGGACTTATTTAGTTTCTTAGAAAAGAAAGCTAATGGCTGCCACTCCTCCTACTTGTACCAATCGTTCTATCCGTGCGTCTTCTCGTCTCTGGCTCCTAACTACTTGTACCAATCTTTCTATCCGTGCGTCTTCTCCTCTCTGGCTCCTAACTACTTGTACCAATCGTTCTATCCGTGCGTCTTCTCGTCTCTGGCTCCTAACTAAACTACTTGTACCAATCTTTCTATCCGTGCGTCTTCTCGTCTCTGGCTCCTAACTACTTGTACCAATCTTTCTATCCGTGCGTCTTCTCGTCTCTGGCTCCTAACTACTTGTACCAATCTTTCTATCCGTGCGTCTTCTCGTCTCTGGTTCCTAACTACTTGTACCAATCTTTCTATCCGTGCGTCTTCTCCTCTCTGGCTCCTAACTACTTGTACCAATCGTTCTATCCGTGCGTCTTCTCGTCTCTGGCTCCTAACTAAACTACTTGTACCAATTTTTCTATCCGTGCGTCTTCTCGTCTCTGGCTCCTAACTACTTGTACCAATCTTTCTATCCGTGCGTCTTCTCGTCTCTGGCTCCTAACTACTTGTACCAATCTTTCTATCCGTGCGTCTTCTCGTCTCTGGCTCCTAACTACTTGTAACAATCTTTCTCTTTTAGGGACATTGTGTGCCATTCTTTCAAATAAATTATTTTCAATGATTGATTCACTCATAAATGCAACGCACTACTTATAGAATCAACAGCGCTGCTGTGATTTTCGAGTGAAATAAAATTTATGATTTTGCATTATGCCAAAACTGTTTGGTCTAGTAATGGAAGAAGAAGAAGAAGAAAGATATTTATTCAATCCCAAAGTTATAAAAAATTACTTACATACTAGGAAATATTACTAGGTACAGATAAAACTATATACTTAAACAAAAAAAGAAAAAACAAATGAAACAAAAACATAACAATGGGAAAAAAGGGACCCCACCTCAGCATGTGTAGCATTGAAAAATCATAAATTTTATTTTTATTTTTCAATGTACTGTTAAACCCCTGAAATGTACGCGAATTTGCTTAGTGTCTGCTGCGTTGCATTTTCCAGCCCTCAGTCACAGCTCTCGCAGTGACTTCGAGTCAGTCTCGGTTGAGCATTTGATCAAGCTACACGCGTCCATACTTGTCTCCGGGCTCTATTTATTTTTGTATTACGAAACCTTATTAAATCAATTTAAGTGATTTAAATATAAAATCTTTTTTTTAAACCTCTTCTGAAAGGGGGCGCATAACAGTACGATGGGCAGGAAAGTAACTCAGTAGGTACTTACAGCGTGTAAGTCAGTACTTACAGCGTGTAACTCAGTACTTACAGCGTGTAAGTCAGTACTTACAGCGTGTAAGTCAGTACTTACAAGTGAAAAAACACATCCTACCATCAGCCGTCCCAACTTCCTAAACATACAATGTGGCATTTTTGTTGTTTTTCAAAGTCCAAAATCCCGCTGATCGCACGTTCGCGTCGCGGCCAGCGCTGGGACTGCTGGGGACTGAGTTCACTCAAGCTAATTTACCTTGTGTTTGTATTGTCACGCCGCGCAAACTTCGGAAAAACATATCAAGCTCAGTTTATACATCACGTCATTGGTTACGGAGATCCATGCTCACAAACATTCACATTTATACAATATTAGTATGATACCTAATAAAAATAATAATAATGCTGAAGGAATTGTCCAGCACACAGCACAGCCTCGTCTAGCGGCTAGAGCCCACATCACAACCCCGCTTCGTGTAGGGCTAGACTCTAGCGGCTAGAGCCCACATCACAACCCCGCTTCGTGTAGGGCTAGACTAGCGGCTAGAGCCCACATCACAACCCCGCTTCGTGTAGGGCTAGACTCTAGCGGCTAGAGCCCACATCACAACCCCGCTTCGTGTAGGGCTAGACTAGCGGCTAGAGCCCACATCACAACCCCGCTTCGTGTAGGGCTAGACTCTAGCGGCTAGAGCCCACATCACAACCCCGCTTCGTGTAGGGCTAGACTCTAGCGGCTAGAGCCCACATCACAACCCCGCTTCGTGTAGGGCTAGACTAGCGGCTAGAGCCCACATCACAACCCCGCTTCGTGTAGGGCTAGACTAGCGGCTAGAGCCCACATCACAACCCCGCTTCGTGTAGGGCTAGACTCTAGCGGCTAGAGCCCACATCACAACCCCGCTTCGTGTAGGGCTAGACTCTAGCGGCTAGAGCCCACATCACAACCCCGCTTCGTGTAGGGCTAGACTCTAGCGGCTAGCCCTACACGAAGCGGGGTCGTGATGTGGCTCCCGGTCCCTGGTAAACTCAATACATAACGTACATATGTATACTTACGGGTTATTTTGGTAATTCGTGTTCTGCCCATCACACGAACACGAATATCAAATATCAATATCAAATATCAATAACGTTTATTTCTTTAAGCTTACAAAATAAGCACTTAGACAAGTCAAATTTTATACTATAAACAGGTTTATAAATAGTCATTATTATCAAATAAGAAATATGATGTTATTGATTTTATTCGCTTCAATTTTTTGTCCACTAGTGGAAGAAGCGAAAAAGAAACCACTAGTAAGTTTTATAAATCTTAAAATTAATACATTACTTATCTCAGTCTAAATATAATCTAATTTGTATATAACTCAATATTTATATGAAACTAACTAAGCTTAACATTATATCCCTTATATACCACGGTTATGAACACGCTTGGCATTGGTTGTAGGTAGGTAGGTACCGCTTCAGTTGGTCTGGGAATTTAGTCTTTAGTACTTCATTGGCTATCGGAAAATGTGATTTATCATGATATATCACAGAAGATTCACAAAAAAAAGTGATAAAGTAATAAGTTAGTTGATAGTTCCAGACCCTTGTGGTAGGTTGTGCCGACGCACAGCATAGGGTGTAAGTAACGGGCTGTGTGCGCTGCGCAGGTCACCTGCGCGTCGTGTTCGACTTCGGCTTCGAGCGGCAGGAGATCGTGTTCCAGGGCAAGCACTTCGCGCTCGGGCAGTACCACGACGTGACCCTGGCCAGGAAGAACGGCGGCGCCACTATGCTGCTCAAGGTACACCGACAACACGACACAACTTTACATGTATGCTTTTATATTCACATCGCCAAATGAAAATGTGGCATCCTTCGTGGAAGCAAAAATGATTGGTAAAGCACAAACAGGTCTCTCAGTTAAATTTAACGATCTTGTTGATAAGCAAGTACCTATATTGGATTGGGTTCATTGATCTCTCCATTTCCTCTGATCCAAGTGCAACATGTTACACTGAGAACGCGCGTCCACCGGCACCGGCACGTTATAGACAGTGAGCTTCCTCCACAGGTGGATAACTCCGAAGTGCAGGAGTACAACTTCAACGTGAAAGAGTCGGCGGACGCGCAGTTCAACAACATCCAGTACATGTACATCGGACGGAACGAGTCCATGGGCGAGGGCTTCGTGGGCTGTATCAGTCGCGTAGAGTTCGATGACATATATCCGCTGAAGCTGCTGTTCCAGCAGGACCCGCCTCCCAATGTCCGTAGCCTGGGTGAGTACCTTTATATCCATAATAAAGGAGAAGAGAAAACTGGGTGACATATCAAGAAATCTCTGAAACTACAAGAGCTACGTAGCTGTAATTTTGCATGGAGTTTTCTTTTAGGGCGTAGGCACCCGCTAAGAACGGATTTTTGGAAATTCATATTCTAAGGTTGTTAAAGTGGGGTCAAAGGTCATTTTTATAATAACTGCAGAGCCGAACTTTTGGACCGTCGAAATTTGTAGCGTAGAAAGAGGACTTAAAATAAACAAACGTGTTTCAGTGTTTTTTATAATTCACATCCTAAAGGTCAGGGGTGTGGAGTCAAAGTCAGGCCAATCACTTACTTATCAAGTAATCTCAGGAACTAGCTACGAGGCTGAAATTTTGCATGTAGATTTCTTTTAAGACGTAGGCTAAGAACGAATTTTTGGAAATTCGTACTCGAGTCAAAGGTCATTTTATAATAAATTCAAAACCGTAACTGTTGACCCGTCAAAATTTGTGGCGTAGAAGGTGACTTAAACTAAACAGAGACATGTTTGGAAGTTTTTTTTAAATCACACCCTAAAGGTTTGTTCCCTCAAAGTTTGGCCAATCACTGACTTATCAAGAAATCTCAGAGCAAAAATAATTATTTGGGATGAGTGGCCTGTGGCTCACAAAGGAGGAATAGAGGCATTAAACAGGAGTTTACAGGATAGATAGATAGATAGAAAATACTTTTATTGCACACTTAAGCTAAAAACAATTTACAAATTAAACACATAAACAATAAGTGACAATTGGCAGGACCTACTAGGCAATCTTAAGGCTTGGCCGTGAAGAACTATGACTGTCAGATTGCACGTCAATTTTACCAAAAGTAGTCGACAGAGGGCACTTATTTTTTACGTAGACTTATGCAAAGTTTATCTTTGGTAGAAGATATAAACTTCTTTTGTTTTGGTTGCTGGCACAATCACATGGTACGAGTACTAATTTTATTACTAACTAACATTTGCCTGCGGCTTTGCTATTTTGTAGGTACATAAATACGTCTGTATCTTGGCCACGCATAACGGCGAAAGTGCATACTGAATGAACTCAAATAAAACTTGCAGGGGCGCACCGTGATTTTGTGGGGCCCTAGTTTATATTACTTAAGGGCCTAGCAGGTCACAGCCAAAGGCTTTGCGGATATCATTCTTCGGTTTTTAGTGACCAGTTGGGTTATAATTTAAGATTATTCGTGGGGTTTGAAGAAATCGATAGTCAAGAATAAGACAACAAGCCAGTAGTGTTAACGACGGAGCAAACGGTGATTTTTATTTGGATTTAAATACGCACCGACAAATAGGGAACTAGGAGTCTAGGGACTTATAAAGGGTGTCCCGAAACTCATAGGCAAGCCGAAAACGGAAGACAGTTGTATTAATTACGACTCAGAAAAAATAAAAAATCAAGGTCCATCTCGTCCAATGGTTTCTGAGTTAAGATGAAGTGGGACCCAAAACCCAGGTTTTGTCTTTACGAAAAATTCATTTTAAGGCAAGAAAACACTATTTTTTAGAATCTTTTTTGATTCTCGAAATAATTTTTTGTAATTTTAATAAAATCTTTAATTTTTTGATAATCATTGTACTAGTATGTTAATAATAGCCATAACTCGGTAATTTGACAATAAAAAATTGAGTGTAATACCATTTAAGCAGGCATGTTTTTCAAGCTGTGGGCCACCCAGGTCTCCGTACGTTTTTTTATACCACAGGTGCTCAAACTTTATCATACAAAATTCGAAAACACTATCTTTTATTATTTGTAAAAAACAAACAGTTGTGGCTAGAAATATTTTGCAATGCGCTATAGCAAGGCCAATTATCCGCGGTTATTTCCAGAGAAAATCAATTCGTTATTATTCAATTTGTAGCCGTAGTGCCCAAATTTTGAACAAAGGTATCAAATTTAGCACTATAAAACAAATAGTAAAAAATCCTAGACTGCTGCAGATAGTTTTTTTTTTTTTTTTTTTCTGAGTTACCCCCCTGCCCCCCCACAAGTGCCTGCGGGGTTATTCATTAATTACCGGACACCCTGTATAAGTCGAAACACGATTGACTCAACTTGACTCGATATAAAAAAATCGCAAAGTTTCCTCTAAATTTTCATTTTTACTACGGAAAACCAGTTTCATTTGCTAGTTATTTAACATATTTTAATGAAATGTCGTCTAAAAAATACTTAACTAAACACTTAAGAGCAACATAGTTTTATTTTTTTGCGAAAGAGTATTATTTTAGAGCAATAACAAATTTTATAAATAAAAAGCAGTGAAATTGCGCGCTGGTCGGTTCTTGCTTCCCATTCTCGCCTTTAACGCGCGGTGTTCGCTCGTCCTGAAAACCGCTCCTTGGCGCCAAACTTTTCAAACTGAAAAAAAGTCCAACGCGATAGGCTGACATATCGCAGTTATCCTTGATTTCAAAAAAGTATAATTGGTAGGTAATACGTTTTACCTTCACAAATTATCATCATCATCAGCCTGGAGCAGCATGGATTTAATATACCAATGAAAAAAATAGTTTTGTTCCGATTTAGATCGCCATTTGAGTCCCGGAAATTTAATTTTACGTTGGTTACGCTCTATTTCCGGCCGCAAAAACCATGATCAAATAAAAGAGATAAAACAGATGCAGACATGCATTTTCATTTATGAAAATTTGCATTTGGTTCTTCCAAAGGATAAAATGTAATGGAGTAATGGAATAGAATTTATCTATATATATATATATAATATAATCTTAATAAATAAAATAGAACAGAAAACTGGGTGAAATATCAAGAGATCTCTGAAGCTGCAAGAGCTATGAAGCTGAATTTTACACGAAGTTTCCTTTTAGGACGTAGGCTAAGAACGGATTTTTGGGAATTTACTTGAAGGAAAGTTTTCTCAAAAAGTTTTAAAATCGTAAAAGGTTGGTTGTAAAACTTTGGCGTTGATAGTTTACATGGAAACCAACACATAAGGTATTATTAAAGCTCACGCGAATGAAATTGCTGGCTGGTCAGTGGTTAGCTAGTAATTATATAAAGAGGAAAGATTTGTTTTTTTGTTTGAACAGGATAGGCTCCAAAATTACTAAACCGATTTAAAAAAATCTTTCACTATTAAAATGCTACATTATCCCTGACGAACATAGGCAAAAGAATATACCCGTGCGAAGCCGGGGCGGACGCCTAGTATGAAAATTAACTGATTTGTAAAAATAAAAAACCCACATAAGTTCTTTACGAATTACAGAGCCAGACTTATATGTTATTTGAGTGATCGTTTAGATTTTCTATTTCTTGCTTAAATTTTGAACAATTCAAAAAATCCCACCGAAAATTATAGACCAGCGCTCAAAGATCTACTTATGAGCTTCTACTTATTTTTTCCGGCATTAGGCGCACTCTTTAAGGCTGTACTCCTATTGAAACCTATTTTATTACAACGGGAATTTACAAAAAGACCATTGGCTAGTTTGTGGTACCTAACGTAAGCTTCGTTTGTAATAGATTGATTTTTTATAGTTCAGGCAGAGATGCGAAGTTGTCTTGGTGGACACAAGTGCCTAAGTGCCTATTATCTAATTCTCTATAGGTACTATGCAAAATAAAAGTATTACGGATGTATACATATTTAAACAAGATTCGCCAAGTGCGAGTGTAACTCGCGCGCCGAGGGTTTCAAACATTTGCAAATTATTTGGACAATCAATTTTCTGAAATATTTTAAAAAGTATGAATCTTACAGAAATTTCAAAAAGTGTTTTGAAATGGTTAAAACGATACCTTTCATTTAATACCCCACATGGGTAGGTACCCCTTTTTGAAAAAAAATCCCCTTTTTTGACCATTTTTCAAAAACTATTATTATTACAGACTTCTCTATATTTTTCCTGTAAAATATAGATTGATATCTACAAACGCCTAATACATTATACATGGATCGGTCTGCAATCTTCGAAGCTAGGGGGGGGGAATGGTCAATTTTTCGTCTTTTTTTGAAATATATCAAAAAGTATGAAACTTACAGAAATTTCAAAAAGTGTTTTGAAATGGTCAAAACGATACCTTTCATTTGATACCCCACATAGGTAGGTACAAAAGGGGGGGCTTTTGAAAAAAAATTCCCCCCCTTTTTGACCATTTTTCAAAAACTATTATTATTACCGACTTCTCTATATTTTTCCTGTAAAATATAGATCGATGTCTACAAACGCCTAGTACATTGTACGTGGATCGGTGTGCAATCTTCGGAGATAGGGGGGGGGGTATGGTCAATTTTTCGACTTTTTTTGAAATATTTCAAAAAGTATGAAATTAACAGAAATTTCAAAAAGTGTTTTGAAATGTACAAAACGATACCTTTCATTTGATACCCCATTTGCCTTCCTAGGTCTCTTTTGAAATTTCAACATCAAAATTTGTACTGAAAATATTCATTTTTATTTTTCATTTATTTATATATTTTTTTCTTAAAATCAGTAATGGCGCACGAAATGTATCATTGCAGTAGTTACTGTGATATTCAAGAAAGAGCGGGGACGGACAGAGCGAGACCATAAGGGTTTCAAAACCGATCTTTGAAACCCTAAAAACCTTATGGTAGGTATTACCAACGGACCAACGGTTTTTTTTTTGTAAATATAATAATAAAAAAATTAAATAGGTGGTGGTGCTCGGGTACTGCCTTAATCAAATGATAAAAAGAAAGTATTTACATTCAAGTATTATCTTAATTTGACTTGGATGGATGACAGCATACTGCTTTTTACATTTTAGATTTAAAAAATTGGAATCCTTTTGCGAAATAGTTATGTTCGGAACCCTCGTATGTATAGTAAAAAAAATATTATATAGTTTTTATCAGCGCGTCCTATCTGTCATGACCTATACGGAGCTGATTGAGACTTAGGCACTCACGACAGGGTTTGGCCACGAGCAATGGAAAGAGCTATGCTCGGAGTTCCTCTGAAGGATAAGATTTAACGAATACTACATCCGACAGAGAACCAAAGTTATTGACATAGCTCTAAGAATTAGCAAGCTGAAGTGGCAGTGGGCCGGCCATCTCTCGCGAAGAACTAACAACCGCTAGGATAACCGTGTTCTTGGGTGGAGATCATGTCTCGGTAAACGTAGTGTAGGACGTCTTCCGATCAGGTGGTATGACGACCCATGAGACTGCAGGCGGATGCTGGATGCGTCATGCTGAAGACATAGCGCTAATGGTGCTTTTTACTGGCCTATGACTAGTAGTGGTCTAACATAGGCTGATGATGATGTATTGTGATAACTAACTCAGTCACCTAGTAAGTACCCAACATCTTGAGTAATACAGATATTATAATACTAGTCTACATCTGGACCGTGTTTAATTATTAAGTAATATTTATTTATGTTCATCTAACTACCTACCTACTACAAATCCATTCTACTAAATTGATAGCTCTGTCAATGAATAAAAATACTGCAAAATCCTTGTAACGTAGGTGCAATCCAATATATATTCTATTACAATGACAAATGAACTATTGAACCCGCAAAACAAAAGTTGTCGAAAATCGTAATTCGTAAGGCGTGTCCAGCTGTCATCGCGAAAAAAGTAACATGACCTCGCGTCCGTCCATGGAGGCGGCTAGCCCCCGACTGACGTTAGTGGAAACGATTTTCAGTTATATACAAAGGGATATTTGATCAATAGGGTTGAATTTATCATGGCAAAATATTACCTAGGTTCCAATTACTTCGCAAAACGCCTTATAAAAATGAGTTTTTTGGGATTTATTATTATTGTATTGAATTCTACAAAAATTACGAATGTTTATTAAACCGATATGATGTAAAAGTAGCGGTTCATGTATTTTATTTTTCATCTGGAGTTATATATTTTGTGTAAAGGCTTAAACGCCCTGCTGTTTTTAAGCGTTTTTCTCCAGTGATTTATTATAAAACTACACAAAATAATGAAAAAAAGAGGTAGTAAAGATTAAGATTAAAGTTATTAGTTATTTTTTTATATAATGTGATATTTTTCATCACTTAAATCGTAAGCAATTTAGAGCAAAACAAAAAAAGGTAAAAGCTGTTCGTTCAAGTAAGGCATCACTGACAGCTCTTAATTGTTTTATAGGTGGCGTTACATGTCTTCTAGCCGGTGACTTCAGACAGACTTTGCCCGTAGTACCAAGACGAGCAGATGAAGTAAAGGCCTGTCTGAAGTCGTCATTTCTGTGCCTAACTTTATAATTCTCAATTTAAGAGTCAATATGCGGGTGCATCTATATCAAGACTTGGGTGCAGATGCATTTTAAACGCTCTTGTTGCAAATTGGTAATGGTGATATTATGGAGACTGGAGGGACAATTACGATTCCGATCTTTGCACAATTTGTAGGTGACCTCTCTAGCTTAACCAGTCCACTGCTGGACATAGGCCTCCCCTAATGAGCGCCATAGCGCCCTGTCTTCAGCTTGCCGCATCCAGCATCTGCCAGCAGTCTTTCGCAAATCGTCGTCCCACCTAATAGGAGGGCGTCCTACACTACGTTTTCCGAGTCGCGGTCTCCACTCAAGAACACGTTTACCAGAGCATAGCTCTCTCCATAGCTCGCTGAGCGACTTTAAACTGGTAGACCAGCCCTACCGTGAGTGTCCACGTCTCAGCTCCGTAGGTCATGACGGGTAGGACGCACTGATTGAAAACTTTCGTTTTCAAGCATTGCAGTATGAATGACGAGAAGACTCGACGTAGTTTCCCAAACGCTGCCCAACCTAGCTGGATCCTCCTCTTGGCCTCCTTCTCGAAATTGTTTTTACCCAACTGCAGAATCTGCCCAAGGTAAGTGTATTCGGAAACAATTTCGAGAAGGTGGCCATGTACGACGATCGGTCCCGGATCAATGTGGCCATTGATCATGACCTTGGTTTTATCCAAGTTCATGCCAAGACCGATGCGTCGTGAGGCTGAAGCTAGGCCGTCCAGCATCAGGTTCAGCTCCTCCAGCGACTCCGCCATCAAGACTATGTCATCAGCGAATCGCAGGTGTGAGATGTAATCGCCATTTATGTTTATGCCCTTACCTTTCCAGTCCAGCGTCTTAAACACACGCTTGTGAACAGTTTCGGGGATATAACATCCCCCTGTCTCACACCGCAGTTGGATGGGTTTAGACTGCTGGCCCTGTACTTGGACACTCATGGTGGCGGCATCATAAAGACATCTCAACACCTCGATATAACGATAGTCTACTTGGCAACGCTGTAAGGATTCCAGAACAGCCCAGGTTTCGACAGAGTCAAAGGCCTTTTCATATTCCACAAAGGCCAGACACAGGGGCTGATTCTACTCTTCGGACTTCTGTATAATCTGCCTCACTGTGTGTATGTGGGCTATGGTACCATATCCTCCGCGAAACCCGGCCTGTTCTGGTGGCTGGAACTCGTCGAGCCTCCTGGCGAGACGATTCGTGACCACTCGTGAGAAAAGCTTATAGACGTGGCTCAGGAGTGTGATGGGTCTGTAGTTTTTAAGAAGGGTTTTATCTCCCTTCTTAAAAAAGAGCACCACCAAACTCCCGCTCCACGCCTTTGGAGTTCTCCCACTGTGAAGGACGGCATTAAACAGGTTCTGCAGCTCCTGTATAACAGGGGCTCCTCCTGCCTTCAGAAGCTCTGAAGTAATGCCGTCTTCACCGGGGGCTTTTCCATTTTTAAGCTGCCTCAGAGCAATCCCGATCTCGTCTTGACTGATGTCTGGCAGTTCGTCAGTGAAGTGGCGTGTCAGGGTGGCTCGTGAATCGTGATCGTCCCGTTCGGCACGAGGAGCATGTGCAGCGTATAAACGGCCATAGAAATCCTCTATCTCAGCAGAGATCTCCGGCTTCGACAATACGGTCCTCCCATCGTGCGTTTTAAGCTTCGTCAGGTGGCTCCTGCCAAGCTGCTGAGTGAATACTTTGGACCCTCGGTTTCGCTCTATCGCCTCTTCAATGAGACGTGTGTTGGAGCTCCGAAGGTCGCGCCGTACCATCTTCGCAATTCGCTTGTTCAGGTCTGACCTCTCTGACGATGTCGCCTGGGTGGTTTCCCGTCTTCTTGTCATCAACCCGAGAGTCTCGGCCGAGAGTTTGGATTTCTTGCCAGTACGCTGCTTTTTACAAAACTTGATGCCTTCGTGCCTCAGTGTTTCGACCAGATTGTGCAGGGTCTCGTCAGCGTCATCAGTGGGTTCCAAGGCAACAAATATATCCCCGAGAAGCTGCTGGAACTTCTCGGTGCCCGCCATGATTTGGATTGGGTTAGGTCGGAGCGTGGACTTCATCAGACGGTTTCTTTTAAGCTTCAAGTTGATATTCAGAGAGCCTCGGAGGAGTCGGTTATCAGATCCGGTATTGAACCTGTTGATCACTGAGACATCTCTGAATATGTGCTTGCTATCCGTCATGATGAAGTCGATCTCATTTTTGGTCACAGTGTCGGGGCTTCGCCATGTCCACTTCCTTCCGAAATGGGTTCATAGGTTTTCTCTAATAACTTTAAAATCGTAAAAGATTGGTTGTTAAACTTTGGCGTTGATATTTTACATGGAAACATCATCACTTGATAGTTTACATGGAAACATCATCACTTGGGGTAAATTGTTGTATTACATAACAAGTTTATCTAACTGTATACTTAAGTAGGTTGCTTATCATCGATTGTTTGGCTACTCGACTAAATTTAAGATGTTTTCTCGAATAAGTGAAATGTAATTAAATAAGTTCCCAAAAAATTTCGACTTCTGCAGGACTCGAACCCGCGCCCCACCCTTAGTACGGGTGTGCTCTAACCAACTAAGCCACGAAGTCTCTCAGGTGGCTCCTGCCAAGCTGCTGAGTGAATACTTTGGACCCTCGGTTTCGCTCTATCGCCTCTTCAATGAGACGTGTGTTGGAGCTCCGAAGGTCGCGCCGTACCATCTTCGCAATTCGCTTGTTCAGGTCTGACCTCTCTGACGATGTCGCCTGGGTGGTTTCCCGTCTTCTTGTCATCAACCCGAGAGTCTCGGCCGAGAGTTTGGATTTCTTGCCAGTACGCTGCTTTTTACAAAACTTGATGCCTTCGTGCCTCAGTGTTTCGACCAGATTGTGCAGGGTCTCGTCAGCGTCATCAGTGGGTTCCAAGGCAACAAATATATCCCCGAGAAGCTGCTGGAACTTCTCGGTGCCCGCCATGATTTGGATTGGGTTAGGTCGGAGCGTGGACTTCATCAGACGGTTTCTTTTAAGCTTCAAGTTGATATTCAGAGAGCCTCGGAGGAGTCGGTTATCAGATCCGGTATTGAACCTGTTGATCACTGAGACATCTCTGAATATGTGCTTGCTATCCGTCATGATGAAGTCGATCTCATTTTTGGTCACAGTGTCGGGGCTTCGCCATGTCCACTTCCTTCCGAAATGGGTTCATAGGTTTTCTCTAATAACTTTAAAATCGTAAAAGATTGGTTGTTAAACTTTGGCGTTGATATTTTACATGGAAACATCATCACTTGATAGTTTACATGGAAACATCATCACTTGGGGTAAATTGTTGTATTACATAACAAGTTTATCTAACTGTATACTTAAGTAGGTTGCTTATCATCGATTGTTTGGCTACTCGACTAAATTTAAGATGTTTTCTCGAATAAGTGAAATGTAATTAAATAAGTTCCCAAAAAATTTCGACTTCTGCAGGACTCGAACCCGCGCCCCACCCTTAGTACGGGTGTGCTCTAACCAACTAAGCCACGAAGTCTCTGTCGGTATTCGTCTCTGGTAGGTGGAGTCTACAGCCCGTAAGAGGTCCCAAAAATTTTCGACGAAAACCGACAGAGACTTCGTGGCTTAGTTGGTTAGAGCACACCCGTACTAAGGGTGGGGCGCGGGTTCGAGTCCCGCCGAAGTCGAAAATTTTTGGGAACTTATTTCATTTCTTAGAGATACCTACAGTGCGGGTAAGCACTATGACGAAAATCCTAAGTGAAATGTAATTTCTTTTGAGAAATAAACATTCTTTAAACCTATTACTAAAGTCCACGCGAATGAAATCGCTGGCATGTCGGCTAGTCTCTATACAGTGTGGAAATTAAACTCAGGCCCTGGAGGGAAACTACTTAAAATCCTTAAGCTAGCTCATTTTACTTAAAGGAGACATTCCTTTATTTTTAAAAAGAAACAAATCTGCATTAAAATATTTTTTTAAACTCGCTTGCTTCGCCCGGGACTCGAACCAACTAAAATTTAAAAAAATAAACACTCTTTATTTTATTATACTAATCGGTAGTATTAATATTCAGGATAAAGTTTCTGTAACAAACATTTGGTCTTAAAAATAAAAATAATCGTTAAATCTAACATCAACTTTATTTTACTATCAATTTTGTAACACTTAAATTATTTAACTGATAAATTGTTCGAAATGAGCCCCGTCGTTCCGGCTACACAACATTAGTCGCCGTTGAAATTCATTTCTTGTAGCCTTCAGCAAAGTGTTGTGGTGTATGCCCCTGATAACATTTTCTACCGCAATCCTTAGCTCTTGAACGGTTTCATAGCAAGTTTCATAAACAACATTTTTTACATGACCCCATAAAAAGAAGTCCATGGGCGTCAGGTCTGGACTTCTTGCAGGCCATCTAATCGTGTTGTGTTGGAGAGATAACAGAACTGTTACGTGTCTTTTACTTGTTAAAAGTGAACAGTAACCAAATATTTTTTAGAGAAACTTTATCCTGAATATTAATACTACCGATTAGTATAATAAAATAAAGAGTGTTTATTTTTTTAAATTTTAGTTGGTTCGAGTCCCGGGCGAAGCAAGCGAGTTTAAAAAAATATTTTAATGCAGATTTGTTTCTTTTTAAAAATAAAGGAATGTCTCCTTTAAGTAAAATGAGCTAGCTTAAGGATTTTAAGTAGTTTCCCTCCAGGGCCTGAGTTTAATTTCCACACTGTATAACTCTGCAGGACATCCAACCCTGGAGATCTTCTACCACCGTCCATGTAGCACATCCAGCACCTGACAATAGGATACAATGTAATAGAAGCCCATGGAGTCTGCGATGTGATGTGGCCTGCCGTGCATCGGGAGGGGAGTGTTCGGGAAAAGGTGCGAAGGATTTGTAGATTCGTCTCTTACTCACCCGAGGGGCTCATTCGTGTCTCTCACTCACCCGAGAGGCTCATTCATGTCTCTCACTCACCCGAGAGGCTCATTCGTATCTCTCACTCGCCCGAGCGGCTCATTTCTCGCAGTTTCGGTCCGTCGGCGCGAAGCTGTCACAATCACACAAAGGTGGAGAGATTGGAGCGCGCCCTAGTCCTACACTACGCTTTTACAACAGCACAGTGGTCTCAGGCAAGAAGTGTCTCCTGCACTCCAGTCCTGTGCGACCGCCTGGTATCGGCTAACCACCACCTATGTGATTGCAGGCGGTAACCTCAACGAAGACTTCTGCGGCGTGGAGCCCGTGACCCACCCCCCCGCGCCGGTGGAGACTCGCCCGCCGCCCGCAGTCGACTTGCAGAGAGAACTGGACCTTAACAAGACGGACGAAGCTATACTTGGCAGTGAGTCAAATCAAATCATAAATGCTTTATTTCCATAAATACAAAAATGTACACTTAGAAAACGTCAAATTCCGAAAATAAAACTGCACGGCAATTAAGTGATATTTTTGAATTCTGTCGCTTTGGTACGTAGACTAAAGTAAAGAAGCGACAAAGAAACCTTTAGACTGTTGGTTGTTATTTTTCGAGTTGTAGCAAAACCCGTCCCAAGCTTTTTTATCTTCTAGATAATCTGGATATTTTGTAGATTTGTTTGAATTTATTAAGAGATTTTGCAAGTAACTAGAAGTTTTGTTGTAGAAGCGAAAAGTCCTTTAAAAGATACATTAATTTTGTGAAGCCTAGTTGTGGGCACAGCGAGTTTATGTTTATTTCTAGTTTTATATTATGTAGAGGTATCGCTATTTTTAGGGAAGCGTTTGATATTTTTATGAGTTTACAACAAGTTTTCATAAATATATTGACAGGGAATTGTCATTATGTTTATTTCTTTGAATTTATTACGAAGGGATTCTCTGAGACCCATATTATAGATTGCACGAACAGCCCTCTTCTGCAGCACAAATACGGTGTTAATATTCGTTCGTTAATTGCGTTCCCCCACAGCAGTATACCATATGAATACTGCCACAGTATCAGTATACTTCCACAGTATCATATCATATGATATGATATCATCATCATCATCAGCCTATATTTTTCCACTGCTGGACATAGGCCTCCCCTAATGTGCGCCATAGCGCCCTGTCTTCAGCTCGCCGCATCCAGCATCTGCCAGCAGTCTTTCGCAAATCGTCATCCCACCTGGTCGAAGGGCGTCCTACACTACGTTTGCCGAGTCGCGGTCTCCACTCAAGAACACGTTTACCCCAGCGGTTGTCGGTTCTTCTCGAGATATGGCCAGCCCACTGCCACTTCAGCTTGCTAATCCTTTGAGCTATGTCGATAACCTTAGTTCTCTGTCGGATGTATACGTTACGAATCATTTCCTTCAGAGAAACTCCGAGCATAGCTCTCTCCATAGCTCGCTGGGCGACTTTAAGCTGTTGGACCAGCCCTACCGTGAGTGTCCACGTCTCAGCTCCGTAGGTCATGACGGGTAGGACCCACTGATTAAAAACTTTCGTTTTCAAGCATTGGGGTATGGATGACGACAAGACTCGACGTAGTTTGCCAAACGCGGCCCAACCTAGCTGGATCCTCCAATTGGCCTCCTTCTCCTCTTGTCCTCCTTCTCGAAATTGTTTTTACCCAACTGTAGAATCTGCTCAAGGTAAGTATACTCGGAAATTTCGAGACGGTGACCATGTACGACCACTGGTCCCGGATCAATGTGACCATTGATCATGACCTTGGTTTTATTCAAGTTCATGCCAAGACCGATGCGTCGCGAGGCTGAAGCTAGGTCGGCCAGCATCCGGTTTAGCTCCTCAAGCGACTCCGCCATTAAGACTATGTCATCAGCGAATCGCAGGTGTGAGATGTAATCGCCGTTTATGTTGATGCCCTTACCTTTCCAGTCCAGCGTCTTGAACACATCTTCCAACGCGCTTGTGAACAGTTTCGGGGATATAACATCCCCCTGTCTCACACCTCTGCGCAGTTGGATAGGTTTAGACTGCTGGCCCTGTACTTGGACACTCATGGTGGCGGCATCATAAAGACATCTCAGCACCTCGATATAACGATAGTCTACGTCTTGACATCGCTGTAAGGATTCCAGAACTGAATATGATATGATATAATACCTTGGAAGTAGCTGAAATAAACAAGTCTGAATGTACCCTTTCTTATACTCAAACAACATTCTGTGTAACTTTTAACCGCGTATGCTAGTCCACAGCTAGACGTAAGCCCCTCGTGCCTCTCGCCTTGTTCATATGCTAGTCCACAGCTAGACGGAGGCCCCTCGTGCCTCTCACCTTGTTCATATGCTAGTCCACAGCTAGACGGAGGCCCCTCGTGCCTCTCACCTTGTTCATATGCTAGTCCACAGCTAGACGTAAGCCCCTCGTGCCTCTCGCCTTGTTCATATGCTAGTCCACAGCTAGACGGAGGCCCCTCGTGCCTCTCACCTTGTTCATATGCTAGTCCACAGCTAGACGGAGGCCCCTCGTGCCTCTCACCTTGTTCATATGCTAGTCCACAGCTAGACGTAAGCCCCTCGTGCCTCTCGCCTTGTTCATATGCTAGTCCACAGCTAGACGGAGGCCCCTCGTGCCTCTCGCCTTGTTCATATGCTAGTCCACAGCTAGACGGAGGCCCCTCGTGCCTCTCGCCTTGTTCATATGCTAGTCCACAGCTAGACGGAGGCTCCTCGTGCCTCTCGCCTTGTTCATATGCTAGTCCACAGCTAGACGGAGGCCCCTCGTGCCTCTCGCCTTGTTCATATGCTAGTCCACAGCTAGACGGAGGCCCCTCGTGCCTCTCGCCTTGTTCATATGCTAGTCCACAGCTAGACGGAGGCTCCTCGTGCCTCTCGCCTTGTTCATATGCTAGTCCACAGCTAGACGGAGGCCCCTCGTGCCCCTCTCCTTGTTCATATGCTAGTCCACAGCTAGACGGAGGCCCCTCGTGCCTCTCGCCTTGTTCATATGCTAGTCCACAGCTAGACGGAGGCCCCTCGTGCCTCTCGCCTTGTTCATATGCTAGTCCACAGCTAGACGGAGGCCCCTCGTGCCTCTCGCCTTGTTCATATGCTAGTCCACAGCTAGACGGAGGCCCCTCGTGCCTCTCGCCTTGTTCATATGCTAGTCCACAGCTAGACGGAGGCCCCTCGTGCCTCTCGCCTTGTTCATATGCTAGTCCACAGCTAGACGGAGGCACCTCGTGCCTCTCGCCTTGTTCATATGCTAGTCCACAGCTAGACGGAGGCCCCTCGTGCCTCTCGCCTAGTTCATATGCTAGTCCACAGCTAGACGGAGGCCCCTCGTGCCTCTCGCCTAGTTCATATGCTAGTCCACAGCTAGACGGAGGCCCCTCGTGCCTCTCGCCTTGTTCTCTAATTATCAGTTTAAACAGGGTGACTGGAACTCAACTCGCCAGCGAATTTGCATGAAGAGGAGGTCATTTGCTCATTATTGAACCTTACTTTCCCTTTCTGTGATTTTATAGTTTTGGTGAAATGTCAATGTTTAAACTTATTGGATTTTTCCAAAATTTTGATCTTCAATTCTGCGTACATTTTTTCTTTTTCATTTATTTCGTATTTGTATATTATTTGTTGTAAGTCATTTATTTTATTTTATTTATTTATTTATTACAGTTACTAGCACGATTAAAAAAAACCAATTACGCTAGTAACTTAAGATCAAAACAGATTTGTCATTAAAATTATGTCGAAACTTGCCTCAGTAAAAAAATCTCTAACTAAAAAAATCTCCTCTAGGTAAAATAAAACGTCAAGTGCGAGTTAGACTCGCGCATCAAGGGTTCCGTATAAACTTCTACTCTTCAGCAAAGAAATCAATCCAGACGAATAAGGCACAATAATTTTCTGATTTGATAACGATTATGACGTAACTACGTAGTTACGTCCAACCCTAGTGTAACAATGTACTATTTTCTATGAATAAACCACAAATTTACGGTTTTCAGATTTTTTCCTTTACTTGTGCTATAAGACATTGCTTCTTGCCAAATTTCATGGTTCTAGGTCAACGGAAAGTACCCTACAGGTTTTTGGTCCATGAATAGAATAGAATAATCTTTATTGTCAAAGGTGAAACACATGAAAAATTATAATTGTACAAAATTTCGGTGTACAGGTTAAGACTTGTCAAATTATCACACGGTGAGATTCGAAAATTATTTTTTCTGTGAATTAACTACAAATTTAATGTTTTCGGATTTTTCCTTTTATTTGTGTTATAAGACCTTGCTTCTCACCAAATTTCAAGGTTCTAGGTCAACGGGAAGTACCCTATAGGTTTTTGGTCCATGACAAGATTAAAAAAATATTTTTTATGTGAATAAACTACAAATTTACGGTTTTCGGACTTTTTTCTTTACTTGTGCTATACGACCTTGCTTCTTGCCAAATTTCATGGTTCTAAGTCAACGGGAAGTACCCTATAGGTTTTTGGTCCATGGCGAGATAAAAAACACATTTTTTCTGTGAATAAACTACAAATTTACTGTTTTCGGATTTTTTCCTTTATTTGTGCTATACGACCTTGCTTCTTGCCAAATTTCATGGTTCTAGGTCAACGGGAAGTACCCTATAGGTTTTGTGTGCATGTGATTCCCTTGGAAAATCAACAAAAAACAGACATAAACAGCTGTAACTTTTGATTGCGTTGACTTAGAAGTTTGATTTATATCGAGGCTCCAAGAGGTTACGAGCCTGCGTATATGATGTGAATATCAACTCGATAACTCCACGCGTTTTTGAGAAAAGTGGGTTGACAGACGGACAGACGGACAACAAAGTGATCCTATAACTTTTTTCCTTTTGAGGTACGGAACCCTAAAATTATGTTTGGTGTGGTGAAGTACAAGTCACCGTCTTATCTTTACGAAAAGTTGTCATGGTTGTCCAGCTCCAGATCTTGTGGCTCTCGCCAGTGCTCGAAGCAGCTTGAGACACAGCGGCACTCCTCTGCCTGTTTCAGAGGTAGCTTCCGCTATGCTGCTTCCAAGTGCTGGAACAATATCCCCCCGCCGATAAGGAACCTGCAATGCTTACATAGTTTTCGAACAAAATTAAGGAAATTTCTGTTTGATCATCAGAAGAAGCAGGAAAGTCTAAGGCACGACACAAGTGCATTATAAATATGTCAATGTCTATATGTACCTATTTATCTCTTATAGGCATTCATTAGTGATTAGAACCATGAATTATGTAGGTATGTAGTGTAGAGTAGGTATGTACTATGTACTTACCCTATTTGATAGTGTTTTTTATATTTGTTTTCTTGTGTAGGTACTTAATTGATTGTATTATGTTACTTTCGTGTGTTTTAGTTGTAGGTATTGTGAATAATTTATCCGTAACGCCAACAAGTGGCTCTGGCGGAAGATCAGCGTTGGATGTTAGCTTGCTAGTCATCCAACACATGCTGAGTTAGAGACAATTTTGTAAGCGGCGCTAATTACAAAAGTAGTTTTCTTTTTGTTCTCATAATTAAGTTGTTATATTGTGTACCTAGTCCTGTTTGGAAAATAAATATATTTTATTCTTTTTTTTTATTATTTTATTCTAAAAATAAGATATTAGGATTATACGAAGACGCTTTAAGAAATAAAATAATTTCCCAAAAAATTCGATTTCGGCGGGACTCGAACCCGCGTAGGGGATTTCTTAAAGCCACCCTCAGTACGGGTGTGCTCTAACTGTGGCTCTAGCCAACTAAGCCACTAAACCTTAGTCGGTTCCACCGAAAATCTTTGCGACCTCTTACGGACTGTAGCGCCGCCGTTAAGTTTTATAAAACTTACTAGTGGTTTCTTTTTCGCTTCTTCCACTAGTGGACAAAAAATTGAAGCGAATAAAATCAATAACATCTTATTTCTTATTTGATAATAATGACTATTTGTAAACCTGTTTATAGTATTATATTTGACGTGTCTAAGTGCATAGTTTGTAAGCCTAAAGAAATAAAGTTATTGACTTTTGAATTTTGAAATTTTGGTAGCTCCACCTACAGTGGTGGAGCTACCGGCGGCGCTACCGGCGGCGCTAGCTAGAGGAATACAAATACTAAAGGCGGAGTCAGACGGTTCATTTGAGTGTACGTTCACTCTAAACAAAAATGAAACATGGTTCATTTTTCTTTCACTCCATGTTCACACTTCTTAGCTGGATTTAAGCAGAAATGAACATTATTGTGATATTTGTCTTCACAATATCATCTAAAAACAACAGTATTTTCGACGTTCCACTTGAAAGCCGACAACGTTCTCTATGCGTCTGACTGTTCATTATCCGTTCATTCAAAGTGGAATGAAAGAAGCCGTGTACGATATTTTATGGTCCTAAGTTGATTTCGGAAAGGCAATCTATTTATTTTATAAAAAAACAAGTGTTCACATGACATTTTATTTTTCACTCCCTTTGTAACCTTTTTTTTTTTTTTTTTTTTTATATAACGTGGGGAAATCCTTTATGGATATCTATGGGTCCGGGGTGACCCAAAGATTATGTCGGACTCCGTATACCGACTAAAACCACCACGTGTGTTCTTCTCGTGCCTTGTGTCGGGGCCACGGGAACGCGCAAGCACTCCTCCGCAGCCACAACGGCGGCGGCCTACAACTCAATGCAGGCCCCTCATCAGTGCGATGGAGCTGGAGTTCTCACATCGCACCCTCTCCGTGGCGCACGAGAACACATGCGCGCGCCACCCCAGGGTGTTATGTTGTCGGCGACAGAGTCCCCCGACTCCGTCGCCAACGCCCGTGTTATGGGGGTTGGAGGTGGGCGTTGAAGAGCCGCCTCCTTCGCCCGGCTCTCCGTCTGCAAATCGGGAGAGTTGAGAGTATCTCTCTCTCACGCTCCGCAGACTCCTTCCGCGACATGACAATGTCGCAGAAGGACATCACCGCGCACCACGACCTCTCACTTTCCAGCATTGATTTAATCAATGCTGCAAGCGAGAGATCGCCCCCCCACATCTTCGACGAGGGCACGGCGCTCGTCAGCCCAGGCTGGGCATACCTCGAGCGTATGCCGTACAGTATCCTCGTCACAGCCACAATGATGGCACTCAGTCGTCTGCTCCCTTCCGGCTATACGACACAGGTACTTCCCGAAGCAACCATGCCCGGTCAGCACCTGCACCAGTCGGAAAGAGAGCGACCCGTGTGCCCTGTCCAGCCAGTTCTCGAATACTGGCCGGACAGCCTCGATGGTCCAGCGGCCAGCTTGAGGATTAGCTAGCCGCTCCTCCCACCTTTCCATCAGGACTCGTCGGATGCTGAGCTTCCACGCAGGCATCACACCTGGCGCAGGAGGCCATTCGCCTCGGATGCGGAGTGCTGTACGCCACACGTAGGAAGTCGCAAGGCACTCCGCCTCCAGGTCCCATGGAGGGGACCCCGCTAGCAAGCAGGCCGCCTCATAGGAGACGGTACGGTACCCGCGAACAACCCCAACAGCCATCACTCTCTGCGCACGTTGCAAAAGAGCGATGGTTTTCCCCGTCAAGGTGTCGGCCCAGATGGGCGCCCCGTAAAGGGCCATCGACCGTACCACTCCCAGATACAGGAGGCGGCTTGACGATTTGGGTCCCCCGATGTTGGGCAGCAGGCGCTTGAGTGCACCCGCGGCGCCCATCGACGCGAAACGAGGGACCATGCGGGTGAAGTGCTCGTGGAAGCTCCATCTGCTATCGAGGACGAGCCCAAGATATTTCATCTTGGAACCGACCTCGATATTCACCTCCCCGATAGAGATAGTGAAACCCCTTGGTTGCGCCCGCCGGTGGCCACGAAAACATACAGTCTCCGACTTGTTGAGCGCTACCCGAAGTCCCAATCTCTCTATCCTTCGAACGACGAGTGCCACCGACTCCGTGGCAAGACGTACAGCCTCCTCAAATGTCGCACCCCGAGCGGTGACGAGCGTATCATCCGCATAGCAGATGACGCCGGCGCCCGGATTGAGAGACTCTCGGAGCACCCAGTCATACCCGATGTTCCACAGGAGCGGTCAAAGGACCGAGCCCTGCGGAACGCCGCACGACATTGCTCTCCTCTGCAGCGTACCACCCCGACCGGGATAATTGATAATTATTTATTTATTATTTATTTATTTATTAATTTAATGAGCCGAGAAGCTATCACTCGTTCGAACAGCTTGTCGGCTTCATCCAGCATGACCAGGGGTCTGTACGCAGACGGAGAGTCTGCGGGACGCCCGTCCTCTTTGAGCAGGACGAGCCTGCCCGTCTTCCACGACGTCCGTCTCCAGACAGGCGTCGAGTAGCCTTCGGAATCGGTCCCCGAGGTGCATGGACCCAGACCCGGCCGTGTACCCCGTCAGGCCCCGGAGCTTTATTTGCCCGGAGCCTACGGACAGCTAGACGTAATTCAACGTCCAGCACAGGTGGCACCTCGTCATTTTCCCTCCTAGCCCCATGCCCGGGGGACATCTCGGGAGGCTGATACTCGACCCCATTCGGAAATAGGGCGGAGACAACAGCCTCCACCTCCCTTTGTAACCTAACCTAACCTATCTGAGGTTAGGTTGGTGTTTCCACCTTGGGACAATACGAATTGGACATAATATCGCCCGCCAAAACAATAGTTTTTTTAAATAAATCAATTACATTAGATGTACCTAAGCAGTTATTATGTTTAAATAACAGGTAGGTAAGCAAAATAGAAAAGAAGTTACACACAAATCAAAAATAGACATAAAGAAACAAAATTACAATTATATATTTTCATTTCGCCCGCCGTAACTCAGTCTTCATCTGCCGACTTTGGCAGTTATATTATTATCTTTGAAAGCGGTCTCTTTATTTCGTGGTTGCCTTTGCACTGTTCAGTGACTATTCTGGCTAGGTTATCTGCTCGTGTTCAGTGACTATTCTGGCTAGGTTATCTGCTCCTGTTCAGTGACTATTCTGGCTAGGTTATCTGCTCGTGTTCAGTGACTATTCTGGCTAGGTTATCTGCTCCTGTTCAGTGACTATTCTGGCTAGGTTATCTGCTCCTGTTCAGTGACTATTCTGGCTAGGTTATCTGCTCCTGTTCAGTGACTATTCTGGCTAGGTTATCTGCTCGTGTTCAGTGACTATTCTGGCTAGGTTATCTGCTCGTGTTCAGTGACTATTCTGGCTAGGTTATCTGCTCCTGTTCAGTGACTATTCTGGCTAGGTTATCTGCTCCTGTTCAGTGACTATTCTGGCTAGGTTATCTGCTCCTGTTCAGTGACTATTCTGGCTAGGTTATCTGCTCGTGTTTAGTGACTATTCTGGCTAGGTTATCTGCTCCTGTTCAGTGACTATTCTGGCTAGGTTATCTGCTCCTGTTCAGTGACTATTCTGGCTAGGTTATCTGCTCCTGTTCAGTGACTATTCTGGCTAGGTTATCTGCTCCTGTTCAGTGACTATTCTGGCTAGGTTATCTGCTCCTGTTCAGTGACTTTTCTGGCTAGGTTATCTGCTCCTGTTCAGTGACCATTCTGGCTAGGTTATCTGCTCCTGTTCAGTGACTATTCTGGCTAGGTTATCTGCTCCTGTTCAGTGACTATTCTGGCTAGGTTATCTGCTCCTGTTCAGTGACTATTCTGGCTAGGTTATCTGCTCCTGTTCAGTGACTATTCTGGCTAGATTATCTGCTCCTGTATGGAACCTTCTTCATTTTTCCAAGCAACCACTTTGTTGGTGGTAAATCTTCATCCTTAATTATCACAATATCCAGGGAGGACACTACACATTGCCATTTGTACCTCTGCTGCAATGTATTTAGGTATTCAGCTTGCCATCGACGCCAAAAGTCTTGTGTCATTCTCTAAAGAAGCTGTTTGGCATGTTTATCTTTTGTATAGTGCAATCTATGTCAGGGATGCTAACTAATGGCTCGCCCACCAAGAAATGGCCAGCAGGGGTATTTTAATTCATTCGATTCGTTTCCGGAGCGGAAACGTCCGATTCGAATTCGATTCCGCGAACGCTATTTTGATTTCATTGCGGATTGATGATCGAAAGTATCCGAAGCGATTCCGCGGGTTGATGGAAAATGTGCATTTACGGAGATTGTTTTGAAATAGTAGAAAATGGTAGAAATTTTATTGGAATATTTTAAAGTAACTTTGCATTATCATAATGATTTCTTAATTGCATCAAAATCAATCAATAAATCAGGGTGTTTCTAAAGTTCTAAAGAAAGATTCTAAAGTTACACATCACATTCACATCGAAAATATGTTAATTGAGCAAACTTACCTCGTAAACATGACTTCAAACCAAAACGTTGGGCAAAAGTGTTATCAATTTAACCAGACTTCTCACCAAATCTAGCGGGTTTGACTGTTTGGTTTGATGTTTGTTTTTAGGTTTGGCAAAAGGTAGGTAGGTAGGTACCTAGGCAGGTTGACCTCCGACTTCCGAGGAATGCAATTATTAGAGACTTACTTTTAGCTCTACAGGCATTGAATTAGAGTATTTTGTCTCACTATAAAAACACCTCAACTCCTCAATCAACCCCAGAGCTATTGTCGGCGTAAAACGATACAACGATTGGAAGTTAGGGTCGTTGAACGGGTTCGACAAATCTCGCAGGGTTCGATGACGGATTATTGTTTGTTGTCTCCGAGTTGAGCTGTGAATATGTCGTTGAGCTCTCTCTCTGTCTCTTACAAATTACATATGTTCCATCTATACAACAGCAAAATGTGGTTAGTAAATAAACGTAGATAGAAGGTAAGTAGGTACCTAGTTACTTTGTTTTCTTAATTTGTAAACAAAGATAACCTAAAAACGAAAACACTGGCAAATAATCACCTCGATTGAGTAAGAACCTACTTCTCTCGTTTCTATCAAGATTAGGTACTTTCACGGTGTTCTTATGAGTTAGTACCCTTGAATTTATGCTAAAACTATTTATAAACAAACAAAAACTCACTGGCGGAATAGCTTCCGACAGTAAAAAGCTGTCGGAAACTCTCCTAACAAGGATCCGAATTCGAATGTCAAAAGTTTTCGAATCCGCTGGTTTAAAATAGCATTCTTCGAAAAAGTTTCCGATATCGAATCCGAAGGCCTTTCCGACGAATTAAAATACCCCTGCTGGTGTTAAAGGTGACTCCGAGTAATTATCTATCTGACAAAGCGGACGTGAGTTTAGGCACGCCTCTATTTGAGTATATTCTTCGTAGGTAAGTTTAGTGTCTTTACTCACGCGAGCCAGATGTCTATTATCTATTAGCTGACTGAACGCCGCGGCGTTCAGTCAGCTAAAAGAAATCTGGCTCGCCGGCTTCCCACAGACCTCCATAGGAAGGCATTCTCGGTGGTATGAAATGAGCGGTTGTCCCATCGTTTGCCAATAACGCTGCCACTTCCTTCGCCAAGTTGTCTGTGCTTCGCCGAAACAGGTTCCGCAATTCCCTTGCTGCACTGACGAACTTATTGCCGTTATCGCTCCACAAATTTGAACAGTGGCTCTCGATTCAATTTCTTGTTTGTCTTCTCCTCTCTCAATGTCTGTAAAATGTTCTCACTACAATTTATTTAGCGTCTTCTTGTACAAGCATGGGGTATTCCAAACTGATAAATCCGTAAATTGTTCACAAATCACAAATAACTCAAGTTCTGTAAATAGCTCACTGATGCACAAACAAGCCTTGCCTTGTTCGTTTCCGAGCGTTCGCCGGCAGACGCAGAGTCCGCGTGCCTTTCTTCGATCTTTGTTTATCCGGGTCGATCAGGCCCAAACGTATGTACGATATTTTATGGTCCTAATTAGATTTCGGAAAGGCAATCTATTTATTTTATAAAACAAACAAGTGTCACTCCCTTTGTACAGATAGGTTAGGTTGGTGTTTCCATTTCCACCATGGGACAATACGAATTGGACAAGCCGAATGAAAATAATCTAACATCGTTGGATCAGTTCATTAATGAATTAATTCCGCACTTTTGTTTCATTTTATGTAACAACGTTTCATTTTGAATGAATAGTGCCGAATGAAAGTCGAAAATGAACCGTCTGATTCCACCTTTAGATTCGCTAGACATCGCTAGTATTGTCAGATCAACCAGTCATTTTGATCAAAAATAGTGAAAGTGCCAAAAATGAAGCGAATTTCGAAGTGTTGTTTGCAAATTTATGAGTAGTTAAGTAGGTATTAAATAAAAGAATTAAGGTGTTTAGTGTAGGTACTTGAAATGTTTTATTAAAAAAATACTTTACAATGTTAAACCAGAAAAAGAAAAAGATTTCGGGCATGTATCAGAAATAGCGGGCAGCAATTCGAGCAGAATCAGAAATAGCGGGCAGCAATTCGAGCAGAATCAGAAATAGCGGGCAGCAATTCGAGCAGAATCAGTAATGTCAACTCAATTTTATTTGTTGGTTTTGCTGCCCGTAATCTCGTTATTCTCCGGTTTAACATAGTAAACATATTTTTTATATGTAAGTATTTTTAGATGGAATAGAGAAAAGTGCAGTATAAAGTTGTTTGTTTGCTTCCAGCGGTGCTGGCGTTCATCTTCCTGATGCTGATCGTGGTGGCCGTCGTGCTGGTGCGTGCGCTCTCCCGACACAAGGGCGAGTACCTCACGCAGGAGGAGCGTGGCGCGGAGGGCGCGGCGGACGGAGATGCGGCCGCGCTCGCCGCCGCCACCGGCCCGCGCGTCACCAAGCGGAGGGAGTTCTTCATATAGACACGCACCATATACATACAGAGGGCGCGGCGGACGGAGATGCGGCCGCGCTCGCCGCCGCCACCGGCCCGCGCGTCACCAAGCGGAGGGTGTTCTTCATATAGACACGCACCATATACATACAGAGGGCGCGGCGGACGGAGACGCGGCCGCGCTCGCCGCCGCCACCGGCCCGCGCGTCACCAAGCGGAGGGAGTTCTTCATATAGACACGCACCATATACATACAGAGGGCGCGGCGGACGGAGACGCGGCCGCGCTCGCCGCCGCCACCGGCCCGCGCGTCACCAAGCGGAGGGAGTTCTTCATATAGACACGCACCATATACATACAGAGGGCGCGGCGGACGGAGACGCGGCCGCGCTATTAATACCGCCATGTTTTGAACAATGCATTCCTTCTATGGGAGTAAAGGTGCACTTAGAATGTTGTGTACTTCTCACATAGCCTCCGTCTAATTGTCCTTGCAGACACACCCGTCGACCCTCCTGCCCCATATACTTCCGAGACACTCTTCCGTACAAGTTTGCCTCACATAGCCTCCGTCTAATTGTCCTTGCAGACACACCCGTCGACCCTCCTGCCCCATATACTTCCGAGACACTCTTCCGTACAAGTTTGCCTCACATAGCCTCCGTCTAATTGTCCTTGCAGACACACCCGTCGACCCTCCTGCCCCATATACTTCCGAGACACTCTTCCGTACAAGTTTGCCTCACATAGCCTCCGTCTAATTGTCCTTGCAGACACATCCGTCGACCCTCCTGCCCCATATACTTCCGAGACACTCTTCCGTACAAGTTTGCCTCACATAGCCTCCGTCTAATTGTCCTTGCAGACACATCCGTCGACCCTCCTGCCCCATATACTTCCGAGACACTCTTCCGTACAAGTTTGCTTCTTAAAGACTCCGTCTAATTGTCCTTGCAGACACACCCGTCGACCCTCCTGCCCCATATACTTCCGAGACACTCTTCCGTACAAGTTTGCCTCACATAGCCTCCGTCTAATTGTCCTTGCAGACACATCCGTCGACCCTCCTGCCCCATATACTTCCGAGACACTCTTCCGTACAAGTTTGCCTCACATAGCCTCCGTCTAATTGTCCTTGCAGACACATCCGTCGACCCTCCTGCCCCATATACTTCCGAGACACTCTTCCGTACAAGTTTGCTTCTTAAAGACTCCGTCTAATTGTCCTTGCAGACACACCCGTCGACCCTCCTGCCCCATATACTTCCGAGACACTCTTCCGTACAAGTTTGCCTCACATAGCCTCCGTCTAATTGTCCTTGCAGACACATCCGTCGACCCTCCTGCCCCATATACTTCCGAGACACTCTTCCGTACAAGTTTGCCTCACATAGCCTCCGTCTAATTGTCCTTGCAGACACACCCGTCGACCCTCCTGCCCCATATACTTCCGAGACACTCTTCCGTACAAGTTTGCCTCACATAGCCTCCGTCTAATTGTCCTTGCAGACACACCCGTCGACCCTCCTGCCCCATATACTTCCGAGACACTCTTCCGTACAAGTTTGCCTCACATAGCCTCCGTCTAATTGTCCTTGCAGACACATCCGTCGACCCTCCTGCCCCATATACTTCCGAGACACTCTTCCGTACAAGTTTGCCTCACATAGCCTCCGTCTAATTGTCCTTGCAGACACATCCGTCGACCCTCCTGCCCCATATACTTCCGAGACACTCTTCCGTACAAGTTTGCTTCTTAAAGCCTCCGTCTAATTGTCCTTGCAGACACATCCGTCGACCCTCCTGCCCCATATACTTCCGAGACACTCTTCCGTACAAGTTTGCCTCACATAGCCTCCGTCTAATTGTCCTTGCAGACACATCCGTCGACCCTCCTGCCCCATATACTTCCGAGACACTGTTCCGTACAAGTTTGCTTCTTAAAGACTTCGTCTAATTGTCCTTGCAGACACACCCGTCGACCCTCCTGCCCCATATACTTCCGAGACACTCTTCCGTACAAGTTTGCCTCACATAGCCTCCGTCTAATTGTCCTTGCAGACACATCCGTCGACCCTCCTGCCCCATATACTTCCGAGACACTCTTCCGTACAAGTTTGCTTCTTAAAGACTCCGTCTAATTGTCCTTGCAGACACACCCGTCGACCCTCCTGCCCCATATACTTCCGAGACACTCTTCCGTACAAGTTTGCCTCACATAGCCTCCGTCTAATTGTCCTTGCAGACACATCCGTCGACCCTCCTGCCCCATATACTTCCGAGACACTCTTCCGTACAAGTTTGCCTCACATAGCCTCCGTCTAATTGTCCTTGCAGACACACCCGTCGACCCTCCTGCCCCATATACTTCCGAGACACTCTTCCGTACAAGTTTGCCTCACATAGCCTCCGTCTAATTGTCCTTGCAGACACATCCGTCGACCCTCCTGCCCCATATACTTCCGAGACACTCTTCCGTACAAGTTTGCCTCACATAGCCTCCGTCTAATTGTCCTTGCAGACACACCCGTCGACCCTCCTGCCCCATATACTTCCGAGACACTCTTCCGTACAAGTTTGCCTCACATAGCCTCCGTCTAATTGTCCTTGCAGACACACCCGTCGACCCTCCTGCCCCATATACTTCCGAGACACTCTTCCGTACAAGTTTGCCTCACATAGCCTCCGTCTAATTGTCCTTGAAGACACACCCGTGGACCCTCCTGCCCCATATACTTCCGAGCATATCAGTTCTGATCTTTTTTTGCCAACAACACCATCTTAGTCTTCCCGCGGAGTACTTTTTCTAGGTCTCGATTTTCTGGGTACGTTTTCGGTCGTATTAAACTTCTTGAAATGCTTTAGAGCATTCGTAACCATGTCCTTAGAACATCTCAAATGGTTTGCGATTTTTCTGTATGACCAACCTTCGCTATGAAAGTTCAAGATTATCTTTCTAGTGGACGCAACTCTTGTTTTTTTCTATATCGATTGGTATATAGTACATTATGGTACAAGTGTGTAATGTTGGTGATTACCGCTGAGGCGCTATTGAGACCCGAGCCGTCAGGCAAGGGTCTTAAGTAAGAGAGCCGAGGACGGTAATCATCAATACACACGTGTATCATACGACGTCAATACACACGTGTATCATACGACGTCATTACACACGTGTATCATACGACGTCAATACACACGTGTATCATACGACGTCATTACACACGTGTATCATACGACGTTTTTCAACACACTTGTGAATAAAATAAATAAGTATAATTTCAACAGTGACAATGAGTTGTGAAAGTTTTTTCGCAATGGCGGGAAACATTTATCAGTTTTCCTATGCGCGCGCATCTAATAATGGCGATCGGCCATAGACTAAATAAGGTTTCTTTTTTCGCTTTTCGCTGATAGCGTTTTAGCCACAAAATGGGGAATTCAAAGTTTTCGTTATTTTAAAGAAAACAAAAGACATATTTGAGTGAAAGTTTTATTTATTAAAAACGTACAAGTTGAAATTATCTATAATATAGATAATTTCAACTTTGTGTTTATATTATAAACACAAAGTTGTATGAAATGAGCAAGCAATAGGTACCTACAGTAATTTATTTGTAGGTACTGTTGAACACGATCTTTTTTGTATCGAAACTTTTTAAAGAACAAAGCAACTCAACCATAAAATAAAAAAAAATAAAAACTTATAACTCACTTGTGAATAATAGCAATGAAAAAGTCACAGTTTGATTACAGATATCATTAATTATGTGCCTAATTGCGGTGAAATAAGAGCCATTTTATGAGCAAGTGTGTTTAAAAACGTATTAATTTGAATAGGTACAAAAAGTTAAATGTTTTAGTTAATGTCGACGTTTCATGCAAATACGCGGCCTAACAACGCAAACCGAATGTAGTTCATTTTTATTTTTTTATTCAGAACACAGCGTCCACCGTCTTTAATTAGCTGGCCAGCTACAGGTACGTTAACAATGTTTGTATTAGATTCGTATAGTGAGCGAGCAGTGAGCAGTGACCAACACTACTAAGCAACACTACTTTTTTTGTCCCCCATTTTAAGAATACAATGTCATGTATGATTTAGTAACAATTACAATTATATTGAATACCTACTTTGGCTAATGGTAGTACCAAAATCAAGTTTATTGTGATCAATTAGGGGGTGTCTCTAATTATGTGTCCACCACTGTATGTACCTATATACAGGGCGTCCCACGGATATGCCACATGGAGGAAAGTACCTTGAATATTGTAGATGGAATATTTTACGGAAAGAAGACATTATTTGAATTTAAAAAACATAAACTGCATTCATAGATATTTAAATAATTACATGGTTGAACCGGGAATCGAATCCGTTATATGAGAAAAAAAATACCCTGTAACTTTATCATACCGATCGAAAGGCTTCATCATAAGGATTATTTTTTGCTTAGTAACATAGTGTCAAAAATAAAAGGAAGACTATGAATTTTACTTCACTAGCTGTAACATTTTACTTCATTAGCTGTAACATTTTACTTCACTAGCTGTAACATTTTACTTCACTAGTTGTAACATTTTACTTCACTAGCTGTAACATTTTACTTCACTAGCTGTAACATTTTACTTCACTAGTTGTAACATTTTACTTCACTAGCTGTAACATTTTACTTCACTAGTTGTAACATTTTACTTCACTAGCTGTAACATTTTACTTCACTAGCTGTAACATTTTACTTCACTAGTTGTAACATTTTACTTCACTAGCTGTAACATTTTACTTCACTAGCTGTAACATTTTACTTCACTAGTTGTAACATTTTACTTCACTAGCTGTAACATTTTACTTCACTAGCTGTAACATTTTACTTCACTACTTGTAACATTTTACTTCACTAGCTGTAACATTTTACTTCATTAGCTGTAACATTTTACTTCACTAGTTGTAACATTTTACTTCACTAGCTGTAACATTTTACTTCACTAGTTGTAACATTTTACTTCACTAGCTGTAACATTTTACTTCACTAGTTGTAACATTTTACTTCACTAGCTGTAACATTTTACTTCACTAGCTGTAACATTTTACTTCACTAGTTGTAACATTTTACTTCACTAGCTGTAACATTTTACTTCACTAGCTGTAACATTTTACTTCACTAGTTGTAACATTTTACTTCACTAGTTGTAACATTTTACTTCACTAGCTGTAACATTTTACTTCACTAGTTGTAACATTTTACTTCACTAGCTGTAACATTTTACTTCACTAGCTGTAACATTTTACTTCACTAGTTGTAACATTTTACTTCACTAGCTGTAACATTTTACTTCACTAGCTGTAACATTTTACTTCACTAGTTGTAACATTTTACTTCACTAGCTGTAACATTTTACTTCACTAGCTGTAACATTTTACTTCACTACTTGTAACATTTTACTTCACTAGCTGTAACATTTTTAATACAAAATTAATCAATTTATCAAATGCTCAAAATGAGTCTCTTCCTGTTGAATACAAAGTCGCACTCTTATGATTATTTTCATGATAAATCGAGATGATGTATTTATATCAGGATATCTTTCGCTGTGCCATTGTAAGGCAAATGTTATGTTTTTGTGGTTCAAAAAGAATGCTTCTATGAAATCAAAATTATTTTGATACGCCATGGTTACCTATGTAAAAATTCACAATACAAAGCAAAAATCCTCGAATGGAAATCACAAAAAAAAATCTAGTTGTAAATGGAACACATTTTTGAAATTGTTTCTTTATAATCAGCCAGCCGTATTGCGATGGGCAAAATAATTTACGCGTCTTTCGGCTCAGGATAAGGCTCGATTAGTTGCATACAAGTAGGTACCTACTAATTACGTGTAATTATCTCTTTATCATTTTATCATGCACTTTAAATTATAATAGGGAGATGCCACTTCTCAACCTTCTCAAGTTTATCATGCACTTTAAATTATAATAGGGAGATGCCACTTCTCAACCTTCTCAAGTTTATCATGCACTTTAAATTATAATAGGGAGATGCCACTTCTCAACCTTCTCAAGTTTATCATGCACTTTAAATTATAATAGGGAGATGCCACTTCTCAACCTTCTCAAGTTTATCATGCACTTTAAATTATAATAGGGAGATGCCACTTCTCAACCTTCTCAAGTTTATCATGCACTTTAAATTATAATAGGGAGATGCCACTTCTCAACCTTCTCAAGTTTATCATGCACTTTAAATTATAATAGGGAGATGCTACTTCTCAACCTTCTCAAGTTTATCATGCACTTTAAATTATAATAGGGAGATGCTACTTCTCAACCTTCTCAAGTTTATCATGCACTTTAAATTATAATAGGGAGATGCTACTTCTCAACCTTCTCAAGTTTATCATGCACTTTAAATTATAATAGGGAGATGCTACTTCTCAACCTTCTCAAGTTTATCATGCACTTTAAATTATAATAGGGAGATGCCACTTCTCAACCTTCTCAAGTTTATCATGCACTTTAAATTATAATAGGGAGATGCTACTTCTCAACCTTCTCAAGTTTATCATGCACTTTAAATTATAATAGGGAGATGCTACTTCTCAACCTTCTCAAGTTTATCATGCACTTTAAATTATAATAGGGAGATGCCACTTCTCAACCTTCTCAAGTTTATCATGCACTTTAAATTATAATAGGGAGATGCTACTTCTCAACCTTCTCAAGTTTATCATGCACTTTAAATTATAATAGGGAGATGCCACTTCTCAACCTTCTCAAGTTTATCATGCACTTTAAATTATAATAGGGAGATGCCACTTCTCAACCTTCTCAAGTTTATCATGCACTTTAAATTATAATAGGGAGATGCCACTTCTCAACCTTCTCAAGTTTATCATGCACTTTAAATTATAATAGGGAGATGCCACTTCTCAACCTTCTCAAGTTTATCATGCACTTTAAATTATAATAGGGAGATGCCACTTCTCAACCTTCTCAAGTTTATCATGCACTTTAAATTATAATAGGGAGATGCCACTTCTCAACCTTCTCAAGTTTATCATGCACTTTAAATTATAATAGGGAGATGCTACTTCTCAACCTTCTCAAGTTTATCATGCACTTTAAATTATAATAGGGAGATGCTACTTCTCAACCTTCTCAAGTTTATCATGCACTTTAAATTATAATAGGGAGATGCTACTTCTCAACCTTCTCAAGTTTATCATGCACTTTAAATTATAATAGGGAGATGCTACTTCTCAACCTTCTCAAGTTTATCATGCACTTTAAATTATAATAGGGAGATGCCACTTCTCAACCTTCTCAAGTTTATCATGCACTTTAAATTATAATAGGGAGATGCTACTTCTCAACCTTCTCAAGTTTATCATGCACTTTAAATTATAATAGGGAGATGCTACTTCTCAACCTTCTCAAGTTTATCATGCACTTTAAATTATAATAGGGAGATGCCACTTCTCAACCTTCTCAAGTTTATCATGCACTTTAAATTATAATAGGGAGATGCTACTTCTCAACCTTCTCAAGTTTATCATGCACTTTAAATTATAATAGGGAGATGCCACTTCTCAACCTTCTCAAGTTTATCATGCACTTTAAATTATAATAGGGAGATGCTACTTCTCAACCTTCTCAAGTTTATCATGCACTTTAAATTATAATAGGGAGATGCCACTTCTCAACCTTCTCAAGTTTATCATGCACTTTAAATTATAATAGGGAGATGCTACTTCTCAACCTTCTCAAGTTTATCATGCACTTTAAATTATAATAGGGAGATGCTACTTCTCAACCTTCTCAAGTTTATCATGCACTTTAAATTATAATAGGGAGATGCCACTTCTCAACCTTCTCAAGTTTATCATGCACTTTAAATTATAATAGGGAGATGCTACTTCTCAACCTTCTCAAGTCTTCTCACATTTAATAGTAGTCTTATGATAATGTCACTTGTACTGTACCTATGTCCTTACGCCAATGTCACTTGTACTGTACCTATGTCCTTACGTCAATGTCAGCTTTTCATTTTTCTGAACAAAATTTCACATCAAGTACCTACATATTATAATTCTTGACTCCTTTTATTTGTGACACTATGATATTAGCAAAAAATAATTCTTATGATGAAGCCTTTCGATCGGTACCTATGGTTGATATTTTTTTCTCATGTAACGGGTTAGATTCTTGGTTCAACCGTGTAATTATTTAAACATCTATGAATGCAGTTTAAATTGTTTTTTAAATTCAAATAATGTCTTCTGTCAGTAAAATGTTCCCTCTACAATATTTAAGGTACTTTCTCTCCATGTGGCATATCCGTGGGACGACCTGTATATTATCACTTTAGTACCTACCTACTAAAACTTGTGTGCAATAATAAACGTAGTATAGTATGAGTATTTGTTTTAACCGTACTATTGTACTGCACGAGTATATTTACTGTAATAAACAAAAGTGTCAGGAGTACAAAAGTCTTATTCGACATTGAATGCGAAAAATTTCTGAATGTATATCGGTAGGTAGGTACCATTAATATATTATGTACCTATCATGGTCCAAAGTGCTTAAATCAATTTAAATTGTAAATCAAATGTAGGTACAATACAAAGTATAAAATAGCGTACAAAATACATTATCATATCCATTGTTAATTGATATTGTGTCAAGGCAACAAAACTTTAAAATAGGAATCTCACAATTTCAAACAATTAGGTTTGAAATTAGTTAAACTAAGATTAAATAAGAGAACATTAAGCACTACATTTAACTACATTACTACATTTAACTACATTACTACATTTAACTACATTACTACATTTAACCGTCTAGTTTTAAGTTAATAATTATTTAGACTGCCGATTTATTTAAGATGTAGTTTATTTCTGATTGATTTTAAAATAGTTTGTGCTATTTTGTTTATTTTTTTCCGTCCAAATGATAATGCTACGTTACTTTCACCTGATGTTATCCTTATTACCTACTTTGTATTAGGTAGGTAGGTAGGTACCTACACTAGTTTGTGTAACAAGAGTTTTTATTGATATTGTTTGATTGAGACAGGTGTTCATGTTATTGTTGGTAAATGGATTCAGCGGCTTCTTGTTCCCCGGAGCGTGGAGTGATTGCAACGGCGGTACATTTTCACTTTTTTATTTTGATATCAAGGAAAATTATCGTACCTATGCCATTTTAGTTTAATATCATGTAAGTGTAGTGTAAAGACAATTTCCGAAAACTATGTCCTAATTTTCGGTAACGGTATCTGATAGTTCTGAGCCATCTACAAGTAATCAGAACTACCAGATGATGTCGCGAGAAGTTGTCATACTAATGTATAATAAGGGTCCGTGCCTTACTCTGTGCATACTGTAGTTAGCGGCACTTAGGATAAGATCACTTAGCGTGTTGAAAACTAGAATTTTTATTTTATTACTTATCACGAATAAATTTTCCACAAATACCTACATGCCTCTTTTATCTTCTAGGTACATACCTAGATTACCTAGACCCACCTCATGAACTCTGCTACAAACGTAATCTGTCACAAAACCTTTTCGAACGCGTAAATTGCTTCATTCGGTCTGAACCGTTTTAAAGATTTCTCTCAAACCAATCTAGTAAAAGTATACATAATGAAACTAATTACGAAATATTACCAATATGTGATGTACACGATACGAAATAAATTAATTTTGCAATATTTTGTGTAGTTTTATAATTAAATAACTGTAGAAAACAACACAAAGTGAGCGCGGGGTCTTAAACCTCACAGAAAACAAAAGATAGAAAGATAATACGTACTTTATTGTAGGGGAGGTCGGGGTTCGAAGTGCTAGGGGTACGTTGTTCCGTTCCGATGCAAATAACTTGTGTGAAGTGCTGTGCAAGACGTCATACCATGGCGCTATTGCATTAGCCATTCTAGTGACGCCTCGGCAACCGGCGGCCTGGTAGTCGAATGTAGGCTTATAACTGTCACGTGAGTAAATATTTTCGTGTTGAAACTTTTTGGTCTATTTCGAACAGTTTTAAAGATATTAATGTGATTATGCCATAGTTATTGATACCATGTTGTTTGTAGGTCTTGTAATAGAAAACAGTTCCAAACATGGACCCTCTCTCCTATGTAATGCAAAGATTTCCTTAGAAATGGTCTTAAAGAAATTTAAAACCCTAAAATCCAATAAAGGCGCTGGGCCAGACGGTATTCCACCTCTTTATTAGAAAATGTACGGGTAATTTAGCACTGGCACTATTTCTAATATTCGACAAGTCACTGTCTTCTGGAATTTTTCCCACTAGGTGGAAATCTACAAGGGTTGTGCCAATACACAAGTCGGGTGATACCTAAGTCTTGTGAGTAATTATCAACCGATCTCCACTACTGCCGGGGTCGGAGACATAGGTTGCTGGCCGTGCCGCAGTCTCGTACGGCGGCGCGGTCCAAGTCACCCATTCCTCGAGTACTCACCCACCGCACTCAACGCTCTCCTGGACGACAGCCCCGAGCTTGACTTGTTCGCTGACAGTTGGACTAAATTATTAAGAGAATGTTTTGTTTTTTTGTGAGCGTCATAATTAATTTAATGTAAGTATTTTTTTTTTCAATTTCACTGACATTTTTGTATTATTGTTTTGTATGTGTGTCACTTTGTTTGTTTTTGTAATTAATTAACGTAATTGGTTATAATAACCGTGTTAATTTAAATAAATAAATCCTATCAACAATGGGTAAGATCTTTGACTCCTTGATATGTCCACTAATCCAAAATCACTTTCACCAGTTTGTGACTGATCATCAGCATGGATTCATTCAGGCTAGATTAACAGCTACTAACCTAGTCACCTTTGTCGAGGTTCTTACTGAGGCCATTGATAAGCACCAGGAAGTTGAAGTTATCTATACTGACTTCAGTAAGGCCTTCGACCGAGTTTCCCATAGGTAGTTACTTTGCTTGTCGAAAAGCTCATGTCGTATGGTTTTACAGGCAACTTAATTAAATGGTTCAACTCCTACTTTAGCGACCGTCTTTTCACTGTAGTAGGGATGTAACGAATGTCAAATTTTAGACATTCGAATGCGAATGCGAGCATTCGATGCTCACATTCGCGAATGCGAATGCGGATGTTGGTATTTCGAACTTGCCGCCAACTACACGCACTGTTTATTGGCGCGCGCGTTGTCCTATTACCAATGGTTGCTATAGCTATCTTCAACTACCAATTACGTACGAGTAATAATGTTTACTATTTCATTCATTCTTGACATTGACAATTCACAACCTTGATAAATACAGAATTTGAAACTGATATTGGCATAATTGTATCAAAACAGATGCAGAGCAGAGCAAAAAATAAAAGGAGATGAATCGCTTGATAATTGCTATCTTCGTCTACAAAATATCGCGTTACTATAATGATATATGATAATATTTTTATCCATACATTTGTCGGTTGGAGTTGGATTTGTTTGTCTTTTTATATGTTATTTTGGAAAAAATGAGTGCCTCCATTAAAACAATGAGTAAAATTTAGACCAAGTTTAGAGTTATTTTACTTAGTAGATGCGGAACATGAAAAATGTAAACTTATAAATATAATTAATAAATAGGGGAACTGGTTTAAAAGTTACACGCTATGGCTATGCGTTAGAAAAAAAGTTACAGCCCTTCTAAGTCGGAGCCCAACTACAAATCTCAACCTTTCATAATATATCTAACCATTTCATTGATATTTTGTAAAAATAAAAAATTGGCCACTTCGTAGAGTTAAAAGAAACACTTAAAAAACTTCAATCCTCTTTTCCTTTGGGGGTGCAATTTCCAAAACTCCTATGCTTCAAATTTAAGATTTCTAGCATAGGAGTTTTGGGTTGGGTGTAACTAGAAAATAACTTGTTTTTTTTTTAATTTTTAACATAATAATGAAAAATAAAAGATGGCCTTGTCCTAGGTCCTCCGATCATGGCCTGTGCACGCCAAAAACAAACCATACATTTTTCAAGTGGTTCACGCCATTAAAAGGTTAACTTAAACTAACTACCCCTGGGTTAGAATAATCAATACATTGTCATTGAAAGCAAAGCCTAGGCTATTTTTCAATCCCACAAATTACAACATTAAACCTTTAGTTTCTTTAATTTCGTAGAAACGCGTGCAAAGCCACGGACAGACACTAGTCAGCCAATCAAAGTCAGTTAAACTTTTTTTTCAATTAAGTTTTTAAACCGTTGTCAGAGTTTCTTACAAAGTTCCTATTAAAGTAAGCAAGAAGATAAGAGTGCCGTAATAAAATATAGTACCTATTGAACGCATTCAGGTTCATAAAAGGTTTTCTAGGCATTGCTACAAGTAGGTTATGGTACAATTATGTTATTTTAATGTTTAATTTCTTATGTATGAGATCCGCCCTAAGACATTTATTAGGTGCCTACCTAACTACTACCTACTTATTTACATAGTGAAATAAGATAGGTATAAGTTGAAAAAACTAATACCCGGTTGCAAAACTTAATTTATTAAAATACAATTAAGTATATAATAAACTACCAAGTAAAATCACAGACATTGACAATTTTAAACATAAAATTAAAAATTTCTTGGAAAACCATGCATTTTATAGTATTAATGAATTCATTTGTCGCAATTTACTGATTTAATTTATTGAAAACCCGACTTGAATTATTATGAATGGAATATAACTAAATATTGTGTATTTATACTGTTAAACTTAAATTTCTTAAATAAGTAGGTACCTAACTATGATTTGTACAACAGGACTTGCCTTGTATAACTTCCTATGTTATAATGATTTGTACAACAGGACTTGCCTTGTATAACTTCCTATGTTATGTTATAATGGTCAATAAATACAAATACAAACATCAACAAACGTAGTTGTTTCATAGTAACCTCCGTGTTCTTGGAAACAGGTCACGGGTAGGTAAATTTTGACTAGCCATACTCGAGAAAGTCTCTGCCTAGATAGGTGTAGCAAACTACGTAGGTAGGTACCTACGTTAAAAATCATTTAGGTAGGTATGCATACGCATACGAGTATAATTCTCGAAAAACATAACCCACCTTCCGAGGTAGTCTACGAATAAATAATAAGTCAGGAAATCTAACTGCTTTCAAAAAATGACCCAACCAAAGTCGTGTCCAAGTAGGCGGGGCTTAAAAGTCGTGTCCAGCGCGTCATCAGTCTGTCATTTTTCTTGTTCGCGAGCACACGTGTAATCTGCGTAATTTTTCGTTATAATTTGTGAACTAGCTGTGAATTATCATACCAGCTTGTGTTGTGAAATGGTGCAGGAGCCATACAAGACTAAAATGTCCAGGGATCACGTGTCACTAGTAAGTAATAGCAAAATTATAATTATATTCAAATACATTAGAAAACGACATGGTCAATACTATGCAGAATGAAGTCAGTAAATTTGGACTGACTTGGTATTGATTTATGACTTATTTTTTATTTCATACAAAACGATATGGTCAGTATCAGTACTATGCAAACTGAAGTCAGTACCAAATTTTTTTTTCTTGATGAAATATAAAATGTAAATCGATAAACTTTATATTTTTATAACAGTAATTTATGTATTTTGTTTTCTTTTAGTTTCCCTGCTGATCCTATTCGACAAAATAAGTGGATAGCTGCAGTTAGGTCAGAAAGACAAGAGAATGACTGGATGCCAGTGAAAACCAGCAGAGTATGTTCCGTTCATTTTGACGAAAATGATTTTTATAAAACATTAAAATGATATACTATGTTACACAAAACTGCAGTACCAGTTTGCACAGTAAGTTCCTACTGTAAAATTATTAGAATATTTGTTATGTAAAAAACAGTTAAAAAAATTAAGCCTGAAATAATTTTTTTTTTTTTCTTCAGATGATTTGTCCCCAAGAAAGATCTTTAAAAGATACTATGGAAAAAAAAAATTAAACAATAAACAACAATTTAACAAACAACAACTACAGTTGGTGAATAATTTCATCATCATCAATATTATATCAGTCCACTGCTGGACATAGGCCTCCCCTAATGAGCGCCATAGCGCCCTGTCTTCAGCTTGCCGCGTCCAGCATCAGCCAGCAGTCTTTCGCAAATCGTCATCCCACCTGGTCGGAGGGCGTCTTACACTACGTTTGCCGACTCACGGTCTCCACTCAAGAACGCGACTACTCCAGCGACCATTTACGCGATATTGTTAAAATGGGCTGATGTTGCTGATGACAGTTCATACTTATTAGTACTTATCAGTCTGCAGTTAGCTCAATTGTTTCAGCCTGCAGTAAGCTTAATTGTTCCAATTGTAAATACAAGTTTTAATTTATTTCTTTATTTGATTTTAATTTTCTTTGTTAAAAAAGCGTATATAGATTTACTTATTAGTTTGCTACACAGCCGTATGACATATTTCACGGTGTTTAAAATAAGATTAAAAATAACTGAAACATTGAAAGATTTTTCCACTATTTTCGCCTAGGCTATCTCAATAATACATTTTTAGGTATTTTGTAATATACCTATCTAGTAGTATTGTAATAAATAACAAAAATCTTAAAATAAAAAACGTTATACCTACCTTTCGTTTTATTATTTAATTGGTTCGATCCACTTATTGCATACATCGACCACGCCGATATGACGCAACTGTCATGGCAGACATTGCAGCATGCGCGCGAACCAATCACTGCTATCGTTCAGAAAGCGCCGAACCAATCCCTGTTTACCTTCGATTTTAAACCAATCACCAAACATGCCTTTTTGTAACTTTGGATGTGATTCGTTATTTGAATCATACGTCGTTTTGGTTTGAAGTAGAACCACTTTTGGTTTGGCATTTGTTTTGAATTAGACTTCCTGACTTATTATTTATTCGTAGGAGGTAGTCGCTTAAAAAGATAGGTAGGTACCAACTGACTTGAGTTCTTATAACCTAAAATAGTTGACAAAAGTTATCCATAACTTTTGTACTTGAGTGTACCCAGGCCCAATGCGTCTCGTTAGCCAAAATAAGAAGGTCATCAATATGTATGAAACAGTCGCTTTGTAGTGGTCGTTCGAATTTGGTCGGATCACCAGGTAGGACAAGACTGATTAAGTAATCTAGGTCTTAATCAGGTCAACCGTTTATAACTAGCAAAATTAAAACCAGCGAGCCAAAAAAAAAACTAGCTAAATAGGTACGAGGCGTAGAGAGCTGAAATTTTCAGGATATATTTATTATGAATCACACTAGTTTTTTTGTTTATACCGACAATCTTGGGTTGAAAAGGTATCTTGTATTTTGACGTGAAAGACCTTAAAAATGTGTCTTAATCGATATTATTCAAAAGCGCGTGTGTGTACCTTATTGAAACTTTTTATGGTTGCCTTAGTTGTTCCTCCTACCTATAACCTAGGTACATAATATTAAGCATGCAGTGTCCATCTATAATTGGTTGTGCAATTAACTATATCTTTATGTTTGTATTTTCTGTCATGAATTATTGTAACTAACTAACACCCACTGGTAGAAATTTAAGAAGAATTTTGGATAACCCTATAAATGAAATTTGGGGCTCTAAGTTCCGCTTGACCGGGACTAGTTGTGCCGCGGACTTAGAACCCCTGATAAAGTAGTGAATTGTTTTGGAATGCGAAACTACAAGAAGGAGCAAGACTTCAGAACAACTATTGCGGCGAGGAGCTAATGCTGTAATAAAAGACGGTCGGAAAATCAAAACCGAAGCGCGGGAACTAGAAATATGCCATACCTATGACATTTTTCCGTTTCATCAAAAAGTTAAAGGCCGGTTTAACTCCGACTGTGGGATAGGTATTACTCAAGGCATGTGTTCAACCCAAACCATGTGAAGACATTGACTAAATATCTTTTGAAATGTTTATCGATTTATTTCGGTCTGGTTCCTTTGAATGCGTCTTGTGTAAGAACTGGGCACATTTAAAAATGTTTGTATTCCGACGAAATCCATTGTTATGTTTGTCTGAGAGTCCGAGACTGATTATAATTACTTATTACTACGATTAATAGTTGATTGATCTCAATGTCCTAATTAATACAAAGTTAAAAGTTGATTAATTATAAGTGGGTAGTTACATACTTACTTTTGATGATTATTTGGCAAAGATAGCGGTAGCTTAGTAAGCTAAAGTCGGTAGCTAATTTTAATTCTTATTTTTTTTTAAATTACTCCTGAATATACAGTGTGAATCTTCATAATAATGTGCACATATTAAAATAGGTAAACTTAGTGCATATTATGAAGATTCACACTGTATACTTTTGTGTTTGATTTATACATATATACCTACACTACCACTGCAACATTAACAATTAAAGTTGTTGCCGGAACAACTTGCCTCAATGATGGAACAACCAGCCCCATGACGGGGTTAGTGGTGCCTTGTCAATTTTTCACAAAAAAAATAACTTGACGCTAAATATATTAATAATTTAACAAATACGACTACATCAAGTAAAACTAGAATAAATTCTGCATCTGCATCATGAACCCCTAAATATTGAGTTTCAGTCTATTTATGACGTTCTGTTTTTCGTGTTATTTGAAAATCGGCACTTCGAAGCCCGGGCTCGGACTACTACACAAAAGTAGACACAAACACAGAGAAAACAATCCGAAAACAGTACAACAATAATTGCTACCTACGAGAAGACAAGTACAAAGGCTATCGCTATCAATTAATAAAACGAATAATCTTAATAAATAATTACATAGAATAAAAATAGTAAATACATTAATTGAATGAAACGTAATAACTATATATCATAAGATTAAGTATGTGGAAATGTTTTTTCTTATTGACTTGTAAATGTAAAATTTTACCAATAAAATCTTGTATCTTGCTATACGGTTCTCTTGTAAGTATGTCTTTTGATATTATCTTCTATTTTTAATTTTGTGTTTTTAAATTGTATATTTTTTCTTATGTATTTTTTTTTTGTCGTAAATCTATGGACTATGTGTTGTCTGAAATAAAACCATTTTATTTTATTTTATTTATTTATTTATACGTGATCTCTTCCTGGCAACCTTAAGACGGAAAAACCAAATCTAGAAAAAATAAAAATATAAGTACTTTTTCAATGTCATATCTTTTCTCTAAAATAGAAAAAAATTATAAGTAGGTAACTAATTAATAGGTATTGGATTCAACAAAATAATAATAAAACCACAAACGCGTTTTTAGGATGTACCTACTGTAGGTAGGATGTACCTACAGAAAGGTTCAGTAGGAGACCGAAGGTCAGTTGAAACAGGGGTCGAGGTGAGTTGAAACATTTAATTATTTGAGTGAAATAAAATAAGCAGATCGAAAGAATAAAGGTATTTACAACAAGTAAGATATGAAAACACACCTGGTAATGTTTTACTATAATAAAATTTGTGCAAATCTTGTAATCTGAAGTGCTTAGTGGGAGAAGGCATTTCACTGGTTGAATTCGCAACTGAACAGTTATCAGCGTCCGAGAATATTTACAACTTACCACACTTGTATCATAATGTACTACATAGTCGTCCTACATAGGTACATAGGCACATATCGAAGCGACTGAAATCAAAAATATCAGTTTATTTCTGTGTCGGTTTTATTTTAAGAATTTGACGATTTCTAAGCGTACATTTTTGTACCTACCTACATATTTATGGAAATGAAGCGTTTTTGATTGATTGATATTTTGATACTTATGATATTGGTAAAATTTTGTGATCTGTTTCATTACGGAGCGCCTTATTAAAAATATGGAAAGTAACTCACGGAAATAAGTAGGAAACCCAGGGACTAGGGAAATGAAATTTCCCTCGTCCCTGAGGAAACCACACGTCTACTTTTCTCTAAACTTACTATAGGTATTTATTTAATTATGTTATTTGTACTGTATCTTTTTCTTAATAATTGTACCTAGAAGAGAGAGAGGGAAGCCAGAGATTATAAATCGGAGCATAGATCGTCGTATCCTACGAATAAGGTTACAGTTGCAAAACACTAACTTTACAGGAGACGGTTTTTTCTTATTATTTCGAGAAGTTTCTATTGGGCGATTGTGTTTTTTTTTCTAAATCGTTTTCTAATGTTTTCAGCTAAATTATCATCTGTTTTAAAAATAAAAAATACCGTTTTCCCTTGTTATTGTCTAGTGATTTCTAGTTTGGTTAGTGATTTGATAAAAACTCAAACTCAATAACTTTATTTCTTTAGGCTTACAAAATAAGCACTTAGACAAGTCAAATTTAATACTATAAACAGGATTATAAATAGGTAAGTAGTCATTATTATCAAATAAGAAATATGTTGTTATTGATTTTATTCGCTGCAATAATTATATACTGATACTGACATTAACAAAATATTTGACTTGTCATTGACAGTTAGGAGTAAGTTTTGCCGTAGGTAATTGTAATCGAGAGAGCGAATCGACCATGAATCGACCAATAATCGACAATGCTCCGCCCAAGGCTTTACGGATGCATAAAGTGTCATTAACTAATGAACCCTTAACTTATGTCTCTGGGATGAACCTTCAATTAAGTGACTTAAACCTATGGGTTCGTTATGCCAAAAAACCGCTGGAGACCCTGCGCATACAATATAACAATATTTTTAGGATGATGCTGGGACTGCCTCGTTACTGTAGTGCGTCAGGGATGTTTGCGGAGTACCAAGTAGATGGCTTTGCAGCTATTCTTCGCAAAAAGACCGCCTCCCTGATGCGCAGAGTCCGGGGGAGTCCGAACAGCATCCTGAAAGCTATTGCAGATCGGATCTCCTCCCCTATGTGGATGTGTTTTGTGCGTTGGGTTATTGTATAGATTAATGTTGTTTTTTTTTTTATAAATAGTGTGTATGAGTTGTTGTTACTAACCTTAATTTTAAGTCATTTTTAATTTTTAATTTTACTAACAATATATGGATTTTGTGGTCTGAAATAAAATATTTTTATTTTTTTTATACTAATTAGTTAAATACTCAATTAGGGCTAATTTAATGATCCTTTCTGAGTGTGGCTGTATATCTATTAGGAAAGTGGCAAAGATCTACCTTTTTGAGCAGCGGCGCGCCCCGTGTCGCGCTGGGCGTCGCGTGTCGTCGGCCCTCAGCCCCCTGGCCATAACAATAGATAAATAACCTATTTGTAAGCCCTGGCCCACGTATTATTCAAACAAAGTCTTAAAAAAGAAAAAATGCTGCCTCGACATGGCCTACATATATATCTACTCGAAAAGCATAATCGAAGCTAAGCACCTGTGCTACTCACCCCGTTTCGAAAACGCTGACTACCCTCTTACGGGTAAGCGGTAGAGCAGGGGTAGAGTCGATAGATTCCATCGATAATTTCAATGCAGCTAGGGAAATTCTGAGCATCAAGATGCTCAGAATTTCCCTAGCGAGTCTTGAGTTTATACAAGTATAAACTCAAGACTCGCTCCAGACATGGGTGAGTAATAATGTTTTAAGTACAGTAGCACCGTGTTTACAAGTTACATTACACCGATGTACCCTGCGTAGACGTCCTAATTTTCGTAGGCGCGAAAAAATCCTAGCCAATCATGACGCTCTGCCTATGCGTGCGAAACATGAGTGGTTGCTTGTGTTGTGGGTGATGGATACGCGCATGACGTCCGCCGGCGCGGCGTCGCGATCTCGACATTCGCGAGTCGTAGTTTGAGTGGGATACAAATGAAAATACGTCGGTTCTTTTTTGTCTTCCTTTGTAGATACATACATAAATCATATGACCGAGATAGCTTAAGCCTCTGTTTTTGTGAGCGAGATAGCATGAGCCTCTGTTTTTGTTGACTAAAGTAATTTTTCTATGGTCTGAAATAAATGATTATTATTATTATAAAGTCTATCATTTCGACGGGGTGTTGGCATTCGTATTTGTACGGAGTACCGCACGATAGGTAGAGTAAATAGAGTAGGTCACGTAAAGCTAAGCAGATTTACCTACATAAACACATGTTTTACACCAATTTGCTTACCTACGTATTATTGCACAATTACCAACGAATATTAAATCAGTGTCGAACTATCACTCGGGGGTTTGATTCGTACTTTATCCTTCCCTCTAACTATTAACTATTTAACTATTATATAACTGTAGGAACCCCCTACAGTTTTTGGTCCTTCGAGCCGGATCAATGACGCACAATTTACACGGGATGACGTCACACGGACATCGGCCGCATCATCAACAAGCGGGCAATCAGTGCGCTCAACACGGAGGCCTTTTAGAAGCCTAATTTCAACAATACTACTTCTAACCCTATTGGCCCCAGGACAGGGCTCATATAACATCTCAACATTCAGCGACAACAAGGACATCTACTTCGATAAGATGTATAACATGAACATAATACGTGATGAATGGAAACTAATTGTTTACTATAACATGAGTACCTACTGGACGGGATTAGACTATATGCGAGAATATATCAACCACTTGGAAGGTTACCTAAATACTAAAGATACAGAAGTACCATTACAGTACAAGAGCATAATTTATCAACTTCAACACGAGTTCTCAGAGATAAATCACTACAACCAGATTCTCAAGAGCCAACCCACTAAAAGGCCTAAAAGAGGGTTGATCAACGGTGTGGGCTATCTAGCTAACTCTTTATTTGGAGTACTTGATGACAATTTTGCAAAAGGGTATGAAAAGGACATAACAAGGATTTCACAAAACGAAAATCACCTGCGACTTCTCCTGCAAAACCAAACAAGCGTTATTGAAGCTCAGTCAAACCTCATGCAGAGAAACGAAGTTATCATGAACAAACAGTTTGGCGTAGTACGAAACTATCTACAAAACATTACGATTTCATCAAGTCGACAATATGCTATAAACAACAAGGAACTTCACATCTTATCAGTTTCAATTTCGGCTGTGATTATCCTCTCTCACCTACGAACCATGCAAGAAAACATAATAAGTACCATAACTGACCTAACGCAAGGACATATGGACACACACTTACTGCCACCAGAACAACTACAGGAACAAATCTATATAATAAACAATCAAAACAACCTTCAGACCTGACTTTACCTGCCGGCAAGCATGACGTAAAGGAGGTTTACAAACTTATGAAAATAAAGGGACGAGTCTACGGCTCTTACATGATCATCGAAGCTAAAATACCTCTGGTGAGCAAGGAATCATTTGAGCTGGACAGGATAATAAGCCTACCTCAACAGTTATATACTATGGAATTTATAGCACCTTACATCGCGTATAACCTAGAAAAGGACCTGCTCATCACTTTTACTGAAGCAGATATCAAAAATTGTATCACCGTACAGACAAACCAACTACTCTGTCATATAGATAAACCCATTTATATGATTCAAATAAAACAATCACTTTGTAACGTGAAGATACATAACATAACAATGTGTCACACGAAGAAGGAGGAGTGCCACGAGCGATGGATCAAGTTACACAACAACAACAGCTGGCTGTTCTCGTGCTGTGGAGAGTGCACAGTCCGCATATTCTGCACTGGTAGTGGCACGACGATTGAGTCACTGAAAGGAAATGGTTTACTGGATATAGGTCAAGGCTGCACAGTCAAGAGTGATACAATCACAATACTTGGACATAACAACTACCTGAGCCATATCACAGTCCAGGATGCCAGCAAGTACTTAAGACCGGAGACATCAATACTAAACACCCTCATCAACTCTTCGGGCATTGAGTTCTCACCTGAAACTCATGATGATGAGTGGCGCCGTATAGATACACAAATCAAAACGATCAAAGAACAAGAAAACGCGCCACTTACAGTACACGACATGCATCAGTTCGCATTACTCTACACAATACTCGGACTAAGCGTTGTTGTATTATGTATGTATCTATGGAGACGCTGGCGCAGAAACAAGGCTACAAGCGCACCGGTGACTTCAACCACAAGGGCTGCAGCGGCGCGGACGGCGGCGCCTGCGGCGGTCACGGACCTCGAGCTCGACGACTTGGCTCCGAGGGGCCGACCACGTCTTCCATCGCTACGATTGAACATTCCAGTGTAAATTTAACAGTGTAGTGCAGTGGTGAAATATTTAGATAACTTTAGTGATTTAACAGTGTAGTGTAGTGAGAACTCACTTATGTTCCTACATACCTACTATTTAATGTACTTAGCTCTATTAAATTTACATTATTTTATACTTACATTGTTTACATAACTTTATTCGCTTACATGTTCTTTTTGCTTTACTTACATACGTTGTATACTCTTTTGAACCATAGCATTAAGATAACTTTAGTGATTTGACTGTCACCCTTTTGGCCGGCAGAATGTACGGAGTACCGCACGATAGGTAGAGTAAATAGAGTAGGTCACGTAAAGCTAAGCAGATTTACCTACATAAACACATGTTTTACACCAATTTGCTTACCTACGTATTATTGCACAATTACCAACGAATATTAAATCAGTGTCGAACTATCACTCGGGGGTTTGATTCGTACTTTATCCTTCCCTCTAACTATTAACTATTTAACTATTATATAACTGTAGGAACCCCCTACAGTATTCAATCGGGTTGAAATGTTCTCTTCTGTGCAGACGAATTTTGCGCGAATTTTCAAACTGTACCTACCTTACTTATGTTATTACGAGGTCTGTTACATTAAAAAAGTCAAAAGTCAATAACTTTATTTCTTTAGGCTTACAAACTAAGCACTTAGACACGTCAAATATAATACTATAAACAGGTTTACAAATAGTCATTATTATCAAATAAGAAATAAGATGTTATTGATTTTATTCGCTTCAATTTTTTGTCCACTAGTGGAAGAAGCGAAAAAGAAACCACTAGTAAGTTTTATAAAACTTAAAATTAATACATCATCTTAGTCTAAATATAGGTAATCTGATTTAGATGCATATGTCAATATTTATATAAAACTAAGCTTAACATTATTTTCCTTAAATACTATTGTCGGTGCGGAACTGGGCGACATCTGGCCAAGCATTAACATCATTGATGTAATCATCGATGGAGTAATAGGCTTTCTTTATAAGATTTCGTTTTATGTATTACATATTACATACACATTTACTTATTACATTACATTACATATTTACTTATTACAGGTTGAAAATGAGACATGCAACGTAATTTGATTGTGTACCTAAACCTCATCATCATTTCAGCCTATATTAGTCCACTGTTGGACGTAGGCCTCCCCTAATAAGCGCAATAGCGCCCTTTCTTCAGCTTGCTGCATCCAGTAGGTACAGCGGCGCAGTCCGATCCACCCATACCTCGAGTACCTACCTACTCACCGCACTCAACACTCTCCTGGACGACAGCCCCGATCTGATCTACCCAAATTAGTACCTGTCTAGTAGATATAAATAAATGAAATAAAATTAGCCTTTATTTCGCTACTAACTTAATGTAACTATCTAAAGAACAAACTGTTTAAGCTAACTAGTGTTAATTGATATTTATGTTTATTTCTTTAAATGAATTTGATTGTTAGTTGTCGCCATTTTTGGCGTAGGCCTCACCCAGTTCCTTCCAATTTTCCCTGTCTCTGGCCTTTGTCATCCAGTTAGGACCTGCTCTCATCATAAAGATGTCTTGCCATCTCTTCTCCGGTCGACCTCTGGGTCTCTTATTATTCCTTGGGAGTTGGGATCCACTCTGTGTCTTTTTTAGCCCAACGGAGAGTAGAATCCGGATAATTATTTTTCATCCTGCACATTTACCCGGCCCAATTCCACTTTAGGGATCTTATGACCTCTAATTAATAACGTCCCTCAGTTTTGTATGCCTTCTGTTATGTTTGTTTTTTTACCTTGTCTTTAAGTTTTGTTCCAAGCATGCTTCTTTCCATTTTTCTTTGGCAAACTTGTTTTCGTCGTCTTCCTTTAGTGAGTTCTTCAGCCATAGTACCTTACCTAACCTACCTACAATGATGGTAGGATGGTGACTTCGTAAAGTTTCTTCTTGATGTTGATGTCTACTTGGTTGTTTTTCATGATTTTCTTGAGATTCCAATATTTCTTCCAAGCAAGGAGAAGATTTTTGGTGAGGCGAGAAAGGAGTCACCTTGGCGGACTCTTTTCTCGATGGGATAACGTGAGCCTTCACTCTCCAGTCGTACCTTTGCACTGATTTCATTTTAAAGGCTACGCAGAAGTTAATAGTATAGTTTTTCAACACCTAGTGCAGCAAGGGACGTCCATATAGCATCATGTCTTAAATAGTCAAAGCTTTTTTATAGTCAATAATTATGTATAGCGTCATACTGTGCACCTTGACTTTTTCTATGGCTTGTGTTACCATGTGACGTGAATGGTCTATAGTTAAATAGCTTTTCCGTAATCCAGCTTGTCTCGTGGCTGTTGCTCGTCTAATGTTCTGGATAAACTCTTGAGTATCAATTTGAAAAATATTTTGTACATAGGTACATACATATTAGACATGAGAATGAGACTAATAGAACGGCAGATATTTAGATTGTCTCGTTTATCTTTCTTGTGTAGTCGTGGACTCACACGTGCTCACACCACACCACTGCCTTGGAACAAAACGTTCAAACCGGATATTATTACAATAATACCTGTAAAGGGGCTTGCAGCTTTTCTGAAAAGGCTTTTAGGACTTCATTTGTAATGTTGTCTTCCCCCAGAGGTTTTGTCTATTTCAGAGACTTGATTGCATATTCAATTTCATTTTTAAGCATGCATGCTAGTAGAGATAGCCTAAACTAAATCAGTTCAACTACAATATTCACCATTAGGTAGGTTCATATTGTTGTCATCACATTGGCTTAATTAGGTGGTAGGTGATTATGTACCTACCCATAGGTACATAATCACAATGTGAACCTTGTTGGTGTGCTGTTGACCGAGATCGTTTAGTAAAAATAGTACCGAGGTAAGTAAAAAGTTCACTAATCCCCGTTGACGGGGATTTTCAACGGGGATTAGTGGAATAAGCCACAGACAGACCAATCTGGTCTGTGGTAAATACCTTGTATAGTGTAAGTCAAATAAATATTGAAAAGTCGTAATATTATAAATAAACCTAAATTATTTGACTAGGTAAGGTAATGACTATGAATAAGAGAGTGAAATTTCAATGGAAGCACTAGATAATGTGATGTTGATAACCAATCTAGTCGATTTTTTCAATTTGTTAGGTAGGTACAGTATGTATGTACCTACCTACCTACAATAGTTTAATTTAATCTAGTTGATTGTTACTTATTTTTGTCAAAATAAAAAACGTTAAATTGTTATAAAAAAATTGAGAATTGTCATAATCCCCAGGGGGAAAGCTTAGTGGGGAATATCACATAAACCAATGAAACAGTTCAGATGCTGGATGCGTCGAACTGAAGACAGGACGCTATGGCGCTGATAGGCCTCTATGTCCAACTGTGGACTAACACGCGGATGATGATGATGAAAGAAAACTTACCATCTTATTCTATGCTCGAATTTTATTCTACAGATGCTCATTCCTGTTTTTAAAAAGCATCGACATTCTAAGTAAACCATCTCGTCCTCTCCAAGCACATCCCTAGCACATCAACCACTAGCACCTTGCGAGTGGCGATTGACCTGAAACGTCGACAGTCGATACACGACCATCGAGCACGCGCCGCCGCTCAGCACCTTCTCACACTTGCCACTCGCCTGCAGTTGACTGGGTTACTGGGACAGGTGGAGGGCTGGCCGCCCTGCCACTCGCCTGCAGTTAACTGGGTTACTGGGACAGGTGGAGGACTGACCGCCCTGCCAATCGCATGCAGTTGACTGGGTTACTGGGACAGGTGGAGGGCTGGCCGCTCTGCCAATCGCCTGCAGTTGACTGGGTTACTGGGACAGGTGGAGGGCTGGCCGCCCTGCCACTCGCCTGCAGTTGACTGGGTTACTGGGACAGGTGGAGGGCTGACCGCCCTGCCAATCGCCTGCAGTTGACTGGGTTACTGGGACAGGTGGAGGGCTGGCCGCCCTGCCAATCGCCTGCAGTTGACTGGGTTACTGGGACAGGTGGAGGGCTGACCGCCCTGCCAATCGCCTGCAGTTGACTGGGTTACTGGGACAGGTGGGGGGGCTGGCCGCCCTGCATATCGTCTGCAGTTGACTGGGTTACTGGGACAGGTGGAGGGCTGGCCGCCCTGCCACTCGCCTGCAGTTAACTGGGTTACTGGGACAGGTGGAGGACTGACCGCCCTGCCAATCGCATGCAGTTGACTGGGTTACTGGGACAGGTGGAGGGCTGGCCGCCCTGCCAATCGCCTGCAGTTGACTGGGTTACTGGGACAGGTGGAGGGCTGGCCGCCCTGCCAATCGCCTGCAGTTGACTGGGTTACTGGGACAGGTGGAGGGCTGACCGCCCTGCCAATCGCCTGCAGTTGACTGGGTTACTGGGACAGGTGGAGGGCTGGCCGCTCTGCCAATCGCCTGCAGTTGACTGGGTTACTGGGACAGGTGGAGGGCTGACCGCTCTGCCAATCGCCTGCAGTTGACTGGGTTACTGGGACAGGTGGAGGGCTGACCGCCCTGCTCCTTCCTGAATCTGGTTTACGTACAATTTCACCTTCCTGCTGTTCTCACTCCAAGGAAAAAAATGTTTGCATACGACTATTTTATTTAGGTAGATAGATTGGACACTGCGTGTAACATCTGTCAGCTAATCTGCAATGCAATGTGAATGTACAGAACGACCGATATCTAGCTACTTTGCAGGTAAACTAAAGTAGGTATAATGGTTAGATGTAAAGTTTTAATAGACAGGAGAAAGTTCGAGTTCGCCGGAGGAACTGTGAAGTTCGCTGTCATGTTACAAGACGATAAAACTTGGAAAGAAGCTCGAACTGAAGGAGGGGGAGGAAAGGTGTAGCTTCAATTCTCTTTTCATGGCTTTTAATTTGATCTTAATATCTATTTATGTTTTAATAGAAGGTACCTACCTACTTTACCTATACAATACAATACAATACAATAAGTTTATTTCCAAAAAGCTTATACTAATACACCTTTATGAACAAATAGTTACATAATTTAATTTAATATACTTCAGTGCTAATAACTTAGGCAGGTACTAGAAAGTTAAAGATTAACAATGACCCCCGCACTAGGCTAGGCCTGTTTCGCGGGGTATCGAGTGCATAGTTAGTTTGCCATTATAAAACAGAAAAAGGTAGTGCACTAACACAACACAACACAATAAAAATGTAAACTAAAGTACAAAGATAATAATAAAAACAATTGTTGTAAATTAAGTTAAAGATACTGGCTGTTACTTATTTATCGTTTTTATTTACCTAGGTACTACCTACAATCCATTGGGGGTTGGTCCCAATTTTTCAAAGCAAACCGATAGGTACGAATAGGTATCGAAGAACATACACCCTGCCACACCTTAGCCATAACAATAAAACATATTATACGAACATCTGGGAACAGAGTGCAAAACAAACAATATTACTTCACAGTCCCTTAAAAGGGCCATGTTTAGACAAGCAGCGGGCCCTCGGGGGCCGCAGTAAGCAGGTGTCATTTTCAGGTGCCCGAAATGGCCTACAATCAGTTTTTATCACTGCTGCCTACCCCTGGGGCTTATGGGTTAAGACCTTTAAATGTCCCGCTAGCTTCCTTGTGCGAATGCGAATACTTGTAGATAGAATATTCTGTAGGTAAGTACCTATAGAGAAACAAACTTTATGTAGGTACCTACGAACGACTAGGCAACTTACCATCCTTAAGTACTTCTGACCCATACAAAAAAAACCTAGGTACTCTTGGTAGGTATAGGATAAACCTACAAAACGAAGCGGCTGTTTTTGGCCAAAGCTGTCCATAATGTAATACGTCATAATCCTCTTCGTCCAACTTCCAGTAGTAATTATGAACTTTTAGCGCAATCCGCTTTGGCATCGGGAGAAAATGGTGAAATTAGTTGAAATTAAAACAGGGCACCTGTCTGTCTGAGCCGCTTACGTCGACCCCGAGGAGGGAGTCGCTGCTCAGTGCTCGCTGCACATGACGGACTCATTAGCTGGTGTCTGTGCAGGGCTTCTCAGCTCCTGGTTTGAATATGCGCTAGTATAGGGAGAAACCGACTCCGTAGTTAGACAATTAGACTAGCCAGGTACTTACTTCTCAGCTCCTGGTTTGAATATGCGCTAGTAGGGAGAAACCGACTCCGTAGTTAGACAATTGAACCGGTAGTTTCAAGAAGGGAATAACTTCACCTGACACAACTTTTCAGTAGAGCGAAAAAACTGTATAACTTTTATATATTACTGTTTTCTGATGGTTGACCTATGGATGAAATAAAGTAGACTGTGTTCCTAATACAATAGCAATAGAATATTATTTCTGTGGGTTTTTAGTAGTTAGATATAATGGTTTAAATGTTTTGGATTTATTCCCTTCTTCAAACTAATGCATTTAAATATCAAAAATAAAGATGAATAAAACCAAAACAAATCTTAAAAAGTATTATTTAATGAAAATTACAATGAATATTAAAGGAAAAATGAAATAACGTAAACATCGTCCATCATCTTCAGGTCTCATTCATCATCAGTCGTCTCAGTAGAAGTGGTTGGCCACGTACTAACGTGGCCTTCAGGTAAAAGGCGTTCAGGTAAAACTCTTCTTATCTTCCTCTATGTATTGAATGATTTTGCGGACGTCTTCCATCTTTTTGTGATTTATTGGTATTTTACCACTGTAGGATTTAGCTGTAGGTAGCGCAGGTCTCACGTAACTTTTCTGAAGTAAGAAAGTGTGTCTTACTAACCCATCGATGTACTTGGCGGCTTGTAAGTAACCCTTTGAATCTGAACTGTAAGTCAAATGTCTGTATTTTGAGATCATTGTTAAATATTTACTTATCGATTTACAAGTCTTCTTGTAGCTATTAGGTCATGAATTCCTAAAATCCAGTATGTCGTCTGAAATGATGCTGGTTACTCTAAATGCCCTAGTTTTGGCAGTGGAGATCATTAGGTTACACTCTTCCGAAGTGTAGATTCGGTCTTTCTTTCTGATAAGTCGTTTGTCTGTTCCAAAGTTTACGATCACACTGCAAGAAGGAGTGACCTCGTAAATAAGTAAAAAGGAAGTATTGGTATATCTTCTTAAAACGACCCACAGTAACCAGGGTTAGGAAGAACCGTAAGAGAGTATGGTTTCTATTTTGTCCCCCACACGCGTCGCTAAGTACGTATAGCTCCTCGATATCAGGATCCATACTCTAGATGGTCTTCCATAGTAAGTATTATCGGTCATATCAGTAATAGAGGCTTTAATGTAGTATGCATATTTTGCAAGTCAGTTTGAAGAAAGGAATAAGTCCAGGTTTTATTCCCTTCTTCAAACTACCACAAAATTTACCTGCTTATATCTCCGCAGCGAAAACGGTTTTTGTTCCCTTCTTAGAGCTAATAGATGTGTCTACCTTTAGAGATGACGTTTTCATCAAAATGTCGATTTGAGAGTTTTTGTCGTTTATTCCCTTCTTGAAACTACCGGTTCAATTAGACTAGCCAGGTACTTACTTCTCAGCTCCTGGTTTGAATATGCGCTAGTATAGGGAGAAACCGACTCCGCAGTTAGACAATTAGACTAGCTAGGTACTTACTTCTCAGCTCCTGGTTTGTATATGCGCTAGTATAGGGAGAAACCGACTCCGCAGTTAGACAATTAGACTAGCTAGGTACTTACTTCTCAGCTCCTGGTATGAATATGCACTAGTATAGGGAGAAACCGACTCCGTAGTTAGACAATTAGACTAGCTAAGTACTTACTTCTCAGCTCCTGGTTTGAATATGCGCTAGTAGGGAGAAACCGACTCCGTAGTTAGACAATTAGAGTAGCTAGGTACTTACTTCTCAGCTCCTGGTTTGAATATGCGCTAGTATAGGGAGAAACCGATTCCGTAGTTAGACAATTAGACTAGCTAGGTACTTACTTCTCAGCTCCTGGTTTGAATATGCGCTAGTATAGGGAGAAACCGACTCCGTAGTTAGACAATTAGACTAGCTAAGTACTTACTTCTCAGTTCCTGGTTTGAATATGCGCTACTATAGAGAGAAACCGACTCCGTAGTTAGACAATTAGACTAGCTAGGTACTTACTTCTGAAAGAAAAGAAAGAAAATATATTTATTTACAACTACAATCATAAAATAAGACGGATAACAAGTAGTCGCTTACAACTAGGTATCACTGATTGTAATTATGAATTAGGAAACGGCTCAGCATGAATGCTGTATGTGCTGGAAGGTAGAACACACACAGCGCTGATCTTCCGCCGTTTCCTACAGACAGTAACAGGCAGCATACACACTGACAAGATAGACAACGACTAATTAGAAAGTAATATATAAGTAGGTACATAGAAGAGTGTGCTCACACATTTCACATTTAAGACTTATACAATTTATATTATTCAACTAAAGTAGGTAATAATCTAAAAAACAAAAATAACTATTAATTTAAGACTAAAGCTTTCATACAGAATACAGATACAGAATAGGTGCTTAAGACGTGGTAGAGTATACAGAGAGACATAATTATGATAAATGATAGTTTATGAGAGAACCTCCGCTATAAAGCCATTTGTGCGTAAAAATTTGAGTTTACGCTTAAAAGTAGACTTCGAAACAGATTTCTGTAAAGGAGGTGGTAAATTATTCCAACACTTTGTGGCTTGGTAGCGAATGCTTCCCCTAAACGCAGCGGTTTTATGCAGTTTAACTACAAGCAGGAAAGAAGAAGCACGAGTTCGGTAATGCTTACGTGATGAGGACCACTCAAACTTACTAAACAAGTACTTTGGGCGTTTATATTTAATGACTTCGTGCACCAGAGTAGCTAGATGTAGAGTTCGACGTGATTCCATATTCAGCAGGCCAGCTTTATTTATATAAGGAGACACATGGGTACGAGGGGGGATATAAAAGCAAAATCGGCAACAAGCATTTTGAACTCGCTGATCCGTTCTAATCCGTTGGGAAGACGCAAGAAGACGTGGACCATAAAGTATGTCACCATAATTTAATTTAGACAGTACCAAACTCTCAGTTAAAATAATACGCACATCTTCCTGAAGCAGATTCCTAATTTGATATAATACTTTAAGCCCGTAGAAACAACTTTTAACTAGGTTTAGCACGTGACTTTCAAAACGAAGGTGACCATCGAGGACGATACCAAAGTTGCGTGCTTCAGTAACTTGTTCTAGAGGTTGGTCAAGTATGCAGACTAGTAGATTAGCTGACCTGATTTTAGCGACCTGTGTTTTACTTCCCAGTACCATATATTTACTCTTGGAGGCATTTAGCATAAGGGCATTTCTACCAGTCCATGCGTGAATTCGGTTGAGGTCGTCGGAAATCTTGCGAGTCGCTATCGAGAGATCGTCGGGTTTGAAGGACAAGTATATCTGGACGTCGTCGGCATACAGGTGATAGTGACAGTTGACTATTTCCCTTGTAATATCAGCAGTATAGACGATGAACAGTAAGGGTAATAATATAGATCCTTGTGGCACCCCACGTGTCACTGCCAATGATTCAGAGAGAGAACTAGAGCCATCTTCTTTGAGTACCTTAACTCTTTGTGTCCGAAGCGAAAGATAACTATGAAACCATGAAACTGCGTGTCTGTCTAGGCCATAATAGGATAGCTTACTTAGAAGTAATGAAACATTGAGACAGTCAAATGCCCGCGAAAAATCTAAAAGAGTAAGAATGGTTCCCATTCCTTCATCCTGACTAGTAATTATATTATCGACTACGTCAAGAAGGGCCGTGACAGTCCCTCTCTTTTTTTTGAACCCTGACTGTACATCAGGAAGGATATCATTAGCCTCAAGGTAATCACTAAGTTGGAGATGGACTACCTTTTCTAAGATCTTCGATAAGCCCCCTGCTTATCGAAATGAATGCTAAAAATGCTAATTGGCCGAAGATCCTTCATTGGTGTCGGATTAGGGGTTTTTGGTATAGGCGTTATTAGTCCCACTTTCCAAGAAGTAGGGAATTGGGCAGAGGTGATAGATTTGTTGATTATAGCCGTGATAGCACTAAGTGTCTGAGGGAGGGTACAGAGTATCATATCAATAGTGATTCCATCATCTCCTATTGCATTCGACTTGAGGGATAGTATGTGCTTAGCTATTTTATATTCATTAACAGTATGGAGGGAAAAGACGGAGTCACAAAACTTGTTTGTTTTAAAATATGCAATTTCAGCATCAGGTATTCTGTTAGATGTAGGCATGTCTAGGAAATATAGATTAATATCATTTGGGTTACTGAGATGCTCGGGAAGGGTATCATTTTCTTTATTATTAGTAAGAATGTTATTTTTAAGGTTTTTCAACAACTCTTTTGAGTTTTTAGAGACTGAATTAATGTGATAATCAAAATAAGCTTTTTTTTCATTATAAAAACTAGTGCTGGCCAGGGATTTCAAACTTTTATAATAATATTTTATTACATCAGTTTCATCTTTTTTATATTTATCGAACGCTTCATCACGCAATTTGTATATAAGTTTCATGTTGTCAGTGATTTGGATCACGGTAGGTTATTTTTCTTAATTATTTTTTTTTTATCGGAGCACTAAAAGAAATGAATTGAAGTTTTGTAACATATCATCTACAGAGTTCATATTGATTATGGATGTCCAATCAGTGCAATTAAGATCTTCATTAAAAGCTAGATCTTCATTAATAGGCCTATAAGTGACTTCTCAGATCCTGGTTTGAATATGCGCTACTATAGGGAGAAACCGACTCCGTAGTTAGACAATTAGACTAGCTAGGTTCTAACTTCTCAGCTCTTGGTTTGAATATGCGCTAGTATAGGGAGAAACCGACTCCGTAGTTAGACAATTAGACTAGCTAGGTACTTACTTCTCAGTTCCTGGTTTGAATATGCGCTAGTATAGGGAGAAACCGACTCCGTAGTTAGACAATTAGACTAACTAGGTACCTACTTCTCAGTTCCTGGTTTGAATATGCGCTACTATAGGGAGAAACCGACTCCGTAGTTAGACAATTAGACTAGCTAGGTGCTTACTTCTCAGTTCCTGGTTTGAATATGCGCTACTATAGGGAGAAACCGACTCCGTAGTTAGACAATTAGACTAGCTAGGTACCTACTTCTCAGTTCCTGGTTTGAATATGCGCTAGTATAGGGAGAAACCGACTCCGTAGTTAGACAATTAGACTAGCTAGGTACTTACTTCTCAGTTCCTGGTTTGAATATGAGCTAGTATAGGGAGAAACCGACTCCGTAGTTAGACAATTAGACTAGCTAGGTACTTACTTCTCAGCTCCTGGTTTGAATATGCGCTAGTATAGGGAGAAACCGACTCCGTAGTTAGACAATTAGACTAGCTAGGTACTTACTTCTCAGTTCCTGGTTTGAATATGCGCTAGTATAGGGAGAAACCGACTCCGTAGTTAGACAATTAGACTAACTAGGTACCTACTTCTCAGTTCCTGGTTTGAATATGCGCTACTATAGGGAGAAACCGACTCCGTAGTTAGACAATTAGACTAGCTAGGTACTTACTTCTCAGCTCCTGGTTTGAATATGCGCTAGTATAGGGAGAAACCGACTCCGTAGTTAGACAATTAGACTAGCTAGGTACTTACTTCTCAGTTCCTGGTTTGAATATGCGCTAGTATAGGGAGAAACCGACTCCGTAGTTAGACAATTAGACTAGCTAGGTACTTACTTCTCAGTTCCTGGTTTGAATATGCGCTAGTATAGGGAGAAACCGACTCCGTAGTTAGACAATTAGACTAGCTAGGTACTTACTTTGACTAGGATGAGGCCTTGTTTCCTGTAATTCAGTCGTATAAAAGTAGACCATTAATGAAGTCTCTGAAATGTCCGCACGTAACTTTTCCACTTACTCCACCTGTCTTAGGAGTCATCACTCTGTGAAGACATAATGCGAAAACTTCAATTTTTTCCACGTCCGTCAAAACAGAAAGTTGCCTAAAGCGCTTCCGGCCGATAACAACATCCGGCTGGAAGTTTTGAGAAACTTCCAGAAGTTTCGAGAAGTTTCGAAGAGCAGGTGCCGAAGAAAAAACGCCACCTTTTGTCGGTTCCTAAATCTTTTTATGAGGATAAGTTGTGAAATGTTTCGAGGGGTTTCTCCCCTACTCGCTGCTAATCTCCGTTTTAAGAGTTCACCTTGTAATTGCTGAAACTTTCCCAGATTACATTTTTAACTCCTGATAAATCTGTGCCGCGTAGCGCGTTGGCAGTCACTGTCGGCACTTCCTGATCCTTTTTACGGTGATTTTTATCAAAAATTTAAATCGTTCTGTTTTTTTTGCAACTCTTTCGTACCTAGGTATTATTTAGGTAGGTACCTATTATATAGGTAGGCAAGTACCTAATAATCCTACTTATCTTTCACGTCAAGTTTAATACTTAGGTACTTACTACCTACTCTGTACGTACATAATAAAGTTATATTATGCCTCTTTGACTTGACGTGAACAATAAGTATCTAAGAAATGAAATTTAGTAAGTAGTAGGTACCACAAAAAGTAAAGGTACGTAGTAGTATAGTAATATAATAAGTAAGTACCTACCTACCAAGGTAGAATAACATTTGTCGCCTTTCTTGTAACCTATGTAGGTTAGGTAGGTTATTAGTTATTGTTATTACCTACTTTGTTCATTTCATTACCTACTTAGGTAGGTAGGTACCTACCTACCTAAATAATATTCATTCGAGATAGATAATGTTATGTAGGTGTGGTAGATCGGATGGATCATCCAAGCGATTTATGTACCTGCTTACAAAACTACATTCGCAAAATTGATGGTAGGTAATCATTTTTTATTTATTTATTTAGATCATTTTCACAATGGTACAGTGATGCTTTTGAAACGATGACACTACCGAAGCTTAAAAACTGTGTGGTAGTGTCAACGCCCAACTCCTGGATTCTTAAATAAATTATTTACAAATTACCTACAAGCTAACATTAAAAGCTACCTATTTACTAAATGTTTGTTATTGGCGTGTATGAGGGTGTGTGTCTGTGTGTGTGTGTTTGTGATTGTGTTTGGGGTCCTACGAGGCACCAGTCTCTTAAGACGAATAGTAAGGCAAATGACCTTGGACCTTTCCGCGCGCCTTTATGCAGCAAAGAGTGCTTGTTTTCGGTTCAGCATACTATGTAGTGCCAAAATCAACCAAATAATAGGATCCTCTGCGGTTGGGCGACGTGTAACTGGTCAGGTTTGAATCACAGATTTTGTAGGTGAAAATACGTTTTTACGTTTGATTTCATTAATTTGACTGCTTTTCGATGCTAATGGACCTCCAAGCGGTAGGTATGAACTATGTGAATCACTATACAGAATTTGGTACTAATCGAATTTGAGACGCCGATAAAAAGTGGGTTCGAAGCCGCTACACATACACTATAACTAACAGTATAACAACTACACTATGATTAACAGCAAATATTTGGAACCTCCAAGGGACCTTTCAGGATGTGTGTTACAGGATATATAAATTTCAGAGCTCCACAATGAATATTTTCGTCGGAAAACGGGTTCGAAAACACCTATTTTTCTTGTTTTTGGGTTAGTATGCGCCTTAAGAGTCTGGGCAACATAATACCCAATGTGAGGGTTTGTAGTCATGAGTGTGTGTTTGTGAGTGTGTATGTGTGTGTGTGTGTATCGGTACTCCCGACGCACCAGTCTCTTAAGAGTCTGGGCAACAGGAGACTCGGTGTGTGGTTTTGTGTGCATGTGTGTATATGGGTGTGGTTGTGTTTGTGTCTATGCTGCTTAATGTAGGTATCAGAATGTACAAAATTGGATTGAATGTTGCCATTGGGAAAAAGGGGAATACTCTCTTACCGTAAGCTAACGAGGAGTTTGACAGTTATCTCGTAAGTCAGAGACAGGAGCCAAGACGAGCATTTAATCTTGCATTTACACAGTGGGAGGGGATATTATGTTTAGGATTCTATTTACACGATTATATAAAGAGAGACTTAAGAAATGATATTGGCGACCTGCTGCTACTACCCTCCAAGGCTCTCTTCTGCAAACAATATCAGAGCGACGCTTTGATTCCTGTAGGCAGGGATCATATTGAAGCTCAGAGTGTCGGCGCAATAGCGTTGCTTGAATAAACAGTTGTCGAACTGTGAGCACTTCACTTAGCAAGTAGAGCAGATCTGTGGGAAATCTTCTAGGTTTGGAATGCATCACTTTCAGGATCGCTCTTTAAAGATAAAGATAAAGAGTTAAAGATACATTTATTTGGCACAACAAGAACAGCACAGACAGACATACACAACAAGAACAGCACAGACAGACATACACAACAAGAACAGCACAGACAGACATACACAACAAGAACAGCACAGACAGACATACACAACAAGAACAGCACAGACAGACATACACAACAAGAACAGCACAGACAGACATACACAACAAGAACAGCACAGACAGACATACACAACAAGAACAGCACAGACAGACATACACAACAAGAACAGCACAGACAGACATACACAACAAGAACAGCACAGACAGACATACACAACAAGAACAGCACAGACAGACATAAACAACAAGAACAGCACAGACAGACATACACAACAAGAACAGCACAGACAGACATACACAACAAGAACAGCACAGACAGACATACACAACAAGAACAGCACAGACAGACATAAACAACAAGAACAGCACAGACAGACATACACAACAAGAACAGCACAGACAGACATACACAACAAGAACAGCACAGACAGACATACACAACAAGAACAGCACAGACAGACATAAACAACAAGAACAGCACAGACAGACATACACAACAAGAACAGCACAGACAGACATACACAATTACACACACAGGGTAGAATACAAAATTAGTACCTAATAAAGATTATTATAAGTAATGATTTTATACATTTGGTAAAAGTATTTCATAAACTAGTAAGTAGATAACTCTAACTTTGTTCAAAATACATTTTACAAGATAGGTACCTACCTACCTACGTACGTACATAACATTGAATTGTACCTATATATATATCTACTACAAGCAAACAGAATAAGAGATGGGTGCAACATTCCAGGTTCTACCCATCATGCATCGTGCACTTATCCTATTCGTGATTATCCGTGCTGCCCAAGCATGGGCCAAAAAGGGTCAAACTCAGCTAAGTGTTGAACCACACTGGTGCGGATCAACGCTGATTTTCAGTTTGATCCCGTTTTGGTGGCATCACGACACGCCAGAAGAGAAGAGTACAGCCATGTACAGCTTTTTCAAACAAATAATACCTAATACCTACGTAAATAGTGAACTATAGTACCTAAAAGTATTCGTACATAATAATTGGGTACATAAATTCTAAGAGGACGCTTTAACACACATGAAAGAAGAAAATTAAACGCTAATGAAACAAAACAAGAGAGAAAAAGAAAGAAAATAGGGTGGTGATTTCTTTCGTCCACAAAAAGTAAAATAAAAGGATAAGCCATCATCGAAACACTGTCCTGTCAATGTCAGCTGTCATCCCTAGACACGTCATCGTCTACGTGGCAGGACAAGATAAACATGTTTCTAGATGTTCTTACAATTTCATACAAAAAAACAATGTAAAAATAACAAAAATTAACAAAAAAAATGCAACAAACAATAAGCATCATCATCATCATCAGCCTATACCAGTCCACTGCTGGACATAGGCCTCCCCTAATGAGCGCCATAGCGCCCTGTCTTCAGCTTGCCGCATCCAGCATCTGCCAGCAGTCTTTCGCAAATCGTCATCCCACCTGGTCGGAGGGCGTCCTACACTACGTTTTCCGAGTCATGGTCTCCACTCAAGAACACGTTTACCCCAGCGGTTGTCGGTTCTTCTTGAAATATGGCCAGCCCACTGCCACTTCAGCTTGCTAATCCTATGAGCTATGTCGATAACCTTGGTTCTCTGTCGGATGTATTCGTTGCGAATCCTATCCTTCAGAGAAACTCCGAGCATAGCTCTCTCCATAGCTCGCTGGGTGACTTTAAACTGGTGGACCAGCCCTACCGTGAGTGACCACGTCTCAGCTCCGTAGGTCATGACGGGTAGGACGCACTGATTGAAAACTTTCGTTTTCAAGCATTGCGGTATGGATGACGAGAAGACTTGACGTAGTTTGCCAATCGCGGCAAACCTAGCTGGATCCTCCTCTTGGCCTCCTTCTCGAAATTGTTTTTACCCAACTGCAGAATCTGCCCAAGGTAAGTGTATTCGGAAACAATTTCGAGAAGATGGCCATGTACGACGACCGGTCCCGGATCAATGTGGCCATTGATCATGACCTTGGTTTTATCCAAGTTCATGCCAAGACCGATGCGTCGTGAGGCTGAAGCTAGGCCGTCCAGCATCCGGTTAAGCTCCTCCAGCTACTCCGCCATCAAGACTATGTCATCAGCAAATCGCAGGTGTGAGATGTAATCGCCGTTTATGTTGATGCCTTACCTTTCCAGTCCAGCGTCTTAAACACATCTTCCAACGCGCTTGTGAACAGTTTCGGGGATATAACATCCCCCTGTCTCACTCCTCTGCGCAGTTGGATAGGTTTAGACTGCTGGCCCTGTACTTGGACACTCATGGTTGCGGCATCATAAAGACATCTCAACACCTCGATATAACGATAGTCTACTTGGCAACGCTGTAAGGATTCCAGAACAGCCCAGGTTTCGACAGAGTCAAAGGCCTTTTCATAGTCCACAAAGGCCAGACACAGGGGCTGATTATACTCTTCGGACTTCTGTATAATCTGCCTCACTGTGGTTATGTGGTCTATGGTGCCATATCCTCCGCGAAACCCGGCCTGTTCCGGTGGCTGGAACTCGTCGAGTCTCCTGGCGAGACGATTCGTGACCACTCGTGAGAAAAGCTTATAGACGTGGCTCAGGAGTGTGATGGGTCTGTAGTTTTTAAGAAAGGTTTTATCTCCCTTCTTAAAAAAACAATAAGCGATGTGTATCAAACAAGAAGCATGCATTCAGGCACAGAATAGCCAAGAAAAATTACTCAGTTTGGATGTACATTACTGTATATTACCCTAGAGCATGGCATTGTTTGGAAAGAGAATAAAAAAACAAAATAGACCGATTATAGAAAACGACATGTAAGTGGAAGGACACGAAAGTAAGAAAAAAAAGAGAGAAAAAAAAAAGGATTTATTCGACTCTTTGGGCTCGCTCTACTCTTAAAATTTGAGTTTTTCTTGCACCACCCCATGCAGTGATACAATAGGACAGAACCGATTGTGCAAGAGCATAGTAAACCGTCTTTAGACACTTTGCGTCTGCAACATTCCTCAGTCTCTTGAAGATGAATATGAGCTTACGTACTCTTGATATTGTAAAATTGGTATGATGGGTCCATGAAAGCGAGTTGTCTAAGTGAACCCTGAGGTACCTACTTAATATATGGTGTACGTTCTAAAGAGTGACATTTACAAATATTCGTGTCACAACAGTTAATTATGTGCACGGAGAATATTCGTGTCACAACAGTTATGTGCACGGAGAATATTCGTGTCACAACAGTTATGTGCACGCACGGAGAGAAAAATAGGTAGGCTGGGTACGACTGGAAGGGGAAAAAGTTACGAATTTTGTTTTGCTTACATTTAAAGTCAGAAAACTTATAGAAAGCCAGTTTAGTACAATTTTTAAGACTAGTTCTGCAGATAGTTTTGTTTCGTTCCAATCCTTCCCACTTACGACGAGGGCAGTGTCATCTGCGTAGGTAAATATACTGCAATTAGGGAGAGAGAGTTCGCATAGTTCGTTAATATAAACAAGAAAAAGTGTCGGACCGAGGACACTCCCCTGGGGAACCCCGAATGTAACGATCTCTTCATCACTCGCTACGTTATTAACTGTGACTATCTGCCTCCGATCGGATAGGTAACTCTTGAATAAGAGATTGACACTGCCTCTTATACCAATTCGTTCAAGTTTAATTAAAAGAACAGGGATGGAGACATTAACGATATCTAGTGAATATCATCTTCGTTGTGCAGGTGCTGGACCGAGCCTGTGCAATGTGTGCAATGCCTATGCCAATTTCACATTGGATTTCACCATAATTTGTCTCATCCATCAATAGCTCACACTAAGCGCCTAATCTCGTTACTTCGAACACTAAACGACAATTATTTAAACAACTCAGGTATTACTATAAATCTTCTCGATTGCCGGCGGCTGTGATGTACCTAACCCTAACCCACTCTCCCGGCAACACACATTTCTCAACGAAAACCAGCTATTTTGAATCTAACTGCTTTGTTAATATGGTTAGAGTGAAGCGTAAACTAGAGTTGTTTTAGCCCTAATGGCCGGTGGGCTTAGGTCGGTAGTCGGTCGGTGGTGGTCGGTACAGGTCGGTACACACGACGCGCGGCGATGCCGTCAGATATTAATCCGTCAGATTGTGATCAGATTCAGTGGCACGGAGTAATATATTCGCAAGGTGTTTGGTAGTGGACTAGGGGTGTGGTGTGCGGCTGTTTTGTTTTTATCGATATCGGGATTTAAGATGACTGTAAATTCGTATCAGTCGTAGCACAGTCATAGAGCTTATGTAGGCACAGGTAGGTTAGGTACTTCAAAGGCACAATTGAGGCAATGTGGGTAGGTATTATACTTATTGCTACTTACTATTAAAAAAAAGAAACACGCTTGTTACCTTATCTCAGTCGCCCTCCACTCTCCATGATAGATAAGGGAACGTAGACCAAGTATACGTTTACTATTAACAAGCTTCTGTCCTCGGTTTTGCTCGTGTTTTCTGGGCTAGGTACACTTAGAGGAGCCTAGTTGGTTATCCAGGCCCAGAACTTAATGCATGCCTTTGCATTCAGCTTGGTCCATCCATTAGGTACCTAGGTAACTGTAAGCGTTGTCTAGTGACAACTTGACAAACTTTTGCAATCCTAATAAGTACGTACTTTACTTACCTATTATTACGCGTAGTGGGGGTAGGAATTTCAGCGTCCGAAAAAGAAATTAGATTCGAATACACAGGCATGAGGACAGACTGTGAAACTACTCCGAGACGTTTTGGGCATCCACTGAATACAAGATAACTCACAATTCTGCAACAAAATGGGTTTTGATGGAAAAATTGAGCTTTTGAAAACGCAATTTCGGGATGATGTCGTTAAGGCTTGCATGGCGGGCGAGATATCCAACCGGCAGCCCTAGTACACGATAATCCGTGATGAACAAGCTGTTCGACAGCAGTACCGCACTGGCATTGATGAGGCGCGCAACACCCTGCACCCAACCAAAGACACGTTGCAACAAGGAAAGTTACGGGATCAATAAAGTGCCAGACGCCAGTGTATGTAATATGAAGGAAGTGCTTGCAACCAATGTCCCGACTCCTATTTAGAAACGGCCAGGACGATCTGCAGAGCTGGAGCACGTTTGTAACAAACAACTCCGTTTCAACTCACATAGAGGTCCGTCCCATTGCCGTTGGTTAAGAGATTTCGGCGGAGCAGCATCGGTCGGGGCAAGCAATAAGGCAAGCCGTTCGAGCTTCGTCTTAAATAAAATTTTGGTGAAATTCCAGGTATGACCAAATGAGAAGGCTTTAAGACTTTTTCAACTAAGGAACTAGTGCTGTAGACAGAAGACAAGGACGCTGGTAGGGCTACACTTGAAATTTTGCGTATACCTAAGCCTCCCAATTTTACAGGCAGGGAGGCTGCGACCATGCCTTGTCATCTAAATTTATAGGTATTCAACCAATGACCTTGTTGCCATGGCTGAACGCAGTGATGTTACCTCTGAGCGAAGATCACAGATAGCAGAGTAGTACACAGTAGCTTCTGACGCCTCCAACTTTACCTTAACATCAACCAGACTAGCTTTAAGATTAATGACATCCTTCAGCATTTTGGTCACATCGACGTGGTCGAACGTCACGGGAGGCAGCTTATGCAGCTCCTTCGTGACGAAGTCAGGCACGTCGTCCGGGTCGGTGCTCTTGAACAGGGTGATGATGTCCTGCACACTTTTTTCCCAGCCATCCCTGCGACGAGAGGGCATCAGGTCCATCTTGCCCAGCGCGCGTTTGGACTGCAAATTTCCTCTTCCTTGAAATTGGATTTGCAGATCTGCATAATGCTGACCTCGTCCATGGTGTCGATGGCATTTTGAATAAATGCCAAGAGCTCGTTGGCGATGAGCGGTTTCTCACTAATCGCGTTCGCGAGCAGCGGTGGGGACCGCGCGTATCACAAATATAATATTTGAGACGGTGCAAGAGCGAGGCACGACCGTTTCCGAGCGCGCATCGCACTGCACTGCAATGATGTGAAGTCAAAGGAGACTCACTGACTTATCACGAAATCTCAGGAACAAGAAAAGCTATGAGGTTGAAATTTTGTATGGAGGTGTCTTAACGACGTTGGCACCCACCAAGAACGGATTTTTGGAAATTCGTATGTAAAAGTACAGTGTATAGTTTAAATAGGGTCGTAATCGAATAAAGAGGACTATATAAATCCTCTTTATTATTTTTCAATAAAATAACTTTGGCGGGATAGTTCACGTGGAAACCAACATTAGATACGGTTACTTACTTATTTCTGAAGTCGTGGCGCCGACGACGGACACGTGGCTCCAAGATCAGTATCCGCAAGCGCGGCCAGCGGTGGCGCCGACGACGGACACGTGGCTCCAAGATCAGTATCCGCAAGCGCGGCCAGCGGTGGCGCCGACGACGGACACGTGGCTCCAAGATCAGTATCCGCAAGCGCGGCCAGCGGTGGCGCCGACGACGGACACGTGGCTCTAAGACTATGGAAGTGTTCGTTTGAACAACTACTTGTCATTATTGCTACAAATGGATGGTTTTGTTCGTGGAAGATTTTTAAAAGTAAGTAGGTACCAAGGTAGGTAATAAAAATATCTTGAATTCAAAATTTCCAGGTTTTAGATAAAATCCCTCCCCTCACTAGGCAAGGCAACACATCGGCGTCGATCGCCGCCGCCGACGGAGCGTGCCTCGGCAAGAGTGCGGCGTCTTACGGACCGAGCGTAGCGGAGAGGTGCGCGCCTTATCGATAACTTATACAACACTAGTGTACACACCGATATCGAGCTCCGTTTGAATTGTTCCACGGACATTGTTTGTTATAAATTGAATGAATATTGCTATGAGAGTTTCCAACGTTTAGGTAATCCTCACGGATTTCTACTTTTAAACTATCAGTTACCTACCAGATTCAGATTCTTTATTGGCAACATAGTTACAGGTCTTTCTGTATATACATATATTCTTACTTAAAGTAATATGTAATTAGTAAGTAGGTACATTATTCATAATTTAAATAACTGTTGTTCAGTAGAATATAAATTAAAAGCAATTAAATTAACAATAATAATGATAACATTTTAAAAATTCAATTTTACTAATAAAACATTAAAAATTACAATCAATTCATTTTCATAGTACCTAATTTATTCGTTAATGTCATAAAAACACATGTCAATAAGCCAAATTTTCAGCTTGTGCTTAAAGGATTGCATCGAAGGTGCGGTGGTGATTTTGGATGTCAGTCGGTTGTACACACTCGGGCCGAGTATGTGCACAAGCCTACTGGATTTCGCTAACCTATGTTCAACGGTCCTCAGCCTCTGTGCGTGTCGGAGGTTGTATCCGTGTCCATCACCGCATGTAGAGTATTCCTCTAGGTGGCTGCGGACATAGAGCGCTGCTTGGTAAATAACGAGGGCAGGAACGGTCATTATACCCAGGGACATAAAGTATGCTCTAGCTGATGTATTCTGCGACACTCGCACAACAGCACGTGCTGCCCTCTTTTGCAGCCTGAAGGCGCGCTCCCAGTCCGCAGAGCAGCCCCACAGGTCCACTCCGTACTGCAAGTGACTATGGACAGAGGCGAAGTATAGACTTCTCACCATCTTTTTGTCTAGAGTGGATGAGATGCGCCATAGAACAAAGCAGGCTCTACCTATTTTTTTGCTCAAAGTATCTATATGTTTTTCCCATGTGAGCGTCCTGTCCAGGGTAAAGCCTAAAAACACAGTCTCATTGACCTGGCCTAGATGCTTACCATCAATAGCCACATTCAACGGCCTATACGCACGCCCAGCTAGGTTGAAGTGGATAAAGTTAGTTTTTGTTACATTTAAGACCAGGCCATTATAGCTAAACCACTGCATGGTGCAATCGACTTGCTACAGTATTGAGTCTCGCCTCTAGTGCGTCCACTTTTGGAGCCTCCACCACCGCCGCCACATCGTCTGCGTACATGAAGACGTGCGCATCCTTAATCCATGCTGGCAGGTCGTTCATGAGCAAGGAAAAGACGATGTTCGAAAGTGACGAACCTTGAGGGACTCCAATTCTGGTCGGAAGAGCCTGGGATCTGATCTAGCAACCTTGACTTGACACTATCAGTTACCAACCTTGACTTGACACTATCAGTTACCAACCTTGACTTGACACTATCAGTTACCAACCTTGACTTGACACTAAGATTTCTTTACGAAACTCCATTAATATTGAATGACACTGAAAACCTGTAAATCTGCAGTTAACATAACAATTTGTGAACATTCTCCCCCTCACCCCTCGGCCCTTATGAAGTATGCAACATTATCATCAGAAGAGGTCATGTAATTAATGGCCTTCGCGGAGGTAACTACGAGTACCTACCTACACACTTTTGTAAACTTTTCCACCCGCAAATTATTAATAGGTTCGCGGAGACGCATAGGGATGGGAAATGTTCTACACCTTCCTATGTTATTTGTGTCGATAGTCATATTATAAGTAAGTTATATAAGTCTTCACATTTTAGATTCTTGTCGTATTGTTTTAGTCCTTAAATCCGATTATTACTGGTATCAGCTTTCTTGTGCTGTATTATTTGAACACCTCTGCGATGATCGTACCGCCTAGGCGCCTGCCCTTTGCCCATCGCGGCGATCATGTCAACATCCCCAGTATTGGCTTTCTGTATTTATTTTAAGTTCTATTGTTAATAGTTAAGCTGATGGCAATCCGAATAAAAATAAATAAATAAATCCCCCCCGTTCGAGGAAGACATGTCCAGCAGGAGACGTATGTGTCATCATCACCATCATCACCAGCCTCCATTAGACTATTGCTGGGCATAAGACTTGGATGACCCGAATGAACGCCAAAGCGCCCTGCCTTCGGCTTGCCGAATCCAACTTGCCGCATGCAGTTTTTCGCAGTTCGTCATGCCACCTTGCCCGAGGGCTTCCCTCACTACGTTTGCCGAGTCGCGGTCCTAGGGCGTGCAAAACCGGAAGGTTCTTAAAACCGGTTTTGTATTTCGGTTTTGAGGGCCCAAAACCGGAAACCGGTTTTAGCCCCGGCTTTGACAACATTTTTATTTTTTTTATATAGTAGATTTTAAAGAAGGAAACAATATTCTTGGATACCCACAAAACCTACAAATAAAACAAATTTATGATATACCTATTTTAAATCAACTTTTTATGCCATCTAGTAGACCACAAATTAATTTTTTTGTTAACATGAACTTAAAATAATATAAACTTTAACTAACTGAGATCAAATCAACTACAAGTACGAATCAAGAATAATATTTTTTAAACATTCAAAACTTAGTAATATCTTTAAATACTAAACACAACCACTAAATTTTAACACAAAATTATGGTCATCATCTTAATAAGATTTCTTGAATCTTGACTTAATAATTACGAACGAACCTATTAACAATATTATTAAAGGTTTCATATTTGGTATAAAACGAGATCAAATCAACTTTAGTCTACATACCGAAGCGACAAAAATAAAAAATATCACTTTATTTCTTAAGAATTTGACTTTTTCTAAGTGTAAATTTTTGTATTTACGGAAATAAAGATATTTTGATTTCCCCTATCGTGTTGATCTACGCTCCTATCGGATTATGATCGAGGGAATAGAAAGTGCATCTGTGTTTGCGGCACACACTTGGGCACTATAATTATGTCCTGCGCACCTGGCTCTTCGTCGAGACTGGCCGCCGCCGTGGCCAGTCCGAACGATAGTCTACTTGGCATCGCTGTAAGGATTCCAGAACAGCTTACGTTTCGACTGAGTCAAAGGCTTTTTGATCGATAAATACTAGGTAATACGTAAATATTCTAGTTGAGTGCAGCAGATTGAACAAATAGAGCAGCAAATTAGAAACCGAAACATAAAGATATTTTCCTTAACCAAAACCGATAATTCTCGATATTAAATATCGATATTAAATATCGAGAATTATCGGTTTTGGTTAAGGAAAATATCTTTATGTTTCGGTTTTATAAATTTTATCGAAAAATAGAATGATAAACATCGGATTATCGAAATGTTTCGATAATTGCATGCCCTAGTTGGTATAGGTTGCGTTCGGATATATTTGATGACTCAAAATTACATATTTCTTGAGTGCGTTCGAAAAAAGTGGATTTAAATCAAAATTTAATTCATTAACGACAAAACCGGAGTTAACTCCGGTTTTGGCTCTCAACGCCGGTTTTGAAAAATGGTAAATTTGGTTCGGTTTTCCGGTTTTCGGCAAAACCGAAAACCAGTTTTGCACGCCCTCCCCACTAAAGAACACGCTTACCCTAGCCTAGCAGTTTTCGTCGGTTTTCAAGATTTGGTCGGCCCACTGCCACGTCAGCTTGTCGATTTCTTTGTTTTGGACGGGACGTATACCTATTTTTTTTTTTTTATTTGCTTTTGGTGGCTTTCGTGTCACTGCGGCCATGATGGGCCTATTGTGATCGCCACTTTATGTGTTCTCCCCTAAAGCCGCGGCGTTCAGAGTTCGCCACCTACCCTTGCAGCTGCTAGGAACTGAAGGATTTCCTTCGGGGAGAAGTCTCGTAGCTCCTCTGGGCCGAGCAGGTGCTTGCCCAGATAAGTACTACGTTTTTGCATCAGTGCTCCACACTCACCTAGCAGATGGAGAGGCGTTTCGTCCGCCTCCTCACAAAATCTACAGGTTTTTGTGTCGCATAGCCCCAATTTAAACATGTGCTTGTTAAGGCGACAGTGTCCAGTTAGGGCTCTTGTTAAGATGCGAAGGTTATCTCTGTTTAGCGCTAGGATTTGGTTAGTGTACCGTTTATCGAAGGCTTTTATCAGAGATTTTGAGTGATCCATGCCAGAGGAGTTTTTCCAAAGCTTGGTTGATTCCTCGTAGCAGGAATTTAAGAGGGTTCTTAGAGCCAGACTTTTGGGAATGCCACAAAACGGCTCGGGGCCAAACTGAGTCCCCTTTGCCCCGGATCGTGCAAGTTCGTCAGCACACTCATTGCCGTTGATACCCGCGTGACCCGGTACCCATCTTAGGATGACTTTGTTGTTCAAGCCTAGAGCGTTCAGGCGATACAAACAGTCCTCGACTAACCTGGACGTGATGACCTTCGAATCCAGTGCTAGGAGGGCCGCCTGGCTGTCAGAGTTGATAAATATGGTTTGGTTGGTGTAGCGCTTTAGCAGATTAATGTCAGCACATTCGAGAATGGCGAATACCTCTGCTTGGAAGACGGAGGCGTAACTACCTAGGTTTAAGCTACTGCTAAGCCTGGGTCGCTCTCCATACACTCCACAGCCTACTTCCAGTCCCATTTTGGAACCATCCGTGTACCAGTTAAGGCACCCGTCCTTGCAGAGAAGCTGGCTGTTCGACCAGTCTTCTCTAGAGGGCAGTTCCACTGTGTAGTGTTTATCAAACACGTGACGTGGAAGCATGACATCAGTTGTCATGTTCAGTATAGGTGATTCCAGAGTAGAGTCTTGCAGAGATCTCAGTTTCTGGGAGAGCCAATTCCTACGGCCCAGGGTATTGGACCTATACATGCTGGTCTTTGCCTCCTTATGTATGTATAAGTGAAGTGGAGGTAGTCCCAGCAATGCGTTTAGTGCCAGCCCCGGGGAGGTGGACATGGCTCCCGTAGCCATAAGGCAAGCAGTCCTTTGTAGGCTAGTTAATTTGGTGATTGCGGTCGACTGAAGGGCTTTGTCGTACCATACAATGGAAGCGTATGTAATTATCGGCCTCACAATGGCAGTGTACAGCCATAGGGCAATCCTGGGGTTAACACCCCAGTTGTCGCCCATTAGTCTGCCGCTAGCTCCTAGAGCCATCTTTGCTTTTTGCAAGACGTTGCCTAGGTGTGTGTTCCACGTCAGTTTCTGGTCGATGGTAACGCCCAAGTATTTTACTTCAGTGGAAAATGTTATGATTCTACCATTAAGTTTGGGATAAACAAGCTTGTCAAGCCTTCGTTTGTTGGTAAATGGTATAATCACAGTTTTGTCAGCGTTGACTGCGAGTTCACTGTTGCTGCACCAGTCGCTGACAGCGTTGAGAGCTCGCTGCATGATGCTGGAGATGGTGGATTGGCAGAATCCTCGTACGACGATCACAAGGTCATCTGCATAGCCTTGCGCATCGATATTGAGGTCTGCCAGTCTGCACAGGAGCTGATCTACAGCTAGGGTCCATAAAACAGGCGACAGCACTCCGCCTTGGGGACAGCCCCTAGCTGTGGATATCTCAATTGTTGTTTGGTGAAGGGCCATTTTTGCTCCCCTGTGTGAGAGCATATCCTCAACCCATCGGGTGGTAGTCGGGTCGACATTTTTGTTGATCAACCCGTTCACCAGCAGAGAGATTGGGGAGTTGTCAAAAGCACCTTCAATGTCAAGGAATGCACAGAGTGCTATTTCCTTGTCCTCCATAGCCTTCTCCACTCTGTCAATCAGACTGCTAAGTGCCGTCTCAGTGGATTTACCCTTACGATAGGCATGTTGGCTATGGTGGATGGGAGATGCGACGAGCGCAACATCTCTTATGTATCTATCTACCACCTTCTCCATAGTCTTGAGAAGAAATGAAGATAGGCTTATGGGTCTGAAGGACTTTGGCTGGCTATAGTCCTTCTTACCAGCCTTAGGTATGAAGATAACTTTGACATTAGTCCATTGTTCTGGCACATATCCCCAGGCGAGGCTCGCCCTGAAGATTTTTACCAGATATGGAGTGAGGACGTCGATTCCTTGCTGTAGAAAAACAGGGAGAATCCCATCCTCACCACATGCTTTGTTAGTCTTGAATGAGTTTACGGCCCACCTTACCTGACCCGGTCTAATGATCCTGGCCACTCTGTTCCAGTCCTCGTTCCGAGGCTTATGGGGGTTGACAGGTGCCGGTACGTGCGTGTTTTTATGTCGCGAACCAGGGAAGTGGGTCGAGGCCAGCAACTCTAGGGTTTCCTTTTCGTTAGTTGTGAAGGAACCGTCCCCTCTCTTGAGGAGACCTATTTGATTAGTTTTGGCTTTGGAGAGCAGTTTGTGGAGTCTAGCACTTTGAGGCAAGCTTTTAATTTCCTCGCAGAGCTTCCTCCAAGATGCTCTCTTAGCCTTCCTAATTTCTATGTTATATTCCGTTAAGGCTTTTTGATAGGCCTCCCATACGCGAGTCCTTTTAGCCTTATTGAATAATTTCCTGGTTTTGCTCCTTAGCTTGCCTAGCGTGGAGTTCCACCATGTGACTTGTCGCTTAGTGGTCTTGGTCTTTTGCGGGCAACTCTCCTCATAGGCCATGCAAATGCCTTTTGAGAGGATAGTCACCGCTATCTCAAGGCTGTCACGGGTCCTAATACTTTTAGGGCATTCTTCGAGAATTTGCCTCAGTTTGTCGTTAAATACATCCCAGGCAGTTGCCCTAGGGTCCCTATAAGTTATAATTTGAGAGTCCAGGGAAGCCTTTATCTCAAAGCAAATGTGCTTATGGTCGGACATAGAGTTTTCATTACTAACATGCCAGTCATTGATGTGCCTGGCAAGGTTGTTAGTAGCGAATGTTATGTCCAGGACCTCTTGTCTAACCCTGGTTACAAAGGTCGGTTCGCGTCCTATGTTAAGAGTGGTTAGTTTGTTAGTTAGAAGAAAGTCAAAGAGTAACTCACCTCTAGCGTTGACGTCTGTGCTCCCCCAAGCAGTGTGGTGTGCGTTGGCGTCGCATCCAACGAGAAGCTCGGCGTTGTTCTGGGCGGCGTAGTCGACCACCCTCGCCAAGTCGCCCGTTGGGTTGTCTCTCTCTCCGGGTAAGTAGGCAGAGCACACAATTACCCTCGCCCCACTCCACCCTTTGAGATCGACAAAAGCGGCTACCAGGTCGTCGTTACATACCTCTGTGATAGGCAAAAAGTTAACATAATTTTGAAATATAATGCATGCCCTGGGCCTAGTGCCATTGTTATTAACTAATAACTTACCGGCAGCGTCGAGACCCAGAACCTGAGAGTTGGCTACCCAAGGCTCCTGGATCAAGGCGAGGCTAGCTTGTCCTTCAGACAGGCAACACTCCATTACCGCGGATGCTGCCGCAGCATGGTGGAGGTTGGCCTGGAGGATCCTCGCCGTCCCCGCCTGGGTAGCCGCTATAGTCCCCGAGGCTTGGACCTGGTTAGCTTCGGACGCGCTCCGCGTCCTCGGCTGGTTTCGGTCCGCCTGTCACCCATTGTTCCTCCTCGGGAACCCCCTTGGCCGTGTCTCTCCCTGTCCATTGGGCCTGGCCTTCCCTGAAGCGTTACATTGGAGGGCCTTGCCACGACATGTCGCGGCCTTGGACCTCCTGTGCTTCGCCCAGATGGGCCCGTTCCACTGGACGTGGATGGCTGCGGACCACTTACGCCCTGTCTCGTCGGACCAGACCTACCAAGGGGCGGTACATTGGAGCCCCTAGCCACGACAGGTCGCGGCTTTGGTTCTCCTGTGCTTCGCCCCGAGGAGCCCGTTCCACAGGACGTAGACGGCTGCGGTCCTTTGTCAGCCGTTGACGCCGGCTTTGTGTCAGGGCTGCCTTTGATCTTGAAGGCTATCTTTTTGAAGCCTAAGGCAGCCTGAAAATTGGCGGCTCTGAGGGCATCAACAGACAGGTCGTCTAGGGCGAAGGTTACGACGAACCCGTTCCCCTCGGATCTGCTATGCAGCACCTTCCAGAGCTCCGTGCGAAGTCCCTCGTTCTGTATCCGTAGAAGCTGGACGGCCTCATCGACCGATGCCGCCTCGATACTGGGCACAAACGTGACCACAACCACAGGCTTAGGCAACTCGCTCTCAGGGATAACCGAGAGTTCTGCCCCGGCCCATGGCTTGATTTTGGGGACCTCGCTTACGAGCCACTCCTGACTCTCCTGGTTCTCACAGGTTACAAGAATCCACCCAGGTTTGTGAGAGAAACTGGCAAACCTGGGCCCCTTACAACTGTTTCCTATTTTCAGTATCGCCAGGGTCAAGGAACGATGGACCTGCTTCATCTGCTCGTCGCTCATGGAGGCGATGTCGCGAATACCCACTCGCTTCGCCTCCGCGACCTGCTTGAAGCTAGGTCTGACATCTGACACCTGGGACACCTCAAGCTTTGGGGCCTTTTTGGGTTGCTCCTTGGGTGAATCTTCCTCCGATCTTGCCCTTTTGGGCACCTTTGGATCGGGGGGAGCGTTTAGCTCAGGGATTTGGCTCCAAGGCTTTGCCGCCAACTTACGAGCTTCTTCGAAGCTTAAACTGGCAGCCATCAGCCTTCGGAGCCGCTTCCGAGCTGCTCCGCTCAGTTTACGAGTGCGATTGCCTGGAGACGTTACCATGGCAAGGGCCGCAGCTTCGGAGCCGCCGACCTCTGTAGGGTCATCTGCCAAGCAAGGCACCGTACACATAGGCTCTGGAGAGGCCAGTAGGGCCTCCTCCAGCCTATTGGAGGTTTCTCCCGAAAGGGGAGAAGAGGGTTCTCCAGAAGGAGAAGAAGATTTGATGGGTGTTTTTAAATGCTCCATACAAATCCCACGAGAAGCTAGGGAAATAAAGCTACCCGCCAGCAGAGCCCCGCATGCCCACGGGTGGGCTTAACTACTACTCCGATTCGCCCTTTTTTCGGAGAGCCACCGTTAACAACTGAATAACCGTCAGCCATTCATCCCTCGGCACGGTACGACTGACACCTTGGATTGGTTGTCGGATTATTGGCCGCCGCTAACAATATCCCCCGAAGGGAGAAATTATTAGCGGTGGGAACCGGGGTGCACCGGCCCGCCGACGTATACCTATGTGCTTATGAGGAACTGAACAGGTTCATCGATATCGATAAAACCGACATCCAGTCTGCCATCCCTGAAATTGTAACACCTTGCAGGGCATTTTTTTTTAAAAACGTCCATTAAGATTTTTATGTGTCCCACAAGTTCATTAATAATTTTCATAGAAATTTGTCTATTTTTAGATATTAACAATTTTTTTTTTAATTCTATAGTTTTATTTGCGATAAAAAAAGAGTTTTTTATGACTATTTTATTATAAAAATTGAAAAATAAGACTAAAACTAGCTTTCAATACCCCTTTTATAAGTTTGTCCTACAGTGTTATACTGACTTTTGAGTTTAGTTTATTTTTTAACTTGGTTTGGATGAAGGCCAAAACTAGATTATTTATGTTTAAATATGTGAAGGCCATCATAATTAGATGTAAAATGCGGTACTTCTAATACAAAATAATAACTTTTTATCAATTATATTGTGTCCCATGATTTTGGACATGAGTGGAATTCTATTTTGTAACTGTAATATCGCCGTATTATTTTAAAAGAAATACTATGTGGTCACATTATTTTTATTCCTGGCAACATTACTCATCGATTCCACCACTTTGAATTGGTTATCAAAGAGCGTCCTGTCACTAATTCGTGTCTGAACTCGCAGTGCGTTACCGCGGTGATTTCTTCTTCAGTTTTGTAACTGCGATTTATGCTGGTAATTTTGTGTTTTTGCAAAGTAAAACTAACGAAATGATTACTGTATTATTGTATTAAATGAATTAATGAGTCACCTGTGGCCTCAACTGTTTTAAATTAAAAAGACACGGAATTTTAGATCGGGTACCATGGGAACGTTACTTCCATTTTGTTTGGTTACGTATATGTGGAATGATAAAGTTACAAAATGGAAATACAAAGGCAAGTTTACACAGTCATTGTTGACAAAGCTTCAAAGGGTTCTAGCGTTTTAAATCTTGGTTTGAAATTGATTTAATATTGAATGGTTTATATATGCTTACATAACCTTTAGCTTCGGGCACGGGCATGATTATATTTTATTTTAAAGTTGTGTGTGGTCTTCTCTTTTGTGCATTTTTTGATAATTTAATGTGTGTATGATATGTAAAAATAAAGTTTGCGTACAATGCACTGGACCGACAGGTTTCGATTACATATGTAATAAATGTCTAGAATAATAATAGTACCTAAGTAGATTGTCAGGAGAAAATTTTCGACCATTGTAAACCAAGCTTTATGTTTTCCATTTTGTAACTGTTCCTTTATATTTTGTAACTGTCTCATGTTTTAAGTATGAAAATATATTTTTTTCGGTTCCATTAAAGGGCACTTGCTAATTATTTTTGTGTTTTTCTTGTAGTATTAATAGGATCTATTTGATAAAAAAAAATGCGGTCACTAAGACTGTTTTACCATACATAAAACATAACATTTTCATAGCAAAGTTACCCAAAGGTAACAAAGTGGATATGTTCTTGTTAAAATACAAATAATTATTGCTTATCTTCATTCCAGGGTTTTACTTTTTATTCAATCTCATATTTATAAAGGAATTAAACACATTAAATTAGTTGTGGATTACTGTGGTATTATTTTATATGACTTTAAAAAAAGTTACAAAAAGGAAACCTGAACAACTTTCTGATCTGAAAAAAGTTAAAAATCCTTTTAAAATGCTAATTGATCGTTATTTTGCCGCTATTGTAAACATCTCTGAGGAATGGCGAATCATTTTAAATAAGTTAGATAATCTTAAAATGATATTTATTTATTTCACTCCATTTTGTAACCGGGACAAATTTCTACGAAAATGCCCTGCAAAGTTGCAACGATGTAAAAATTAAGAAAAGAGGGTTTTTTAAAAGTAAAGGCGTCGGGCGAGTTAGTGACGGCACATTAATTCTACTGTCGATTACTTTCCCTCGAGTTCTGCTAACTTGAGTGAAGATAACAAATTGTAGGTACCTGAGTCGGGGCCTGTTCGGGCTGCACAGACCATCATGGGATGTTGACGGCTTTGGTACCTATTTAAATTTGAAGGTAGGTATACATAAAATATACCTAGCCATCCATTGTCAGGCCGATGCAGCTGTGGACGGTCTTTTTATCCGAAATACGGGCAAAAAAATCATGCATTAGATTATGAAAAGAGGGTTAGAAATACAGTTTGTTGCGTCGAGTGCACTAGGCAACTTTGTTGTGTTGTGTGTGGGTCACACACAACAAACTGAGTCACACAATATAATGAGCAACGAAACTGCTTTCGACAATTCCAGACAACATAATATTTTATTTTACTAGGTACCTATAGTATACATTTTTGGCAGTGTAGGTAAGGGGAGTGGGGGAGGATTGATACAGGTGGAGGAAGGACTGATACAGGTGGAGGGAGGACTGATACAGGTGAACAAACAAGCACACATTGTGCACTACGTATTCGTTTCTATTACGAATAGGTACATTTTATTACCTAGGTTGTTTGTGGGGAGCATTGATGCAGATAACAAATGGGAGAATAAAATTCAAAATTCAAAGTGCTTTATTTCCTTTAGACCTTACAGGACTCTTGGACACGTTCAGCTCACGTTTTTTGTCTTGCAGGGACTATGACTGTTCAAGCCTTCTAATTGCAGCCTCTTGATTGCTAGTTGATCTCTAACCTTCTCCCTGTTTTTAGAGTCTATACTCTACTTCTCACTCGCTTGGTAAAGAGAGAGTATAGAGCACAGAGATCTGTGGTATAGAGGCTTGAGAAGGCATAGCCTCTGTTTGTAGAGTATAGAGCACAGAGATCTGTAGTACAGAGGCTTGAGAAGGCATAACCCCTGTTTGTAGAGTATAGAGCACAGAGATCTGTGGTATAGCGGCTTGAGAAGGCGTAACCCCTGTTTGTAGAGTATAGAGCACAGAGATCTGTGGTATAGAGGCTTGAGAAGGCATAGCCCCTGTTTGTAGAGTATAGAGCACAGAGATCTGTGGTATAGAGGCTTGAGAAGGCATAACCCCTGTTTGTAGAGTATAGAGCACAGAGATCTGTGGTATAGAGGCTTGAGAAGGCATAGCCCCTGTTTGTAGAGTATAATAGAGCACAGAGATCTGTGGTATAGAGGCTTGAGAAGGCATAACCCCTGTATGTAGAGTATAGAGCACAGAGATCTGTGGTATAGAGGCTTGAAAAGGCATAGCCACTGTTTGTAGAGTATAGAGCACAGATATCTGTGGTATAGCGGCTTGAGAAGGCATAACCCCTGTTTGTAGAGTATAGAGCACAGAGATCTGTGGTATAGAGGCTTGAGAAGGCATAACCCCTGTTTGTAGAGTATAGAGCACAGAGATCTGTGGTATAGAGGCTTGAGAAGGCATAGCCCCTGTTTGTAGAGTATAGAGCACAGAGATCTGTGATATAGAGGCTTGAGAAGGCATAGCCCCTGTTTGTAGAGTATAGAGCACAGACATCTGTGGTATCAAATATCAAATATCAATAACGTTTATTTCTGTAAGCTTACAAAATAAGCACTTAGACAAGTCAAATTTTATACCATAAACAGGTTTATAAATAGTCATTATCTTATATATATAAAAATCAATTGCTGTTCGTTAGTCTCGCTAAAACTCGAGAACGGCTGAACGGATTTATCTTATCTTGGTCTTGAATTATTCGTGGAGGTCTAGGGAAGGTTTAAAAGGTGAGAAAAATTCGAATAGGTACCCGTGCGAAGCCGGGGCGGACCGCTAGTTATCAAATAAGAAATATGATGTTATTGATTTTATTCGCTTCAATTTTTTGTCCACTAGTGGAAGAAGCAAAAAAGAAACCACTAGTAAGTTTTATAAATCTTAAAATTAATACATTATGTACTTATCTCAGTCTAAATATAATCTAATTTGTATATAACTCAATATTTATATGAAACTAACTAAGCTTAACATTATATCCCTTATATACCATTGTCGGTGTGGTATAGAGGCTTGAGAAGGCATGACCCCTGTTTGTAGAGTTTAGAGCACGGAGATCTGTGGTATAGAGGCTTGAGAAGGCATAACCCCTGTTTGTAGAGTATAGAGCACAGAGATCTGTGGTATAGCGGCTTGAGAAGTCATAACCCCTGTTTGTAGAGTACAGAGCACAGAGATCTGTGGTATAGAGGCTTGAGAAGGCATAACCCCTGTTTGTAGAGTATAGAGCACAGAGATCTGTGGTATAGCGGCTTGAGAAGTCATAACCCCTGTTTGTAGAGTACAGAGCACAGAGATCTGTGATATAGAGGCTTGAGAAGACATAACCCCTGTTTGTAGAGTATAGAGCACAGAGATCTGTGGTATAGAGGCTTGAGAAGGCATAACCCCTGTTTTTAGAGTATAGAGCACAGAGATCTGTGGTATAGAGGCTTGAGAAGGCATAACCCCTGTTTGTAGAGTATAGAGCACAGAGATCTGTGATATAGAGGCTTGAGAAGGCATAACCCCTGTTTGTAGAGTAAAGAGCACAGAGATCTGTGGTATAGAGGCTTGAGAAGGCATAACCCCTGTTTGTAGAGTATAGAGCACAGAGATCTGTGGTGTAGCGGCTTGAAAAGGCATAGCCCCTGTTTGTAGAGTATAGAGCACAGAGATCTGTGATATAGAGGCTTGAGAAGGCATAACCCCTGTTTGTAGAGTATAGAGCACAGAGATCTGTGGTAAAGAGGCTTGAGAAGGCATAGCCCCTGTTTGTAGAGTATAGAGCACATAGATCTGTGGTATACCGGCTTGAGAAGGCATAGCCCCTGTTCGTAGAGTATAGAGCACAGAGATCTGTGGTATAGCGGCTTGAGAAGGCATAGCCCCTGTTCGTAGAGTATAGAGCACAGAGATCTGTTGTATAGCGGCTTGAGAAGGCATAGCCCCTGTTCGTAGAGTATAGAGCACAGAGATCTGTGATATAGAGGCTTGAGAAGGCATAGCCCCTGTTCGTAGAGTATAGAGCACAGAGATTTGTGGTATAGAGGCTTGAGAAGGCATAGCCCCTGTTCGTAGAGTATAGAGCACAGAGATCTGTGGTATAGAGGATTGAGAAGGCATAGCCCCTGTTAGACAGAAAAACGGGGGGTTGGGGGCACGGAGTCCTCTAAACCACACGTTTCTCGCACTTTTAGGCTTCCTGATTGTTTGTTATTTTCTAAAATGTAGAACTGTATTTGCATACGGCTTATTATAAAATGTAAGTGGACGTGGCTCAAGAAAACCATTTTGTTTTGGCCACCGTCTTTGTTTCAGCGGCTCCATCTCCTAAATCCTCCGACAGACCGTTGATCTCTCATATATTATCTACAACTGTTTTTTGTAATTCTGCAGCTTTTCCAAATCTATTCAATATCATTTGTTTATTAATGAAAACATTGTATTATTAGCACACAATTTTATTAGCATATTCATTGGTACACTCTATATATCTAAATATTTGTACTAGGGGGCTACCTACCCAAGTGGGGTAAGTATCAAATATTTGTACTGTAGAACATAATATATTTTATCAAATACTCTACGCACTATAAAGGCGCGCGGGCTCGAATACTTTCTCGCTCGCGCATGGCAGCCATCTCGCTCTGCACTTGTCCCCACCAACACCGAGCGGCAGTTGTTATAGTGTAATCTGTTGCGCGCCTTTATAAGGCGCCCACTCGATGATTTCAATCAGTTCAGCTAGGAACAGACAACCTCTCGGTAATGGCTATACTAGTCATAGCCTATGGAAGTCTGGTCCCCTGGTTTAGCGCAGCCGGATGGTCCTAATACTTAGGTTCTCAGCCACTGCCTATTCCTTGGGATACGTATTTCAATATCTTAGCTAGGCTCGACCGCGAGGTACTTACTTAAAACCGGTCACACATATTGTTAAAGTGATCGTATCTACATGTACCTACCTACCTAGGTACGCCCTACGGACCACTGTAAACCTAGCTACTAAGAGCTCTGAGAGTTGTAGGTACTTATACTGAGTTAAAAACCAATAAACCTACCTTATTGTCGATTGTGCATTATTTATCACTCACCTACCTACCCTTCAGTACTAGGGGGCTACCTACCCAAGTGGGGTATCAAATGAAAGGTATCGTTTTGACCATTTCAAAATACTTTTTAAAATTTCTGTAAGTTTGATACTTTTTAAAATATAAAGAAAAGAAATATTGATATTTTGAAATTTCTGTAGGTTTCATACTTTTCTAAATATAGCCATTCAAAAAAGTCGAAAAACTTACATACTGTCCAAATAATTTGCAAATGTTCGCAACCGGCGCGCGTAGTCCGAGGTACACTCGCACTTGACGGATGTATTGTATACATTACTTTAAAGTGATGTATTGTTCGGAGCGCGTGCTCCGGACTCCGGAGTCCTGAGTGATCTAGCGGGGCGGAGCACGTGCTGCGGACTCCGGAGTCCTGAGTGATCTAGCGGGGCGGAGCGCGTTCTCCGGACTCCGGTGTCCTGAGTGATCTAGCGGGGCGGAGCACGTGTTGCGGACTCCGGAGTCCTGAGTGATCTAGCGGGGCGGAGCGCGTTCTCCGGACTCCGGAGTCCTGAGTGATCTAGCGGGGCGGAGCGCGTTCTCCGGACTCCGGAGTCCTGAGTGATCTAGCGGGGCGGAGCGCGTGCTCCGGACTGCGGAGTGCGTGCTCCGGACTCCGGAGTCCGGAGTGATCTAGCGGGACGGAGCGCGTGCTCCGGAGTCCGGTGTCCTGAGTGATCTAGCGGGGCGGAGCGCGTGCTCCGGACTCGGGCTCAGGTACCAATGTCTACTAAGCTTATTTAAGTAAATTCCTGTAACTTACTCGTAGTAGGTACTGTTATTTCATTCAGCCCTTTGAGCATAAGAGAATCTGCCGTCATCCCCAGAGCCACACTCGAGGAAGCTGGCCCACAGGTAGACGTAAGATGAAAATCCCTCCATTACATTAAAAGCTCAACGAAGGCCCTTCATAAGTTAATATCGGAGGTCGCTCGATATCGTAAAAGATCGCGTCATCTTCAGATCGCGTAAACCTGAGGGCGCGCAATAATCCGGACAATAAAGAAACATTCCACCCTCATGAAGAGGTAAGTCCTCGGCAAATTGTCTGAGACAGCCGGCTGTGGAGTCGTCGCGTTACGCATTCTATCTATGTTTGGTTATTCGACCATCTCTTTCTTATAGTTAACAAATAAACCTTCCAACTCTGTCTGTATCTTCTGGTGACGGCTTAGATTATTAGAAAATAGATGTAAGTGTAATTATTAGTTGTAATTATTTTTTCCAAGTTCTTAGACAAAAGTATTTATTCCAAGCGGTTTCAGGCATCGTTTCCTCAACACAGGCTTGAAGAACATTTTGTTCTGTCAATTTTCAATGGAGCTTAGGCCCGCGGCAGGTATTTCTTGTGTGACTGTCCAAGTCCGCTCCCGCTTCCGCTACCACTTCCGCTCCCCTCTCAAAGCTTAGTTTAAAGTTAATCTTAACTAAAGTGTGCTTATTTGTCTTACTTAGCATCCAATCGACTAACTTTTGGCATTGACTTCAAAGGATGGAGAGCAACAGAAGCTATTTTTTGTATTACTTTTTGGACACTATATTTATGAAAACTTGTTTTACACTCATAAAAATAACAAAAGCTTCCCTAAAAATATCGACATACATAATAGATATAAATACTAGAAATAAACATAAACTTGCTGTGCCCACAATCAGGCTTCACGAAACTGATGCATCGTTTAATGTAAGTAACGTAAACACGCTTCTACAACAAAACTCCTAGTGAGTTGCAAAATCTACCAGTAAATAAATTTAAACAAACTGTCAAAACCTTTCTGTGAAAAAATCTCTGATTATCAGAGGTAGGAAGATAAGTAAAACTAAAAATATAAAATAGAACCGGCCAATGCAATGCAAAATGCGAGACGGACTCGCGCTCGAAGGTTCCGTATCAGTAATAAAATGAATAAACAGCTTTTTATATCTCGCAAAATCAAATTAAATTTCTTATAATTTTACCTGTCATTATCAAATGTTAAAATCATGTATAAATTTTTATTGAAATGGAATTGTGCTTATGAGAGAGTAACGGAGTTGATGCTTATGAGAGAGTAATGGAGTTGATGCTTATGAGAGAGTAATGGAGTTGATGCTTATGAGAGAGTAATGGAGTTGATGCTTATGAGAGAGTAATGGAGTTGATGCTTATGAGAGAGTAATGGAGTTGATGCTTATGAGAGAGTAATGGAGTTGATGCTTATGAGAGAGTAATGGAGTTGATGCTTATGAGAGAGTAATGGAGTTGATGCTTATGAGAGAGTAATGGAGTTGATGCTTATGAGAGCGTAATGGAGTTGATGCTTATGAGAGAGTAATGGAGTTGATGCTTATGAGAGCGTAATGGAGTTGATGCTTAATTCATAATTATTTATTTGCTGAAATGTAGGTACAGTACATAGGTCTTACATTAAATAGTCTCACTACATTATGCCTCAAAGTGCGTGCAAAATTAAAATAGTAGGTAAATTAAACAAATGAGTAGGTAAATTAAGGTAAATTAAACATAAAATAATTAGGTAGGTCTTATGAGAGAGTAATGGAGTTGATGCTTATGAGAGAGTAATGGAGTTGATGCTTATGATTATTCAGTGTGCATTTTTTATAAATATTCATTCAAATTTCAGTGTGCATTTAAAGAATTTAAATTTTATCTGTTTAGTCAATTATCATGCGGTCCATTATCATTTTAAGTACGGATACAGATTTCTTAGGTATTTTTTTCATTTTCGAGAACCCTTATTAAGTTGAAGGCCTTCTCCAAAGTTAGTCAATTTTCTCGTTCTTGGGCCATTTGTATCCAGTGCGGCCCTGAAATGTTTTTAATATCATCCTCCCATCGGGCGTGAGGTCTTCCTCTGTGTTTTTGCCTTCTGGGTCCTTCCATGTAGTCACCTTTTTTGTCCACCTCTGATCAGCTATTCTTGCGACATGGCCAGCCCACTTCCATTTCAGTCTTTGAGCGAAGTTGAGAGCATCAGGTAACTGTGTTATATTTCTTATTTTAGTAAGTACTTATGTCTAATTTTGTGGTTTTCTTTTAAAGTGCAGCATGCTTCGTTCCATGGCTCGTTGACTTGTTTGTGAGTTTTCATGTCTGGCTAGCATATGTTAGGCATTAAAGTACATTTTCATGTCTGGCAAGAATATGTTGCATGTAGGCATGAAAGTAGATTTGAAACCACAATATTTATTCCACGTCCGTTGTGTTCTTATGTCAATTTCTAATTCATTACTTCCTCTGTTGAAACCAGTTTGTTTTCCTACGTAGGTATATTTTTCTGTGTGGGTTATTATTTCAATTTGTGGGTTCCAACAGTAACTGCTGTATCTATACTATTTGTCATAATCATTGTTTTGGCAAGATTTATTTGTAAGCCACAGATACATTTGCGAGCCACATTCAGTGATTCAATCGTTTGCTATAGCTGTGTGCTTGTTTCAGAAAGTAGCACTAGGTTGTCGGCAAACCACAAGACCACACGAAGTAGATGAAAATATGTTTGATAAGCGACTCCGCAGCTTCCCCTGTCCCGGTGCCGCTAAGTGGTAGCTGGTAGCGGACGTGCGTCGTGCTCCGTGCAGGTAAGCGACGGTAAAGTGGATTGCTTTTCGGCTTTACATATTTTGTCCTTTGCAAACATATATTTTGTGCAAACGTTACCGTCGACTTACTTTGTGCTGTGCAATTGGGTTTATAACATGCGCATCTACAACAACGAGGAGAGAGGAATGTGTAGAGGTTACGGCATATTACACACACAAGTCTGACGTGCTAGACTACAGCAAACACACAGGGCTGTGCTGTGTGCCGCTCATGTGACACACAAGCACACACAAGTCTGACGTGCTAGTGGTTGCATTTACTGACGTCTTCGTTTTTGGTCAAAATCCACTCAGTTATGCTATGAAGCAGAATTTGTGCCAAAGGCAAATTACAAAATAGGACTTACTGTTGCCCGCGGCTTCGCTCGCTTTATAAGCAGCCTATGACCAAAATCGAGTCGGGAGGTAGTCCTACCGAGCCGTACGTAGGTAGAGCCTACAGGTGCATATTTCTCAGAGACGAGTGCAGGAGAGGAACATCGAACATCCAAGTGCTTTATTTCCTCCAGACGTTACAGGACTCTCGTCATCCATACCGCAATGCTTGAAAACGAAAGTTTTCAATCAATGCGTCCTACCCGTCATGTCATGAATGACCTACAGAGCTGAGACGTGGACACTCACGGTAGGGCTGGTCAACCAGTTTAAAGTCACCCAGCGAGCTATGGAGAGAGCTATGCTCGGAGTTTCTCTGAAGGATAGGATTCGCAACGAATACATCCGACAGAGAACTAAAGTTATCGTCATAGCTCAAAGGATTAGCAAGCTGAAGTGGCAGTGGGGTGGCCATATCTCGAGAAGAACCGACAACCGCTGGGGTAATCGTGTTCTTGAGTGGAGACCGCGACTCGGCAAACGTTGTGTAGGACGCCCTCCGACCAGGTGGGATGACGATTTGCGGTATGCGTTGCGGTATGATGGATGACGAGAAGACTCTACGTAGTTTTCCGAACGCTGCCCAACCTAGCTGGATTTCGAGAAGGAGGCCAAGAGGAGGCTCTTGGCCTCCTTCTCGAAATTGTTTTTACCTTACTGCAGAATCTGCCCAAGGTAAGTGTACTCGGAAACAATGTCGAGAACGTAGCCATGTACGACGACCGGTCCCGGATCAATGTGGCCATTGACCGGGACCGGTCGACCTTGGTTTTATCCAAGTTTATGCCAAGACCGATGCGTCGTGAGGCTGAAGCTAGGCCGTCCAGCATCCGGTTAAGCTCCTCCAGCGACTCCGCCATCCAGACTATGTCATCAGCGAATCACAGGTGTGAGATGTCGCCGTTTATGTTGATGCCCTTACCTTTCCAGTTCAGCGTCTTAGACACATCTTCCAACGCGCTTGTGAACAGTTTCGGGGATATAACATCCCCTGTCTCACTCCTCTGCGCAGTTGCAGATATTGCGCAGTATTATACTAGGTATGCATAAATAGATTACTAGATTTTGTTCATTAACATATAAAATGTAACCAGCTGTAGGAGAAGGTGCTATGAATGGACCACCTAACTTTACAACATCATATCTCAAAAAGTATAAGTGATTAAATGAAACCGGTTTATTATTATTTTTTCTTAGGATCTTTATTTATTATAATCAAACGCACAAACAATTCAAGCTAACACTTTCCGATATATACGAAGAAAATTAAACTTATGGCGGTAGCCTTCTTTGGACCATGGGCACCTTCATTGAACCACTAGGTTGCCATCAATGGACTTGGAGAAATTTGTTCTAAAGGTCCAATCATGGCAACTAATTTTAGTTATCAATTTAACATATTTATGACATACGAGGAGAGACAAACTGTACCTACTCATACACGTGCGACAAGCAGACATGGTTACTGTTATAGACTACTTAAGTAATAAGTATTTAAAATATTTAATATTTAAAAATAAGTATCCAAAAAACAGGAGCTGGCTGTGGCTACTCTTGTTCTGATATAGGACTCTCGAGAGCCCAACCACTAAACTCAGCCACCACGGCCTTTCAGGCGGAAACCTTGGGACTCCAACTGGCGGCAAATCATATGCTTCTGGACAAAACAATCAAAGAGCCAACCTGCCAGATGCAGCTGGTCTTTAAAACTGATAGCGCTGCACTAATAAATGCACTCAAAAGGACAGAAACGAGATCAAAATCAATTGTAGAATGTCACAACGCTCTACAAAAACTCTCAGAACACGGTAAAGTCAGCATACAGTGGACAGAGAGTCGATCCTGTCCAGGAAACACAAATGCAGACAGACTAGCAAAGGAGGGAGCGAGACTGATCCCTACAAAACAGGACATCAGTCTCTCAAACCCGCCCACAGCAGAAGTCAAAAACAGACTAAAACTTAACTCAGAAAAGGAACACCAAAACCTATGGGAACGTCGAACAGACTGCAAACATACCAAAACAATATTTCCTTTCAAAGATAGGAAAACAACAAACACGATGCTCAAGATGAGCCGTGAGGACTTAAGAACAATGGTGGGTATCATCACAGGCCACTGTGAGCTTAACCACCATCTCTTTAAGACAGGAGCCACAGACAGCAGCCTGTGTCGTGGCTGCCTCCTGGAAGAAGAAACTGTGGAACACGTTGTGGTACACTGCGCGGCCACAGAGGAGGCCAGACAGAAAACGGGATTGAAAAGTCTCATAGAGTCATCAAACCTGTCCACACCCATAGGAAAGCTGAAACGAAGCTGTCAATCTCCAAAAGTCCTGCTCCGGTACTTCAAGGAGCTGGGCTGGTTAGGGCCTGGTTAGGCAGGGGGATAATGCACAATACACTCCTATGCGAGATATCAGAGCAGATCCCAGTTCACCCACTTAGAATTAGAATTAGAATTAGAAGTATTTAAATTTTACATTTGGCAATGTACATATTACAGATCAACAAGTCAAAAAAAAATAAGAAAGTCTTATGGTCATATTTAGAGTCATTAAATCACATTTTCTTTTAAAATGAAATAAACATGATTGTATAAAATTCAACCATTATATAATAGTTAAATAGTTAATAGTTAGAGGGAAGGATAAAGTACGAATCAAACCCCCGAGTGCTAGTTCGACACTGATTTAATATTCATTGGTAATTGTGCAATAATACGTAGGTAAGCAAATTGGTGTAAAACATGTGTTTAAGTAGGTAAATCTGCTTAGCTTTACTTGACCTACTTTATTTAGTCTACCTATCGTGCGGTACTCCGTACAATAATACTCCATCTAATCTTCGTTTTAGTGTTGCTTTCGGGACGCCGTATTCTGCTTGACCAACGTTTTTTCCTTAAGAAAGAAAGAAAGAAAGAAAGAAAATACATTTATTTGTACCCAGTAACACGAAATACATACATACATTACAACGTTACATACACACACATAAAACAGGTATAATTATTTTGGTTGAATTATTATGACAATATAGTTACATACAAAGAATAAATATAAAACAAACAAGCAAAGTATTTTATGGGTTCAAATAGGTTCCTGTCTCAGCATTATGCCGTTACAAGTCGAGACTAGTAGCGGCGCTGGTTTACAGACAAGACCTGATTCGGTAGAGTGTGGTGGCACGGAGTGGCACAAAGGAATACAAAAATTAATATTAATACACGTTACATTTTCAAGACAAAAGAAGAATACACAGTAAAAAAGAAAAAATAAACTTTAGGCATGGAGATTAAACAGACTTGAAAAGGAAATAACAAGAAGAGAGACAAGTGGCTGTAATATCGTACTATATAGTAGGTACAGTTTTCTCTTAGGCAAAGAACGTATATTATATATATTTATGCACAAAAAGTACCTACCGGATTTGTTACTATGATACAGTATTAGGTATATATAACAACGGTAATAATAAAAAGTAATACCTATAAGTATAAACATATAAGTAGTATAAGTATTTATAACAATAAATAAATAAATTGCAATTTAAGATATAGTGATAGAAAAAGGATTAGAATCATGTCATGAAAGAGTTACTCTCTTTCAATAAATGACGTTTGAGTTTGAGCCAGAATAAACTGGCTGTTAAGTTGAGCACTAAGCAGTTGTTCCCTCATCACTTGTTGAGCACTAAGCAGTTGTTCCCTCATCACTTTCTGTCCTTACTGATTCTATTACAATGATAATACTTGTTTTGTTCGATAGAAAATATTTTCTTTTTTCGGCGACATTCTGAAATTTTAATTAAAATAAATAATTAACTGGTTATCTATAGTTTTTTTCTCATAAGTTATGTTATGACTAAAAAGTTACAAAAAAAAGTTGCTATCATTGGACCGGTCCAACGGTGGAACTCTCTTGCGGTCCATTGATGGCAACAAGGTACAAATCCTAACAGTACATGGACATGACTAGACAAAATTGAATAACACACATGGAATCACAATTAAATTATCGAATATTGCCCAACAGTGGACGCAGACAAATATGAACACAATGAGACTTACATGGACTTGTCCTGAGTCTAATTATTAGATTTCGACCGTCGCAAATACACTACCTCGTGTCACTCCTCGCCCTGTGTCGCAAATACACTACCTCGTGTCACTCCTCGCCCTGTGTCGCAAATACACTACCTCGTGTCACTCCTCGCCCTGTGTCGCAAATACACTACCTCGTGTCACTCCTCGCCCTGTGTCGCAAATACACTACCTCGTGTCACTCCTCGCCCTGTGTCGCAAATACACTACCTCGTGTCACTCCTCGCCCTGTGTCGCAAATACACTACCTCGTGTCACTCCTCGCCCTGTGTCGCAAATACACTACCTCGTGTCACTCCTCGCCCTGTGTCGCAAATACACTACCTCGTGTCACTCCTCGCCCTGTGTCGCAAATACACTACCTCGTGTCACTCCTCGCCCTGTGTCGCAAATACACTACCTCGTGTCACTCCTCGCCCTGTGTCGCAAATACACTACCTCGTGTCACTCCTCGCCCCTCGCCCCTCGCCCTGTGTCGCAGCGTAACTAAGGTAACGATAAAAACATTAGACGAAGCCGTTTTCATGATAAACCATCAATCTTCGTCGCTCGGGCCTCGTTGGCTGCCGTACGCACTTGCGCGTGGGGCGCGCGCAAGGCACGCGGCCTGCCGGAGCCGGAGCCCTAGGTACAATAGGTAAGTCCGTAATCCTGACGAATGATATCCTCCCCGCATTGCGTCATGATATCTTGATTGATTGGTCTATTGATTACATTCAATTCATATATTCAGGATATTTGAATAAGAGCCATCTCGCGTACGAGACTTCCTTCAGGAGGAGCTCTCGGTGACTCGCGAATTCGCGATCAAGAACAAACGTTACTTTCATTTGATGGTGTGATTTGAATTTATTTATTTATTGATATGCAAAACAGAACACAACCATAACATCAAAGAAAAAATATAGACAAAGTTCTTAGACTAGATTGTGATCCAAAACATGCATACACAACATGGTTAATAATATAATAAAGCAGTAAACGCGTAAAATTTAAGAAAACTATAAAATTAGGTTAAAAGTAGAATACAATAATTATTTTATGATACAAATAAATAACATGTCTCCGGCGATGCAATGGTAGCTAAGCGGATCCTCCGGCGATGCAATGGTAGCTAAGCGGATCCTCCGGCGATGCAATGGTAGCTAAGCGGATCCTCCGGCGATGCAATGGTAGCTAAGCGGATCCTTCGCACCCCTTCTTCATGTCTGAGAAGGTAATTAAGAGAAAACACCTGTGCGTTACCTACCGAAGGGTACCTTATTCCAAAATCCTTCAAGCAATCAGCAATCTGCAGTTCATTCATATGCAAGTAATTTTAGATTCACCAACAAACCCTTGCATTCCTTCACTGTTCGCGATGTTACATAAAAAGAATTAAATCATAAATCATTTATTTGCAGGATTGCTGGTCCAGCGAGCTATGGAGAGAGCTATGCTCGGAGTTTCTCTGAAGGAAAGGATTCGCAACGAATACATCCGACAGGGAACCAAGGTTATCGACATAGCTCAAAGGATTAGCAAGCTGAAGTGGCAGTGGGCTGGCCATATTTCAAGAAGAACCGACAACCGCTGGGGTAAACGTGTTCTTGAGTGGAGACCGCCACTCGGAAAACGTAGTGTAGGACGCCCTCCGACCAGGTGGGATGACAATTTGCGATAGACTGCTGGCAATGCTGGATGCGGCAAGCTGAAGACAGGGAGCTATGACGCTCATTAGGGGAGGCCGATGTCCAGCTGTGGACTGGTATAGGCTGATGATGATGAAATAATTCACTTATGCGGGTCGTTAAATGTCAAGTTATTGCTAATGATATTGTCCATCTGTTTTAATGGCTCTATATAACCTATATTGTCAGTAATTACTTGCCATGCAGCTTTGCAGACATTGCAGACATTGCAGACATTGCAGACATTGCAGACATTGCAGACATTGCAGACATTGCAGACATTGCAGACATTGCAGACATTGCAGACATTGCAGACATTGCAGACATTGCAGACATTGCAGACATTGCAGACATTGCTGTGCTGCTACTATTTATTAATTTCATGTTTTGTTCTGATTCTATTAAACCCCAAAAAATCTAAAGAATAGTCGCAAACCTCCAAATACGTAGATTGTAAAAATAACCTTTGTTTACCTTTCGCGGTGGTACCTAAAGCAAAAGGTACCTATTTCTAGTCTAGACTAAGTTAATATCCCCATACCTGGACACAGACAACGCAACAGGTATCCTGGACACAATGCTCTCGGAGTAAACATTGCATTCTTCCACACAATGGAGCGGCGCGGCGGCGGCGCGGCGGCGGCGCGGCGGCGGCGCGGCGGCGGCGCGGCGGCGGCGCGGCGGCGGCGCGGCGGCGGCGCGGCGGCGGCGCGGGCGAAGCGGAGGCATTTTAGTTATTAAGTGAAAAGAGCAGTTAGTAAGAGAATGGTTAAACGCTCTAAAGGCAATTCGATTGAAAGGAGCGAGGTTGAGAACCGGCGCTTCAGTATCCGGTGGACATTGCTAAGATCCTCAGTTAAATCCATAGCTGACATTCCAACAATAGCCTTCTATCTAATTTTTACCCTGATTTGCTGAAGCAGGTCAAACAAGATCCGTCAAGCGCGAGTATAACTCGTGCGCCGAGAGTTTCGAACATCTGCCAATCACAAATAATTGGGATATAATTATTAAAGGTACTGGATAGAGACTTTGCTATTTGCATATTTTGCATCATATATTATTAAAGGTACTGGATCTCTATCCAGTACCTTTAATAATATATGATGCAAAATACTTGCAAAAAACTTTGCTATTTGCATATTTTGCATCATATATTATTAAAGGTACTGGATAGAGACTTTGCTATTTGCATATTTTGCATCATATATTATTAAAGGTACTGGATAGAGACTTTGCTATTTGCATCATATAGGTATTATTAAAGGTACTGGATAGAGACTTTGCTATTTGCATATTTTGCATCATATATTATTAAAGGTACTGGATAGAGACTTTGCTATTTGCATATTTTGCATCATATATTATTAAAGGTACTGGATAGAGACTTTGCTATTTGCATATTTTGCATCATATATTATTAAAGGTACTGGATAGAGACTTTGCTATTTGCATCATATATTATTAAAGGTACTGGATAGAGACTTTGCTATTTGCATATTTTGCATCATATATTATTAAAGGTACTGGATAGAGACTTTGCTATTTGCATATTTTGCATCATATATTATTAAAGTTACTGGATAGAGACTTTGCTATTTGCATATTTTGCATCATATATTATTAAAGGTACTGGATAGAGACTTTGCTATTTGCATATTTTGCATCATATATTATTAAAGGTACCTACTGGATAGAGACTTTGCTATTTGCATCATATATTATTAAAGGTACTGGATAGAGACTTTGCTATTTGCATATTTTGCATCATATATTATTAAAGGTACTGGATAGAGACTTTGCTATTTGCATATTTTGCATCATATATTATTAAAGTTACTGGATAGAGACTTTGCTATTTGCATATTTTGCATCATATATTATTAAAGGTACTGGATAGAGACTTTGCTATTTGCATATTTTGCATCATATATTATTAAAGGTACTGGATAGAGACTTTGCTATTTGCATCATATATTAAGAATTCCAGAAAAAATAGGTAAATATTTCAGATCATGAAAAAGTATGAAACCAGAAATTTCAAACTGTTTTGAAATTCACAAACTCATACCTTTCGTTCTATACCCCAATTGTCCCCTAGGCTAGGTCTTATGAAATTTCATCACAATTAGGACTAAATAATTACATTTTCATTTTTATTTGCTTATATAATGTTTTTCTTTAAATCAGTAATGGCGCACGAACTGTATTATAATTTCATATTCAAGACAGAGCAGACGGACGAACGGACAGAGCGAGACCAAGGATTTCGACGGATCTCAAATTCTTAAAAACTAAAGGAGCGAATATGAATTCATGGAGATAGTTTATTGGAATCCTCAGCCCATTCTGTCCAGTGCCTACTCCACATTCTGTCCAGTGCCTACTCCACATTCTGTCCAGTGCCTACTCCACATTCTGTCCAGTGCCTACTCCACATTCAAGGAGGAACCATAATCATTTAAGATTTACTTAATAAAATGCACTTTGGTAGTCCAGACTAAAACATCACCTTCCCCATAAACTGTCTGTAAAATTATTTACAGTAAAAAAATAACAAACAGAAATTAAGCAACAGTGCCAGGTAGAGCTAAGTTGGCCGGGATCCAAGTTTGCCTCCATCTCGAACTAGCGTGGCCCAGCTCCTGGTTTAGCTTTCATTTTACTTTACAATGTACATAGGTAACTTGTGCACGCATACACACAACTTGTGCACGCATACACACAACTTGTGCACGCATACACACAACTTGTGCACGCACTACACTGTGGTGGTGGTGGTTTGATTCTTGGTAGAGTAGAAATTCCTGAAATGAGATCGATCTTTTTAGGGTTCCGTTACTCAAAAGGAAAAAAGGAACCCTTATAGGATCACTTCGTTGTCAAACTTCTAAGTCAACGCAATCAAAAGTTACAGCTGTTTATGTCTATTTTTTTAATGTTCTAAGGGAATCACATGTAAGTACATAAAACCTATAGGGTACTTCCCGTTGACCTAGAACCATGAAATTTGGCACGAAGCAAGGTCTTATAGCAGAAATAAAAGGAAAATTCCGAAAACCGTGGAACTGTTTGCAATGTCAAACAGTGCACCATGACGGGTCATGGCTCCAGGCAACCCTGTTTGCAATGTCAAACGGTTTTCACCATGACGGGTCATGGCTCCAGGCAACCCTGTTTGCAATGTCAAACAGTGCACCATGACGGGTCATGGCTCCAGGCAACCCTGTTTGCAATGTCAAACAGTCCACCATGACGGGTCATGGCTCCAGGCAACCCTGTTTGCAATGTCAAACAGTGCACCATGACGGGTCATGGCTCCAGGCAACCCTGTTTGCAATGTCAAACAGTTTTCACCATGACGGGTCATGGCTCCAGGCAACCCTGTTTGCAATGTCAAACAGTTTTCACCATGACGGGTCATGGCTCCAGGCAACCCTGTTTGCAATGTCAAACAGTACACCATGACGGGTCATGGCTCCAGGCAACCCTGTTTGCAATGTCAAACAGTGCGCCATGACGGGTCATGGCTCCAGGCAACCCTGTTTGCAATGTCAAACAGTGCACCATGACGGGTCATGGCTCCAGGCAACCCTGTTTGCAATGTCAAACAGTGCACCATGACGGGTCATGGCTCCAGGCAACCCTGTTTGCAATGTCAAACAGTCCACCATGACGGGTCATGGCTCCAGGCAACCCTGTTTGCAATGTCAAACAGTGCACCATGACGGGTCATGGCTCCAGGCAACCCTGTTTGCAATGTCAAACAGTGCACCATGACGGGTCATGGCTCCAGGCAACCCTGTTTGCAATGTCAAACAGTGCACCATGACGAGTCATGGCTCCAGGCAACCCTGTTTGCAATGTCAAACAGTGCACCATGACGAGTCATGGCTCCAGGCAACCCTGTTTGCAATGTCAAACAGTGCACCATGACGAGTCATGGCTCCAGGCAACCCTGTTTGCAATGTCAAACAGTGCACCATGACGAGTCATGGCTCCAGGCAACCCTTGCAATGTCAAACATGCTGGTTACTTTGTGAAGCTAAATCCGTCGAAGGGTATTTGAGACAAGAGGTCTTTAAAAAATTAACGTGGCAATGCTGCCAGCATTCTGTGCACTCTGCCTTCTGGTGACGGCTTAGATTTTTAGAAAATAGATGTAAGTGTAAAAAATATTAGTTGTAATTATTTTTTGCTTTTAAATAAAAATGTCTATCCACAGTTTGGTCTCATAGGAAAGGTATACTTGAGATTATTTAAAAAAAGTTTTAATAGTGTAGTTAGGTATAGTTTTTACAATGATCCTTATTTAATATGTACCGAAACCGACATTTCAGTGCTGAGCAAAATGTTCACGGGGCGGTTAGTGTGAGGGCTTACTGCTAGTTCAAGTTGAAACACCACAATACCACAACCTTACCACAAGTGCTAACACACACATTGTGGACTGCACACAGCGAGATCCACGATGCATTGAAGAGACATAAGTAGTGACAGTCGATGAAGCAACACTAGCCAGCGGTCAAGTGTTCGCCGGAAGTGGTCGCGGCGCCAGGTGCTGGGCGGAAATGGCCGCGCTTCCGCCCGCCCGCCCAGGGACCTATTACAGAGGAACTTGGAAGGTGCCCAGTCACCTCTTTCCTTTATTCATCCACCTTTTGTGATTTTCTATTTAAGTTTTCTTTTACTCTACGTCTACGACTTACATGAGAAGATAAATGGAAAAGGCTCACAGGAATAATAATAAATGAAAGTAAATAATATGATCAAATGAAGTACTTACCTACTTTTCACCTGTTAACTGTTAACTGTTAACTGCTATAGCTTTACAAATACTTTATTCTTAAATATTTATAGACAAGGTAGTAGGTTCTGCTCTTATCATTTTATTCTCAAACAAACAATTTAAACAATTCAATTTCCCCAGATTTATGTCTTACCCTCGCATTCGAAACAATTCAAGTTCAAATTCCTGTATCTAAATTGAAAACACATGTTTGTACGGCAATAAATAAAGGGCGCGCCACACCATGTCTAGACGCTTAATCTAAAGTACCTGAGTCATACATAGTACACTTTCACCCTTGTTGGGTGGAATTATAAAAAAGTAGTCTTGGTGATGTATGTGCTGGGACAGGAAGCTCTCCAGCGGTCCAGCGGTCCAGCGGTCCAGCGGTCCAGCGGTCCAGCGGTCCAGCGGTCCGAGCCTGCGAGGAACTGCAAGATATCTCCTGAGTTCAATACATGCGTCTGCCCGAGGGTTTACTTTACTCAACAACTATAATTAACTCAACTTAATTGTTAGGTTAACTTACTTGAATAGCAAAGAGTCTTACCTAATAATAAGAACTGAATATGTACACAATGATTGCAATGAAATAAATGAATATGAAAATGAATACAGTCAAATGATAAAACCAAATAAGAAATTGTATTTACCTACAGTTGAAGCAGTTGAGCTAACAGACTGTTGCATAGTATATGAGATGTGTGAAGCGTCCCAAGTGGCTGGCTACCTCCCCGGCGGCCCCCGCTGTATGTACTACCGCCCGGGCCCCGCTGTATGTACTACCTCCCCGGCCCCCGCTGTATGTACTACCTCCCCGGCCCCAGCTGTATGTACTACCTCCCCGGCCCCCGCTGTATGTACTACCTCCCCGGCCCCCGCTGTATGTACTACCTCCCCGGCCCCCGCTGTATGTACTACCTCCCCGGCCCCAGCTGTATGTACTACCTCCCCGGCCCCAGCTGTATGTACTACCTCCCCGGCCCCAGCTGTATGTACTACCTCCCCGGCCCCCGCTGTATGTACTACCTCCCCGGCCCCAGCTGTATGTACTACCTCCCCGGACCCATCTGTATGTACTACCTTCCCGGCCCCCGCTGTATGTACTACCTCCCCGGCCCCCGCTGTATGAATGACTTAACACGTAGCAAAACATTTTGACTTTGGTATTTCATAACGACTTCTTCTACGACCTCTGTGGGCAAAGGTTGCGGGTTCGATTCCCGTCCCGGAACAAATGTGTTCTGGTCGTTTTCTATGTAAGTAAAATAAAAAATATCTCTTCTTTATTAGCCGGGGCCCTCGCTGAGTGCAGGGCGTAGGTACCGTACCTGGCTCCGCGGTACATCGCACTACGCCGACCGTTTCTGTGTACATTAGCCGGGGCCCTCGCTGAGTGCAGGGCGTACCGTACCTGGCTCCGCGGTACATCGCACTACGCCGACCGTTTCTGTGTACATTAGCCGGGGCCCTCGCTGAGTGCAGGGCGTACCGTACCTGGCTCCGCGGTACATCGCACTACGCCGACCGTTTCTGTGTACATTAGCCGGGGCCCTCGCTGAGTGCAGGGCGTACCGTACCTGGCTCCGCGGTACATCGCACTACGCCGACCGTTTCTGTGTACATTAGCCGGGGCCCTCGCTGAGTGCAGGGCGTACCGTACCTGGCTCCGCGGTACATCGCACTACGCCGACCGTTTCTGTGTACATTAGCCGGGGCCCTCGCTGAGTGCAGGGCGTACCGTACCTGGCTCCGCGGTACATCGCACTACGCCGACCGTTTCTGTGTACATTAGCCGGGGCCCTCGCTGAGTGCAGGGCGTACCGTACCTGGCTCCGCGGTACATCGCACTACGCCGACCGTTTCTGTGTACATTAGCCGGGGCCCTCGCTGAGTGCAGGGCGTACCGTACCTGGCTCCGCGGTACATCGCACTACGCCGACCGTTTCCGATACGCCCTTGCCTATTCTTATTTTATTCCTCGGCAGCCAGTCCGTTCATATTTGAACGTGAGATTACAGATTTATAGAAACCATAGAAAGTGAAAAGCTTTGATTGTTGTTGTTTTAGGTTGGCGATTTCTGATTGACTTTGTTGATTACATTTAGAGGGGAGCTGTTTGATATTTACCTGGTTACGTGCGTTATTTTTCGTTCTGTGTTTCTGCCGAGGACCACTCTCGTCAACCGGTCCGCGAGCGACGCCGCCGCCGTCGTGCTGCCAGGTACCGTGTCCGCACCACGGCACGTCGCGTCGCCACCCGGACGTGCCCGGACGTGCCTGGACCGTGGGCCGCGGATAAGTAAGCTGGTTTCGTCGTTGAGTGTAGGTACCTATTTTTGTTCACAACATGCGCGACTCACGACGCTCCCAGCGCTGGGGTTGTACCTACTTGGACCTTTCCTATATTAATTGTGCATTTTCCCAATCTCCCATTGGTTATTGTTTCTGTTTTCACAGAATGCAGTTAGAATACATTAATTATCCGCGCAAAGACACGCCACAGAGCGCCATAAATCTTGCTGAAATAAAAAGCCTTTATGCAGTAAGTAATAAGTGTCAAACTACACCGTTAATTCTTTTGCGAGGTGCCCTGACTAACGAGGCTCGGTGTAAAACATTGCAAATAGGGTTGTGCACACTGCGATGCGATGCGATGCGATGCCATTTCTACTTTACTGGTGACCCCAGAGAAGGGTAATATATGGTTGATATGTGCGTGTCAGTTAAACGGCTTAGCCCTTTACAAACGCACACGCAAGTAAAAGCTGTGACACAAACACAAAACAAGCACACAATTATACAATTACGAGTTACACACTAACACGCACTACGCCCTCTACCAAGAAATCAATACTCACCTACACCTCCTACCAAGACGCTTGAAACTTTCGCAACTAGTATTCCATTTAAATCTAAATTATACAATATTACAAAAACAATTGACAAAAATATCACATACTTGTGATAGGAAATACCGTGTTCCCTTAAGTTTGATGTCTCTGATCGCCTTTTACTCCAAAATACCGCACAATTCACCGTTTTCACTAAGCACTACTTCGCAACACAAAACTACAGCTAATGGCCGCGCGGTAACGAATGAAGTAGTTTTGTATAACGCGTATGACCAAGAGCTCCTTATGGCCGGCAGAGGGGTACGTCTTGCGATGACATCTCCAGTTATAAATGCTCTAAGGCTTAGCCGATTCGTTTTTTTTTAGAAAACCGTTGTTAGTAGTTTATGTTGTTCGCAACAGTCTGCAGGTAGCTCATTGTTTTAATTATGGTTAAATATTAGTACTAATTTATTTGTATTTGATTGTAATTATCTTTGCTTCATGTTTAACATAGAAACTCTCCATGACCTTTCTGCATAAATGTGGCTGAATTTTGTTGATGCAGCGTTTAATTTCCTCCTGTAATGCACGGGTAGCGGTGGGCTTGTTGACATACGTCTGTAATGCACGGGTAGCGGTGGGCTTGTTGACATACGTCTGTAATGCACGGGTAGCGGTGGGCTTGTTGACATACGTCTGTAATGCACGGGTGGCGGTGGGCTTGTTGACATACGTCTGTAATGCACGGGTAGCGGTGGGCTTGTTGACATACGTCTGTAATGCACGGGTAGCGGTGGGCTTGTTGACATACGTCTGTAATGCACGGGTGGCGGTGGGCTTGTTGACATACGTCTGTAATGCACGGGTGGCGGAGGGCTTGTTGACATACGTCTGTAATGCACGGGTAGCGGTGGGCTTGTTGACATACGTCTGTAATGCACGGGTAGCGGTGGGCTTGTTGACATACGTCTGTAATGCACGGGTGGCGGTGGGCTTGTTGACATACGTCTGTAATGCACGGGTAGCGGTGGGCTTGTTGACATACGTCTGTAATGCACGGGTAGCGGTGGGCTTGTTGACATACGTCTGTAATGCACGGGTGGCGGTGGGCTTGTTGACATACGTCTGTAATGCACGGGTGGCGGTGGGCTTGTTGACATACGTCTGTAATGCACGGGTAGCGGTGGGCTTGTTGACATACGTCTGTAATGCACGGGTAGCGGTGGGCTTGTTGACATACGTCTGTAATGCACGGGTGGCGGTGGGCTTGTTGACATACGTCTGTAATGCACGGGTGGCGGTGGGCTTGTTGACATACGTCTGTAATGCACGGGTAAAGTAAAGTAAAGTAAAGTATAGTATCGTTTATTGCATGAAATACATGTAGGTACAGGTGTCGTTATAAATATGTGAGTCAATGTATTCCTACCTTTACGGTGTGCAATGTCAGTAAGTATACAAATAATAAGAAATTAAAAATAATAATAATAATAAATGAAATATAAATAAAGCTTGCAATAAAAATATTAAATTGAAATTGAAAAGGAATGTTTAATGATAGTAACTTAAAAAAAACGAATCTCATGTAGCAGAAAAATCTTTGTCATTTAAAAATTCATTTATAGCATAATAACATTTACTCGAAAGAATTGTTTTTAACTTTCTCTGAAACTCCATATTCGGCAGTAGTCTTAAAGATTTTGGTAATGTATTATATATGGTGGGTGCCATAGCAAAGATACTCTTGCTCATCATTGTAGTTTTTCTATTTATTTGACAAACTTTATTGTTGTCACGTCTATTGCGGACAACAAAATCCGAAGGTCGACCGAAAAGATTTTGATTATTCCTAGCAAACATAGCTGTTTCTAAAATATACAGTGATGGTAGAGTCATAATTTTATATTTAAGGAAAAAGGGTTTACAAGAGTCCGTTACTTTAAGGTGAAACATGGTTCTGATGCAACGTTTCTGATATTTAAAAACTTTTAAAACATCTGTTGAATTTCCCCAGAATATTATTGCATATCTAATATTAGAGGCAATTATACCGTGATACGCTATTAGTAAGGTATATATGTCCACTATTGGTGCTAATTTGTATAGGACATATGCAGAGGTATTAATTTTCTTACAAAGAGCTTCTATGTGTGACTTCCAATTTAGTTTCATATCAATATTTACCCCCAAAAATTTTGTGTTATAGACCTCTTCAATTTTGTTATTGTTAAAATAAATGTCAATTGTTTTTGCAGCTAAATTATCGCGTTGTCTAAAATGTATGATCTTTGTTTTGTTTAAGTTAATTTTGAGATTATTATTATTTAACCAGTCAATAATTGATGTTAATGCTATATTAATGTCATTTTTATAAGTGTCAGTGTTCTTACAAGCTACAGTTACCGTGCTATCGTCGGCGAATAGTGATATTGGGTGGGCGGTTGCTTTTGGTAGGTCATTAATATAAATAATAAAAAGGGTGGCGATGGGCTTGTTGACATACCTACGTCTGTAATGCACGGGTAGCGGTGGGCTTGGCACTGGTCGTGTCCATATGCACACCCACTGGTCGTGTCCATATGTAAACTCAAGGTGGTACATATAGGTATATAAATATTTTACGTTCAAGTAAACTTGTAAGTATAATAATCTTGTCTGTGGTCCAGCACTCACTCTGTACCTACTTACAACTGATACTTACTAGCGATCAAAATTCAGCTAATTTATTAACGAGTCAAGTAGAAGATGTATAGTGTAACAGTTTTAAATGGTAACTACAGGACAAGACGTTAGATAGGATAAGTAGCTCGGTAGAATATACTTCGAAATGCCTCATCTCTCTTCTACCAGTGGACCCCGGCGTCCCCTCCCGCCCCTCCCGCCCCTCCCCCCTCACTGCGCGACAATAAATAAGAGCAGAGACAACACCTTGTTAACTGAAAATAATTAACGACGGAAAAATAACGGACCGACCGGTGCTTTACCGTGATTATGATTTAGACGGGAGTTGAAAGTAAACTGCCTTCCACCACTTAGTTAGGTAATTGAGATGCTCTGTGATGTGATGTGGGTCTCCGCATCCGCACAAGATCCAGTAATGGATCTAATAAGACCTTTCCGTCGTCGCAGTGGATCCAATGTTTTGCAATTAAACCTTCATAGATGATTATCTATCATGCATGACCTCTCAAAGTAATAAACGAGAGATGCATATTAAATTGCCTATTTTCTAAAATATAGCGAAGAAAATGAGTGACAAGTGATAAAGTGGACGAGGAACGGTATTATGATGTGACGTGTACAGATTTCATAAAGACACATTATCAAAATGGTAACAGCCTCTGGCGCGGGCGTTGCGAAAACTACAAAAGATTAAAATACATTTACTAGATCACTAGGTATCTATAAACTACGTGATTGTTTTCCTCTCCATCGGATATTCTATCCTGAAAAAATATTTTCATAATGATGATGATTATTTATTTTCATTTAGCCACGCTCCTTTACCATCATGTAGGTACCTACCTATTATTTTCATTTAGCCACGCTCCTTTACCATCATGTAGGTACCTACCTATTATTTTCATTTAGCCACGCTCCTTTACCATCATGTAGGTACCTACCTATTATTTTCATTTAGCCACGCTCCTTTACCATCATGTAGGTACCTACCTATTATTTTCATTTAGCCACGCTCCTTTACCATCATGTAGGTACCTACCTATTATTTTCATTTAGCCACGCTCCTTTACCATCATGTAGGTACCTACCTATTATTTTCATTTAGCCACGCTCCTTTACCATCATGTAGGTACCTACCTATTATTTTCATTTAGCCACGCTCCTTTACCATCATGTAGGTACCTACCTATTATTTTCATTTAGCCACGCTCCTTTACCATCATGTAGGTACCTACCTATTATTTTCATTTAGCCACGCTCCTTTACCATCATGTAGGTACCTACCTATTATTTTCATTTAGCCACGCTCCTTTACCATCATGTAGGTACCTACCTATTATTTTCATTTAGCCACGCTCCTTTACCATCATGTAGGTACCTACCTATTATTTTCATTTAGCCACGCTCCTTTACCATCATGTAGGTACCTACCTATTATTTTCATTTAGCCACGCTCCTTTACCATCATGTAGGTAGGTACCTACCTATTATTTTCATTTAGCCACGCTCCTTTACCATCATGTAGGTACCTACCTACCTACCTATTATTTTCATTTAGCCACGCTCCTTTACCATCATGTAGGTACCTACCTATTATTTTCATTTAGCCACGCTCCTTTACCATCATGTAGGTACCTACCTATTATTTTCATTTAGCCACGCTCCTTTACCATCATGTAGGTACCTACCTATTATTTTCATTTAGCCACGCTCCTTTACCATCATGTAGGTAGGTACCTACCTATTATTTTCATTTAGCCACGCTCCTTTACCATCATGTAGGTACCTACCTACCTACCTATTATTTTCATTTAGCCACGCTCCTTTACCATCATGTAGGTACCTACCTACCTATTATTTTCATTTAGCCACGCTCCTTTACCATCATGTAGGTACCTACCTACCTACCTATTATTTTCATTTAGCCACGCTCCTTTACCATCATGTAGGTACCTACCTATTATTTTCATTTAGCCACGCTCCTTTACCATCATGTAGGTACCTACCTATTATTTTCATTTAGCCACGCTCCTTTACCATCATGTAGGTACCTACCTATTATTTTCATTTAGCCACGCTCCTTTACCATCATGTAGGTAGGTACCTACCTATTATTTTCATTTAGCCACGCTCCTTTACCATCATGTAGGTACCTACCTACCTACCTATTATTTTCATTTAGCCACGCTCCTTTACCATCATGTAGGTACCTACCTACCTATTATTTTCATTTAGCCACGCTCCTTTACCATCATGTAGGTAGGTACCTACCTACCTATTATTTTTAGGACAAGCATAATTATAAGGCTGAGGGCACATTGCAGTGCCTGTGAACCTGATGACGCTTATAAATTGCATTGAAAGTACAATAAGTGATTACTGTAATGTAATGTATGTAATGTAATGTATGTAATGAGGCTTCACATGGCAAAGAACCTGCTCCTCGCATATATTTCTACTTTCAATATAAGCAAGTGCTTTTTTATACATACAATAAAAAAGCACTTGCTTATATTGAAAGTAAATAGCATTTATCTTAAAATATACCAGTTCTTTCTTTTGATCAAAAGAAATCAAGGAAGCAAACTAGCTCATGTTAAAAAATACAAATCAAATAGTCCAGAATCCGTACGTACGTACGCCGCAGCCCGTAGGTAGGTACCCAGGCCACAGCTCGTGGCCGCCACCGCTCCCCGCTACGTACGTACGCCGCAGCCCGTAGGTAGGTACCCAGGCCACAGCTCGTGGCCGCCACCGCTCCCCGCTACGTACGTACGCCGCAGCTCGTATGTAGCTACCCAGTTCACAGCTCGTGGCCGCCACCGCTCCCCGCTACGTACGTACGCCGCAGCTCGTATGTAGCTACCCAGTTCACAGCTCGTGGCCGCCACCGCTCCCCGCTACGTACGTACGCCGCAGCTCGTATGTAGCTACCCAGTTCACAGCTCGTGGCCGCCACCGCTCCCCGCTACGTACGTACGCCGCAGCTCGTATGTAGCTACCCAGTTCACAGCTCGTGGCCGCCACCGCTCCCCGCTACGTACGTACGCCGCAGCTCGTATGTAGCTACCCAGTTCACAGCTCGTGGCCGCCACCGCTCCCCGCTACGTACGTACGCCGCAGCTAGTAGGTAGGTACCCAGTCCACAGCTCGTGGCCGCCACCGCTCCCCGCTACGTACGTACGCCGCAGCCCGTAGGTAGGTACCCAAGCCACAGCTCGTGGCCGCCACCGCTCCCCGCTACGTACGTACGCCGCAGCCCGTATGTAGCTACCCAGTTCACAGCTCGTGGCCGCCACCGCTCCCCGCTACGTGTGTACGTACGCCGCAGCCCGTAGGTAGGTACCCAAGCCACAGCTCGTGGCCGCCACCGCTCCCCGCTACGTACGTACGCCGCAGCCCGTAGGTAGGTACCCAGGCCACAGCTCGTGGCCGCCACCGCACCCCGCTACGTACGTACGCCGCAGCCCGTAGGTAGGTACCCAGGCCACAGCTCGTGGCCGCCACCGCACCCCGCTACGTACGTACGCCGCAGCCCGTAGGTAGGTACCCAGGCCACAGCTCGTGGCCGCCACCGCACCCCGCTACGTACGTACGCCGCAGCCCGTAGGTAGGTACCCAGGCCACAGCTCGTGGCCGCCACCGCACCCCGCTACGTACGTACGCCGCAGCCCGTAGGTAGGTACCCAGGCCACAGCTCGTGGCCGCCACCGCACCCCGCTACGTACGTACGCTGCAGCCCGTAGGTAGGTACCCAGGCCACAGCTCGTGGCCGCCACCGCACCCCGCTACGTACGTACGCCGCAGCCCGTATGTAGCTACCCAGTTCACAGCTCGTGGCCGCCACCGCTCCCCGCTACGTACGTACGCCGCAGCCCGTATGTAGCTACCCAGTTCACAGCTCGTGGCCGCCACCGCACCCCGCTACGTACGTACGCCGCAGCCCGTAGGTAGGTACCCAGGCCACAGCTCGTGGCCGCCACCGCACCCCGCTACGTACGTACGCCGCAGCCCGTAGGTAGGTACCCAGGCCACAGCTCGTGGCCGCCACCGCACCCCGCTACGTACGTACGCCGCAGCCCGTATGTAGCTACCCAGTTCACAGCTCGTGGCCGCCACCGCACCCCGCTACGTACGTACGCCGCAGCCCGTATGTAGCTACCCAGTTCACAGCTCGTGGCCGCCACCGCACCCCGCTACGTACGTACGCCGCAGCCCGTAGGTAGGTACCCAGGCCACAGCTCGTGGCCGCCACCGCTCCCCGCTACGACGTAGCACCTCGACTCGGGGGTGTTTACAAAAACAAGATGACTGGCGTAACGCGCCCCGACCCACCTCTTTATTGGCCCTTGTAGGCTTGTTGTCTGAACTGGATGCCGCTATGCAACGGTGAACCAAGAACTCGCTTCAATCTCGGCAGTTGAAAATATTATTAATGTAGAACCGAGGATGGCGATGATTGCGTGACGAGGTTGACATCTTTGACATAGCGTGGGCCCAGATGGGTCAGGCTCAGGTCGAGGAGCAGGAGGAGGGGGGGAGGGTTCTCAATAAATGTGGTCAACGAAAATATAATACAATTTACCATCGGCCTCCGCACTAGGCAAACTCTGCATTGCTGTATCTCGTTTTTCAGCAACCATAACAAAAAAATCTCCAAAATATAAATTAACCGGCCAGTGTATCGTGAAAGATACACGCGTCATGGGTATTTTCGCAGGCCGGTGTATCGTTGATATGATTATACACCTTTTCATACATTTTAGTTTGCGATTAGATAGGGTTGGCCCTGGAGAATACGCCAGTGTTTTTGGGTTTAAAAAATCGTAAGAAATGTGAAAATTATGAGGAAAAAACGTGATGTTCATAAATGAGCGTTATTAAAACAGTTTCTGCAGTAGAAATATTTGCAAATGTTACAAATGGTTTGTACTTGAGCAGCACGTTTGGTTTTTCCATCAATAACGATGCCTTTTTTTCCGTATAATGCGTAACACCCTTTGCAGCGTCCGCGTTTTGGTTTTGGTGGATTACCAACCGTAAAGTCCACCAAAAGATGATGATTCCGGCCCACAGGGTATCTGAATGTTTTGGAAGACGAAGTTTCAAAGCTCCTCTGGCTCCCACTGGGTCTCTGAGTATCAGAACTTGTACTTGCCCGTCCCAGGAACCTCTGGCTCCCACTGGGTCTCTGTGTATCAGAACTTGTACTTGCCCGTCCCAGGAACCTCTGGCTCCCACTGGGTCTCTGAGTATCAGAACTTGTACTTGCCCGTCCCAGGAACCTCTGGCTCCCACTGGGTCTCTGAGTATCAGAACTTGTACTTGCCCGTCCCAGGAACCTCTGGCTCCCACTGGGTCTCTGAGTATCAGAACTTGTACTTGCCCGTCCCAGGAACCTCTGGCTCCCACTGGGTCTCTGAGTATCAGAACTTGTACTTGCCCGTCCCAGGAACCTCTGGCTCCCACTGGGTCTCTGAGTATCAGAACTTGTACTTGCCCGTCCCAGGAACCTCTGGCTCCCACTGGGTCTCTGAGTATCAGAACTTGTACTTGCCCGTCCCAGGAACCTCTGGCTCCCACTGGGTCTCTGAGTATCAGAACTTGTACTTGCCCGTCCCAGGAACCTCTGGCTCCCACTGGGTCTCTGAGTATCAGAACTTGTACTTGCCCGTCCCAGGAACCTCTGGCTCCCACTGGGTCTCTGAGTATCAGAACTTGTACTTGCCCGTCCCAGGAACCTCTGGCTCCCACTGGGTCTCTGTGTATCAGAACTTGTACTTGCCCGTCCCAGGAACCTCTGGCTCCCACTGGGTCTCTGTGTATCAGAACTTGTACTTGCCCGTCCCAGGAACCTCTGGCTCCCACTGGGTCTCTGTGTATCAGAACTTGTACTTGCTCGTCCCAGGAACCTCTGGCTCCCACTGGGTCTCTGTGTATCAGAACTTGTACTTGCCCGTCCCAGGAACCTCTGGCTCCCACTGGGTCTCTGAGTATCAGAACTTGTACTTGCCCGTCCCAGGAACCTCTGGCTCCCACTGGGTCTCTGAGTATCAGAACTTGTACTTGCCCGTCCCAGGAACCTCTGGCTCCCACTGGGTCTCTGAGAATCAGAACTTGTACTTGCTCGTCCCAGGAACCTCTGGCTCCCACTGGGTCTCTGTGTATCAGAACTTGTACTTGCTCGTCCCAGGAACCTCTGGCTCCCACTGGGTCTCTGTGTATCAGAACTTGTACTTGCCCGTCCCAGGAACCTCTGGCTCCCACTGGGTCTCTGAGTATCAGAACTTGTACTTGCCCGTCCCAGGAACCTCTGGCTCCCACTGGGTCTCTGAGTATCAGAACTTGTACTTGCCCGTCCCAGGAACCTCTGGCTCCCACTGGGTCTCTGAGAATCAGAACTTGTACTTGCTCGTCCCAGGAACCTCTGGCTCCCACTGGGTCTCTGTGTATCAGAACTTGTACTTGCCCGTCCCAGGAACCTCTGGCTCCCACTGGGTCTCTGTGTATCAGAACTTGTACTTGCCCGTCCCAGGAACCTCTGGCTCCCACTGGGTCTCTGTGTATCAGAACTTGTACTTGCTCGTCCCAGGAACCTCTGGCTCCCACTGGGTCTCTGAGTATCAGAACTTGTACTTGCCCGTCCCAGGAACCTCTGACTTCCACCAAGAGCTAGTGATGTTGGTGAATTATTGTGCTTTCAAGAGCATTTGTTGAATGACTTGTTCTCTGAACTCCGTGATGGTTATTTTTTTGTTCCTGGAATATGCATTGTACAGGAAGTATGCATTTACTAGACTTGTTACCCAAATAAATTCCATCATTAGTTTCCTGTACCATTTAGTACAGCGTCTCAATGCAGATCCATATGATGACATTTGATCACTGATGTGAAGAAAAGAACAAAAGGGGTGTATTATTTACGATACACCCGGCCCTGGAATGTATCTTCTGTGAATTCTACATTCCCAGGCCAGTGTATTAATAAAGATACACCTAAAAAAAAGTAGATAAGGAACATAAAAAAAAAAAAAAAATGTGCTATATTGTTAGGACTAGTAGAATTCATCCCTGCAATAAAAAGAACGCAAAGTCCACTATCAGGAACTAAAACCTGTTAGCGCTGAGCGTGGTTGTTTATATCAAATAAGTGATGGCGCAGTTGCGTGTTGGCTAACATAGGATTTGTTATCAACGTCTCATGAATACATTACATAGATATCAATGTTCTTCACATGTTCCTCTACAGTGCAAATTGAAAACAGTGCAGTGCAATGACAACCAGTTCAATAAAACAGTGCAGTGCAATGACAACCAGTTCAATAAAACCATAGAACAAGTATATTGTAATGGCTCCCTCTCGCACAGCGCCCTCCGGCGCGCCACAAACAACTCTGTGGCGCGAGGTAATGGGCCGCGCGCAGGGACTTCTCATGTCAGGTGCGGCGCGGCTGGGCACGCCGGACAGACGCTGCACGTGCACTAGTGGCCTGTACACAAGAAATACACAAGTTAACGCGAAAATACGAGCTTCTATCAAATTCATTGGGCAACATCAGAGGGGTTAAGGTCTCGAGGATAGGTTGTATTTAAACCCACCGCGTCCACAGTGCGTGGACAGCGAGCAGGCTGCTAGGGATAGCCGCGTCCACAGCGCGTGGACAGCGAGCATTCTGCTAGGGATAGCCGCGTTCACAGCGCGTGGACAGCGAGCTGGCTGCTAAAAATAGCCGCGTCCACAGCGCGAGGACAGCGAGCAGGCTGCTAGGGATAGCCGCGTCCACAGTGCGAGAACAGCGAGCTGGCTGCTATGGATAGCCGCGTCCGAAGTGCGAGGACAGCGAGCTGGCTGCTAGGGATAGCCGCGTCCACAGTGCGAGGACAGCGAGCTGGCTGCTAGGGATAGCCGCGTCCACAGTGCGAGGACAGCGAGCTGGCTGCTAGGGATAGCCGCGTCCACAGTGCGAGGACAGCGAGCTGGCTGCTAGGGATAGCCGCGTCCACAGTGCGAGGACAGCGAGCTGGCTGCTAGGGATAGCCGCGTCCACAGTGCGAGGACAGCGAGCTGGCTGCTAGGGATAGCCGCGTCCACAGTGCGAGGATAGCGAGTCGGCGTGTGGGTGCTGTGCGCGGGTGGTGTACGACTTATGTTTGCTGCTATCTTGAGATATAATCTTCTGCTGTATCCGAAATTCCAAGTACCTACCTATAAAGAAACCTTCCAGACAAAATAAAAAATAAACAACTCTCGCAATATACACGTTTTATTTTAAACCTTTTTGTGATTCATGTTTTAAAAATTACGACGTCCTGAAACACTATGGTTTAAAAATCTTGCTGGTATCTGGTGGCGCATGGCGGCCGGCCAAACTACCTGCTCAATAAATAATGCAATCTGAGCGCGGCTGCAGGCGGCGCGCACGCCGGCGACCCGCGCCGCTGCCAGCGCGACAGCGTGCCCACGCGACCCCCGACTCTGAGCGCGGCTGCAGGCGGCGCGCACGCCTTGCGACCCGCGACTCTGCTCCGCGACGAGTGCCGTCGCCTTCGCTGGTCGCTATGTCGCTACGCTTACAAGAAATGCTCTAAGAAGTGACAGCCATCAGGGACGAGGGATGAAATTTCCCTCGTCCCTGACAGCCATCATAAAAAAAATAAGCTCTTCATAACACAGCATCAAGGGGTCAGCAGTTCTTAATATTTTGTAAAACGGAAATCAGAAAAAGGAATGAGTGATTAATAAAGAATAAGACCTAAAGAGCAACATGACATTTTTGGTTACAGGCGACCTTTACGCTCAAAGTCAAAGTCAATAACTTCATTTCTTTAGGCTTACAAACTAAGCACTTAGACACTAGTCGCGCTAGTCTTGTAATTTGAATACCGTCTCGTGTGTGGGCAGCCTTACCGCGCCGCGAGCCACCGGCGACGGTAACTGCCATTGTAATAGGTCTGCGAATATTTTAGCAGCAGCCAACTTATTACACACCGTAATGACTTTTACGGTGCGTTGAGATTCACAGATTGCGTCGCCCGCCCCGCGCCGCGCCGCCCCGCGCCGCGCAGCCATCCAAGTTATCATCTGCGCCATCGCTAAATGTACGTAAGTTATCATCTGCGCCATCGCTAAATGTACGTAAGTCGTTATCTGCGCCATCGCTAAATGTACGTAAGTTGTCATCTGCGCCATCGCTAAATGTACGTAAGTCGTTATCTGCGCCATCGCTAAATGTACGTAAGTTGTCATCTGCGCCATCGCTAAATGTACGTAAGTTGTCATCTGCGCCATCGCTAAATCCCATCTGTGTGTCCAGCATTCATACTTGTTTTACATATTGTGATACCAAGGCTATTGCTATTTCATTTGACAAATAAATTAATAAAAGCAAAAGTCGTTCTATTGCACAAATTCTATCGAATTTCAATAAGGAAAAGAAGAAAAAGTTTCTGAACTAGATTAAAGATGCACACCTCCAAGTCTGATTCGATTAGGTAGGTACCTATGCAAATATACCTAATCTAATAGGTGAACTCTTCTCGAATTAGCATTTACATTCACATTTGTTGAAGATACATCGTTACTTGTGAAGAGCCTTGGCATTCACTCCACCAGTTTACTAACTTGGCATTCACTCCACCAGTTTACTAACTTGGCATTCACTCCACCAGTTTACTAACTTGGCATTCACTCCACCAGTTTACTAACTTGGCATTCACTCCACCAGTTTACTAACTTGGCATTCACTCCACCAGTTTACTAACTTGGCATTCACTCCACCAGTTTACTAACTTGGCATTCACTCCACCAGTTTACTAACTTGGCATTCACTCCACCAGTTTACTAACTTGGCATTCACTCCACCAGTTTACTAACTTGGCATTCACTCCACCAGTTTACTAACTTGGCATTCACTCCACCAGTTTACTAACTTGGCATTCACTCCACCAGTTTACTAACTTGGCATTCACTCCACCAGTTTACTAACTCGTGTTTTATAATTACTTTTATGATAATTCTGCCGTCCGTTAACTAAAAAGTGGCTAAGTGACATTTGGTCAATTTTGACTTTTAAATGCCACGATAGACAGTTCAAAATTCTCTATCGATCTGTCTAGGACACGTGTTCGTATTTTTTATAGTTTCCGATTTAGCGATGGGAAGAAAGCCGTTAAAAAATGCAAAATATTAAAATTGCAACGCTAAATCACGGCTATCTGCAAATACTTAGCTAAAAAGCATTGAAAGTCATATAACTAGTTTTGTTTTTCTATTATTTATTGCAGTTCTAAGCTACAAAGCGGTTAGGTGCAAATTACTACGCTACAAAGAAGTTAAAGTCTCCTAACCACTTTATAGCTTTGTGTTTTGATTTGATTTTGATACAACCACAATACTATATGGCGGTTATGTCGCACTCCTTCGCTATAAAGCCGTTATCTACGCTCGGCCATGCGCCCTCCCACCCCCGCGGCTACGTTCCGCCAGGTTTTTGATTTGAATTTAGCGCGTTACAAGGAGCCGTCGCGAGTGCACTCCTGTCACCGTGGGACGGGATAATTGCATATATATAAATGCATTGATAATTGTCCAAAATAAAAATTGGTTGCAGTATTCGTTGTTAGTACACTTGATAAATAGTGATCTAATTGCCACTGAAAGTATCATACTGTATTATTTTGAACCATACATTGATGAGCGCTGACCAGGTACACCACCAAATAGAATTAGCTATGAAAAGGAAGGTGTAGATATACTACTTTGAAGATTTGGAAGAAGCAGTGGCTACAATAAATAACTCTAAAGTGGTAGTAAAATCAATGACGCCAGAAAATTTCATCATCTTCTTAAATATTGTATCTGATAGGCGCATTCAAATTCTACCCCCAGAGCGTATTTGAAAAATATGGTAGAAGTATGTTTCAAAGGAAATAATTATGATCTCCTGTACAGAAACGATTTCAGTGAGGATTTTAAGTCATTGAGATTTTTACGATAAAAAAGCTTGGGACGAGTTTTGCTCCAACTCGAAAACTAACATTCTAACAAGGTAAAGGTTTCTTGTTCGCTTCTTTACTTTACCTTAAAAAGATTGAAGTGGACAAAAAATCAAAGTGATCACTTTATTTCCTAGTTTAACTTATGTAATCTGAGTTTTTGTGACGTGTCCAAGAGTCCTGTAAGGTCTAAAGGAAATAAAGCACTTTGAATTGAATTTTAAATGACCGTTATTTAAAGAATAACAATATGTCGATAGTAACTTTCTGATCAGAGTACAAAGGTATGCAGCCTGAAAGAAAAGAAGCTCTTTTGAGCAAACTCTCTACAATAAAATTATTCCACCACACAAATTAACATTTTGGCAAAATTTACCTGTCCGCTAAAATGCACAGACAAGCACTCCAAGGAGTAGGAGAACACTATAATTTCTCAACTTACAGATTAATAAGTAGTAAAAAAGTGCCATTTTATGTAGAAGTAAGAATCTAGTGGATAAGAATGCATGTTACGCAATAAATGTGATTATTTTATTTTTAAGATTTTTATTGTAGCTCTAGAAGAGCATACCTAATTAAGTACTTAACCTACTATGTGCCTTGATTTAAAAGTACCTTCCTACCCAAGTACAATTTAGTATAAGTTTTGTTTGACTGATTTTTTGATAAGCATTTAAGTAGGATAAATTATGGGCATTACACTGTACGCGATAAGTACGTATCTTGTCTAAGAGATTAGTCTGTAAGTACAAAATTGATCTCAGAAAATTTAATTTTAAGTAATAAACCATTGCAATTTGCAATATTTTTTTTATTATTTTAGCATTTAATGTTGTTTTATAGTAGAAACCCTGAATTATCAATAAAGAAATACTAAACTATAAAAAAGCGGTTATTAAAACAGGTTTTGCTGCCTTTTAGTCATGTGTATCAAGATATAAATAATAAAAAATACAATTTACGTGCTAATGCTAAGCTTAAAAGCCGTAAAATACAGAAACCATGTTTTAGCTTTGCAGGAGCCACAAGTCAAAATAAACTATCCTACGCAATAAAGCAGTTATGTGCAAATCCTTAACTAAAACGCCGTTAAGGTATAAATAGCCGCTTTATAGTGGTGTAAACTTAGCATTTTCATTAAATCATTGCTAAAACTAAATGCAAAAAATCATTTCGTGAATTATTGTTATCAGGAATTGAGTTTATAGCGAAGCCATTCGATAGTACTCACGTCATTCTGTCTTTCAGTGTCAAAAAATCTGTTATACGAATTGGACGTAGTTACGCTGAAAGGACTCAATCCACAAAATGTCACTTCGGAGATATGGCATTTTAAAGTTTAGACGATGATTCAATAATGTTAATGCATTCGAAAAAAAATGAAATTATTGTGTCAGATGACCAAAAATACTGTTATTTTTATGAGCCTAATTTTATTACACAGACTGTCGTATTTTTTCAGTTATTGAGGAAAATATGGGGTTGAGTCGTTTCTGCTAAATCGGTTTTGACATTACGGAGTATTTTTTTTAATTTATTTGAAATGACCTAAACGACAAAAAGTATTAATAAAAGTGATATTTATATAAATAAAAGAGTATTCATCATCATCATCATCAGCCTATATTAGTCCACTGTTGGACATAGGCCTCCCCTAATGAGCGCCATAGCGTCCTGTCTTCAGCTTGCCGCATCCAGCATCTGCCAGTCAGCAGTCTTTCGCAAATCGTCATCCCACCTGGTCGGAGGGCGTCCTACAGCAGCCCCCCCCCCCCCCCCTGCAGAACAACTCAAAATGCCCAGCGTGGGGATTATGGGCATTACCTCCCAATGGTACGACGCAACAAAAAATGGCCTCCAGGTCCCGGCCGCCTCGCTGTTCCTGGCCATGGCAGCGGCCTTGGTAACGGTGGGTGCTAGGAATCACCGGGCTACATGAGTCTGCCACCAACAACGGACCCTGGCAACGTATAACGGACGCACTCTGAGGCTTGAGCAACATCAAGCACAGTTGGAAGTGGAGTTAGAGAACATCAAATGACATGTTCTGGGGTTATGTGAAGTCCGCAGAGAGGGGAAGGACACCGTAACCCTAGACTCGGGCCATCTTCTCTACTTTCGTGAGGGTGATAAAACATCCCAGGGTGGCGTAGGTTTTCTCGTCAATAAGGCCCTCTCTAACAACGTCCAAGAAATCGCCAGTGTGTCGACCAGGGTAGCGTACCTGATCCTTCGTCTATCCAAACGGTATAGCATTAAGGTAATTCAGGTCTACGCACCGACCTCGGCACACTTGGATGATGAAGTGGAGGATATGTATGAAGACATATCCAAAGCCTTGCATAACACCACTAAGGCCCACTTCAAAGTTGTTATGGGGGACTGTAATGGCAAGGTGGGAACTCAGAATGGTTATGGAGTTAGGAATCACAGGGGTCAAATGCTTGTCAACTTCCTTGAGAAAGAGGGACTGTTCTTAATGAACTCCTACTTTAAGAAGCAGCCTCAAAGGAAGTGGACATGGCGAAGCCCCGACACTGTGACTAAAAATGAGATCGACTTCATCATGACGGATAGCAAGCACATATTCAGAGATGTCTCAGTGATCAACAGGTTCAATACCGGATCTGATCACCGACTCCTCCGAGGCTCTCTGAATATCAACTTGAAGCTTGAAAGAAACCGTCTGATGAAGTCCACGCTCCGACCTAACCCAATCCAAATCATGGCGGGCACCGAGAAGTTCCAGCAGCTTCTCGGGGATAGATTTGTTGCCTTGGAACCCACTGATGACGCTGACGAGACCCTGCACATTCTGGTCGAAACGCTGAGGCACGAAGGCATCAAGTTTTGTAAAAAGCAGTGCACTGGCAAGAAATCCAAACTCTCGGACGAGACTCTCGGGTTGATGACAAGAAGACGGGAAACCACCCAGGCGACTTCGTCAGAGAGGTCAGACCTGAACAAGCGAATTGCGAGGATGGTACGGCGCGACCTTCGGTGCTCCAACACACGCCTCATTAAAGAGGCAATAGAGCGAAACCGAGGGTCCCAAGTATTCACTCAGCAGCTTGGCAGGAGCCACCTGACGAAGCTTAAAACGCACGATGGGAGGACCGTATTGTCGAAGCAGGAGATCTCTGCTGAGATAGAGGATTTCTATGGCCGTTTATACGCTGCACATGCCCCTCGTGCCCAACGGGACGACCACGATTCACGAGCCACCCTGACACGCCACTACACCGACGAACTGCCAGACATCAGTCAAGAAGAGATCGCGATGGCACAGAGGCAGCTTAAAAATGGAAAAGTCCCCGGTGAAGACGGCATTACTTCAGAGCTTCTGAAGGCAGGAGGAGCCCCTGTTATACAGGAGCTGCAGAGCCTGTTCAATGCCGTCCTTCACAGTGGGAGAACTCCAAAGGCGTGGAGCGGGAGTTTGGTGGTGCTCTTTTTTAAGAAGGGACGTGGGTCGAAGTGCTGAGATGTCTCTATGATGCCGCCAGCATGAGTGTCCAAGTACAGGGCCAGCAGTCTAAACCAATGCAACTGCGCAGAGGGGTGAGACAGGGGGATGTTATATCCCGAAACTGTTCACAAGCGCATTGGAAGATGTGTTTAAGACGCTGGACTGGAAAGGTAAGGGCATCAACATAAACGGCGATTACATCTCACACCTGCGATTCTCGGATGACATAGTCTTGATAGCGGAGTCGCTGGAGGAGCTGAACCTGATGCTGGACGGCCTAGCTTCAGCCTCACGACGCATCGGTCTTGGCATGAACTTGGATAAAACCAAGATCATGATCAATGGCCACATAGATCCGGGACCGGTCGTCGTACATGGCCACCTTCTCAAAATTATTTCCGAATACACTTACCTTGGGCAGATTTTGCAGTTGGGTAGAAACAGTTTCGAGAAGGAGGCCAAGAGAAGGATCCAGCTAGGTTGGGCAGCGTTCGGGAAACTACGTCGAGTCTTCTCGTCATCCATACCGCAATGCGTTAGGATTAGTGAAATCCACATCAATTGTATTTTACGTGCAGAAAATGCAAAGCAAGATTGAAAACAAAGTGCAAGTTTCATTAAAAATCGTTCAGAATTACAAACATCTAAACAAACAAACTATTAACTATTTAAAAATTGGTACCGCGTAGTGATAAATTAATTGCCACTTAAATACACAATTTATAAATAAATAATTAATTACCAAGTATCAAAATATGTTATTAAAATTTTGTCATAGTCGTTTTGATGTTGCCATTCTAATAATTTTTTAATTTGCCGCGATTTTTCAGTCTCTACTTTCATTAGACAGACTATAAAAAGCAAAATCGATTAGTTTCTTTTAAAATGAATTTATCTGAAATGACGTACACCGATTGAGTCGTTTTAGCTAAATGATAAATGGGTTTGTTTCATAGTAAATCAGTTTATTAGAAATAACCCATATGGTTTGAGTCCTTTTAGCTAAATGCAAAATCGTCTTGTTTCTTAGTAAAGTATTTTATCTGAAATGACCTATACAGTTTGAGTCGTTTCAGCTAAATAAAAATTTACTAGTTTCTATGAAAGTAAATTTAACTGAAATGATTCAGGTGCTATGAGACATTTCTGTTAAATTACTTAAAAACACACTTCTTTGAGATTGGATTTCTTAAAAAGGATCCATGTAGCCTGAGTTATTACAGTGTTTTAGAAAAAAATACCCGCCATACATGTGGCTTGGTTCTCGTATTTCAAAAAACCACCTTAACGTTATCAGATTACGGATCTTTTTTGCGAGGTGATAGAACCGACCTTTAGGACCATTTTGGTATATTTAACTCATTTTTGACCAAAGTGTGGATTGAGTCCTTTCAGCGTAACTACGTCCAATTATAGTAATCAAATGGCAGCAATTTCAAAATTCTTGCCGCTTTTTTTGCGTTTTTCTCGAAACTTGGTTTTGCGACTTAGCCGCTTTTTAGATAACGGACGGCAGAATTATGAAATATTGACCGAATAAAAATAATAAAATGAACGGCAATGCCGTTACGAATTGAGAAATTGTACTAGAATCTTTATGGTTAATAAACAATGATGTTTTACTATAATATCATTGTTAATAAAGTACACCTGGTAATCTGTTTAGTCCTAAGTTATTTATGAATAAATTATTTTATTTATTTATTTAATCACTACTTGGGTTTGTACAAGTTTGTCGATATAGGTCTTGAGGAGGAGCTATCCAAAACTAGTCCTAGGGTTTTAATCGACAAAATCTGAAAAAAGGAATTTTCCAAATTTTTGCTGTTTTTTCGATTTTTGACAAAGTGCGTTCGACGCTCGAGGTCAGAAACTTCATTGGACCTAGGTACATCATACAAGTCATTGTACCTAGGTACATTATACAAGTCATTGTACCTAGGTACATCATACAAGTCATTGGACCTAGGTACATTATACAAGTCATTGTACCTAGGTACATCATACAAGTCATTGGACCTAGGTACCTCATACAAGTCATTGGACCTACGTACATCATACAAGTCATTGGACCTAGGTACCTCATACAAGTCATTGGACCTACGTACATCATACAAGTCATTGGACCTAGGTACCTCATACAAGTCATTGGACCTACGTACATCATACAAGTCATTGGACCTAGGTACCTCATACAAGTCATTGGACCTACGTACATCATACAAGTCATTGGACCTAGGTACATAGGTACATCATACAAGTCATTGGACCTAGGTACATCATACAAGTCATTGGACCTACGTACATCATACAAGTCTGCAACAAGTCTGAACTACCGGATGTGACGCAAACTCTAAAGTAAGTATACACTTCCTAGACTACTGGAATTATTTAAAAGCCTTTGCTTTCAAATATAGAAAATAATACTTAGTAAGAAAATTAAAAAAAAAAAAATGTTTGCTAAAAAAAATCTAACTCCAAGTAGATAAAAAATATAGAAACGAATCCATAAATCACAAAGCCAAAAATATCTTTGCAAAAGCAGCGGCGTAAGAAAGTTCCCGAGACTACCTTCCTTCACATATCACCTCCACCGACGACAATGGTGTTTTTTCGTAATAAATTTCTATGTTTTATGAGAAGGTACTGAGCCCTCCATCACGGACTTGGAGACAGATATGGCGTGTTTACTGTTTATGGACAGGTGGTGGCTATTTATTGAATCTCTTCAACCCCATTGCAATTTAGAAAATGTTCCTTAGGTAATATTAAACCTTACATTATTTTTAACCTTGATTTATAATTGTCTAGTACAGGCTGGCTCACAAGGCTGCTGTAGTACTAGTACCTACAGGCTGGCTCACAAGGCTGCTGTAGTACCTATAGGCTAGCTCACAAGGCTGCTGTAGTACCTACAGGCTGGCTCACAAGGCTGCTGTAGTACCTACAGGCTGGCTCACAAGGCTGCTGTAGTACCTACAGGCTGGCTCACAAGGCTGCTGTAGTACCTACAGGCTGGTTCACAAGGCTGCTGTAGTACCTACCTACAGGCTGGCTCACAAGGCTGCTGTAGTACCTACAGGCTGCCTCACAAGGCTGCTGTAATACCTACAGGCTGGCTCACAAGACTGCTGTAGTACCTACAGGCTGGCTCACAAGGCTGCTGTAGTACCTACAGGCTGGCTCACAAGGCTGCTGTAGTACCTACCTACAGGCTGGCTCACAAGGCTGCTGTAGTACCTACAGGCTGGCTCACAAGGCTGCTGTAGTACCTACAGGCTGGCTCACAAGGCTGCTGTAGTACCTACAGGCTGGCTCACAAGGCTGCTGTAGTACCTACAGGCTGGCTCACAAGGCTGCTGTAGTACCTACAGGCTGGCTCACAAGGCTGCTGTAGTACCTACAGGCTGGTTCACAAGGCTGCTGTAGTACCTACCTACAGGCTGGCTCACAAGGCTGCTGTAGTACCTACAGGCTGGCTCACAAGGCTGCTGTAGTACCTACAGGCTGGCTCACAAGGCTGCTGTAGTACCTACAGGCTGGCTCACAAGGCTGCTGTAGTACCTACCTACAGGCTGGCTCACAAGGCTGCTGTAGTACCTACAGGCTGGCTCACAAGGCTGCTGTAGTACCTACAGGCTGGCTCACAAGGCTGCTGTAGTACCTACCTACAGGCTGGCTCACAAGGCTGCTGTAGTACCTACAGGCTGGCTCACAAGGCTGCTGTAGTACCTACAGGCTGGCTCACAAGGCTGCTGTAGTACCTACCTACAGGCTGGCTCACAAGGCTGCTGTAGTACCTACAGGCTGGCTCACAAGGCTGCTGTAGTACCTATAGGCTGGCTCACAAGGCTGCTGTAGTACCTACCTACAGGCTGGCTCACAAGGCTGCTGTAGTACCTACAGGCTGGCTCACAAGGCTGCTGTAGTACCTATAGGCTGGCTCACAAGGCTGCTGTAGTACCTACCTACAGGCTGGCTCACAAGGCTGCTGTAGTACCTACAGGCTGGCTCACAAGGCTGCTGTAGTACCTATAGGCTGGCTCACAAGGCTGCTGTAGTACCTACCTACAGGCTGGCTCACAAGGCTGCTGTAGTACCTACAGGCTGGCTCACAAGGCTGCTGTAGTACCTACAGGCTGGCTCACAAGGCTGCTGTAGTACCTACCTACAGGCTGGCTCACAAGGCTGCTGTAGTACCTACAGGCTGGCTCACAAGGCTGCTGTAGTACCTATAGGCTGGCTCACAAGGCTGCTGTAGTACCTACCTACAGGCTGGCTCACAAGGCTGCTGTAGTACCTACAGGCTGGCTCACAAGGCTGCTGTAGTACCTATAGGCTGGCTCACAAGGCTGCTGTAGTACCTACCTACAGGCTGGCTCACAAGGCTGCTGTAGTACCTACAGGCTGGCTCACAAGGCTGCTGTAGTACCTATAGGCTGGCTCACAAGGCTGCTGTAGTACCTACCTACAGGCTGGCTCACAAGGCTGCTGTAGTACCTACAGGCTGGCTCACAAGGCTGCTGTAGTACCTACCTACAGGCTGGCTCACAAGGCTGCTGTAGTACCTGCAGGCTGGCTCACAAGGCTGCTGTAGTACCTACAGGCTGGCTCACAAGGCTGCTGTAGTACCTACAGGCTGGCTCACAAGGCTGCTGTAGTACCTACAGGCTGGCTCACAAGGCTGCTGTAGTACCTACAGGCTGGCTCACAAGGCTGCTGTAGTACCTATAGGCTGGCTCACAAGGCTGCTGTAGTACCTACCTACAGGCTGGCTCACAAGGCTGCTGTAGTACCTACAGGCTGGCTCACAAGGCTGCTGTAGTACCTATAGGCTGGCTCACAAGGCTGCTGTAGTACCTACCTACAGGCTGGCTCACAAGGCTGCTGTAGTACCTACAGGCTGGCTCACAAGGCTGCTGTAGTACCTACCTACAGGCTGGCTCACAAGGCTGCTGTAGTACCTACAGGCTGGCTCACAAGGCTGCTGTAGTACCTACAGGCTGGCTCACAAGGCTGCTGTAGTACCTATAGGCTGGCTCACAAGGCTGCTGTAGTACCTACCTACAGGCTGGCTCACAAGGCTGCTGTAGTACCTATAGGCTGGCTCACAAGGCTGCTGTAGTACCTACCTACAGGCTGGCTCACAAGACTGCTGTAGTACCTACAGGCTGGCTCACAAGGCTGCTGTAGTACCTATAGGCTGGCTCACAAGGCTGCTGTAGTACCTATAGGCTGGCTCACAAGGCTGCTGTAGTACCTACCTACAGGCTGGCTCACAAGACTGCTGTAGTACCTAGAGGCTGGCTCACAAGGCTGCTGTAGTACCTATAGGCTGGCTCACAAGGCTGCTGTAGTACCTACCTACAGGCTGGCTCACAAGACTGCTGTAGTACCTACAGGCTGGCTCACAAGGCTGCTGTAGTACCTATAGGCTGGCTCACAAGGCTGCTGTAGTACCTACCTACAGGCTGGCTCACAAGACTGCTGTAGTACCTAGAGGCTGGCTCACAAGGCTGCTGTAGTACCTATAGGCTGGCTCACAAGGCTGCTGTAGTACCTACCTACAGGCTGGCTCACAAGACTGCTGTAGTACCTACAGGCTGGCTCACAAGGCTGCTGTAGTACCTACAGGCTGGCTCACAAGGCTGCTGTAGTACCTATAGGCTGGCTCACAAGGCTGCTGTAGTACCTACCTACAGGCTGGCTCACAAGGCTGCTGTAGTACCTACAGGCTGGCTCACAAGGCTGCTGTAGTACCTACAGGCTGGCTCACAAGGCTGCTGTAGTACCTATAGGCTGGCTCACAAGGCTGCTGTAGTACCTACCTACAGGCTGGCTCACAAGGCTGCTGTAGTACCTATAGGCTGGCTCACAAGGCTGCTGTAGTACCTACCTACAGGCTGGCTCACAAGACTGCTGTAGTACCTACAGGCTGGCTCACAAGGCTGCTGTAGTACCTATAGGCTGGCTCACAAGGCTGCTGTAGTACCTATAGGCTGGCTCACAAGGCTGCTGTAGTACCTACCTACAGGCTGGCTCACAAGACTGCTGTAGTACCTAGAGGCTGGCTCACAAGGCTGCTGTAGTACCTATAGGCTGGCTCACAAGGCTGCTGTAGTACCTACCTACAGGCTGGCTCACAAGACTGCTGTAGTACCTACAGGCTGGCTCACAAGGCTGCTGTAGTACCTATAGGCTGGCTCACAAGGCTGCTGTAGTACCTACCTACAGGCTGGCTCACAAGACTGCTGTAGTACCTAGAGGCTGGCTCACAAGGCTGCTGTAGTACCTATAGGCTGGCTCACAAGGCTGCTGTAGTACCTACCTACAGGCTGGCTCACAAGACTGCTGTAGTACCTACAGGCTGGCTCACAAGGCTGCTGTAGTACCTACAGGCTGGCTCACAAGGCTGCTGTAGTACCTATAGGCTGGCTCACAAGGCTGCTGTAGTACCTACCTACAGGCTGGCTCACAAGGCTGCTGTAGTACCTACAGGCTGGCTCACAAGGCTGCATTAGAAAACAGTTGCAATTTAAACAAAGCTTAATTTAAGAAATAAATGATATCACGCAAATTATCTTTTTCAGCGGTACTACACACATAATATATTATGTCAATGCCGTTAAGGGTTTGAGAAATAGAAAACTACTATGCACTAAATACTAACAAAAACCTTAGAAGCACATTTATACACTACAAGCAATACAAATCATTATCCGTCCATGCCCTTGGTGAGGACTTGTTCGTTCTAGAACATCAATATGGATCTTGAAGCGATAATTAATTTGTTCATTATAGATAATACTGGTTTTACGCTTGCTAAACATTAATGAAACTAACGAAAAAGCTAAACAATCTCAAAATACCTTTGCAAAAAGCTTGCGCTGTCCAATATCGCAAGGGAAGTTTTTGGTGTCCGTGATGGTAGCGTACACATAACCGAATTCGAGTTTGTTGTTATGCCTAATAGATAGCGTATAAATAGAGTATAATCAGTGCAAAAGTAAAATAAATAGAGCCTCCTTGGTTTTACAAATAATGACCATTGTTTGTGGGTACGCTAGCATAACGATCAAGCGTTAAAAAGCGAAATAGTTCTTATAGAAAAGGAGGTTTCCTTAATATAAATGCTATATGTATAAATAGAGCGTGAAATACTTCCTCTCCCAGTAGTCATACTTTATAGAAATTCGTAATCAAACATTATAAAAAGTTGATGTGAAGTTCTAGGAACAAATTTGTTGTGGTACAGTCGCATACAAAAAATAAGTTATTAGTGTGAAACAATACACCGAACAATGTAGTAGATAGTAATAATTAGTCGTGTTGTTACGTTAAATGAGCTGTCACGAGTATTTTACCTAGGTATATTTAGCTTCATATAAAGCTAAGCATTCATAAGGTTTTGATAATTTACCTATGTATGGTCTTTTCATCCATCCGCAGCCAGCATCTCGTCCATTGGGTATGGACGAGATGCTTGAGAGAGAGAGAGAGAGTAGAGTTTTGTCTTTTACGAATGGAATTGTGTTTCGTTATTAGGAATAACGAAACACAATTCCATTCGTAAAAGACAAAACTCTACTCTTCTTCTGATCTTGCTTGGACTCTGATCAGTGTGCAATGAAAGTCACAATGAAAGATGGAGAAACGAATTATTTATCCGTGGAAGTGAAAGGGATAGAGATAATCTGTCGTCATGGTCGGGCGGTTGAAGGAGAAGAGTCAGCGCCATCCAGAGATGGCGTAGTTAGTATAGTAAGTAAAATATATTTTGAATTTATTTAGTTTTTTTTACAACTAGCGGTCCGCCCCAGCTTCGCACTACTATATTCTATAGCCTATGTTGGCCCTGAGTCCAAGCAAGATCTAGGAATAACGAAACGCAATCCATTCATACAACTAATCAAAGCATCTCGTCCGAAACTGTAAGTAGATGAAGCTAAATATATTATGGTTAAAATACTCATGAAAGAATAAGTAGGTAGTTTTGTTACATTACGTGAAAGTAACAAAACTACATAATCATAATCTTACCACCTACGGTACAGACAGAAGCAGTAATAGGTAACCTACATTGTTCGGTCGGTGTATAATTAATGCTTGTACGGTTTGCAATGCATACCATACAGAGGGACATGTTCCCGCGGGTCAGCAGTTTACGTTATGACGTGTTTCTCAGGCTCATTACATTCAGTCGCAAACAACTGTCCTTTGGACAACATTGTTCGACAACAACGACAACAAGATTGTTCGGTCGGTGTATAATTAATGCTCCTGTCTGTAACTACCTACATTGTTCGGTCGGTGTATAATTAATGTTTCTGTCTGTACCTACATACTTACCTACATTGTTCGGTCGCTGTATAATCTCACGAAGAAATTATTTTATGTGTGCGACTGTACCACAATGCATATTTTGTTCCTAGAACTTCACATCAACTTTTTATAGTGTTTGATTTCGAATTTGCATAAAGTATGACTACTTTTATTTATTTTATTTTATTTAGACGCACAAAACATAAAATAATCACAGAATATAACAAAACTTAAATAATATGTGTACTTCCCTATAGAACTTGATCATTTCACAAATTATGTGCATAGAGAGAATGACACGAACAAAACATGTAGAGCATCGACTTATGATGTAGAGCATCGACTTATGATGTAGAGCATCGACTTATGATGTAGAGCATCGACTTATGATGTAGTGTAGAGCAACGAATTGAAAATACAAAAACAAAAAAAATCTAATGTAATAAAAGGATACCTAAATCCAATCATATACATTACGTGCACATCCCATCATTATAGATTACGAAAGGTAGGGAAATCATTTATGGGAAATTGCGTACGTATAATGTTAAGCTTAGTTAGTTTTATATAAATATGGACTTGCATCTAAATCATAGTATTATTTTAGACTTAGATATGCAAATATTGTATAACTTAGTTTGTAAGTCATTTAAACACTTACTGGTGGTTTATTTTCCACTTCTTCCACTAGTGGGCAAAAAATTTAAGTGGACAAAATAAATAACACCTTGTTTCTTATTTGATAATAATTACTATAATAAACGCGTTTATAGTATAATATAATTCGACTTGTCTAATTACTTATTTTGTAAGCTTAAAGAAATAAACGTTATTGATATTTGATTTGATATTTGAGTATTTCATGCTCTATTTATACATATAATAATATCATTAATATTAAACCCTATGAAACCTCGTTTTCTATAAGAACTATTTCGCTTTTTAATGGGTACGCTAGCATAACGCCAGCTCGAGTGTTATTATATAGTCTTGTTCCATATCTCTGTTCCTATCAGAGCAATATAATTATGATATTTTGCATAGCTCGGACAATCTTCATATTCTATTATTGTGTATAAATTTTGTTGCTATAGTATAAGCCGTTTTTGAGAACGGTCGTGTGTACGCTAGCTTGATCGTTATGCTAGCGTACCCACAAACAATGGTCATTATTTCTTAAACCAAGGAGGCGCTATTTATTTTACTGTTGCACTGAATATACTCTATTTATACGCTATTTATTATGCATAACAACAAACTCGAATTCGGTTATGTGTAAGCTACCATCACGGACACAGTTTTTGCCGCGCAACTTGTAGTCTGCACCTGCGGACTGTGGACACAAAAACTCACGTGTCCAACTTTGTGCCAGAATCAACATGTCAAGATATGAAGCAAAATGTCCCGCGACTCATTTACTAAACTATGATTGTTCAATTCAATTCAGTTCATTTATTGCAGTTTTGTTGTCGTATTAGAAACAGGAGTATTGTAAAATAATAAATAATGTGAGTCGTGCGGTGAGGTCGCGGGTCGTGCGGTGAGGTCGCGGGTCGTGCGGTGAGGTCGCGGGTCGTGCGGTGAGGTCGCGGGTCGTGCGGTGAGGTCGCGGGTCGTGCGGTGAGGTCGCGGGTCGTGCGGTGAGGTCGCGGGTCGTGCGGTGAGGTCGCGGGTCGTGCGGTGAGGTCGCGGGTCGTGCGGTGAGGTCGCGGGTCGTGCGGTGAGGTCGCGGGTCGGCCCTAGAAAGGACATTCTGCACGGGACAGCGGATTTACGTAACTATGTTCGAATGAGATCATAACCACTTACAAATGAAGGGCAATGAAGGACTTTACACAAAAATATATATTGTACCATAGAGACTAACAGGCGCACAGTACAGACAAACTGAATAACGGTTTAAGTTATAAGCAATTACTGTGTGACATAAATAAATGAAAAAAAAACTCGCAGTAAACCGGGTGAACATGCCAGTAACAGGCCTATTGGAGGCTTGTTAGTGTTAGCTGTTTACCTGTCTAAGCATTTCCAGTGAACATGCCAGTAACAGGCCTATTGGAGGCTTGTTAGTGTTAGCTGTTTACCTGGACAGTTTACCTGTCTAAGCATTTCCAGCACTAATAAAGATAACTTTAACTTTTCCGATCATACTTAAGGTTAAGTACTTATCATACTTAAGGTTAAGTACTTATCGAAAAGTCACAAATAATTTATATGTGAAATAGATAAATTTTGTTTTTCTTTTTATAGCAAGGTAGATATTTATAAAAGATTTTCCTCGTAACGTCTGACTGATAGCTCATCATTAAGTAAAAACTAAGGCAACCCTTAGCTGTGTGAGCCCTGCAAAGAAGCTGTGCCCTTTGTGACGTCACGCGCCGAGATCAAACGTTGCTTTTAATACAAACTGTGCTTTTTGATGGAGTCGTCAGCTCCGACCAGTCACCAGAGATACGTAACATGCATGAACACTCTCAGCTACTGATAATATGAAAAGACCTAGGACGATTTTAGAGACGGTTCTTCGAGGGTTTCCACCACCCACAGGATCACAGGATCACAGAACAAACAAACATTGTCTTAGTAAATAAAACGTCAAGTGTGACTCGCGCATCAAGGGTTCCGTACAAACTTCTACTCTTCAGCAAAGAATTCAACCCAGACGAATAGTGCACAATAATTTTCTGATTCGATAACGATTATGACGGTCAATCGAACTATTGGCCAAACCCCGTCTCGGGACTAAATAAGTTACGTGCAATTCCAACCAAGGGTTACTATGTACTAATTTCTATGAATTAACCACAAATTTACGGTTTTCAGATTTTCCCCTTTACTTGTGCTATAAGACCTTGCTTCTTGCCAAATTTCATGGTGCTAGGTCAACGGAAAGTACCCTATAGGTTTTGTGTGCATGTGATTCGATTACAACATAAAAAACAAGATCCGTCAAGTGCGAGTGTAACAAGCATGCCGAGAACATTTGTCAATTATTTGGACAATAAATTTTTCGACTTTTTTAGAATAGCAATATTTTGAAAAATATGCACCCTACAGAAATTTCAAAAACTGTTTTAAATTTTACAGAACAATGCCTTTCATTTGATACCTCAATCAGGTAGTTAACCCCCCTTTTCGAAAAAATTCCCCCTCACTCGACCATTTTCAAAATAACATATTTTTCAAAAATGGCTATTTTACAGACTTCTCTACATTTTTCCTGTTAAATATAGATCTATATCTACAAAGGCCCCCTACATTGTACATGGATCGGTCTACAATCTTCGGAGATAGGGGGGGAAAGGTCAATTTTTCGTTTTTTTTTTATATATTTCAAAAAGTATAAAACCAACAGAAATTTCAAAAACTGTATTGAAATGGTCAAAACAATACCTTTCATTTGATACCTAACTTGGATGGCCCCTTTCGAAAAAAATCCCCCCCTTTTTGACCATTTTTCAAAATCGTCATTTTTACAGACTTTTCTATATTTTTCCTATAAAAAATAGATCTATATCTACAAACGCCCCCTACATTATACATGAATCGGTCTGCAATCTTCGGAGATGGGAGGGGGGGAGAATGGTATTTTTTTTGACTTTTTTGAAATATTTCAAGAAGTTTACCTACCTTTTTTTTATTTATTATTTACAAAAAATTCGTTTTGATTTGAAATGTACCTTTCATTTGATACCGCATTTGTTCCCCTAGGTCTCTTTTGAAATTTCAACATCACAATTTGTACTGAAAATATTCATTTTCATTTTTCATTTATTTATATTTTTTTTCTTGAAATCAGTAATGGCGCACGATATGTATCATTATTTCAAATTTCAAGTTAATAGCTGCAGTAGTTACTGAGATATTCAAGAAAGAGCGGGGACGGACAAAGCGAGACCATAAGGGTTTCGAAACCGATCTCGAAACCCTAAAAATAGACATAAATAGCTGTAACTTTTGATTGCGTTGACTTAGAAGTTTGATTTATATTGCGGCTCTAAGGGGTTACGTACGAGCCTGCGTATAATGATGTGAATATCAACTCTGTAACTCAACGCGTTTCTGAAAAAAGAGGGTTTGACAGACGGACAAGTGATCTTTAAAGGGTTCCTTTTTAGGGTTCCGTACCTCAGGAGGAAAAAAGGAACCCTTATAGGATCACTTTGTTGTCCGTCTGTCCGTCTGTCCGTCTGTCCGTCTGTCCGTCTGTCCGTCTGTCCGTCTGTCCGTCTGTCTGTCTGTCCGTCTGTCAACCCTCTTTTCTCAGAAACGCGTGGAGCTATCGAGTTGATATTCACATCATATACGCAGGCTCGTAACCTCTTGAAGCCTCAATATAAATCAAACTTCTAAGTCAACGCAATCAAAAGTTACAGCTGTTTATGTCTATTTTTTTAATTTTCTTAGGGAATCACATGCACACAAAACCTATAGGGTACTTCCCTTTGACCTAGAACCATGAAATTTGGCAAGAAGCAAGGTCTTATAGCACAAGTAAAGGAAAAAATCTGAGAACCGTAAAATTATAGTTTATTCATACAAAATAGTACATTGTTACCCCTAGGGTTGGACGGAACTTATTTAGCCTCGAGACGGGGTTTAATAGTTATAAATTTAATAATAATATATGTATATAATAATATTTAATAACAATAATTTAATATTTCGAGGGACTAAATAAGTTACGTCATAATCGTTATCAAATCAGAAAATTATTGTGCCTTGTTCGTCTGGGTTGATTTCTTTGCTGAAGAGTAGGAGTTTGTACGGAACCCTTGATACGCGAGTCTAACTCGCACTTGACGTTTTATTTAATTGTAAGAACCCAAATTATCGACATCGCTCAAAGACGCAGCAAGCTGAAGTGGCAATGGGCCGGCCAGATCTAGCGTAGAGCGCTCGACATTCGTAATGTAGGACGCCCTCCGACCGGTTGATGACTTGTACACGGTGTGTGAACACGGAAATTCAAATTTAACACTGAAATCGTTTCGAGTTCGTCCAATTTTTAGATTTCTAACAGAAAAGTAGCACAAGTACTGTCGCTCAAGGATTGCTGTTAGAAGATGGATGCATCAAACTGAAGACACGGATCTGGGAACCAATAACGGTCACAACACGGTTTGACGACCTCTGTGGCGCGGTGGGCGAAGGTCCGCCTGCTACGCAGGAGGTTGCGGGTTCGATTCCCGCCTTGGGACAAATATTTGTACGATCTGCAGGTATTTGTTCCAGGTGTTCTGGTCGTTTTCTATGTATAATAAAAAATATCTATCTATGTATTGTATTATATTATGTATATCAGTTATCTAGTACCCATAACACTAGCTCTGCTTAGCTTGGGGCTAGATAATGCTGTGTGAATTGTCCAGCATTATTTATTTATTTATTTTTAACACATTTTTTCTAAGAAAGGTGATGGTTTCTTTGGGACATGTTTGGGCTCAGAGTCAAATAGCTTCGTACAGCTAAAGAATTTAACATGATGAGATCATGAATTCTAAAGCATCAGGTGAAGAAACTCTTACATCACTGTCAGCCACTGCATAGGTCCTTGTTTTTGAGATATTCTGCGTTTTTACCGCAGCTTCTTTTTCCAGACATGATAAAACTCTTAAACATGTTATTACAGGTCAACTACATCCAACTATTCAAAATTTTGTATACCAACAACATTTCGTCCTACGGCGCGCAGTCGCCCCTCGGCGCGTTCGCTTTCTTTTCTCGCGCCGACACCACACACCTCGGCGCTTCCTTCTCTCGCGCCGACACCACACACCTCGGCGCATCCTTTTCTCGCGCCGACACCACACACCTCGGCGCTTCCTTCTCTCGCGCCGACACCACACACCTCGGCGCTTCCTTCTCTCGCGCCGACACCACACACCTCGGCGCTTCCTTCTCTCGCGCCGACACCACACACCCCGGCGCTTCCTTCTCTCGCGCCGACACCACACACCTCGGCGCTTCCTTCTCTCGCGCCGACACCACACACCTCGGCGCTTCCTTCTCTCGCGCCGACACCACACACCTCGGCGCATCCTTTTCTCGCGCCGACACCACACACCTCGGCGCTTCCTTCTCTCGCGCCGACACCACACACCTCGGCGCTTCCTTCTCTCGCGCCGACACCACACACCTCGGCGCTTCCTTCTCTCGCGCCGACACCACACACCTCGGCGCTTCCTTTTCTCGCGCCGACACCACACACCTCGGCGCTTCCTTCTCTCGCGCCGACACCACACACCTCTAGTGACACTTCTACCTAGATCGCTCACATCGCATCGCTCTAAGAGGAATTTACCATGAATATAAATAATATACATTACATATAGGTATTCATATTCATTCATATTCATATATTTATTCGCCGTAGGAGCACAAGGCACACTTGGTTACGTCTATTTACATATAAATATTTATAATAAGGATATATTATGACTAACAAGAATATTTAAAATTTACTTTTCGATTTTACTTATTGATTTCTAAGATGGCCGAAGATCTGGAATGTTCCGTAGTTCCGTGGTATTGTAAGATCTGGAGTGTTCCGTAGTTCCGTAGTTCCGTGGTATTGTAAGACCTTGTGTCTTGTCTAATATTAGAATTCGGGAACGGAAAGTACAGTACAGTGGTCTTGGTCCAGGGCGAGTTTTTTTGTGAATAAACTTAAAACTTACGTTTTCTGATTTTTCCTTTAGTTGTGCTATAAAATCTTTCTTTTTGCCAAATTGTATCATTCTTCAAGGTCAACGGGAAGTACCTACCCTACGGTTTTGAGAGCATGTGGTTCTCTTGGAAAATTAAAAAGCAAAACAATTTGTTTAAAAGGTTGTAACTTTTGATCGGGTTGACATGGAAGTTTGATTTATATCATGGTTGGAAGAGGTTACGGTCTCATGATGTAAATGGGTTAACTACGAACCTTATTTGTGTTGGAAGAACACCAACGTTTCAACCCCTAACGAGGGACTTGTGGGGGAGACCGGGGCAAGACGAAGCTCGGGGCAGGAAGTGGGCCTGTGAGCGTGATACTGCGTACATAGGTGAAATAAAGAAGTTTGATGCATTCAATGTCTGAAAAAGGTTTGCATATACTCGCTTTATAAAACCAAGTTGTTAAATGCCTTGTCCGCAATGGCGTCGATGTGTTCAGTCATGGAAATCTTAGCATCTAGTCTTACACCTAAGTAGCGAATGGAGTTAACTTTCTTGATTGCCGATATCAGATGATATAGTATACCATGGAACACTGTCTTGTCTGTGGTTGAATGGAAATCGGAGATTCAGTAGCATTAGCGATATTTATAAAATTGATTTCTTACCTGTGCAAACTGTGAGCACACGCAAACGACACATGTGGCAGCGATAGCCCTTCCACACTTCGAGAGTACTACCTACTATATAACAGTAAACCATATATGTATATAGTATCTACCTACTATAATAACAGTAAACCATACATATAGTACCTACCTACCTACCTACTCTCCAAGTGTTACAATGATGTTCTTATAGGTGGCGCTGTACAGTAAATGCCCTATTGCATTTTGCAGAGCAATTTTGCACGTCATGGCGAAAATCGTCTTTACCATTTTTTATGAGAACAAATTAAAACTAATTTTCCATTTTTTTTATCGAAATCATGTCTTTTTGCTGAGGTATCCGATATCTTTTTTGCCCTTTTTTGCGACTTGTCAAAAGCATTTGATTGCGTACACCACGGAACATTAATCATGGACTCCTCTTTGGATCTTCTTACATCTTACTTGAGCGGTAGGATAGAAAGAGTTGATCTTGTTAAGAATAATCACGAGATTGTGTTATTTGCTGATGACACTTCATTAATTTTTAAAATGAAACGACAAAACACAATCTTTATTCAGAAAGAAAATAACAATCAAATAACAAATTTAAATTAAAACTAGTAATTACAACAGAAACAATTAAGCTATCTGCAAACTGTTGCAAACAATCTACAGGTAGCTCAACTGATCCATATCAATACCAGTTGGAAGCGTGCCTAAGACACTGGCTGCATTGCCCCGCTGTATAGCAATGCTGATACAAAACATAGACTTTGACGATGTAAATAATGCAATATCAAAAGTAGTCAATTGGTTTAGTGTCAATAATCTTTTGCTCAACGAAACCAAAACCAAATGTATTAGATTTATTTTACTGAATGTAAAACAAGTTAAGGCTAATGTATACGTAAAAGAAGAATCGGTAGAATTTGTGGACAGTACCGTATTCTTAGGAATTACCTTAGATAGTAAACTTCAATGGGGCCCGCAGATAGATAAGCTATCAAAGAGACTAAGTTCTGCAGCATATGCAGTCAAAAAAATCCGTCATCTTAAAGACGTTGATACTTCTAGACTAGTATATTTCAGCTACTTCCATAGTATTATATGTTTTATGGTATACTGCTGTGGGGGAACGCTGCAGATATTAACACCGTATTTGTGCTGCAGAAGAGGGCTGTTCGTGCTATCATAGATTGCACGAACAGCCCTCCTATGGGTCCCAGAGAGTCCCTACGTGATAAATTTAAAGAAATAAACATAATGACAGTACCATGTCAATATATTTATGAAAACTTGTTGTACACTCATAAGAATATCAATTGGTTCACCAAAAATAGCGATATACATAATTTGAATACTAGAAAATAAGAATAAACTCGCTGTGCCCACAACTAGGCTACACAAGCTTAATGTATCTTTTGAAGGATAATGTATACGCTTCTACAACAAAACTCCAAGTGAATTGCAAAAATTATCAATAAATAAATTCAAACAAATTGTCAAACATATCCTTTGTAAAAAGGCTTACTATAAAATATCAGATTATCTAGACGATAAAAAAGCTTAGGAACGAGTTTTGCTCCAACTCGAAAACTAACATTCTAACAAGGTAAAGGTTTCTTGTTCGCTTCTTTACTTTACCTTAAAAAGATTGAAGTGGACAAAAAATCAAAGTGATCACTTTATTTCCTAGTTTTACTTATGTAATCTGAGTTTTTGTGACGTGTCCAAGAGTCCTGTAAGGTCTAAAGGAAATAAAGCACTTTGAATTTTGAATTTTTTATGGAGGAACTAAGCCTTCAATCATAAAACCCCGACGACTACATTTTATAAAATCGTAGAATCTATACAACAAGTTTCGTCCAGATCGGTTGTAAGACATCTGTAGGGGAGTACGCAAGACACTTGTAGGGGAGTACGTAAGACACCTGTAGGGGAGTACGTAAGACACCTGTAGGAGAGTACGTAAGACATCTGTAGGGGAGTACGCAAGACACTTGTAGGGGAGTACGTAAGACACTTGTAGGGGAGTACGTAAGACACTTGTAGGGGAGTACGTAAGACACCTGTAGGGGAGTACGTAAGACACCTGTAGGAGAGTACGTAAGACACCTGTAGGGGAGTACGTAAGACACCTGTAGGAGAGTACGTAAGACATCTGTAGGGGAGTACGCAAGACACTTGTAGGGGAGTACGTAAGACACTTGTAGGGGAGTACGTAAGACACTTGTAGGGGAGTACGTAAGACACCTGTAGGGGAGTACGTAAGACACCTGTTGGAGAGTACGTAAGACACCTGTAGGAGAGTACGTAAGACATCTGTAGGGGAGTACGCAAGACACTTGTAGGGGAGTACGTAAGACACTTGTAGGGGAGTACGTAAGACACTTGTAGGGGAGTACGTAAGACACCTGTAGGGGAGTACGTAAGACACCTGTAGGAGAGTACGTAAGAAACCTGTAGGAGAGTACGTAAGACACCTGTAGGAGAAATGTTATGAACTAACCTAATATGTATAAATAATTATAATTATGACATTTTCTATATTTTGTGTGAAGAGAAATTATTATTGATGAGATTAAAATTTTATTCCGTTGAATTGATAATGTATTCTTTTATGTAATAACTGTATTGACATTCGTATGCCTAAAAAGCAGAATATGGTGAAACTTTGTTATTGACGACCAACAGTATATTTAATTTCTACCCATGTGTTCTAAGCGAATAAATGATTTGATTATTGATTATTATAGAGTACGTAAGACACCTGTAGGGGAGTACGTAAGACACCTGTAGGGGAGTACGTAAGACACATGCCAGGGGAGTAGGTAGGTACATTTTAACAGAATCCATACTTGTCCTATTAGCTCATTTTGTAAAAACAAATCTGTTAACCTCAGCTTTCTTTTAAGGAATCAATAAAAAAATCTAATGTACCTAGCTACTTTATTAGTTCCGCCCTTCATTCTTAAGACCGTTGGCAGGAGTGTGAGCGTGACATTTGGGTCAGGCTGAGCCGCGGTCCACGTAACCGGACATGTTAGTTAGAGCCTTCACCGAGACTGAAGAAGAGCCAAAGATTCTAAGTTCAAATGTCACAGCGTGTCCTTGCCGGCGCAGATGCGCGAGCGCACTATAAAAGTCCACTCCCGCCTTGTCGGGCCATCAGTCGCTCGCTCGCTTCCCCATCACAAACAGGAAAATAAAACATTAACTGTAAAATGAAATCGGTACGTTGATCTCCGTGAGCAGCTCCGTGCACGGACCTGACGGACCCTGGACAGCATTGTCGCTGCACCTTATGGATTGTTTGGGGATGGGTGGTAATAGTTGTATTTTGTTGTGCAGTTCATCGTATTCGCTCTGCTGGTGGTGGCGGCCGCCGCCGCGCCCGCCGGGCCCGAAGCAGACGCCCAGGTCCTCCGCAACGACTTAGAGAACATTGGAGTTGATGGCTTCAGCTCCCAGTAAGTTAAATTTAACTTCCTCGGCTAATTAAAAATACATAATGCGCGCTTAGAGGAACTGAGCTAATAAATATAGAAGCGGATAGCGACATTGTTTAATAACATTCTGAGATTATTGTTGTCCTTGTAGATCTGAGACCTCAAACGGGATCAGTCAAAAGGCTACGGGCACCCTCAAGAACATCGGCAGTGAGAACCCGGCCCTAGAGGTCATCGGCTCGTACTCCTACCCCGGCCCCGACGGACTCATCTACACCGTGGAGTACATCGCCAACGAGGGGGGCTTCCAGCCCCGCGGTGCGCACCTCCCCGCCTAAGCCTCTCCCCTGATGTCCGAGAGGCTGTCCAGCGCCAACGCCCACTCTACGATACTCTAGTCCACAAATACTCTTCCTTCCCTTTCCCTTGTCAGTTTATTTGCCATCCAAGCGATCTGTGATATGATCCCAATTTGTTAATAAACAAATATTAGTTATATAATCTGTGATTTATTCCATCTCCTCTTTTACAATAATGTTGAAAACGAATAAGAAATGTAGGTATTTTCGACATTTGGTTGCATGTCCTCATTGGGTTTCGTATAGTGTCAGAGATCAAACGGCAATAATATTAATAACTTAACGTGGATGGAGCAGCAGACGAGCAGACCTTGAATAATACGAATTTATAATGTTCATCACTTGCACAATACTAATAAAAATATTATTACAGTTATATTATTATTTAGGCTAAGATTTTATGTAATTTGATTTCATTGTGGGTTTTGTATGTATGGATTTTATTATCTGAAATAAATGAGTTAATAATAATATATCCCAAACACAGGTTTAGAAAAATCATCGATCATTAAAATATTTTGTGGTTATACATAAGGGGCGCAATGTAACGAGTTATATATGTACAGGTCTCATGCTAGCCTCGAATGGTACATACATATGGTACGGCCCGTAACCCCGGTCGGTATCCATCTTTATTTACTGTAGGTAGTATAAAAATCATAGATACTTTTAATCATGATTACTTTTAAGAGGACTACGCGATCGTTGCGTAGTCATCAATGTATGTAAAGTTCCGTCCTTGGAATTTAGGATCTGATTGACCAAATCTGTTTTATACCTTTGATGGACTAACAGTTCTAGGTAATTGGTTTTATACCTTTGATGGACTAACAGTTCTAGGTAATTGGTTTTATGCCTTTGATGGACTAACAGTTCTAGGTAATTGGTTTTATACCTTTGATGGACTAACAGTTCTAGGCAATTGGTTTTATACCTTTGATGGACTAACAGTTCTAGGCAATTGGTTTTTGAAGGTTGTCTTTTATGTGCGTTTACCTATGTGGTAGGTACACACATAATTCAATGGGTAAAGGCAACTTACACATCTCTTGAAATACATAACCTTTAACCTGGGTATAATGTCGATGCCTTTAACAAACCAGGAATACTATTATTATTTGAACCTCAAATACCTCAGCAAGCAGGCACGCCTCCAAATACACCACCTAACTAGCGATTGAACGATTACCTATCAGTTGGACCTAAAGGGAGGGGGGGGGGGGGATCTTCTTATTTTATATCTATCTGCTCTATTTATTATTTCATGTCTCACTGATTTATACATCACCACTTACTTTACTAACTCAGCCACGAATTTTACTACTAACTAGCACTTCACGTTTAACAGCTTCAACATTTTGTTCCTTACAAAAATACAGCTCAAGCTTAAACTAGAAATACAGCTCAAGCTTAAACTAGAAATACAGCTCAAGCTTAAACTAGAAAACACCAAACCTTTTAACTTACTGTGAAATAATACATTGTATTCTTTTATCATGAAAATAGGGAACATTTGGACAACTGGAATAAAAAGGAAGCGTGCCAGGACAGCTACAGCGCAAGTCAGTCAAAAAAAGTCAAAAAGTCAATAACTTTATTTCTTAAGGCTTACAAACTAAGCACTTAGACACGTCAAATATAATACTATAAACAGGTTTACAAATAGTCATTATTATCAAATAAGAAATAAGATGTTATTGATTTTATTCGCTTCAATTTTTTGAAAAAGAAACCACTAGTAAGTTTTATAAAACTTAAAATTAATACATCATCTTAGTCTAAATATAGGTAATCTGATTAATATACCTATGTCAATATTTATATAAAACTAAGCTTAACATTATTTTCCTTATATACTATTGTCGGTGCGGAACTGGGCGACATCTGGCCAAGCATTAACATCATTGATGTAATCATCGATGGAGTAATAGGCTTTCTTTATAAGATTTCGTTTTATGTATTGTTTAAATTTACGAATTGGGAGCTCAGTTGCTTCAGATGGAAGCTTGTTATAGAAACGTACGCAATTTCCCATAAATGATTTCCCTACCTTTCGTAATCTATATGATGGGATGTGCAGTTTGTTCTTGTTTCTTGTATTTATTTTGTGAACATCACATTTTTTTTAAAAGCTATCTTTATTTTTGTGCGTATATATTAGATTTTCATAGATGTATTGCGATATTACTGTCAAAATATTTATATCTTTAAATAATTCCCTCAAAGAGTGGCGTGGCTTTAATTTATAAATTGCGCGTATAGCCCTTTTTTGGAGAACAAAGATAGTCTGAATATCGGCTGCCCGTCCCCAAAGCAGAATACCATAAGACATTATACTATGGAAGTAACTGATATAAACTAACCTAGCTGTATGTTCATCCGTAATATATCTAATTGTTCGAACAGCATAGGCTGCTGAACTAAGTCTGCCTGCGAGAGCATCAATTTGCGGTCTCCATTGAAGAGATGAATCAATATGTAACCCTAGAAAAACGGTTGAGTCTACAAGCTGCTTGATAATACAATAGTATTTTATCCATCTTTTTAATATTATAAATAATAGTGTTTTATATTATTATAAAATTAAATAAATAAATAAATAATGCTGGACAATTCACACAGCATTATCTAGCCCCAAGCTAAGCAGAGCTTGTGTTATGGGTACTAGATAACTGATATAAATAATATAATACAATACATGGATAGATTTTTTATTATACATAGAAAACGACCAGAACACCCTGAACAAATGTCTGCAGATCGTACACACATTTGTCCCGAGGCGGGAATCGAACCCGCAACCTTCTGCGTCGCAGGCAGACCTTCGCCCACCGCGCCACATCGGTCGTCAATGACTTATCATCAGGCACCATCAACATGACAATGACTTATCATCAGGTACCATCAACATGACAATGACTTATCATCATTCACCATCAACATGACAATGAGTGAATGTGGCAGCGGAGAGCGATCGTGGCGAGGGGCTAACGGCAGTGGCAGCGGAGAGCGATCGTGGCGAGGGGCTAACGGCAGTGGCAGCGGAGAGCGATCGTGGCGAGGGGCTAACGGCAGTGGCAGCGGAGACGGATTGTATCGACATCTAGTTTTACAAATTATAACTCTGTACGTTTAAAATTTAGTGAAACATGAATAATTTATAGTTAACTCTTCTTAGATTCTCAAACTATCTCTGATCATCTTCTAAACGCACCTAAAATTATCTTCTAACAGTAAATTATAGAGACTTAAAACAAACACTTTGTATTATGGCATAATAGGTAAGTACTATTAAGTACTATAGGTATTGACGACCGATGTGGCGCGGTGGGCGAAGGTCTGCCTGCGACGCAGAAGGTTACGGGTTCGATTCCTGCCTCGGGACAAATGTGTGTACGATCTGCAGACATTTGTTCAGGGTGTTCTGGTCGTTTTCTATATAAAATAAAAAATATTTATCTATGTATTGTATTATATTATGTATATCAGTTATCTAGTACCCATAACACAAGCTCTGCTTAGCTTGGGGCTAGATAATGCTGTGTGAATTGTCCAGCATTATTTATTTATTTATTGTCATGTTGATGGTGCCTGATGATAAGTCATTGTCATGTTGATGGTGCCTGATGATAAGTCATTGTCATGTTGATGGTGCCTGAATATGATAAGTCATTGTGATGTCGATTTTTAGAAAATGATTAGTCCGTTTAGTTAGTTAGCACTCGTACCTAACTCCCTACTAGAACCTAACCACATAGCAACTACAAAAAATAATATTTGTTATCAAATGATAAATTATCTTTGAATTATTTTGAAATTGAAATAGAAATTGTTACTTCTTTTTTGTAATTTTATAATAAGAACAATTATTATTATGCATGAATATAATTACCTCTTTATATCACGTAGGTACATAGAATTAATATAGCGGTGGTTGAGTATAAACGGAATCCGATTTCACCTTTTGAGAAGAGACGCGGCATTCACCTTGTTACGCAAGGAAGGTGATGCTGTGGCGAGGGGCTGGCGGCAGTGGCAGCGGAGAGCAATCGTGGCGAGGGGCTGGCGGCAGTGGCAGCGGAGAGCAATCGTGGCGAGGGGCTGGCGGCAGTGGCAGCGGAGAGCGATCGTGGCGAGGGGCTGGCGGCAGTGGCAGCGGAGAGCGATCGTGGCGAGGGGCTGGCGGCAGTGGCAGCGGAGAGCAATCGTGGCGAGGGGCTGGCGGCAGTGGCAGCGGAGAGCAATCGTGGCGAGGAGCTAACGGCAGTGGCAGCGGAGAGCGATCGTGGCGAGGGGCTGGCGGCAGTGGCAGCGGAGAGCGATCGTGGCGAGGGGCTGGCGGCAGTGGCAGCGGAGAGCAATCGTGGCGAGGGGCTGGCGGCAGTGGCAGCGGAGAGCGATCGTGGCGAGGGGCTGGCGGCAGTGGCAGCGGAGAGCAATCGTGGCGAGGGGCTGGCGGCAGTGGCAGCGGAGAGCAATCGTGGCGAGGGGCTGGCGGCAGTGGCAGCGGAGAGCAATCGTGGCGAGGGGCTGGCGGCAGTGGCAGCGGAGAGCGATCGTGGCGAGGGGCTGGCGGCAGTGGCAGCGGAGAGCGATCGTGGCGAGGGGCTGGCGGCAGTGGCAGCGGAGAGCGATCGTGGCGAGGGGCTGGCGGCAGTGGCAGCGGAGAGCGATCGTGGCGAGGGGCTGGCGGCAGTGGCAGCGGAGAGCGATCGTGGCGAGGGGCTGGCTGTACCTATTCTATTTGATGTTTATTGCCATCATATTTTATGCCACTTCGATGTTACAACAAACGGCTATAGGGAGGTGAAGTAACAGTAGTCACTCTAATAATGGATAATTTAAATACTTTTGTAACAAGGTGTTACAGCCACCCTTGTCCACCTGCCACTGCTGCTCACTGCTGGACCCATGCTGAAATTTTGCATCTTGATAGTTCTAGGGCTTAAATAAAACATAAGCTTTTTATTTCTTTTCATCGCATAAAGCAGTTCCCATGACACAGAAATAACCTTAGAGAACGCGCGAGAAGCCGCGCGGACAGTAGGTAAAGACATTTAGTGCGACGGATCTGGTCAAGTCGAGGAGGGCAGTCAAAGTTTTATGTTTTGGGGATGAGTAAGCTAAGGAATGAGAAGTAGCAAGCAGATGATCTACAATCTAAGCTCATTCTAACTTGTTTCACTAATGACACCCACATACCATATTATGTTACAAATCGATAGATAAATAATCGATTTACGACTAAACTAGTGTCAAGGCAGAATCACCTTTTACGACCATTCAACGAAGATGTCGCCTGATTGAGAACAATCCTTACGCGTAACGACACGACGTTTATTATAATATTAATTTAATCATGTAAAGTCAAGCAAAACAAATCAATATCTCAATTCTCTTGTGTTTCTGACTACCTTCATTGATTCCGATTCTGATTTTACATTTATACAAAATATAATGCAATAAACACACCTTCCACAAATTGTGTCCTTTACAAATTGATATTTAACGTTGTTTCTTTCCCGAAATCTTGCGTCCATGAACACTAAATATAAAAATAGAAATGCTATTCCAGTGTTCAAAATGCGTGATCGTATCGGATGCTGAGAAGTGTTTCCTACCGATACAGGTTTGCCTGAACATTAGGTATCATCTTCAATGAACCGGCATCTCGCCGGAGCGGAGCAGGCGCGCTCGCGGCCGGCTCCGAGTGAATGTCAAGGTTACCGGCCATTCTGCTCTAGGTCTATGCGCTACCTTTCGTTACGGTAAATTATCATTTTAGTATTTTTGGTAATAGTAGATGCTTAGGTACTTATCTACTTACTTCATAAGATCGTAAGAAAGGTAAATTTTGAAAATATTTATTCTTACAAGTAGACAGTGCCCCGAGTCCGTTGGACGATCGTACCGAGACGTGGTCGTGACGTCTCTCAACTGTAAGGGCGTAATTCTCTGACCACACTATAGGACGCGCTGCCTGTACCAAAATATATGGATAAACGTGACGTCACGATGTCGTCAAATCGCCTCGTGGCTCTGGTAGTTAGTTCATCCCTAGCTGTGACCCATGCTCAGTACTTCCTCTCCCGGACTAGCTTGGAGAGCTGCCGGTTCCTCAGAAGCATCAACCAACACTCAGTAAGCAACATTCTCTCACCAACACTCACTAAGTTCAACCCAGGACCAGCACTTGCACTTATACCACAGACCCTTAAACTATTGACAGATACCATTGCACCAGATCTAGCTTTAATATTCAATGAATCTATAGATTGTGGCGTATTTCCTGATCTAATGAAATGTACTAAAATAATCCCACTGTTTAAATCGGGTAGTAGATCTGACCCCACTAACTTTAGACCAATACCAGAACTACCTGCATTCAGCCTACATTCAGCAAAGTTTTTTAAATAATTATTTTATATCGATTGCTTCGGCATTTCAACGGCAATGACCTACTTAGGGCATGGCGGTATTGGGCTAAATTACAATACCGGTAATTTATCGGTATCCAAATTCTTAAAACCGGGATCCCAGTTTTTCGGTATTTTTTCGGTATTACACTATAGTTAAATACTAAAATATCAGAAAAAATGCACTACATTTAATATTGTATTAGACTGAATAAATGTACCAAGAAATTTTATTTGAAACCAGCTTAACTTTTATTGACAATTTAAAATGGTCCTTACTAGTATATTATGGTCTTTCTTTTACTTAAACAATCAAATCTAATGCAAAATCCATTAAATATCTATTTGGATGGGAAGGCCTGCTACCTGCATCCCTGCCTGTTAAATTTGGGAGCTTAGGTATTCGCAAAAATGTAGCCCTGACGTCGTTCCTGACTTCCATCTAAATAGCCAACAAAGCTACTAAGCTTTGTTGGTGTAATTTTGTTATTCTTTTAGTAGTAAATGTTAAATGAGTGTATATATTTTTTAATATTTCTTTGTCGCTTTGGTGCTGCACTGTAATGGCAATGTAAATATGTGTACCTACTGTAAAATAAATAAAATAAAATTTCTAACGTTTCTCCTTTTACGTTTACCCTTAACTTGTTTGGTAGCTTGTTTAGATTAGGTAGAATAAATCTAATACAATTTGTTTTGGTTGGTTTCGTTAAGCACAATATTATTGACACTAAATCAATGGACTACTTTTGAGATTGCATTATTCACGTCATCAATATTTATGAAGTATCATCGTCAAACAGTACAATCTCGGGATTATTCTGAACAAGATGAGGCAGGTCGTTAATATAAACTAAAGGACCGAGGATAAAACCCTGCGGTACACCCATTGTAACTACAGACCCCGCAGACTGTTTCCCATTAATGTCAACTCTTTGTATCCTACCACTCACGTAAGATGTTAGAAGAACCAAAGAGGAGTCCATTATTCCATAGTGATGTAGTTTCCTGAATGATGTTTCATGTTATGATGAAAAAATGCCTAAAGCATATTGCGACTTCTCCCAAGCATCAAATTATATGCGATACTAACTCTACATCGGCATCAGTAGTTGACCTGCCGCGAGTAAACCCGAATTGCTTACAATGTAGTAGGAAAGGGCATGGACACCGGTATTCGGTATTACCGAAAAACTGGTAATACCGGATGATTTAAGGCAGATCCGAATACCGGTATTGAAATCGCAAAAACCGGTTATTCGGTATTTAGAAAAAAAAAGTTTTATTAATAAATATGCGTGAAGAAAACCCTTATGGCGTCTCTAAAATACACAAATACCTACTACCAAACAACTTCTATATAAATATGATTGTAAAATTGATAGCCAGTCTACGTTTTGGTCAAAATGGTTTCAAAAATTGATAAACCAACGCGCTTCCCCCTGCCACTCCAAGCAACACGAACAGGACAAGCAGATGCACATCGTGTCCGTGATGGTAGCGTACACATAACCGAATTCACGTTTGTTGTTATGCCTAATATAATATAGAGTGTATATAGAGTATAACTAGTGCAAAAGTAAAATAAATAGCGCCTCCTTGGTTTAAGAAATAATGACCATTGTTTGTGGGTACGCCAGCATAACGTTATGCTAGCGTACACACGACCGTTCTCAAAAACGGCTTATACTATAGCAACAAAATTTATACACAATTTAGAGTATAAATAGCGTTTCAGCTATGCAAAATTTAATAATGATTGCTCTCATAGGAACAGAGATATGGAACAAGACTATAAAATAACACCTGAGCTGGCGTTATGCTAGCGTACCCATTAAAAACCGAAATACCTAGTTCCTATAGAAAACGAGGTTCTCTTAATGTAAATGTTATTATTTATAAATAATGTGTGAAATCCTCTTTCTCCCAGTAGTCATACTTTATGCAAATTCTTAATCAAACACTATAAAAAGTTGATGTAACAGGAAGAGCGAAAACTGTAGGTAAATAACTCTAAAATGAGCGCGAGTGACGGAGCACTGCTGCCCCGACCATGACGACGCATTATCTCTATCTCTTTCACTTCCATGGATAATTCACATGCATCTTTCTCTATCTTTCATTGTGACCAATACCTACATTGCTTACTGCTCAGAGTCCAAACAAGATCTAGGAATAACGATATGCAATTCCATTCGTACAACTAATCAAAGAATCTCATCCGAAAATATAGGTATGTAGGTAAGTAGATGTAGTTAAAAATAAAAACCGAAGATTATGGGATATTGCTCTCCGTTGCAATGTAGTTCCGCCGTGATATGCTAGATGGCGCTAAACGTGACAAGAAACGTGAAAGATAGAGAAAGATGCATGTGAATTATCCATGGAAGTGAAAGAGATAGAGATAATGCGTCGTCATGGTCGGGGCAGCAGTGCTCCGTCACTGGCGCTCATTTTAGAGTTATTTACCTACAGTTTTCGCTCTTCCTGTTACATCAACTTTTTATAGTGTTTGATTAAGAATTTGCATAAAGTATGACTACTGGGAGAAAGAGAATTTCACACATTATTTATAAATAATAACATTTACATTAAGAGAACCTCGTTTTCTATAGGAACTAGGTATTTCGGTTTTTAATGGGTACGCTAGCATAACGCCAGCTCAGGTGTTATTTTATAGTCTTGTTCCATATCTCTGTTCCTATGAGAGCAATCATTATGAAATTTTGCATAGCTGAAACGCTATTTATACTCTAAATTGTGTATAAATTTTGTTGCTATAGTATAAGCCGTTTTTGAGAACGGTCGTGTGTACGCTAGCATAACGTTATGCTGGCGTACCCACAAACAATGGTCATTATTTCTTAAACCAAGGAGGCGCTATTTATTTTACTTTTGCACTAGTTATACTCTATATACACTCTATATATTAGGCATAACAACAAACGTGAATTCGGTTATGTGTACGCTACCATCACGGACACATGCACATCGCATTACCTACCACCAATGATGTTTTACTATACCTCATTTATATTATAATATCATTGATTACCACGGTATATTCAGCAAGTAGGGTTACTTGGTGAATATACCGTCCACTCGCACTAAGCGGTTCTCCACCGCCTTCATCATTCTTACCGCTGGGGTTTGGAACACGCTCCCTGCTGCTGTGTTTGGAACACGCTCCCTGCTGCTGTGTTTGGAACACGCTCCCTGCTGCTGTGTTTGGAACACGCTCCCTGCTGCTGTGTTTGAAACACGCTCCCTGCTGCTGTGTTTGGAACACGCTCCCTGCTGCTGTGTTTGGAACACGCTCCCTGCTGCTGTGTTTGGAACACGCTCCCTGCTGCTGTGTTTGGAACACGCTCCCTGCTGCTGTGTTTGGAACACGCTCCCTGCTGCTGTGTTTGGAACACGCTCCCTGCTGCTGTGTTTGGAACACGCTCCCTGCTGCTGTGTTTGGAACACGCTCCCTGCTGCTGTGTTTCCCGTCAATAACAACCTGCGTCTCATAAAGACAAGAGTAAATAAATATCTTCTAAACCTTCGTGATACATCGTCGGCCACATCTTCACTTTCCATCTTGTGAGTTTGTAGTCTATAGACTATAAAAAAAGTATTTTAACGAATAAATGCGCGTAAAATAGAATGTCAATGTGTGCGTGGAAATTGCAGCGAGCGCATAACGAGTAGTACTGTACTGTTCCTGTCACTGTCACTGTCACCCTATCTTTCTTTGCTACGCACATTTTCATGAATTTTTTTATATGTTTTTATAATTGTGGCAAATATTTCATTGTTCATTGTAAATATTTATTTGTTTTTACATTAACAAAGCAAATTACAATCAAACATTACAAACAAAATTATGGAATTAGTATTTACAATTGAAAGTAGGCTAGGCAGCATAGGATCTGTCGAGATCTGCATATTAGCATTTCTTGAATTCCTCAAGCCAAGTCTGCCGCCGCACTGACCCTCACGGATGTCCGGGAAGATGGAAAGGCGCAAGTGTGTTGATAAGTAGCTTCCCACAAATTGGGTTCCCCAACTCAACTCCCATGAGACTTCTTACCATCGTCATGCAAATACCATTCGGTTCAAGAGTAATTTTTACTTTAGCGGTTAAAAAAGGCCCGATGATGTTGCATGGTATGGCAAGATATCTGACTGGCGACCCTATAGTACACGACAAGACGTGATGAGCTATTCGACAGCAGTACCGCACTGGCATTGATGAGACGCGCAACAACTTGCACCCAACTGAAGATACGAAAAGTTACGAGATCCGATAAAGTGCCAGTGTTATAATTATATAGAAAGTACTTGCAATTAATGTTCTGAATACCATTTAGAAACGGCCAGGAAACGAGCACGATCTGCACAGCTGGAGCACGTTTGTATCAAACAATTCCGTGTCAACTCGCACAAAAGCTCGTCTTATTGGCATTAGGACAAAAGAGATTTTGGGGAGCAACATTGGGGCAAGCACTATGCCAAACCGTTCGAATTAGCTTAAAAACTAAATACGAGTATTGATTGAAATTCGAGGTCCAAACAAAAAAGACGACTTAGGCTACCATACCATACCTACCATACCATACCATACCATACCATACCATACCGTACCATACCATACCATACCATACCGTACCGTACCGTACCGTACCGTACCATACCGTACCGTACGGTACCGTACCGTACCGTACCGTACCGTACCGTACCATACCATACCGTACCATACCATACCATACCATACAATACCATAAAAAATTCCCCCTTTTTGATCATTTTTCAAAAACTATTATTATTACAGACTTTTCTATATTTTTCCTGTAAAATATAGATTGATATCTACAAACACCTAAACATTGTACATGGATCGGTCTGCAATCTTCGGAGATAGGGGGGGGGGGAATGGTCAATTTTTCGACTTTTATTGAAATATTTCAAAAAGTGTGAAACTTACAAGAAATTTCAAAAAGTGTTTTGAAATGGTCAAAACGATACCTTTCATTTGATTCCCCACATGGGTAGGTAACCCCCCTTTTGAAAAAAAAATCCCCCCCTTTTTTAACCATTTTTCAAAAACTATTATTATTATATTATATTATTATATATATTAATATTATATATAATTATAAACTACAAACGAATTTACACAAAAAGACAATTGAAAACATGAAAACTTCTATAATATGATCAATTTAAGAACAAAGGCAATTATTTTATAAGCACAAAATTAAATATCGGCAAGGAAAGTGGCAAAGTCCGTCTAGCTAAGTGGGTGTCGTAAGAATGAGCTCCGACCGTCCGCGCTACCGCTCGAAGGCTCGCCTCGGGGCTCGTCGTTTCGGCTCGGATCGCGTCGGGTAGGAATATTCCGATGCACAACAACTCGCAGCTGCGCGTGACTCAGGCCGCTTGTTATCGGTGGAAATTTTCCGCTAAGTATATATATGTATTTATATTATATTATATATATTATATTTTTCGACTTTTTTTATGAATTTTACAGAAATTTCAAAAAGTGTTTTGAAATGTACAAAACGATACCTTTCATTTGATACCCCACTTGCCTTCCTAGATCTCTTGAAATTTCAACATCAAAATTTGTACTGAAATTATTCATTTTCATTTTTCATTTTTTTTTCTTGAAATCAGTAATGGCGCACGAAATGTATCATAATTTTAAATTTCAAGTTAATAGCTGCAGTAGTTACTGAGATATTCAATAAAGAGCGGGGACGGACAGAGCGAGACCATAAGGGTTTCAAAACCGATGTTTGAAACCCTAATAAATTGTAGAAACCACTCGCGAACCTGACTCCCCAGCCGCGATTATCACTTCTGAGAGCTATGACTTGCGCACTGACACATTCCATCGCCATCACCATCCATCGACCTGTCCATATGTTAGGTACATGGCGCATAGAGCACCATCCATCGACCTGTCTATATGTTAGGTACATGGCGCATAGAGCACCATCCATCGACCTGTCTATATGTTAGGTACATGGCGCATAGAGCACCATCCATCGACCTGTCCATATGTTAGGTACATGTAGGGTTGCCATCTCTAAAATTTGGTATCCAGGACAAGACGCGTGAAAACCCGTATTTTGGAGCTCAGACCCCCGGACATTTCAACAGGTTGTTTTTAAACATAGCAGTATAACTGAATATTTACTGGTGGTGCAATAAAGTTATAAATAATCTACCTAGATCTAACAAAAAACAGTTCAAAATGTCATAAATCAACTTTTTATTTATTTTCAGACTTTAATATTAAATTTAATTTTTTTCATTATTTTAAATGTCACATAACATCTAGGTACTATAACATAATCTTATAAGTAACAGTTTGTTATAGATTGTTTTAATTTTTTAATTTGTGGGCCGAATACAATTTCATCGCATAGCTTTAAGATTTTGACATGTAATTTAATTTCTTAAATCCATTATGTCAAAGCACTTAGGGACCTCAAGATACAAGCATTGCTTAGTTTGAGTTCCGCTGGCACCATACTTATGATTATGTACCTATGTGTTTTTGGTAAAATAAAATATAAAATAAAATAAACAATTTATTATTTAATTATTATTATAATTATTGTATTCTGCTAACAAACGATTGATTCTGATTATAATAATCAGTTCTTTGTATTCTTTTAATAAAACACCAATTATTATACATACTCTGTTATAAATGTTAATATCTGTTCAATTCCTATTCGACGAGTACAGCGCGAGTCACGTCACGTCGCCCGGCGGCGGCCAAAATTTGAAATTTTTGAACCCGGACTACAAATGAAACTCCACCCGGACGCTCCCCGGATACCCTCTAAACTAGGACATATCCGGGGAAACCAGGATGGATGGCAACCCTAGGTACATGGCGCATAGAGCACCATCCATCGACCTGTCCATATGTTTTGTCGGGCCACGAGGCGAGGTCACTGGCCTAGTTAATAATTACAATAATATTAGTTGACAATAATATTTATACAAAAAAACGTGAGAGATCCTATGGTTCTTTGGATGGATTATTTCATAATACAAATTTATCCACGCTTACGTTATAAATCCAGGCCTCCAGTATAAGAAAAACAAAAGGGGGACGCGCCAGCTCTTAAAACCTGTTCTTAATCTGACTGTTTACAGAATGTAAATTGCAGAACGGGGAGGATTATGTCCAGCTGTGGACTAGTATAGGCTGATGATGATGATGATAGGGCGTGCAACAATAAGTAACCCTAAGTTAATACGTAGCAATGGCTAACCTTACTGACGCTTCTGTGTGTCCTCGAAGTTAATATGTAGCTATGGCTAACCTTACTGACGCTTCTGTGTGTCCTCGAAGTTAATACGTAGCTATGGCTAACCTTACTGACGCTTCTGTGTGTCCTCGAAGTTAATACGTAGCTATGGCTAACCTTACTGACGCTTCTGTGTGTCCTCGAAGTTAATACGTAGCAATGGCTAACCTTACTGACGCTTCTGTGTGTCCTCGCAGTTAATACGTAGCTATGGCTAACCTTACTGACGCTTCTGTGTGTCCTCGAAGTTAATACGTAGCTATGGCTAACCTTACTGACGCTTCTGTGTGTCCTCGAAGTTAATACGTAGCTATGGCTAACCTTACTGACGCTTCTGTGTGTCCTCGCAGTTAATACGTAGCTATGGCTAACCTTACTGACGCTTCTGTGTGTCCTCGAAGTTAATACGTAGCTATGGCTAACCTTAATGACGCTTCTGTGTGTCCTCGAAGTTAATACGTAGCTATGGCTAACCTTACTGACGCTTCTGTGTGTCCTCGATGTTAATACGTAGCTATGGTTAACCTTACTGACGCTTCTGTGTGTCCTCGAAGTTAATACGTAGCTATGGCTAACCTTACTGACGCTTCTGTGTGTCCTCGAAGTTAATACGTAGCAATGGCTAACCTTACTGACGCTTCTGTGTGTCCTCGAAGTTAATACGTAGCTATGGCTAACCTTACTGACGCTTCTGTGTGTCCTCGAAATTAATACGTAGCTATGGCTAACCTTACTGACGCTTCTGTGTGTCCTCGAAGTTAATACGTAGCTATGGCTAACCTTACTGACGCTTCTGCGTGTCCTCGAAGTTAATACGTAGCTATGGCTAACCTTACTGACGCTTCTGTGTGTCCTCGAAGTTAATACGTAGCTATGGCTAACCTTACTGACGCTTCTGTGTCTCTTCGAAGTTAATACGTAGCTATGGCTAACCTTACTGACGCTTCTGTGTCTCTTCGAAGTTAATACGTAGCTATGGCTAACCTTACTGACGCTTCTGTGTGTCCTCGAAGTTAATACGTAGCTATGGCTAACCTTACTGACGCTTCTGTGTGTCCTCGAAGTTAATACGTAGCTATGGCTAACCTTACTGACTCTTCTGTGTGTCCTCGAAGTTAATACGTAGCTATGGCTAACCTTACTGACGCTTCTGTGTGTCCTCGAAGTTAATACGTAGCTATGGCTAACCTTACTGACGCTTCTGTGTGTCCTCGAAGTTAATACGTAGCAATGGCTAACCTTACTGACGCTTCTGTGTGTCCTCGAAGTTAATACGTAGCAATGGCTAACCTTACTGACGCTTCTGTGTGTCCTCGAATGCGCATAATTATTATAACCATGACAACCAATTGGCTCAATCAGTAAGTAGTGCTTGAGTGTTTGCTTTCAAACAAACACTTACTTTGCCAAGCAACAGCAATTTAAAATCAATTTTAGTTCAAACCGGATAAAAATATATTAAATAATACTCCCTGTTGTCACAGAATCAGGTCTTGAAGTGTAAAGTTTAAAGTTTGATCCATTCAAATATATGCAAAGCTGGTAATAGATCGGTATATAAGAATGCGAGTCCTCAATCCTTGACACATTCAGCACATCCTCCTCGCACGAGCCACCAAACAACAACCAAACACCAAAAATGAAATCCGTAAGTCCCTTCCATTTATTCTGTACTTTAACACTTTCATGGCCGAAAACACAGAGTGCGATCTGCAACTCCGTGTCCCGACGACGGCGCGCCCCTGCGGGTCGCACCGCCGACGCTAGCAGTGATCGTGTTAATGTTAACTAACTCTTTTTCACTGGCGCATATTTCACCACATTTTTTGTTAAACTAAAAATTCAAAGTCACCTGTTCTTTTATCCTCTCTTCCACTTGAGATGACCTCCTACGAAGTGAGTAGTTATTTCTTTCGCACATACTCCTAGTACGTCCGCTACTAAACGACTCATTTATGATATGAGTCAACAACAATGATCTATGGATCAGTACCTGTAGCCACAGACATTGTGTGATCTATGGATCAGTACCTGTAGCCACAGACATTGTGTGATCAACAAAGCAAAGGCGGTCCACATTAGTGACTCAATAATTAATTAACCAAGGCCCTAAAGCCAACATCCAATTCATATGTCTAAAAATGTATCCATTGAAATCACTTTTATTTTTGTTTTTCTTTTATTTTCATATGACATTCAGTCATTAGGTTTAACTGTAATAAATGTGCATCGCCACTCACTAATAAATTTTACATAACCGGGTGGTTTGCGTCGACCTTTTCGCAATGAGTACATAGCATAGCACAGTGTTACTGCAATGAGTACATAGCATAGCATAGTGTTACTGCAATGAGTACATAGCATAGCATAGTATTACTGCAATGCAGTATCAATCACTGCTCACTATATCGACACACCCAAATCAAATGTTTTCATTCGTGCGTGTGTGTTTGAAATACACACAAAACACAGAATCAGAAAAAAATCATCAAAATTGTATTACTTAAGTGATTTGCAAAAAAAAAATTACGCAAATCACTAACATCAGCTTATCACTCAATAATTTACCCTTGTGTAAACGCATCTGGTAAAATTTTCATTAAAGATGCAAATTGCAAATAGCGACCAGAAATAGTTTGGTGTTCCTGGTATCGTCTTCTTCTTTTTCTTGTCGGTACACGGGGTAATATTACACCAATTAAAATATGAAGAAAAGCCGATTTTGAGACTTTTCGACATAACTCCGTTTTCTAGGGGTTCGCATCCCCACAACAAGATGGAGTCAAACTTTTATAAAAATTAAATCTACTTTCATATCAAGGGTTGATCAACTTGCGATCAATATGAATTTCTTTCGTTTACATCATCATTATCATTTATTTGGCGGTTTGAAATGTGCCGTTTAGAATGTGCCTTTTGTAATGTACCGTTTGTAATGTGCCTTTTGTAATTTACCGTTTGGTAAAACTACCTACCCTTATAAGTAGTTAGTAGAGTCATAACCACCAGCCAGCCTTGACATCTACATCTTTACATAGTTATTATTGTCGTACCGACCCGTCTAATAAAGGTTGAAAAAAACCGATAGGTCACCAAACGTGGGAATTTAAATAGTTCTTAAAATACCTGTTTGATATTGACCATCGGCGGCGGCGGCCGCGGCGGACCGCGCATACCAATTACATATTATTGGTATTGTGTGGGTAGAGTCGTTTGTCGTCTACCATAGGTACTTGCCGTACTTACCTTAAAATTGGGAAAACCTGATTCCTGCGTGAACTTGTATGTATGGTGAACCAAAATTTGTGCTAAATGGCTTGGATCGAAAATGCGCATTGGTTCAAGAAGCTGCATCTAGTCTTTTCATTTGGTATTCGTTTTATATATCTCATTTATATAAATAGTTTGGAAATGTTTGTGTTTTGTTGTTTGTAATGTTTGAAGAGGGCTGTTCGTGCAATCTATAATATGGGTCCCAGAGAATCACTGCGTGATAAATTCAAAGAAATAAGCATAATAACCAGTTCCCTGTCAATATATTTATGAAAACTTGTTGTACACTCATAAAAATATCAAACGCTTTCCTAAAAATAGCGATATACATAATATAAATACTAGAAATAAACATAAACTTGCTGTGCCCACAACTAGGCTTCACAAAATTAATGTATCTTTTAACGGGCAATGTATACGCTTCTACAACAAAATTCCTAGTGAGTTGCAAAATCTATCAGTAAATAAATTCAAACAAATTGTAAAAACCTTTCTGTGCAAAAGGGCTTACTACAAAATATCAGATTATCTAGAAGATAAAAAAGTTTGGGACGGGTTTTGCTCCAACTCGAAAAATAACAACTAACAGGCTAAATGTTTCTTCGTCTCTTCTTTACTTTAGTCTACATGCCGAAGCGACAGAAATCAAAAATATCACTTTATTTCCGTGTCAATATGTTTTATTTTAAGAGTTTGACCTTTTTTAAGTGTACATTTTTGTATTTATGGAAATAAAGACTTTTTGATTTGATTTGATTTTTAGGTGTTTTAATAATGATAATAAAATAATAATAACGGACAATTCACACAACATTATCTAGCCCCAAGCTAAGCAGAGCTTGTGTTATGGGTGCTAGATAACTTTAACTTAACTTTTCACTTTTCAACACTTTATATGCATATACAGTGTGTCCCTGGATAAAGTGCGACCCCGAAAGGGGGTGAAACTAGATCAAAAATTATCGACAAAAAAGTAGAAAAAAAATAAAAAAATCGTATATGTATACTTTTTTGATGAATTAAAATGTTTATTACTCATTAATGACTCTATTTAATAAAAAAATGATTTCTTCCAAAGTAGTGGGTCTATTTTGTTAAAATAAAAACCATAATCATGTCAGATATGTGACAATGACGATAAAATAACAAATAACTCACAAACGATTGGCTATCGTGACTTAAAGTTTAATTTTTGTATTAAAATTAAATTTTTTATGCTGTTTTTTCCAATAATCTCCAAAAATCTTAAAATTAAGCCTATATAGTATAATACTAGATATTTTTATGACTTCTTATTATATTAATTAATTTTATTTAACATAAAAAATGCGCTGGCTAGGAGCTTTTAAAGTTGACCACTGATTACGTCACCCACCATACAACACTGTGTAGTAAAAGTACATGTGTTATTGTTAGATAGATAGATAGAAAACACTTTATTGTACCACACAAACACAAAATACAATACAAAAGGAAATACAAGAAATATAGGAAGTACAAAGGGCGGCCTTATCGCTTTAAGCGATCTCTTCCAGGCAACCTTGGGATGGACTGGACATAAAAGAACAAAATAGACGGTGGCATTTGAGTGATATAAAAATAAAATAATAACATTAAACATACACTACTTACCATAATAATAATAATAATAATAATAATAATAATGCTGGACAATTCACACAGCATTATTATTATATTATAATACCTAACATACATATACTACTTACTGATGATAATTGTTATATATTTTATATTGTTGGTACCTACACATAACACAAGTTCTGCTTAGTTAGGGGCTTGATGATGATTATGTTGGTGATCCAGCATTAAGCAGGGTGTTCGGCACCACGCTGTCATATGGAAACCAGGAGTAGGTGGAACCAGGTGTAAAAGCTTGGTGGCGGTGGCTACAAACTTGAGTAGATGGATTTTTTTTATCCAATCCAAAGTTGAACGCTAAGTTTTAAATTTTCATTTTTCAACACTTTACATGCCTATAGCTGATTTACCCAGACGTAACTTTATATTGAAATTATTAGTAAGTATGTCACCTACGTAAAAAAATTGTAAGCAATGTTATTTATTATTTAGTATAAATATAGTTACAGCACTAGTTCAAATTTCAGATAAAAATCTAAAAATGTGCTTACAGCATTCATAATTGTCCGAGAGTCTTGTCAGGGTTAAAAAAAAGCCGCCAAGTTGTTGCACGTATCCCTTTAGTTTCCAAAATATGAGAAACGATGTGTCGAACGCGATGTGTCGAACGCGATGTGTCGAACGCGATGTGTCGAACGCGATGTGTCGAACGCGATGTGTCGAACGCGATGTGTCGAACACCCTGTACATTTATTCATCAAAATCAGTTTAGCCAGACAGAGAGTCGCTTCAACCCGCAGAGTGAACAGGCGCGGTCCAGGAAGTGACTCGCTCACTAAATGTATTGAACTGAACAGGCTGTTTTAGTGTGTGTAGGTATAAGGTTGTGTTAGTGTGTGTAGGTATAAGGTTGTGTTAGTGTGTGTCGGTATAAGGTTGTGTTAGTGTGTGTAGGTATAAGGTTGTGTTAGTGTGTGTAGGTATAAGGTTGTGTTAGTGTGTGTCGGTATAAGGTTGTGTTAGTGTGTGTAGGTATAAGGTTGTGTTAGTGTGTGTAGGTATAAGGTTGTGTTAGTGTGTGTAGGTATAAGGTTGTGTTAGTGTGTGTAGGTATAAGGTTGTGTTAGTGTGTGTCGGTATAAGGTTGTGTTAGTGTGTGTAGGTATAAGGTTGTGTTAGTGTGTGTAGGTATAAGGTTGTGTTAGTGTGTGTAGGTATAAGGTTGTGTTTAGTGTGTACGTAAAAGGTTTCGTTAGTGTGTGTAGGTATAAGGTTTCGTTAGTGTGTGTAGGTATAAGTCCCGTATTTCATGCATAAATTTCAATGTCCCGGCGGCGGGACAGCCCATGTCCCGTATTTTAGTAAATAAGCGTAGTGCGTACCTATACCTATACCTATACCTACTGTTGGTACGCACGCACTAACGCACTGACAAAAATCTACGCTTATAAATATGGACGCGCGTTATGAAGAATTCCAGCTGATAAAAAAGCCTAGATATCGCATGTTTGCATGGCGGTGACAAAACGTTATAACCGTTTTCGAAGACAGAAAATCAGCAACCTTTTCACTATTTTTTTTGTTTTTAGCTTTCCTAGCTCAAATTGCTACGAGGTTTTCGCAAATGAATCTAAAATGGACTGATGTCCGTAACAAATGCACACCAAATTTAATAAAAGCCGAACTGCTTACTTTGTTTAATTACGATTTTGATTGTGTCTCTTTTTATTAACATACTAGCTTTCCGCTCGCGGCTTCGCTCGCGTAGAAGATACGATTTGTATTGCTCTTCAATCTAATCTCACTAATCAGAAGCCAAGGTACAGATTTCTAACTTTAATAAAGCCATTTACCTAATTTTCATGAATATTTTGAAATATCCTGAAACACGTGTTCAATAGTTCTTCAGGGGTTTTTGTGAAATTTCCTTAAACACGTATTTTAATTTTATTGTGTTTTTTATATAGGTACAAAGACAATTTCAGGTCAATAGCTTTAAAAATTAAAAAGTTACAGCCAAATTCAATTCAATTCGGAGAACCTCAAGCCGATTAAACTTATTTTCAGGATTAAATCGAAAAAATATTTATTGTGTAAAGTCATCGAGTTAGAATGTGTAAAGTCTTTAACAAAGTATAGTGTGTAAGCACAGACCAGGTGTAAGTAAATAAACTAACTGAAAATGTAATGATTTTTTCTGTCCCGGATAAAAATGGTAGATCCCTTATTTTTTAAGATTCGAAATATGTAGTTTGTCCCTTGAGGCCGAAAAAAGAAGTTGGCAACCCTATGGAGACGTGATGTGCATTGTGGGTTGTGCAGGTGATCGTGTTCTGCATGGTGGTGTGCGCGTGCGCGGCTGCCTCCATCCCCGCGGGCCCGGACGCCGCTGCGGAGGTGCTGTACAACAAGCAAGACAACATCGGAGTCGAAGGCTTCGAATACGGGTAAGTCTGACTATAAATAATATAAATATACTATAAATATATACATTATGCACATCACGCAGTTAGTACCAGGCACCTCGTGGGCACATCACGCAGTTAGTACCAGGCACCTCGTGGGCACATCACGCAGTTAGTACCAGGCACCTCGTGGGCACATCACGCAGTTAGTACCAGGCAGCTCCTGACATTTCAGACCGTACTACTTTGGTTTCTGCTGAATTCTATATATGTATATATATTCTATACTAGGCCGCGTTCAGATACCGTCAGTGTTGTGTGTCGTGATCGAGTTGAGTTCGAAATGAATTCGGTGTTACGACGAAGAATAAGGGTAGATCGTTAGGCGCACGAAGTTGTGCCGAAATATTGGAAAACTCGAAAATCTAAAAATTAAAAATAGCCCGGACATAATATATTTACATAGTATGTCCATCCAGGGATACATAAAAGTCATTGGATGGAGATATGTATCCCTGGATGGACATAATGTATCCCTGGATGGACATATGTATCCCTGGATGGACATATGTATGTATCCCTGGATGGACATATGTATCCCTGGATGGACATATGTATCCCTGGATGGACATATGTATCAGTGGATGGACAAATGTATCACTGGATGGACATATGTATCCCTGGATGGACATAAAATATGCTATTTCAAAAAAAAATCAAAATCAAAATCAAAAATTCTTAATTTCCATAAATACAAAAATGTATACTTAGAAAAAGTCCAATTCTTAAAATAAAACACTGACACGGAAATAAAGTGATGTTTTTGATTTCTGTCGCTTCGGTGTGTAGACTAAAGTAAAGAAGCGACGAAGAAACCCTTAGCCTGTTAGTTGTTATTTTTCGAGTTGGAGCAAAACCCGTCCCATTTGAAAAGCACGTGCTAATTCACAGGCAGAAGCTAGTTTAATACACAGGGTCATTGTGCAGAAGCTGTAGTTTACGTGGTGTCAGCGAAATAAAAATATGTAATATGAACTAGCAGCTTAGCGTTCACTGAGAATGTACCTGACATATGAACTAGCAGCTTAGCGTTCACTGAGAATGTACCTGACATATGAACTAGCAGCTTAGCGTTCACTGAGAATGTACCTGACATATGAACTAGCAGCTTAGCGTTCACTGAGAATGTACCTGACATATGAACTAGCAGCTTAGCGTTCACTGAGAATGTACCTGACATATGAACTAGCAGCTTAGCGTTCACTGAGAATGTACCTGACATATGAACTAGCAGCTTAGCGTTCACTGAGAATGTACTTGACATATGAACTAGCAGCTTAGCGTTCACTGAGAATGTACCTGACATATGAACTAGCAGCTTAGCGTTCACTGAGAATGTACCTGACATATATATGAACTAGCAGCTTAGCGATCACTGAGAATGTACCTGACATATGAACTAGCAGCTTAGCGTTCATTGAGAATGTACCTGACCAACTTTCACGTGCTTTCAGATCCGAGACCTCCAACGGAATCAAGCAAGAGGCTCAGGGCGTGCTCAAGAACGTCGGCAGCGAGAACGAGGCGCTCGAGATCCGCGGCAGGTACTCCTACCCCGGCACCGACGGACTCATCTACTCCGTGGAGTACATCGCCAACGAGCTGGGCTTCCAGCCCAGCGCCCCGCACCTCCCCGTCGGACCGCAGGCCTAGGCCGCCAGCGACCTACTCTCTAGTCTCAATCAATAATGTATGACAGGACAACCACTTAGCGGATAGGATAGCGAATAAATGTTTTGGTTTTAAAACAGATTTTAAATGGATCCTTTACAAGTGTATCAAACGAAGAGAAACCACAACAAAGCGATTACAATCGCATCGAAATAATACTCTATTGTCGAGTCAAGGAACACAGGTGGCGCTGGTGGCGCGGGGGAGCTCCTCGCGCAGACGGCTTTGTGCCTCAATCCATTAGCACGGATCAGAACGGAGCCACCTCGACCACTCACCTAGATCAAAGTTAATCAAAGGAGAAAACCACAAAGGATCCGAAAAGGAGTTCCATTGTGCTAAATACTCCTGCATGCCGCATCTGAACACGTGCTCTACTTGTTCCAAAACAATCCGTCGTTCACTAATTGAGTAAATTCTAAATAGATATATAATGTTGAGTTCTGGACTCTTATAGTTCAACGTTGTGTAGAAAATATTTATATGTAACGAAAATTATAAATAGATAAATATACATATTCGGACTTCACCATACGAGTACCTACCTACACAATACACAACCATCGGAAAATACACAAAAAAAGTCATAGCTCAGCATTACACACAGCACAAGCCCTTCTCAGGGCCGACCTGGTCTGACGGCAGAATATCTTATTCTATGAAGTTTACATCATCGGTTGCTCATCCCATTTTCAGATTTTAACAGACATGCTAGTTTTTCCACTGTCATGCACACACACTTCTCTCTTTTTATAAATAAGTATTGGTATCGTAGGAATAAGTCAATAGGATGTTTTGACAAAAGATCTTATAATTAGGTTTTTAAAGTTTTTTCCTTAGATTTATCATGTTTACATAAGTAGGCAATAGGGTATTTTACTCAATAATTATGAGAAAAAAATCTAAAAATACATTACTGAGATAGCTTAGGAAAACAGCTGCTCGGGAAATGTTCAATTTAGTTCAAATTAAATTAAAAATTCAATCCCATATTTTCAGTAAGTAGGTATATTTAATGGGTTTATTAATACCATGAAATAGTAGGCGCCATGTTTTACGTTACACGGCTTTGTAGATAAACTAAAAAGTATCAGCTGTTAACTATCAGCAACATCAGCAAATTTGTACAGTGGTGGACACTTGACGATTGATCACAATAAACTTGATTTTGGCACTACCTTTAGCCAATGTAGGTATTCAATATAATGTAATTGTAACTAAATCATACATGACATGCCACTTTTGAAAAAGCAAAATGTTAAGGCAAAATATGAACACTGGACTGAACGACAGTGGAAAAATGTGCTTTTTTCGGACGAAACAAAAATTAATATGATTAATTCTGACGGAAAACAATAGGTATGTTAGACTCCCCCCGAACAAAGAAATGAATCCGAATTACACCAAGAAAGTAGTGAAACATGGAGGGGGAAGTATCAAAGTGTGGGGCTGTTTCTCAAGACTTGGTGTCGGACCTGTCAGGAAGATAGAAGGCAATATGGATAATAAATACCAGTACAAAAATATTTTAGAAGAAACCATGCTTCCCTATGCTGAGCAAAATTTACCGGTCATTTGGACTTTTCAACAGGATAATGATCCGAAACACACCGCAAAAGTATTAAAAGATTTCTTAAGGAACCATTTTGTGACAGTTTTGGATTGGCCCCCGTACAGTCCGGATTTAAATCCAATCGAAAACTTGTGGTACCAGATGAAGAAGACAGTGGCGGCAAAGCGTACATCAAACGTCGATCAATTCTACACAGCTTTTACAGAAGCGTGGGAACAAATTCCGGTACAAGCTTGTACAAAATTGATCGCTTCCATGGCTAAGAGATGTCGTGCTGTTATTGCTGCAAAAGGACATGCGACCAAGTATTGATACGCATCGGAATGATTTATAAATATGTGTTAGAAATCTTACGTAGGTACTAAGATAATTTCAATGATAATATTTTTTTTAATTTCTTGTTATCAAATGAAGTGTCTTTAAGTATATGGCCCGATCTTACTAATCTTATCTGTTACTTACACTGCTTACATTTAAGTTTTACCGAATAAAAGGCAAGTTTTGTTGTAAATGTTCCGTTTTAACATGATACAATAATAACACAAATAAAAAAAGTTGAGAGGTGTCAAGCGACACCCGGATGGAACGAAGTTGAGAGGTGTCAAGCGACACCCAGATGGAACGAAGTTGAGAGGTGTCAAGCGACACCCGGATGGAACGAAGTTGAGAGGTGTCAAGCGACACCGGGATGGAACGAAGTTGAGAGGTGTCAAGCGACACCCGGATGGAACGAAGTTGAGAGATGTCAAGCGACACCCGGATGGAACGAAGTTCCTTTCTAAAAGAGAGAGAGAGAGACAGACAGACAGAGAAACATGCGTACGCCGCACGGCTTACAATAGCTTACTATTGCAAAAAGTGTCGTTATAACTTTTCGTGAGATTTTTTTCCGTCCAGCCCCCTTTCACAACGCGCAGCAAGTTATATACAATGGCAGTCGGATAAAATATATACAGAGGAATAGCTTAGTTATTTTAATATGCTCCTCTGTCTTTAATTACAGTTTCTGGCAACCCTGCCAACCATACGCATCGAGCTCCGTATAATTTTTATTTGTACTAGTAGAAAAACAGTAGTAATTGTAGCGACAGTGCCCTATTTGTGAAATTCATACCCTGAAGAACCTGTGATAGTGTTGTCGAGGCTGATTTCGATTGGATATTGAAGAAATAAGACCAAGAAAGTTGCGATTTGCCGTTTCACCTTCCGTCCATGACGCGATTTTTTCGCGCTACCCACCAATTCCCGATTGAACGACTGCCAAGTGTCAACTTCATTTTGACAGCGTCATCGTGAAAGTGACGTGTAAGTCAAAAATCAATTGACGTGCAAAAAGTGCTACCAACTTCATTTGAATCGGTCACATTCAGCATAAGTCGTAGAAATGAGTATATGCAGTAAGTGCGAAAAACAAATAAAACCCAACGATTGCAAAAGCTGTACTAAGTGCAAATCTACTTACCACTATCACTGTGTTGGCGTTGCTCCCGAAAACTTTATAAAGGAGTCGAAAACTTACAAGGCCTCGTGGAGGTGTAGCGACTGTAGACGGGGCGATGTGGTAACCCCAGCGCCTGAATCATCCGCAATCAACAACATTGACGATTTCAAACATTATTTCGACAAAAAATTGGAAGATTCCTTGTCTCGGCTGCTTGTTGACATAAGAAGAGATTTTACTACAGAGAGCGCTGATACCCGCAGTAGAATACTGGAACTGACAGAGTGCTTGAATCTCATCTCGGCGAAATACGATAGTATCAAGAAAGAACTTGATTGCAAATCAAAAATAGTCGATACCCTGCAAACTGAGAACAAAACACTAAAAGTGGAGGTTTCCACCCTGAGCCTTAGACTGAATAGGTACGAGCAACAGTGTCGTGAGAGCAATCTGGAGATCCAGTGCGTACCAGAACACAGAGGCGAAAGCTTGAGAGCGGTCGTAAAGCAACTGGCATCTACTGTCGGCTGCGACCTGGCTGACAGCGAAATACTCAACTACCATCGTATACCAAAACTCAACCAAGAATCCACCAGACCCCGCTCCATCATCGTCAAATTGTCCAGTCCACTAGTTCGCGACATAGTCCTAGGTGCAGTGAAAACATATAACAAAACACGCAGCAACAGCGAGAAGCTAAACTCCTCAGACCTAGGCCTCGCTGGCGAAAGAAGACCGGTCTATGTCTGCGAGCACCTGTCACCCACAAACAAGCTTCTTCATGCGGCCACACGAAAAGCCGCCAAAGAAAAAGGGTTTGATTTTGTCTGGGTCCGAGGTGGCAAGATTCATATGCGGAAGGACACTAACTCGAAGAGTTTCGTAGTAACAAGCATCGAACTTCTAAACTCTCTTTAATTTTTATGCCTAGACCATAGTTAAGTCATAATTTTGTGGTTAGCTACAGCTTTAGTCTAGCTCTAACATAGGTTAAGATTTCCTTCTATTTTTTTTTTCTATGGTTCTGCCTTGGCTTGCTACAATACACCACAATGTAATCTAAAAATCTTGTACCAAAACGTTAGGGGTCTCAGGACCAAAACAAATATTGTATTAAATAATGCCCTGCAGCATGAGTTTGATGTTATTTTGCTTACGGAGACCTGGCTGAATGACTCAATTTATGACCGAGAACTATTTGATAGCAGTTACACAGTATTCAGACGTGACCGCAGTTCTAGCAACAGTAGCAAAAAGGAAGGAGGCGGAGTCCTTATAGCGATACTAAAAAAATATTCACCAACACGAAAAATCAAATGGGAATCCACACAAGAGAATTTGTGGGTTACTATGAAACTCAAACAAGGTACATGTACACAAAACATTTGCATATGTAACCTTTACTTAGCACCCCCTGTTATACTTAGTCAACTCGAAACCATGCTTTCAAACATTACAGATGTCGTTCAACATAAAATTCCAAAAAAATCTGTTGTTCTTCTCGCAGGTGATTTTAATTTTCCCTCTCTACAGTGGAACCACGACCCCAACACAAGCTCCATGTTTCCTAGCAGTACCTCGAGTAAGACTGAGAACTTACTAATTGATACCCTGTCTTTTAACGGACTGTACCAAATGAACTCAATTCCAAATTATAATGGGCGCCTTTTAGATTTAATACTTACCAACTCTACCAACTCAGTAACAGTTTCAAATAGCCCTTCTCCAACTGTCAGCCTTGATAGTCACCACCCAGCACTAGAAATAAAATTGAAAGTTATTAAAATAAAACCTCCTAAAACAATGAAATCAACAGTTCTTAACTATTCAAAAGCCAACTTCGACCAGATTAAGAATGAATAAAACCAATTAAACTGGCACGAACATTTAAAAGTAAGTCATTCTGTAGATGAATCTGTTGATGAATTTTACAACTTAATTACTCCAATAACAACTAACAACACTCCATTAAGAAGAAAAGGTCATAACGAATATCCATTTTGGTTCAGCCGAGGTCTAAGACAAGCACTTAAAGAAAAAGCCAAGTACCACCGTAAGTTCAAACTTCATGCCAACCCCAGAGATCAACTGACCTACCGACTACTACGTGAACGCTGCGACAAACTAATGACTGATTCCCTAAACAAACTAAAGTTAGACGCAAAAATTCACTTAAAAAATAATCCTAAGTATTTCTGGACATTCATAAAATCCCTTAGGTCTAACTGTAATGACATCCCAGACGAAATGTTTTTGGACAATCGTAAGGTGCAGGGTGGCAAAGATATATCTGAGCTGTTCTCAGAATATTTTAATTCCATCTATCAAAATGATACTTCTCAAACACAATATTACGACCAACTCACTAGTTCACTTTCACTTGCATCACTTGGCAAATGCCAAATCTCTGAATCCGATATACAAGCATCACTACAGCAGCTTGATACCAGCAAGGGACCTGGTCCCGACTCTATCCCACCTTTGTTCCTTAAATCATGTGCCTCAGAGTTAGTCGCTCCGCTACACATACTCTTCAATAAATCCCTAAGCTCTGGTTTCTTTTCCTCCAAATGGAAGCTCGCACATGTTACTCCAATTCACAAGAAAGGTGATCTAGGCGATATCACAAACTACAGGCCAATATCCATCCTTTCGGCGTTTGGGAAACTCTTTGAGTCATTGGTCCAGAAAACAATCTCCTTTTATTTAAAACCGTTATTTATCCCGCAGCAGCATGGCTTCCTTCCAGGGCGATCTACCGTCTCAAATCTACTCACTTATGTCACCGACATCACACAGGCATTTGATGAACGAAAAGAAGTTCACGCAATCTATACTGACTTCTCAAAAGCATTTGACCTCGTTGATCACGGATTACTTGTGCGGAAGTTAGAGCATGCTGGTATCTGTGGGTCTTTACTTCGTTGGTGTGAATCTTACCTCCGAAACCGCTCCCAGTTGGTGACAGTGCGGGGATATAAATCTTCTGCCAGAGCTGTACCTTCAGGTGTGCCTCAGGGCTCACATCTCGGTCCACTATTCTTTCTCGTATTTATAAACGATCTTTGCAGTAACATAACATCAGGTTACCAGCTTTTTGCTGATGATCTCAAGCTATATAGAACTATCAATTCCCAAGAAGACATAACAACTCTCCAATCTGATCTGAACTCAATAAGCGACTGGTGTCAACTAAATAGAATGTTACTCAATGCCTCCAAATGTGTTCACATCAAATTTTCTAGAAAAAAATATACAATACAAGCATCCTACACAATTGGTAGCACAACGATAGCGGAGGTGTCAAGCATGACTGATCTCGGTGTCATTATGGACAAGAAGCTTGACTTCCGTGAGCACATTGACCACATTGCCAAAAAGGGATCGCGTCTCGCTGGATTTGTCATCCGGCAAACTAAATTCTTTCAGGACCCTGAAATATCAGTACTTCTTTTCTATAGTTATGTTCGAAGCCTACTCGAGTACTGCAGCCCTGTCTGGAACCCTTTCTATGATGTTCACTCTAACCGCCTTGAAAGACTCCAAAAGCAATTTCTTTATCACCTGTCCTATGCTAACAATCTCTGTCGTCTTCTTGAATCCTACCAATGTAGACTCAGTCACTTTAAAATGCCTACGCTTGAACACAGGAGGTACGTCGCTGACATTGTGTGTCTGCACAAAATCCTTAGTGGTAAGATTGACAACCCTCAACTTATTAATAAAGTTCATCTAGCCGTTCCCCGTTCTTCCAGTCGTCTCTGTAACCGAAAAACATTTATTATTCCCCGGTGTCACTCCAATTACAGCCAAAACTCTGCAATCAACCGCATGTGTTCTTCCTACAACAAAATCTGTAAAAATGTAGACATCTTCCATGTATCAGCCTCCACTCTAAAGAGGCTCCCTAGTCTGTAAGTCCATTTTACCGTCTTGTACGTCTTTGAATTCTTTATATGTTTAACATTCAATCTGTACCTACTTTTTTATTTTTCTATTGTTTTATGAATTATATGTTTAAGCTCATTCATACTCTAAGCAAGCTGTGTTCACAACTTGCTTAGAGGTTCTACACTCATTCTAGTATAAATACGCTTAGGTTATCCTTAGTTTTCTGTCCTGTGTAACAACCAGTTTCGTGAACATAACAATAAAAAAAAAAAAAAATATTACGTGACCATCACTGTATAAATGTACCCACACAACCAATCGTCCTCTGCGTCCAGCGTTTTCGTCAAATGAAATGATCAAAGAAAATTTAAACTTACAATGAACCTTCGGTCACTTATTGATACAAAAAAAATATTTTATTGATGGTTTATAATAATAATAACACTATTGAATCTAATTGTTTTTTTTTTTTAAATGGGTGTAATAAATAAAACCCTATTATTATGATACTGTAGGTAGAATCGTCGACGAGCTAAGTAGAGTAACATTAGGAGCGTTCTCGGCAAGACAGTGTAGCGCGGGTGATGTTACATCGCCCACGCCCATCATCGCTCCGGAATGTTTCTTTGAGGTGAGCGGCTAATGCAACGGTTTCACGCGCGAGGCCGCTGGAGTAGTTCAGAATGATATAATCACTCTCAGAACTACCTGGGTGGAAATGTAGGCAGATTCGTATTTGCAAATCACAGTCTTTGAACTGAACTATGTCGCGGACGGACATATTATGGTCATTTCCAAACTGGCCCATGACGCAGAAACCTGTTCCCGATCCGTTGTAATGGTGGCGCGCCCCTGCGGAAACTCTCTCACAACCACTCAACATGATAAACGAATATTTTATTGTGTTGATTTTGATTTTGTTTCTTCTCCTTTGTTATATTCAGATAAATTCACGGATCAAGTAAAGCAGCAACATCCTCGTATGAAAAAATCATTTCACCGGAAGGGGAGTGAGCGTTTTTGACAAATACTTTTTGTTTCCCTTTAGCAGTGTCGCCATCTGTGCGTGATAGTGTTAATATTACAGGTGCAGTTGATCTATTACACGCGCGTGCCCAGCGCTGGACAAGGCGGAGGAGGAAGAGGGCTTACTGACCACATTATAAGTTGAACATCCGAAGGTGTAATTATGAGTGGCTATTGCCATCGGTTCCTAAAATAATTTCTGGCAAAAAACAGTCCATAGACTGTGACTTGAGACATGAGAACGACTTTTTACAAAGTCTGACTTTAAGGGTGGGTTTATTGGTTTAGTAGGTAGGTACCCTCCGAGGCACATCGAGGACGAGGCAGTAAGTCGAGCCCAAACAATTCTCCCTTGATAATGGTAATAGTACCTATTTGTACACCACACACTGAGCCAACCCCTATTTCGGCGCAGGGTCATGGAGGCAGAGTCACTTACCACCCTTTTTAGGGTTCCGTACCTCAAGAGGAAAAAAGGAACCCTTATAGGATCACTTTGTTGTCCGTCTGTCCGTCTGTCAACCCACTTTTCTTAGAAACGCGTGGAGTTATCGAGTTGATATTCACATCATATACGCAAGCTCGTAACCTCTTGAAGTCTCGATATAAATAAAACTTCTAAGTCAACGCAATCAAAAGTTACAGGTGTTTATGTCTATTTTTTTTTCAATGTTCTAAGGGAATCACATGCACACAAAACCTATAGGGTACTTCCCGTTGACCTAGAACCATGAAATGTGGCACGAAGCAAGGTATAGCACAAGTAAAGGGAAAAATCCGAAAACCGTAAATTTATAGTTAATTCGCAGAAAAAATAATTTTTAATCTCGTCACGGACCAAAAACCTATAGGGTACTTCCCGTTGACCTAGAATCATGAAATTTAGCGAAAAGCAAGGTCTTGTAGCACAAGTAAAGGGAAAAATCCGAAAAAAGTTATTTTTTTGTTTATTCATAGAAAAAATAATTTTCGAATCTCGCCATGGACCAAAAACCTACAGCGTACTTCCCGTTCACCTAGAACCATGAAATTTGGCAAGAAGCAATGTCTTATATAGCACAAGTAAAGGAAAAACACAGAAAACCGTAATTTTTTTGTTTATTCATAGAAAATTGTACATTGTTACCCTAAGGTTGGAAGTAACTCATTTAGTCCCGAGACGCCAATAGTTCGAGGGACTAAATAAGTTACTTCATAATCGTTATCAAATCAGAAAATCATTGTGCACTATTCGTCGGGGTAGATTTCTTTGCTGAAGAGTAGAAGTTTGTACGAAACCCTTGATGCGCGAGTCTAACTCGCACTTGACGTTTTATTTTTTTTGTATCACGTACCTCCATGTTAAATTGTTATTGTTTTCTGTTTGTTTATTTTATTTTATACTTTTGTGTATCTGTGTCTAAATAAATGTATTTCTATTCTATTCTAGTGTATATAATAGTGGAATGTTATGATCGGTTGCAGGTTCACATCAACACGACTTTTCAGAAACATTCAAAGTATTTTTCATAATGAATGGAACGTACTATGAGGAAATAAATGGAAGGTAAACGCCATAAATAAATGGAAGGTAAACGCCATAAATAAATGGAAGGTAAACGCCATAAATAATTGGAAGGTAAACGCCATAAATAAATGGAAGGTAAACGCCATAAATAAATAGAAGGTAAACGCCATAAATAAATGGAAGGTAAACGCCATAAATAAATGGAAGGTAAACGCCATAAATAAATGGAAGGTAAATGCCATAAAAAATGGAAGGTAAACGCCATAAATAAATGGAAGGTAAACGCCATAAATAAATGGAAGGTAAATGCCATAAATAAATGGAAGGTAAACGCCATAAATAAATGGAAGGTAAACGCCATAAATAAATGGAAGGTAAACGCCATAAATAAATGGAAGGTAATCGCTCCCGCTCATGGCCAACTCCACCTCTCGCTGTAGACGTGCGAGCAACACGGGAAATATTAGTTAAACAACTCGTTGTAGGTGCGGTATTGGATAACGGCAGCTTGTTGGTGCATTTCTACAACTGACTGTCTCACCTGTGCATTCCTGGACGGAGGTACATTGCTAGATCTGACAGTTGTAGTTAACTCAGGGGGAATCAGTCATTCGGATATTATCGAAACCAAGGCCAATAAACAATGAAAGACCGCGTCTCAACTTTGAAACCCTTGCACAAATAAATTTTCTAGGTATACATTATTTATTAGACATTATATATAAAACTTAACTCTGCGTATATAATAGGCTAAATCACAGGTAATCTGTGAAAGCATCGGGCGCCATGTTCACCTCCAGATAACATCATTTGCGCATTATTTCAGGAGCACGTTATGAGAACTCACAACTTTTTATCGCGTCGTTGTCGAAGGAAACTTTCAATTTTCCTGTCATAATGGCCCTAACGCGCCGCGCTGAAAAAACCTAAGAGAAAAAGAGGGGAGATGGAAAGAATGCGTTAGAAAGAGGAGGAAGAATGATCAAAAATACGTTTAGTGTCGAGAACTTTTTCCGTGTAAGATGCGTTTTTGAATGTGTAATTTTTTTGTACCTACAAACTAGGAATCCTGTACTTATGTAGGGTCGTAGGATAGAGATAAGAATGTTGTTCAAACTAGGAATCCTGTACTTATGTAGGGTCGTAGGATAGAGATAAGAATGTTGTTCAAACTAGGAATCCTGTACTTATGTAGGGTCGTAGGATAGAGATAAGAATGTTGTTCAAACTAGGAATCCTGAACTTATGTAGGGTCGTAGGATAGAGATAAGAATGTTGTTCAAAATGCTGATATAGCTATAAATGACACCATTTCTACTTTATCAAATGTTTATTTTATTCCGTGTCTTACAAAAACCTTACAAAATAAAGAAGGACACAGTAAAATAAATAAGAAAACTTTATTTGAACTTCCCCAGCAAATAAACGAAAAAGTAGCTTTTATATACCTCTATTAGGATCGGAATGGACATCGAATCGGCTAATAACCGTTCTATCAGGTGAATGGAATTCACTTTCCCGCTTCCCGCCTGAGGTAGGGACGTGCAAGTTGTCGATAAACAAATTAAAATATCGACTTGCATTTTATCGATAAGAATAGAAATATTGAAAGAAAAATGCGAACATCAACAAGCATAATATTATTATGAGCTTCACATTAGTCGGCTGTAATATTATTTTCCATTCAGATTGACTTGCTAAAGTACTTTGAACATCAATTAAAGTTTGTCTGGTTGGAAAATGTTCTTCAGTAATTTTAAACTGGACCACATGGACAGTTTAATTAAAGTAGGTTTAGAACAACATTTTATTGTTGGAACAAAGTTCCTTATCGCGCGTTGTGAACTGCTGGACGGAAAAAATTCCCACGAAAAATTGTAACGACACTTTTAGCTATAGTAAGCTATTGTAAGCCGTGCGGCGTGCGCATGTTTCTCTGTCTGTCTCTCTCTCTCTTATAGAAAGGTGCTTCGTTCCATCCGGCTGTCCCTTGACACCTCTCAACTTTTTTATGCTTTATAAGTATATAATAATAAATTTAACTCGCGTACGGCGCACAGCGGTGGAGAGGGTAGGAGTATCGTTAAAGATATTACTAATGGCTAAACTCCCATCCCTATTATTATCCTTCCATTTCCAAAGTTAGTCCACCTTGACGGCGGCGGCAGTTGGCGCATTGTCTGCCAGTTAACACGCTCCGGCTCCAGGAATTTGTACTGTTAGAACCTTCTCCGCACTTCACCAAGAATTTACTACTTTTGGAGATTTTTCTCGATTTTAAAGTCAAACTTTTAAATGGTTATTCGAAAATATTATCGACGAAATTAGGACTTAACTTAACTTAGAGGGAGTAAAATATTTCATTATATGTACTATGTAGCATCTATTCTCAATAGTTTGTTAATAGGTAAGGGCCTTGTTTTCACCCAGATAAAAAAAATTCTTTGTTTTTACACTAGATAAGTGACCGGAATATCATAATCTACTTTCTAATTTATCTTGTAATAAGTGTCCTCGGCAAAAAAATTAATAATTAAAAAAAAAATAACAGACACAAAATAATGTTGAATCTCGTTAATAATAGCTGCTTATCAGGCAACACCCGGCCAGTCCGACGGCGCGGCGACGGCGACGGCGGCGGCCCGCGCGGCGAGGTGCATCAACGCATCGGCCATTATCATTTGTCAAGGGTGATTGCGGCCCGTGAATCAGTCACCTGCCCGGGTAAATATATGCGCCCGTTATTGTTGTTTTAGTGCCATTTATTGCCCGAGCTGGGAATAGTTTTCGGCCTCTCGACCTGTGATCTATTTACTTTTGCGTTTGAATACCGCGGGGTAAATTCTGTCCGTGACGGGCAGTGTTTATTGCCCTCAGTTGTACAGGAGATGCATGTGGCTGGCCGCGCAGGCTGCGTGCTCCAGGACCTGAGAGGAATGCTGCCATTGGACCTGGAACGTCCTTCAGGAGAGAGCGCATTCGTAGGGAAAAGATGCGAGATGGCAATCAAAGCATCGTATTGCTTGAGATTCCTTTAGCATACCCAGGTCCGGTAAATTGTCATTTGTCACCATGATAGCATACCCAGTTCCGGTAAATTGTCATTTGTCACCATGATAGCGTTGCAAACAAATGTTTTTATAATATAGAACGTTGTGTTCTACCAGGCAGGCGCAGGCCCTACCGGTGGATAACCTCGTGGCTGCACATTGTGTTCTACCAGGCAGGCGCAGGCCCTACCGGTGGATAACCTCGTGGCTGCACATTGTGTTCTACCAGGCAGGCGCAGGCCTTACCGGTGGATAACCTCGTGGCTGCACATTGTGTTCTACCAGGCAGGCGCAGGCCTTACCGGTGGATAACCTCGTGGCTGCACATTGTGTTCTACCAGGCAGGCGCAGGCCTTACCGGTGGATAACCTCGTGGCTGCACATTGTGTTCTACCAGGCAGGCGCAGGCCTTACCGGTGGATAACCTCGTGGCTGCACATTGTTTTCTACCAGGCAGGCGCAGGCCTTACCGGTGGATAACCTCGTGGCTGCACATTGTGTTCTACCAGGCAGGCGCAGGCCCTACCGGTGGATAACCTCGTGGCTGCACAATTACAACTTGCAGAAAGTTAACTTCTTTAAAGGTTACTTGATCTACAAACATACTTACAGAAAACTAAAAACATATAACTTTAGCCAAGGTGTCCAATAGGAGTATCAGGTATCTGTTTTACCGTTGAAGTTGAAATGGAGGGAAAGGGGACTCGGGGAGGGCATTGCAGAGTCCGCTATTACGTGGAGTTTTAGTCTCAATGGAGCAGTACTCGGGGACGCGTCGCCCTTTTTGCGTAAAAGCATTTTATCAAACAGTAATTCAATAGCGACCAGTGACTGCTCAAAGTTTGTTTCGTATGGGCGGAATATCGTACACATAATGCACCTAGTGACGATGGCATGTAAGGCATCAAAGTGACGATAGCATTAGAAAATGGATCAGGATCTTCGAAAATACAGGTGCGACGGTAAAAGTTTACTAGTAGGAGTGAGTAATCCCCACACCGATAACAATCTTCTTTTCGGACACCTTGTACTTGGGCTGTATATAGACAAAACAATGGTCACAAGCAATGCTGTTATGTTGGTAGAACCTCATTGGTTGATATCAAACAGGTCATATCTTAAAGTTATACAAAAAGCAAGGAGATACGGAATACAAAAGAGAGGTTGAGGTAAAAGTTTGCGAAGAGATTTCCACCTGTCAGCTCTGCAGCCTCCTCGCTGCAGACTGAGGATAAACCGACCAGTTAACGGCGCTTATCTGAATCTTACGTCTTAATTTATTCGTGTAACATCTCGTCCGAGATTAAAAATGTTAATTCGGGAATTATTCGGAGTAATTTATTCAACTACCCTCGGGAGCGTACCTTCGAGGTAGCTACAGGGTGGTGCAGTGGAGCTCACGCTTACCTACTTCTCCAGTCTCATGTTAATAGTCAATTAAAATAACGAATATTAACGCACCTACAATAATCTACATTATGTAGATTTTTGATTGTTTTATTTTATGATACTTTTTATTGAGTTATTATATAGGTACTTAATTTTTTTGAAAAAAAAAATAGTTTTTATTAATTCCAGGCTTTACACACACAATGCTTAGGTCTTGAGTGAAATCGGTACAAAAGGTGTGTATAGCTACGTCTATGCAAAATTTCAGCCCGATCGGTTCCGTCGTGAAGTGAAAGGTTACAGAAATCTACCCCCAAATTCAAACTCTCATTTAGTACCCACTTCACCCAGATAAGGATAACTCTATCACAATTGTAACTATAGCGAATGGTCCCGAATTGGTACCATATTAAATGATATTCCTGAGGAATTAGTATTTATCCTGTGAAGCTTAAAAACACAATAATAATTTTGAACAATTTCTAACTACAACCACTTTAATTGATTTTGAAATGGTCCCACAAAGGGTTTATTCTCGAGGAGTTGTTATGTGCGCCGTAAACTCGAGGAGTTGCTATGTGCGCCGTAAACTCGAGGAGTTGCTATGTGCGCCGTAAACTCGAGGAGTTGCTATGTGCGCCGTAAACTTGAGGAGTTGCTATGTGCGCCATAAAACGTATCTGAAACATTATCACATCATAATTTTCAGTCTCTGGTTTATTGGTTACCATGGCAACGGGCAAGACACAACATGTCTAACAAAGTTGACGGATGGCAGATCGCTTAGAACAACGACCGATCATTTGTTAGGGTTTTGTACGCAGATAGGCAGATAGGGTCCCGCAAATACTATTATTAAACCTCTTGTTACACACAGAAGGTACGTCTGCCTTCGGTCAAACATAATAATAAATGAGTGATAAGTGATTACAAGTATTCGATATTCGATCTTTTATTTAACGTTACTTATGCGCTAGTAACATGAAGAACGTCAAGTGACGTGAAAACATCACCCTGTAGAGGCACTCTGGAACGTCTTCTAGGGATATCTTCATTAATCTAGCAGATAGTCTAATGCGATGCTAAATAATTCCAGTTCTATTCATTACAACCCTCCAGCGGCAGCGGCAGCGGCAGCGGCAGCTGGCAGTTCGGTATCAGTCATGTTTGTTCTGTCAATGAATAGGGGTTGTGTGTTATGTCACAGGTCCAAGTAGTTTTTTGGGCACAATCTATGTTTCGTATTATGAAAGCTTGCTCAGTGATTGTTCTATGATTCCGTAGAACACACACGATACTCAGGCATAGATCGATTACTGGGCAAGCTTTCCCTCTTGTGTGTGGACTAGTGGAGGAACCAAGATTGGGTTAACTGTCAACATTGCTTGTGTGGAGCAACAAGAAGACGAAGAAGAGCAAGACTTGGTTTGTATAAAATAAAAAATCGGGCTTTACGTAGTGGGCCTTTATTCCTTTACGTAGTGGGCCTTTATTCCTTTACGTATTGGGGCTTTATTCCTTTACGTAGTAGGGCTATATTCCTTTACGTTGTGGGGCTTTATTCCTTTACGTAGTGGGGCTTTATTTCTTTACGTAGTGGGGCTTTATTCCTTTACGCAGTGGGGCTTTATTCCTTTACGTAGTGGGGCTATTTTCCTTCACTTAGTGGGGCTTTATTCCTTTACGTAGTGGGGCTATTTTCCTTTACTTAGTGGGGCTATATTCCTTTACGTAGTGGGGCTTTATGCCTTTACGTAGTGAGGCTTTATTCCTTTACGTAGTGGGGCTTTATTCTTTTACGTAATGGGGCTATATTCCTTTACGTAGTGGGGCTATATTCCTTTACGTAGCGGGGCTATATTCCTATACAAATAAATAATTGAAAATCTATGGTATTTGAATGGCAGAGGGCGTCGTTTCTTCTCATTCTGCTTTACTTGTCTACTTCTTCCTAGATAGATAACTTATTTGACTTGTCTACTTCTTCCTAGTTAGATAACTTATTGGTCAAGGAACGAAATGATTGTTGTAAAGGCCATACAGATGGTGGAAGGATGGCTGTTAAGCAAAAATATTGTAAATAAATAAAAGTAAATAAACAAAAATAAATATAGTAAATAAATAAAACAACAACAATTATTAATAAGAACTTTAAATTAAGCATAAGATATCAAAATTATTAAATAACTAGCAGCGCCTTGCGGTTTCACCTGCGTATTACCATTTCCCGTGGAAATTCCGGGATAAAATATAACCTATGTGCTATTCCAGACTATAACCTATCTCTGTGCCAAATTTCTTCCAGATCCGTACAGTAGGTAGTTTTTACATGAGAGAGTAACAAACATCCATCCATCCATACTTACAAACTTTCGCGTTTATAATATTAGTGTGATAAGCAAATATCCTTGACAACTAGTTCGAAGTTTTCACCTTTCAAATGTAAACGTGGTGTACCCTGCTGGATAACGAACTAGGCTCTAGTGAAAATATCATACAATCTTCATAATTTGTTATCTCTTACAATTTATAATAATTTTCCATTACTTGACACTGGCAGAACTGTCGGGTTGTTGTACATTTGCCACAAAGTTAATTCGTCACATTTTTGTAAACTCCATACATTGAAAGTAAATTCGTCACATGCATAAAAAATATGTGTAAATTCGTCATAGGTAAGTAAAGTTCATCATAAAGTAGGGTTAGCAAGTAAAGTGAATGGTGTTTACCACTCGTAATGAATCAAAGGTTATTAATGGCTATTTTGGCCTATTGCCAAAATTAATTATGAATTAACAGGTTATATTACCTATAGGTTATATACAATTAAATGACATCGAAGAGAAGATACACTTAGCCAGGTGTGCTGCATTGGCCCATATAAAGAAACAGGATATTGAAGATGCTTGGTTGCACATCATGGAAGATGCTCCACAGAACGAAGCAATCACAAAATTCAATGACTATTTTGTGGCCCAGTGGTTAGAAAACACTAGTATAGAACTTATGTGGAACGTACACGGGTCTCGTCATAGAACAATAAATCTGGCAGAAGCATGGCATAAGCGTTTCAACAATAAGATGGGTAAAAGAAAGAGAACCTAGAATGCTTCAGTTTCTTGATACACTAAAAAAAAGGCTGATTAAAACGATTGGAATTTGAAGAATTTCAGATTTAATATACCCCTAAATTTGAGAACACGTCGATCGATAGCATATGACAAAGAATTGAAAACGATTTCGGACAATTAATTATGATAACATGTCTCTGGCTGAAGTTATTAAAAAGCTTTCTGTAATGCAGCATTTTTTTTTGTAAATTAGGTAACGTGACCGATCAATCCATATTGTAATAAGTTTAAAGCTTGTTACTTTTTGTAAAGTTCATATACTTGTAGGCAAATCAGCCACTGTGATTTTTACATAAATGTAAGGTTAAATTTTAAAAATGTTATTATTACTTACTGTGATTCAATTATGTTTATATTTTTTTATGTTTGTAATGTTAGGGCAAATCAGCCGATTGCGAACCAATATTAACGTAAATGTAAAGTTTCTAAAATAAAGTTTTTATTTTTATGTAGGTATGATGAAAGGTAAAATTTTCAAAATCTTGATCATTAAAAATTAATATCGTATTATATGGAATTTTATTTAACCCTATCTATGAGTGTGAAAACATTTGTTTTGTTCTATTCTACTTATTGTTTGATTTTTCTGCTGTCTCTACGGAAAAATCTATGTGACGAACTTACAACAACCAAAAATAATAAAACAGAAGTGTGGCGAACTTACACATACTTTTTTTCGTGACGAATTTACTTTGTGGCAAATGTACAACAACCCGAACTGTCCAACCAGACACGTAGCCAATAATAAAGAATTCATTCATTCACAAGTTATCCAAAGCGTAGGTACCTACTACAATAGAAGCGTCTCCCGGCCACTCTGTGTCAACAATGGTAGGTGTCGAAGGTAGACCTTCGGGGCCTCGGAGACCTATGAACATGAAATGATTGCGAAGGGGCCACTATATTAAAATATTCCCGGCGGCCGGACCCCGCCACCTGATGTTTGTAGTTTGTTTGATTCTGTGATAAATGCGCCCTTTGATATGGACCAACTGGAATATTATAGGATGGGAATGAAAATATTGTGCCATCAAGAGGACAGACGTTTCGGAAAGCTTTGTCTTCCACTAGTATTATCGGAAGCGTGCATACAATGTACAATGTCTTTCATTTTGACTAGTAGGTATTTGTGTTTTCGGGTATCTATCAAAATATAGTAATTAATTAATTTTTGTAGTAAACTATTTTATATGAGATATTGTTGATATTTAGTTGTGTTGCTTGCACATTTGTGTACCGTAGGTCTAGCTAGTAGGTACCTCGTAATTAGCTTACTCGCATGCTGGCTGGCTATGCTGCAAGATTGAGCGGCTCCGCTTCTAATTACTTCAAGTATACATTATCCATGTTGATGTTAATGAGCAGATCGGTAATGATTGCGCGGGTTCTGTACACAAGTGTGCACTAATGTGTTGTTGATTGATGTTTGTGCTTTTGTCTTTAGTGTTTATATTGTATTATACTAGTGCAATGCGGGCCAATCAAATGCAGCCAGCGTCTTGAGGACTGGTATTCATATGGACCACTTGAGCTACCTGCAGATTGTTTACAGTCTGCAGTTAAAAGTAAAAGTTTATTTAATTAATGTTATTAAAAATGGAGTAGGTAACATAATTCAATTAAATAAAATTAAAAAAAATTACATACAATTGTCAATTTTTTTATTATTCATAAATTCTTTAGTTGTATAATAGCATTTATCAGTTAGGGGATGTTCTTCAGCTTTCTCTGAAACATCGCAGTAGGCAATTCTCTTATCAAGAGTGGGATTTTGTTGTAAATTGATCGTGTCATTGCAAAGAAACTTATGCGCATCAACTTTGGGTGCAATTTTTTTGTTGGTCACGTCTATTACGTTGTACTGCGTCAGATTGCCGAATAAACAAATCCGGATTGTTTCTTACAAACATAGCTGTTTCTAAAATATAGAGCGAAGGGAGAGTCAATAGGTACTATGTTGTTTTTGTTTATTTTTGAAGAGCGGTTTACAAGAATCCGTCACTTTCATACGAAACATAGCTCTGATACATCTCTTTTGGAATTTGAATACTTTCTCGACGTCAGTAGAGTTCCCTCAAAATATTAAGCCGTACCTGATGTTTGAGGCAATCAGGCCGTGATACGCGATAAGAAGAGTTTCTTCATTAACCACTGGAGATAGTTAATGTAGAACGTAAACGAGGCTATTTTTTTTTTTTACAGACATTCTCGACATACGGTTTCCAGTTTAGCTTTTTGTCTATGTGAATTCCTAAGAATTTTGTGATCGTAACTTCCTCAATTGTGTAATTATTATTATTATATGTCAATATTTGGGAAAGCAGCATTATCATGAAATGAATTATTTTAGTTTTATTAATGTTAATTTTTAAATTATTATTATTTCACCATTCTATTACAGATGTCAAGGCATAGTTAATGTCATTTTGATAGGTATTAATGTTATTACATGTTATAGTTCCAGTACTATCGTCAGCACAGAAAGAGGGACATAGGTTGTGTAGGGGCTTTAGGAGGAAGAGCAAGTTAGCAAGTTGAGCAAGTTAGCAAGTTGAGCAAGTTAGCAAGTTGAGCAAGTTAGCAAGTTGAGCAAGTTAGCAAGTTGAGCAAGTTAGCAAGTTGAGCAAGTTAGCAAGTTAGCAAGTTGAGCAAGTTGAGCAAGTTAGCAAGTTGAGCAAGTTAGCTCAAATCAACAAATTACTAATACCTACTAGTTTTAATTTAATTCTATTATTTAATTCTAATTTTCTTTGTTAATACTGATTCATGTGATTATATTGCTGTTATCTTGTTGTTTTCTGTATCTTATCAATTTTCATTCATAAATAACCACTAAAGACATTGTGGACATAAAATGTCTTATGGTTTCACAACAAAGTTTTTTTAATGTAGACCACATTCCTTACTCGATAATAGTAGAGAATATAAAATAAAACAAGCAACGGCGACCATTGTCCCTACCATTGTCCACCTGCCCTCAGTGCACTGCTCTACATTCCATCAATCCTCAGGCTACCCTCAAAAACAAAAAAAATCACGTCCGCAGTTTCCCCACGATTTCAATATGGCGCCCTTCTCGAAAACTTTATATCAAAGAACTACACCTCTGAATCTGGCCGAAGCGACGTGATCCGACTGCCGACGGCAACTTGGAGGCATGTCGCAACAGCTACCGACCGACTGCCGCGGCCGACAGACTGGCCGCATCTCAACTGCTACGAGAGGGGCCTACTCGTACTCAAATTAAAGTATAACAGGATTGGACAATGATTAGATTTTTGACTTTTCCAATATTTCGGCACAGTTTCATGCGCCGTGATCAATGAAGAACTAAAGTCACTGCGAGTTGGTTTTTATTGGCAGATTATATCGATCTACCCTCATTCTTTGTCTTTTGCTACGAATGTTACCACTACCACCTTTTTCATTTACGAACGCAATGCGATCACGTTACACAACAGTAACGGTATCTGAACACGGCTTGGTTGGTTCTTCACTTCTTCGGTTTTTATAAATTCTCACCACAGGGTTCCAGGTTCCGGATAATTGGAAACCTTCTTCTCGGTTGAAGTTTCTGTGTTTGGTAATCTCAATGGCCTCCTGTACCAGTCTTGGTATGTAATGACGCTCTGTTCAGATTACTAGTGGATTGTGTAACATGCACAGATCAAGTGGTTTGGGCCAGACTCTACTACTACTCGTACTGAGTCCACTGTAAAGCATGTTCTCTAACTTTACCTTTCTACACAATAGTTACTAAGCCTCTTCAGTGAAGTTGAGAAACTCTAAACTTTCGTTTAGAAAAGGCCTTGCTATACGAAAGTTTTGAGTTTTGCTGCGAAGCTATAACTGATCCAACCCTGTTTCATCAGAAAGTTCTGAATTTTGTTGCGAAGCTATAACTGATCCAACCTTGTTTCATCAGAAATTCAAGTAATACTTGCAAGTTGAGTTTTAATAATAATTTACAGCATACTTATCAATCAATTAACAAGTTTCATTTGCGAAAGTGCGGCAGAACAACGTGTGGATCTGAAAAAAAAAGAAACCTATTTTAGGTTACACAAACAAAAGTCAGGTCTCCCTGAGACAGGTTTCCTTTGTTATCAGATCCACGCGCTGTGCTGTTTCTTTTGTTGTTGTTTTTTGACGGGATACTTGCGAATCAGTAATTCGATCGCCAAATAACCATTCTCAGTGATAGTCTGGTGCGAGTACTCTGAGGAGAACCCTTTAATAAATAGCCGTATTTTTGAAGGAACACCTTGTGACCGCCATGTTTATGAGGCGCGTGTGGCCCGACTCGTGAACGATGGATATGATAAGAGGAATTTGTTTTCCGTGACCAAACATTGCTCCTATGTAAATAAATAAATTGAGATAAAGGTATGAAACGAAAAAAGAAATCGAAATAGAATAATTTGGCGTGTTTCAAAAACTATAAACCGACTCAAATTCCTGAATAATGAAACTTTGTTTGCACTATCGAAGTATTCCAGTGTTTAAATTAACTTAGTTTAAACACTGGAACACTTCGATAGTGCCAAAAAAATTTCAAGAGGCGTCATCAGCGACTTCTACTTAAAATTCTAGTCTAATTTTGGTTGATGTGATGACATATAAAACTATGAATGAAAGGATGTCTTCTTTGAAACACGAAATACGAAGTTTCGTGAATAACTTTACCGCTGAACTAAGTCCGAATAACACATATTATATAGATGTCATTTAGTTAGTTTAGGATTACTAAGAAATAAATGCCAAAATTATTTTCATAGAAAGGTCATCATAAGAACAGATCGGTCGTCCTTCGTTTTATGTGATCCGCAATTCGTCAACTTTGTAATTAGTTTTCAAAGTAGACCTCTTTAGGTTTTTTCGGAAGTACTTCTATGTCCGCAATGGTGTTAGAGGGAATACTTTGGCCCTCTTGCAGTCCTATCTGAGTAATCGGAAACAGATCGTAGACGTTAGAGGGAATACTTTGGCCCTCTTGCAGTCCTATCTGAGTAATCGGAAACAGATCGTAGACGTTAGAGGGAATACTTTGGCCCTCTTGCAGTCCTATCTGAGTAATCGGAAACAGATCGTAGACGTTAGAGGGAATACTTTGGCCCTCTTGCAGTCCTATCTGAGTAATCGGAAACAGATCGTAGACGTTAGAGGGAATACTTTGGCCCTCTTGCAGTCCTATCTGAGTAATCGGAAACAGATCGTAGACGTTAGAGGGAATACTTTGGCCCTCTTGCAGTCCTATCTGAGTAATGTGAAACAGATCGTAGACATTAGATCAATCGTTAACAAAAAAGAAATTGCAACTAAATCTAAAGCAGTACCTACTGATTAAAAGAGGAGTACCTCAGGCCTCGGGGTTCTATAATCATATTTTTTCGTTATCTTTCTTAATGATATCACAAATTATATAACTTAGTCGGTACCTAATATTGTGTTAGTTATTTATGCAGATGACACGAATGATATTATCCCGGCCAGTAGTCTACAGGAACTCAGCACCATCATGCACCATACAATTTTAGTGTTTAATGAATGGTTCGAGGCTAACAAACTCAAAGTAAAAAGTAAGTAAAATTACATTTTTCTGCTAAAAACTAACTAAAGATTTTTCTAGAAACCTGGTCCGCTTCCACCCTCGATACTTTTTGCTACGCCCTATTTGGGTACCATTGTGTCTCTTGAGCATTACCTTAATACCTAATAATAAGACCTGAATATGTACACAATGATTGCAATTAAATAAATGAATATGAAATGAATATGAATATGAAGTAAACTTTATTATGACAAATGCTATGCTGTTTAAAACCACCACTCGTCAACGGAATACGATAGACTTAACGTTTAAAGAGGTAAAGGTGGAACTATCTAGTAGTGTAAAATTTTTAGGTGTACATATTGACGAATTCCTTAACTGGAAAAGTAAACTAGAAGCTATTGTTAACTCTTTGAGTAGGAGCCTTCGGGATGAGGTGACAATCGACCAACTTAAAATGGTCTATTACGCTCTTGTTGAATCTAAGCTAAGGTATAGCATCAAATTCTGGGGGGGTAGATAAAAATATAATATTTTTATAGCTACCGCTTTTTTTCTCCTTTCCAGTTACGTAACCCTAAAAGTGCGTACAGCAAAGAAAAGTTTTTTTTTTAATTTTTGTATTCCTTTTAACATAACAGTCGGCGAACAATTATACGTTTTTGATGTATCCGGAATGAAGGTACATAATACTTAAAAGAATATAATTGATGTATACCTTATTACTACATTCTTTGAGGTTTATTGTGACTGTTGAACTGCATGGCTTGTGTTATTGTGACTGTTGCACTGCATGGCTTGTATTATTGTGACTGTTGAACTGCATGGCTTGTGTTATTGTGACTGTTAAACTGCATGGCTTGTGTTATTGTGACTGTTGAACAGCATGGCTTGTATTATTGTGACTGTTAAACTGCATGGCTTGTGTTATTGTGACTGTTGCACTGCATGGCTTGTATTATTGTGACTGTTGAACTGCATGGCTTGTGTTATTGTGACTGTTAAACTGCATGGCTTGTGTTATTGTGACTGTTGAACAGCATGGCTTGTGTTATTGTGACTGTTCAACTGCATGTCTTGTGTTATTGTGACTGTTGAACTGCATGTCTTGTGTTATTGTGACTGTTAAACTGCATGGCTTGTGTTATTGTGACTGTTGAACAGCATGACTTGTGTTATTGTGACTGTTCAACTGCATGTCTTGTGTTATTGTGACTGTTGAACTGCATGGCTTGTGTTATTGTGACTGTTGAACTGCATGGCTTGTGTTATTGTGACTGTTGAACTGCATGGCTTGTGTTATTGTGACTATTGAACTGCATGGCTTGTGTTATTGTGACTGTTGAACTGCATGGCTTGTGTTATTGTGACTGTTGAACTGCATGGCTTGTGTTATTGTGACTGTTGAACTGCATGGCTTGTGTTATTATGACTGTTGAACTGCATGGATTGTGTTATTGTGACTGTTGAACTGCATGGCTTGTGTTATTGTGACTGTTGAACTGCATGGCTTGTGTTATTGTGACTGTTGAACTGCATGGCTTGTGTTATTGTGACTGTTGAACTGCATGGCTAGCGTCGTCGGGAACGCGGCAATATTTTAAAAGCAATGCTACCGAACAGACTATGCCATACTTTTATACTAAGTCAGAATAACATTCACTAGCTTTTAAATAAATTAGTTACTCTCCCTTCTCTTATTAATTTGTGGGAGATTCTCAGCCGAGGTCCACAGCAGGACACGAGACTCGTTCCATCCCTAATGTCAAGTTCACCGGTTCTTAGCACAATCATTTGTGTCCACAAATCTTTTGTACAATGCACCCTTCGGTCATCCCTTATGACAATACTTTGGATGCTGAGGGTTGTGGATTGTGTCTGGAAGGGAACGAAAAAATTTATAGCAAAATATGCGTCGGCCGGGAATCGAACACGGATCAACTGCTTGGAAAGCAACTATGCTGACCACCGACGCTACCCGACGACGGGGCCCTAGCTTCGTTTTAGTCTATTGAACCGTTTTAATCAAACAATGGAAATAGGTAGCTATTTTGTTTACACAAGTAGCGCTTCTCAAAACATTCGTTAAACAGCATGCTCGGTAACGTTTATAAAATGAAAACTCGGGGTTGTTGAACGTTGTACTTGGTTGCAAGTGCAACGTGCAACAACTTCAACAAAGTTTAACATTGTTCAACAAAAAGTTTTTCTCTTTTTTAATATGTTTACTTTTCAACAGTTTGCATGCCCTAGATGCGTTTTTTACCTAGATATCAAGTAAATATTGATTTGTTAGTATGGGCTGTCATGCCAGATGTAATTAAAGAAAATTGTGAGCCATTTATTTCGTACCTACATAAAATTCCAGCACTTACGTCTCAACTTTTTGACATATTTTCAATGAATACTGTGGAAAATCGCGACTTGAGACGTACATACATAAATCTGAGTTGCGTTTGAGTGTTTGAGGGTTAGTAGTTATTAGTTCAAATTTTGGAAGAGAACACTAAAAATCCTTTTTTTTAAATAGCCACCAAGCTTTTGATTTGGGTTCATCAACCAAAATTCAAAATTAAAAATGCTTTATTTCCTTAAGACCTTACAGGATTCTTACGCCCGAATACTCAAACGCAACTCAGATTTAAGCACGTCCTCAAGTCGTGATTTTTTCAGTGAAAGTTTTCAGTGAAAATGTGTCATAAATTCGTCACTTGAGACGCGCTTTGAGTATTCGGGGGTGAGACACGTCACAAAATTCAGATTAAATAAGTAAAACTAGGAAAAAAAGTGATCACTTTGAATCTTTTTAAGATTAAGTAAAGAAGATAACAAGAAACCTTTGCCTTGTTAGAATGTTAGTTTTTGAGTTGGAACAAAACTCGTCCGAAGCTTTTGTATCGTGTAAATAATCTGATATTTTATAGTTAGCGTTTTACAAAGGATGTTTAAGTTTATTTCTTTGAATTTATCACGTAGGGATTCTCTGGGACCCATATTATAGATATCGTATCTCGAACAACCCTCTTCTGTAGCACAAATACGGTGCTAATATCTGCATCGTTTCCCCACAGCCAGTACAGTACACCAAGGTTTCATATTCCCAACGATGTGCCACACACCCCGTATATCTTGGTTTTCTTGATTATTAGAGTATGAATTTGATTTTTCTAAGCTCCTGTGAAAATTATCGCGGTAGCAGTTTACAGTTTCCTGCAGAGCTAGAGAGAGATATGGAGCTAACTTTCCACTTTAATCAGGTTAAATAGGTTTCATGTTGTTCATTCACCACCATCATCATCCTCAGCCGTAGTTTACCGCTGGACAAAGGCCTCTCCTTATGAGCGCCATAGCGCCCTGTCTTCAGTCAGCTTGCCGCATCCAGCATCTGCCATCAGATTTATAATTGATCCCTATAAATCCTTTTCGCTGCGCTAACATTCCTTATCTGGTGGATAAAATACTAGAATGTCTACGAAATATTCCGCTAGCTAAGTGTGCAAAAAGAATTCAATGTCTTACAAAAGACTTGTCTCAAGGAAAGCGCGGCAATATAAACTGAATGCGTTTCGCTCCGGGCGACAGGTCGCTTTGGCACCACTCCACCCTGCGATAGGTAGAACGAAACGCAGGCGATGCCTTTTTAGGCTCTGAAGCTTAGGCACAGCCCGCGTTTCCTTCTATCCAGCACGCAGCTGATAAACCGCTTAACTGAACATTATTTTCCCAGCGAAGCTATTTAAGATGTTGCGAGCCTATGGGAATAGCTCTCTGCTCTGATAATACAAGATACTAGAACCTGGTCGTGCGCAGGTAGCCCGGCTCTACTCTTCCTTTGAGTTAGTTTCTGCCCGCGGCTTCGCTATTTCAGAGCCGTTATGTTCAGTTTTGACGTGAAGCGGTAACAAACATTCACCCAAACATCCAACATTTCGTAATTATAATACTAGTTTCTGCCCGCGGGGATTAAACTCAAACTCAATAACTTTATTTCTTTAGGCTTACAAAATAAGCACTTAGACAAGTCAAATTTTATACTATAAACAGGTTTATAAATAGTCATTATTATCAAATAAGAAATATGATGTTATTGATTTTATTCGCTTCAATTTTTTGTCCACTAGTGATAGAAGCGAAAAAGAAACCACTAGTAAGTTTTATAAACCTTAAAACTAATACATAATCTCAGTCTAAATATAATCTAATTTGTATATAACTCAATATTTATATAAAACTAACTAAGCTTAACATTATTTCCCTTAAATACCATTGTCAGTGCGGCACTGGGCGACATCTGGCCAAGCATTAACATCATTGATGTAATCATCTATGGAGTAAAAGGCTTTCTTGATTAGATTTCGTTTTATGTACAGTTTACATTTACGAATAGGGAGCTCAGTTGCTTCAGATGGAAGCTTGTTGTAGAAGCGTACGCATTGTACGATCCCCTGGGAACTGATTTATGAGATTAACATACTATGTCTCATTCCAGGCCTGCCCTACCACTAGGTACATATGCAACAATTCTGCACAATTCGTTCAGTAGTTTTGTTAACACATCCAAACTTTCGCATTTATCATATTAGTGGGATGTGATCCGATTCAAAGAGATCAAATGAAATATTTGAACAAAAAACACAAGCGTTTCACACTTGCAAACAATGAACCACAGACATGAGAAGACTTTTATTGCCGTGAGCTTCTGAGCGTCGATGATGATCAAGCAAAGGAAAAGCCCAGACAGTTATCGATTCAACCACAATAATCATACAAACAGTCACCCAATCAATATAATCCACCAAACAACTATTTAATCCAATAACCCCTCGCCTCCCCGCGGTCAGCGCCCTCTGTCATAAAATAGAAAAACAAAATAAAGGTAAACAAGAAAACCGTTACCGCTCAAACGTAATTTGGAAGAGAAAAAAAATTGCCTATTACCATCCTTATCTAGGGTAAGTCAATTCTACTCCACCGTCTTTCAGCAAACCCGGAGCCCACCAGCCAAGCAATACTCAACTCTAGGTTGCAGGAAATAAGCTAGGGGTCGACAACAGATAGATTTTGGTAATAGATACAATGTCCAACCTGGGTATGTGTAAGAACGTCGACAAGGTAGGACCTGATCGTATAATCCTCGTAAAATAAGGCAGGGCGAAAATCTGGTACATTGAGAGCAAAATAATGCAAAATGTGCGTCGGCCGGGAGTCAAACCCGGACCTGAACTGCTTGAAAGGTAACTATGCTGACCATCACACCACCGATGCTTAAATTTTCTGTGCAGATCTAGTATAAAGATTTTGCAGTAAATTTTGCTCTCTTCCTCTGATATATCACACCTTTCCCTACCCATATTGAGAAACATATTTCTCACCACTCTCGCTCGAAAACGGTGACTTATATATGACTTGTATAAATAATCTCCCAAACAACAGGTACATGGACTTTATATGGGAGTTGCAACTGTCTCATTTTATTTTATCGATGGGAAGTAGGTTAAACACAAACGCTTGAGAGCAAATTAATGTCTTTGTTTCGTGCCTTCTATATATATCCCTCGCTAGCTACTACGCACTCTATAAATTATCTTCCATTGTTAATACACAAACACTACTTACAGCTTATTATGGAACAGTACAGTCGTTCGTAAGATTTAGTATAATTTTCTGGGCTAACGAATGGCAATATTTTGAAAAGTACGAAACCTACAGCAATTTCGAAAACTGTTTTAAAATTTACAAAACAATGCCTTTCATTTGATAAACCAATAGGTAGATAGCCCTCTTTCGATAAAAAATATCCCCCTTTTCGACCATTCTCAATGTTTTTTTTTTTAAATGGTCATTTTTACAGACTTCTCTATATTTTCTTGTAAAATATAGATCCCTTAGATACAAACGCCTAATACATTGTACATGGATCGGTCATCAATCTTCGGAGATAGGAGGGGGGAGAATGGTAAATTTTTCAACTTTTTTTTAAATATTTTAAAAAGTATGAAACTTACAGAAATTTCAAAAAGTGTTTTAAAAAGGCCAAAACGATACCTTTCATTTGATATGCCACTTGGGTAGGTAACCCCTTTTGAAAAAAAATCCCCCTTTTTGACCATTTTCAAAAACTATTATTATTACAGACTTCTCTATAATTATAAATACTATTTAACGGGTATTTATCGCGTTTATTTACCTATTTTTCCCGACGTTTCGACAGGTTTACACACTGCCGTGGTCACGGGATGACTGGCGTACTGGAGCTACCGCCTCTGCAAAGCGGGGGCAGCATTTTTTGTAGCTACCCTCACTTGGTTCACTTAGATAGATTGTGTAGCGATTGGTAGTCCGGTAGCGCCTGTACTTGCCAATATTTGGATGGAACATTTTGAATCCATGATAGACCTAGCAGCTTTTGATATAAAATTGTGGAAGAGATATGTCGACGATGTGTTTTGCATAATCAACGGAAGTAACCAGGAAGTAAATCAGCTAACAGAGTATCTGAACTCCATACACCCTAAGATCAGGTTTACGCATGAAATGGAGGAAAACAGATCGTTAGCTTTCCTTGATTTAAAAGTGACGGTAAAATCCGACGGGACCTTAGCACACACTGTGTACAGAAAACCTACACACACAGACAGATATCTGAACGCAGCGTCACACCACCATCCGTCACATCTGGAGTCAGTAGTATCTTCTCTAGTAAACAGAGCTCATGACCTCTGTGACCCTAAACACCTACACAGTGAGTTGGAACATGTTCAGGAGGTTCTAAAACGAAATGGCTACAAGACTAGTATCAGATGGAACCCAATGGAAGGCGCAAAGAAAAACATGTTGAAGTGACAAGACAGCCGGCGTTTTTGCCATATGTGAAAGGAGTGACGGACAAAATTGGAAACATTCTTAGAAAGTTTTTAATTAAGTCGATCTACACTCCACTCACTAAAATGGCGAAGCGACTTCGAACACCAAAGGATGTGGTGCCCTTGCAAGTTCCTGAAGTCTACAAGATCGATTGCAGCTGCGGACGTTCCTACATAGGCCAGACTAAACGCATGGTCGCGGAACGAGTTAAGGAACACATAGCAGCGGTCAAAAATCGACAAATTAACAAGTCAGCAATAGCTGAGCATGTAGTAGACTCAGGACCCAATCACTGGATTGAATTACACCAACCGCAGATCATCTGTAATGAGAGGCATTACTACAAGAGAGTAGTTCGGGAAGCGATTGAAATTAAGAAATATCGTAATTTCAATCGTGAAGACGGTTTCAAGCTCTCTGCCTCGTGGAATCCAGTTATAGCCTGGTGTACTCGTCGAAGACCGGTTACTCAGTGCGTCGCGGACACTGTTAGCGTTGTGTGTCGTCCGAGTGTGCAGATGGACATTTCTACTTCACCCGAAAACCAAGTGAGGGTAGCTACAAAAAATGCTGCCCCCGCTTTGCAGAGGCGGTAGCTCCAGTACGCCAGTCATCCCGTGACGGCAGTGTGTAAACCTGTCGAAACGTCGGGAAAAATAGGTAAATAAACGCGATAAATACCCGTTAAATAGTATTTATAATTATGTGTTCAGATCGCGTAAGTTTAAAAAGACTTCTCTATATTTTTCCTGTAAAAAATAGATCGATATCTACAAACGCCTAATACATTGTACATGGATCGGTCTGCAATCTTCGGAGATAGGGGGGGAATGGTCAATTTTTCGTCTTTTTTTGAAATATTTCAAAAAGTATGAAATTTGCAGAAATTTCAAAAAATGTTTTGAAATGTACAAAACGATACCTTTCATTTGATACCCCATTTGCCTTCCTAGGTGTCTTTTGAAATTTCAACATCAAAATTTGTACTGAAAATATTCATTTTCATTTTTCATTTATTTATATATTTTTTTCTTGAAATCAGTAATGGCGCACGAAATGTATCATTATTTCAAATTTCAAGTTAATAGCTGCAGTAGTTACTGAGATATTCAAGAAAGAGCGGGGACGGACAGAGCGAGACCATAAGGGTTTCAAAAACGATCTTTGAAACCCTAAAACTGATGGTCTAGTTATTTGTATGTTGTACCACGTGCTAAGATGGAATGGCGGAGCATACAAAATACTTCAACTTACACTCAACTTAAGGCGCATACAGCACCTAAACTAGCGCCACCACCTACTTTATGTTATTATTCTGTTTAACAAAGGAATTTTCAAAAATCCTTCTTCCAGTTTGTGATACCTATCATAAGCTTTTTTTAAATGCCTCTGTAATAGTTTTATTCTATTTAGTTTAGGAAGAGATACGAAGTTGCACTTGGTGGCCACCAAAATCTATTTTCGTATCTCTTCCTAAACTAAATAGAATAAAACTATTACAGAGGCATTAAAAAAAAGCTTATGATAGGTATCACAAACTGGAAGAAGGATTTTTGAAAATTCCTTTGTTAAACGGAATAATAAGACAAATTAGGTGGCGGCGCCACTTTCGGTGGGGTATGGGCCTTAACGAATTGCAGTTTGATAAATGAAATCTTTTTAGGGTTTCAAAGATCGGTTTTGAAACCCTTATGGTCTCGCTCTGTCCGTCCCCGCTCTTTCTTGAATATCTCAGTAACTACTGCAGCTATTAACTTGAAATTTGAAATAATGATACATTTCGTGCGCCATTACTGATTTCAAGAAAAAAATATATAAATAAATGAAAAATGAAAATGAATATTTTCAGTACAAATTTTGATGTTGAAATTTCAAAAGAGACCTAGGAAGGCAAATGGGGTATCAAATGAAAGGTATCGTTTTGTACATTTCAAAACATTTTTTGAAATTTCTGTAAAATTCATACTTTTTGAAAAATTTCAAAAAAAGGCGAAAAATTGACCATTCCCCCCCCCCCCCCAGCTCCGAAGATTGCAGACCGATCCACGTACAATGTACTAGGCGTTTGTAGACATCAATCTATATTTTACAGGAAAAATATAGAGAAGTCTGTAATTATAATAGTTTTTGAAAAATCGTCAAAAAGGGGGAGAATTTTTTTTCAAAAGGGGGGTACCTACCTAAGTGGGGGATATCAAATGAAAGGTATCGTTTTGACCATTTCAAAACACTTTTTGAAATTTTTGTAAGTTTCATACTTTTTGAAATATTTCAAAAAAAGACGAAAAATTGACCATTCCCCCCCCTATCTCCGAAGATTGCAGACCGATTCATGTACAATGTATTAGGCGTTTGTAGATATGGATCTATATTTTACAGGAAAAATATAGAGAAGTCAGTAATAATAATAGTTTTTGAAAAATGGTCATAAAGGGGGGGAAATTTTTTTCAAAAGGAGGGGTACCTCCCAATGTGGGGTATCAGAAGAAAGGTATCGTTTTGACCATTTCAAAACACTTTTTGAAATTTCTGTAAATTTTATACTTTTTGAAATATTTCAAAAAAAGTCGAAAAATTGACCTTTCCCCCCCCCCCCCTATCTCCGAAGATTGCAGACCGATCCACGTACAATGTATCAGGCGTTTGTAGATATCAATTTATATTTTACAGGAAAAATATAGAAAAGTCTGTAATTATAATAGTTTTTGAAAAATAGTCAAAAAGGGGGAGAATTTTTTTCAAAAGGGGGGGTACCTACCTATGTGGGATATCAAATGAAAGGTATCGTTTTGACCATTTCAACACACTTTTTGAAATTTCTGTAAGTTTCATACTTTTTGAAATATTTCAAAAAAAGACGAAAAATTGACCATTCCCCCCCCCCCCTAGCTCCGAAGATTGCAGACCGATCCATGTACAATGTACTAGGCGTTTGTAGACATCGATCTATATTTTACAGGAAAAATATAGAGAAGTCTGTAATAATAATAGTTTTTGAAAAATGGTCATAAAGGGGGGGAAATTTTTTTCAAAAGGAGGGGTACCTCCCAATGTGGGGTATCAGAAGAAAGGTATCGTTTTGACCATTTCAAAACACTTTTTGAAATTTCTGTAAATTTTATACTTTTTGAAATATTTCAAAAAAAGTCGAAAAATTGACCTTTTGCCCCCCCCCTATCTCCGAAGATTGCAGACCGATCCATATACAATGTATTAGGCGTTTGTAGATATCAATCTATATTTTACAGGAAAAATATAGAGAAGTCTGTAATAATAATAGTTTTTGAAAAATGGTCAAAAAGGAGGGGAAATTTTTTTCAAAAGGAGGGGTACCTACCCAAATGGGGTATCAGAAGAAAGGTATCGTTTTGTCCATTTCAAAACACTTTTTGAAATTTCTGTAAATTTTATACTTTTTGAAATATTTCAAAAAAAGTCGAAAAATTGACCTTTCCCCCCCCCCTATCTCCGAAGATTGCAGACCGATCCATATACAATGTATTAGGCGTTTGTAGATATCAATCTATATTTTATAGGAAAAATATAGAGAAGTCTGTAATAATAATAGCTTTTGAAAAATGGTCAAAAAGGAGGGGAAATTTTTTTCAAAAGGGGGGGGGGTACCTACCTATGTGGGATATCAAATGAAAGGTATCGTTTTGACCATTTCAACACACTTTTTGAAATTTCTGTAAGTTTCATACTTTTTAAAATATTTCAAAAAAAGTTGAAAAATTTACCATTCTCCCCCCTCCTATCTCCGAAGATTGATGACCGATCCATATACAATGTATTAGGCGTTTGTATATAGGGATCTATATTTTAGAGGAAAATATAGAGAAGTCTGTAAAAATGACCATTTAAAAAAAAAAAAAAACATTGACAATGGTCGAAAAGGGGGATATTTTTTATCGAAAGGGGGCTATCTACCTATTGGTTTAACAAATGTAAGGCATTGTTTTGTAAATTTTAAAACAGTTTTCGAAATTGCTGTAGGTTTCGTACTTTTCAAAATATTGCCATTCGAAAAAAGACGGAAAATTGATTGTCCAAATAATTGGCAAATGTTTGAAACCCTCGGCGCGCGAGTTGCACTCGCACTTGGCTGATCTTGTTTTCTTAAATGACAGTGTAGTACTTGCCTCAAAGCAGTACATAATACTCTTACTCTCAATGTACCGACTTGGCCCTACTCCGCCCCTTCTCAAACGGATGAACCGAAATAACCCAAATAAAAGAAAATGAATTGTTATGACAGTTTAATGTTAAATCGTCATCAAGAGTGAATTAAGCAGTTCTAATAAAAATATAATCTATAAGATATTGTTTTAAGGTCACATCTCAGTGTGCCACCGGCCAAGTCCACCGGCATAACGGTACGGCCGGTGCGGACCGAACCGGTGTCGTTTACTGCCGCCTGCTAATAGCCAATCGAGTCCGGACCATCCTTTTCCCGTGCGTTGTCCGTCCGGATAAGGTCCGGTGTGGGTGGACAGAGGAGCAAGAGCGGAAGCGGATGTGGGAATATCAAATATCAAAAAGCTAGATCTGGTGCGATTGCATTAATCAATGGTTTAATAATTCTAACAGAAAAGCCCCAGAGATCTGTAGTTTTTAATCAAATCAAATCGTTTATTTGCTGAATACATTATTACAGGTACATGTCAGATCTTATAACTAGAGTGAAGTCAATGTATTCAACCCGCAAGCAGGAATGCAAATATTAAAATAAATGTTGGTGAATATACATAAGTGTTAAAATAATCAATAATAAAAATAATCTAGAATAAAAAAAATTTAGTTAACAAACAGATAGTCAAATAAATTATTTTACTTAAAATTAATACATTCCATAACACTATAAAAACATCGAAAATAGCCAAGACTGGAAACCAATATTCAATTTCATTTGTTTTACCAAGGTTATTACAAAACTTTGTACAAAAATTCAATTAATTGTCTTTGTTGTGCTATTTGTCTTAAAATATTATATCGCGTTTGATTCAGTATGAAATTGTTTTACTGATAGTTTCCATAACTTGGAAGTTTGTAACCTTTAATTAAGTAGGTACTATATAAATAAATAAATAATGCTGGACAATTCACACAGCATTATCTAGCCCCAACGTAAGCAGAGCTTGTGTTATGGGTACTACTAGATAACTGATATACGTAATATTATACATTACATAGATAGATTTTTTTTATTATACATAGAAAACACCCAGACCAACGGAACAAATTTCTGCACATCGTACACAAATTTGTTCCGAGGCGGGGATCGAACCCGCAACCTCTTGCGTCGCAGGCAGACTCTCGCCCGCTGCGCCACTGAGGTCGTCATATATTTACAATCCATAATTAAAATTCAATCGTGGATCCAACTACACACAACTCCGTAGTCTGAAATCGTATTTTTTTATCTTACAGATAAGCACAAGGCCATTTTACACTACGAATATAAAATCATCACTAAGATTTGTCCAAAAGTGGAAGAAATTAAAAAGAAACCTCTAGCCCACCACATGTAAGAGTATACTATGCCACTTATGTAGGTAGGTATGTGTCATGTTCGCTTTGCCTGTCTGGGAAGCCTTTGCTCAACGTTGGGATTGGGACATTTAACTACTTGAACCTACTTGTAATGTTTGTGGAATAGAGTCTCGTTTCAGATAGAATAGCTGCTGGCCTCTCTGGTTGACTAGAAGCCGCTCAAGAGATGAGTAAACAAACAACAACACTACCCTCGAAAACCCATAAACCTGAAAACAAAACCATCCCCAATATCCACCGCAAAGTTGGCAAGCCTAGGAGTGGCACATCATACCTGTTGTATAGAACATTGAATGTAACGTCTCTGCGCTGCCAAATCGGCCCCCGCTGCCAAATTACATCGTAAAGGTTAACTGAAGGACTAGGTATTGTGTTTAATGGAATTTCACTTGACCATGGGCTTTATGATGGCTTTAAACGCATTATGGAATTTATTGTGGTCTTGGTTGTTATTGTTATAAGGCTGTTTGGAGGTTGTTGTGGAATAATTTGATTTATTATAAAGTCTACAATAAAAGTAGCTGAACGTCTCCCTAAAGAGTTTTTATAATGCATTATGAATAATGTTAACATATTGTGTATGTAGCGGTGTAGGGACGAGTATGTTATCATGTTGCGGCGTAAGAATTGACTCCTTCAGCTCAGCCCGTGGATGTCGTAGCATGCGACCAACTAAGGGAACCTACCAGAGTGAGGGCCGTAAGTTTCTTCTTAACGCCTTCACTGCCGCCCCCAATCCGCCGGCAGGCAGCGTGCTGGTTGTGGTGTGTGCGTGAACCCTTGGTGAGGCACGTTTAGCCAGTGCAGTGCGGCTGCGGGTATCAGTGCAGATATTTTCCTATCGAACTGTGTCTAGATACTGCAGGTTACATACGACTAGTGCACGGAACTTCTTGTATTTATAGTGACAATGTTGACTGTGTCTGTGAACTTACTGAGGTATCATTCAAATTATTAAAAAAAAAACTTGGTTGGTAACTAGGTATACTGACCGTGGGATAAACTAACTGTGGGTTAATGAAAATAAATACTCAATTAGAAACTTCAAAAGTAAAACATAAATGAGACGAGAATTTCTGTTGGCATGATCTTAATCACGTAACGATTTTTAAGAGTATAAGCAGAGTGTCAAGTGTTTCCTGAGAAGGAGTAGAGTCACGTGAGGCGACAGAGTCGAGCTCCTCTCTCCGGGACCGGGACGGGATCCCGGGAGAGTCTCGTCCCGTAGCGCTCTGAGGCGGCTCCTCGCTAGGTGCTGCTTTATACTGGCGCGGTGCCCGTGACGTGAACACTCGCGAGAGGGTTCCCGACTATCTGAGACCTGCTGAAATATGTTCTGGATGAGCGCAGCGAACCTACGAGGGTGTGTGGAGGATGATGCGGTTTGTGTTATGTAGTATGGTGTTGACTGTGAACGAGGTTCGCGCTGGGCTGATTGGGCTGACGGGCGGTAAACGAAGCCGCAAAGGCTTCGTTTACCGCGCGTTTACTTAGATGCGGGTAAAAAGGCATTCTTACCGGCTGATGATAAGCCAGATGCAGAAGACAAGCCAACTGTGTATGCTTCTACGAAGATAAGCCAACTGTGAATGCTTCTTCGAAGATAAGCCAACTGTGTATGCTTCTAGGAAGATATCTCTACACCAATAAACACCATTAGGTAGTTATGCTGGAAATTTTCGGCGTAGCAAAGGTATGGCATAGGTTCTCTTAAAAAAATCCCAAACGAAAATAAAATCGCTTCGAATAAGCTCGTCGCTCTTCGAGCAGAGGTGGGTAAGTAAGAAAACCGTCAAATAAAACCGTCCACTTAGTAGTCCAGACTTAGCGGCCGTAATGTGCGCCATCCGTCGTCCGCATGCTAATGTACCTGCGCTATGTTTACTAATAACACTTTTATATTGGTACGAGCTTTAAGTGCAAAGTGTCGTTATTTCAGGCTAAGTTTGTACTTCGTGCTTTTTATCGCACTCAGAAACTTTTGAAAATTAAGAACTAGATATGTAGATGTTAATTCTAATAATGTGTCAAATCTTCCATTCCTAAGTTAGTAAGATTGGCATTCTGGTTACTTTTACTACTAAATAAAAAACAACCAGAGCATCCTCCTAAATAAAAATACTAATAAATAACTCAGCAAAAGTCGATGCGACTTAACTTCGCACACGTATCTTCGGGTACTTCTGACCCTTGCAGCATCAGATCGGGCAATAAATCAGCGCACCTGACCGAGGGCACTTGTCCTTGCGTATAAATCTCGTCCTGGCCGGGCGATAGCGACCCCAGCTCATAAATATTGAACTATTGACTCGCGGGTTAGCGGCCGCTCGTTAATGATAGGCTCACAGCACTGGGTGGCTGGATACTTGGATTATGCCTAAGTTTACTGAACTATAGGTTATGTTAATATGTTTGGCGCAGGCACATTGGATTGTGTGACGTAAGAGACAACGATGAAGCAAAATGTGGATTTGTACTTGACACGATGTATGATAAAAAACCACGTTTCACATGTTAAACATGTAGTTTGTAAACTAAGTTTTCACTCCAAACCAAACAACATAACTCAATTATCTTGGTCAGTTCGTCTTACTTTGACTCGCTACTCGTAGATTTGTTATCACTCAATCACATCCATCACTAATATTATAAAGGCGGAATATATATATATATATATTTATGAAAGTATCATTATAACGCCTTCACGCTGAAACAGCTGAATGGATTTTGATGAAATTCGGTGCCATATCCTGGATTAACACATAGCTTTGATCTCCGGGAAAGTTTTATTGGGAAATAATTTTTTTTCACCGTGTTATTAAATAAAATTAGTTAATTAAAAATTTACAATATTCTAGTACAGTGCCCAAAATAAAAGTTATGCTCATTTTGAATACAAATACTTACAACCAAGTTGTCCTGTTTCAGCTGTTTCCTGAGGATTGATTTGGTATTTCATTTAGGACGATAAAGGTGTAAGTACTTATTTAAAGTAAGACTTTTTTAAATTTTAGTATAAAATACAATCCTTACACATAAAAATCACAAAGAAGTTGGAACCATCCCGTCACGTCACCGTTACCAGTATTGAAATGAGGAGACACAAACTTGTATTATATTAGTTTACTTATTTTGTCTCCCGACGACGAGGACGACGCTGCAAGTTATTCTTAGCACACCTTTCTTCCAGACACACATAATCAATACAAAACAAAAACAGCAGACGACAGTCGAATGCAAAAGTGCCCAATAACCACGTTAGGCAAGGAGGGCGCCTAATGAGCTCCATCTAATTATCGCGGCTCCGAAACGTGCGCCACTTGCTAACACCTGTATTATGCAGGCACTTGTCGCGATCACTGTACCTATTGAACCTTCTGTGTCTTTACGGCAGTCGCGGGGATTGGAGTGGCCTTATGAACCGGCGTGCTTAGTAACCGACGTGCTTAACTACGGACGATACTCGAACAATATTGTGAGCGAGGTTCTGTAGGTGTGAAGAAACTTTGTTCAAAATAAGTACGTAAATGATTGTTTGTTGAAAATAAATAAAGTGTTGGTTGCTCTGCTTATTCTGCTGAAGGAGGTAAACAATCACTCGCTACTTTGAAAGTTGCAGAGTTCACAAAGCGTCAAGTAGCGCTCACAACTGCCGAGCAATCACTTTCCCATTTAGAATTTAAACATTGACTCAAGCAGACGGTACATTACTCACGCTTCCGCACAAAACGGCCTAAGCGCTAAAACACAATTTATTAATTTGCAAAAAACGCGGGATGGCGTCACCTGTCAGCCGCCACGACGGCGACTCCCCAAGAACAGACGTGATGAATTGTGAAAAATAAAAATTACAACGTAAACGGATAAAAGACGAAGGGGTGGAACATGTTTAATTTTTAATCGTTTCAACGGTCCTTGAGAATATTTAATCTTGTTTCGTTACTTATGTCTGTATTCTTTTTCGGAGATCTTAAGAGTTCCAAATGTTTTATTTTAAATTGTGAAGAAACATTTTGTTTGAATCAAACCATAATCTTGTCTATTATTAAACTTGTATACTTAGCAGATGGCGAGGTTTGTATTTGGTTTTTTTTTTTGTGAATTCATTGTAGTTGTTACTTCCGGTAGACAGAGAATGGAACTTAGAGATATGGGCTGATGTGACGAAGATGATGATACTTGCGGTCACAATGACATTAGGTAATTCTTATTTTACTGAATTGTATAGAAAACAATAAAAATGTAAACACTGAACACGATTACAAAATTACGACATACTCCGCCAACAAAATACAAAACTATTCCGCATGCATTTTCCTTTAAAAGCGTCACGTCACGTGCGACGTGACGCGGCGTCAAACGTGGCGCTCGACAGGTAACGTTCCCGCCAATTTTTGCACGCCATTTAAATTAAATTCCGAGCGTGGTGGGTCGCACGTCGCGCTTAATTTAGGCAATTACAGATAAAACGCTTATCTCGCTCTTATGTGGTTGCGCCGCGGAGCGAACGATATGTCACGAGGATCTCTTTGGTGGCTTTTCATGTGGGATTGTGCTTGTGTTTACTAATCATGCAGCTAGTTGTTTGTAATGATAAGTATAACAGTTGTGTTCCTGTGACGCCGTGACTAAAAGTACGTCTTGGCTTTCGAGACCAGTCCACTCCAGGATCTGAGTTTATAGCTGTCTCTAGTTAGTAGTCCTACACTACGTTTGCCGAGTCGCGGTCACACTCAAGCACACGTTTACCCCAGCGGTTGTCGGTTCTTCTCGAAATATGACAGGCCCACTACCTACCACTTCCGTTTGCTAATCCGCTATGCAGCTGTGTCGATAACCCTAGTTCTCTGTCGGATGTATTCGTTAGGAATCCTACCTTCAAAGAAACTCGGAGCATAGCTCTCTCCATAGCTCGTGGTGGACCAGCCATGTACTTATGATAATCGTAAAAATTATTAAAGTTTTGTTCAGTTGGTTCTTGGTGTTGCGGCTCCCTCCCTGCTCTCTGCATCATCAACACCTACCAGCCACTCTGCCACTCTGCAACTTTGCCACTCTGCCACTCTGCCACCGCATATCCTCCAAATTGATTTACCAACGGGACACTTTTAGATATTCTTCAGAGATCTGAACAATACAATATGCAATGTAGAATATTATAAGCAAATGCATAAAGTTTATAAAACTAACTTTTTTAGTGCTTTGTCGAAAAACCGTCTTCTGTGGATGGAACGATATAAGGTGCCAAAGATTACCCCTGCCTACACCCTAAAAGGAACAAATACTCCGAATTTGAAGCAGGGATCAGAGAAATTCCATTTGAAGTATCTGGAACCAGTGGTTCGGGCTCTGCCTTGTCTGTCAGTGAGTCAGTCACTTCTTTATTATATATACAGGGTGTCCGGTAATTAATGGATAACCCCGCAGGCACTTGTGGGGGAGCAGGGGGGCAACTCAGAAAAAAAAATAAAAAAAAATCTATCTGCAACGGTCTAGGATTTTTTTCATTTTCTTCAAGTGCCAAATCCTATACCTTTGTTATAATTTTTGGGCACTACGGCTACAAATTGAATAATAACGAATTGATTTTCTCTGGAAATAACCGCAGATTAGTACCGCGGGTAGTGCTCAAAAATTTGAACAAAGGTATAAAATTTAGCATTCAAAAAAAAAATTAAAAAAATCCCAGATAGTTTTTTCTTTATTATTTTCTGAGTTGCCCCCCTGCCCCCAAAAACTGCCTGCGGGGTTATCCATTAATTACCGGACACCCTGTATAATATATGTATGTATATATTGATATTGATTAGTTACACAATAAAGAACACGTTAGAAGTCAAGTTCACTATAATAGGTAAATAACAAGATAATAGATAATAAGCGTTAGCAAATGGGCCAGGCTCAGCATACATAGCTTGTCTATGGGCCAGGCTCAGCATACATAGCTTGTCTATGGGCCAGGCTCAGCATACATAGCTTGTCTATGGGCCAGGCTCAGCATACATAGCTTGTCTATGGGCCAGGCTCAGCATACATAGCTTGTCTATGGGCCAGGCTCAGCATACATAGCTTGTCTATGGGCCAGGCTCAGCATACATAGCTTGTCTATGGGCCAGGCTCAGCATACATAGCTTGTCTATGGGATAAGTTTAATAATGAATGTACTGAATGTTATGAGGGCTATGAAATAAAGCTTGCGATTATATTTAATAAACAAATAAAAACATAATTATTTACAAAATCAAAGTCCTGAGAGTCCCCCGAGCCCGAGCCGGAGCCCGAGCCCGAGCCCGAGCCCGCGCCCGAGCCCGCGTCGCGTAGCGCTCTGCTACGCGGATCGCTACGCGTCCTCTACGAAACAATTTTCACGTTACAATTTACCATTCAGAAAAATGTGATAACCTGATTTTTGTTAAAACTGTTTGAGTAAAGTTCGTTTTTAACTCCTTACATTCCCATTAGTGATTGCACATAACGGAGTCATTACATATGTATATGAATAATAATATACATTATGTACTGCTACGGCCATTTTTCAATTTTGTTTTTTTCTATACTTTCTTACTCGCTCGATTTAGTTTCCAAATTCAAAACAGTAGTAAATAAGAAACTAGGCGCAGAACAGAACTGCCAGCTCGACAGAATGACGGACAAACAACACAACATCACAGATTTATCGGCAATCACCTAATAGGACATCACCTATAATGTACACATACGTGACAAACTGACGATGGATCAGCATTCAACTTATGAACACGCCCTGTTCCTACTGGTACTGGTACTGGCTAGCCTGACGCGGCTAGCCTGACGCGCGCTAACGAAAACAACCTGACAAGCGCAACTACTATTTGTTACTATGTTTACGTTTTTTATTCGTTCGTACAAAATTATTTGGTAGCCCTAGTTGGGAAAGCTGGCTTATATTGATGCTTTTTTGTTAAAATAGTAAAAAAATAGGAAGGATCATTTATTATTTCGTAGCTCTAACTGATATAATAATAATTTGGAATTCCCACAAGCTCTCCAGTCTCCATTTGTAATAGTTTCAGCAGTAAACAGATAGGCATAAATAGTTGGTAAAACAATTACCACGTTACGGGTTAGAAGGGTGAGAGGTCCCATTGGCAGGTGCTAATCGAAAAACTTTGCTACGTGGTTATTGACTCTCGCAACTTTTCTAATAGACTATTCCGCTATTTATGTAGACGCTTCTAGCGACCGACAAGGAGGTAGCATTTAAGGGTACATTTATTCTTGTTAGTAGTACTGTTAGTAGTACTGTTAGGTGAGCACTTAGTTTTATTGAGAGCTATGGTTGTCGGAGGTACAACTTACAAGTTCAAATACAACTTCCGAATTTGGAAAACTCAATCTCAAATGTCTGTTTGATCCAAAAATAAATCGGCATTTCTTTCTTAAGGGAATAGAAGTTTACTTTTTTTACTAATATTATGTTGGTTTACTCAGTTCACTCTACAAAAAATGTCAAGGAGTTTCTGCAAGGTTCTTCACCTCTACAAAATGTTCACCAAACATTTTAATCTCGCAAAATTCTTTTGACAATTTCTTTAATCCCAAACCGAAGCAGCTAGTATTAATTTAGCGTCCTAGGGTGCCTAGGGCGCCGGGCGCCGCCGGGCGCCGCCGGGCGCGCGCCCTAAATCATACCTGACGCGAAACGACGCCGCGGCTCAGTCGACCGTGAAACTGATAGTAATAAATTGCCTCTGTAGGTAGCCAGTAGCTATGAATTCTATGGCATTCAATGGGGTATGAGGTTGGACGTCGTAAAGATGCAGGTGGGTTGGATAGCTTTAAATGAAATCTATCGGATGAAATGGCAAAACCTCCTCGCGAACTATGCTTGCCTAGTACATTTGGTACAGCTTCAACCGAACTATGCTTGCCTAGTACATTTGGTACAGCTTCAACCAAACTTTTAGTGGGTCTTTTGATCACATTATGCATAGAGGTTTAGGTATAGGTACGATTTACAATATCAACAAAAAAGCTTTTGTAAAATCAACATGCAGACTGCTTTGTCCTTGACAACCCTATAACTCACACGTCACTGCTTTAGGGTCATCACTTTATCCAAAATCCCACGTGAGGCAAAACTAACCTTTAATGTCCTATAAAATACGACAAAACCGCCCTAACGCTACTTAAAATAAGAACCAAATCAGATGAATTATTTCGATGGTTTTGGTCAAAATACAACAAACTGAGTTAGTTACCTTACGCAGAGGGAATGGAACCGTGTGTGCGTTGGAATAAGGATTGTTTACATCGCAGACTCCGCGGCCTGATGGCAAATGTCCTCATTTGCATCGGACAGGAGAGAAGATTGTCTGTTTGTCACCTTTACGTCTGGTTATGGACGCGGGTCGGTTTTGGTTTTATTTACGGACGGACTGTATAATTTTACACGAGGGACATGGCTTGGCTTGGCTTGCTACATTATGTTTTATTATGGCAGTACAAATCCCCTACAAGTAAATTCTTTAGAAATTAAAATACAATATTGTATCCCTGAGTTACCCAGGGACATGATCATCATCAAAATAGAGAAAGATTCTACTAATTACCATTAAAGGACACCTTTCTTGTGAGTTTCGACCTAGATCACCCTAGTATGATAAATAAATAAATAATGCTGGACATTTCACAGCATTATCTAGCCCCAAGCTAAGCAGAGCTTGTGTTATGGGTACTAGATAACTGATATACATCTACTGATATTTTTGGGGCGTCAGTTTACCGAATGTGACATCCACTCAGTGCTAATATTAGTGATGCTAAAGGAACGGGATTAGTAAGAACCCCATCTACGACCACCTCAGGAAAAGGTAAGGCTTGGGGTGCAGACGTTTAGGCACACCGTGACCCCACCTTGAGACACTTGAATTAGTTTAAGTGAGAAATTTTGAACGACAACAGTCTAACTAAATGTATCTTTATCTTTATCTAACTGAAATTAAAACCAGACGAATAAAGTTACGGGTGGAAGTGTTAAAATTATGTAGGAAGCAGAGACATGGAGTCGGTAGCCCTAATTTTTTAGTTTATTGCTCCAGATGTTGAGTGAGCGTTCTATTTAGAAGCACAGCTTGTCCCCTAAGCGCCCCACACATGCCCTGACCTAAGCGCCCCGCACATGCCCTGACCTTAGCGCCGCCCCGCACGTGCCCTGAGTGCGTCCACTCGTCAGAACACATCATATCTCACGCTTAGCCCACGTTCCGGCTCTCAGCGAGATGAGGTTGCTGCAATTATTGAAGTTTGCAATCAGCTGGCTTCAGATCTGCGTTCAAGGTAAACACATTGCGGGTGTTTGATCTTCGGCTCCGTGGGTGATGGTTGAGAAACACTTAAAAAACAACGGTCTAATTCAACTTGATCAGATCACACATTCTACAGTTGAGCTAATGGTAAAAGACAAACACAGAATAATAATTGTTTCAGTTGTGTTTCTACTAGCTCCTGGCAAAATAAATTCAAAACAATAGCATATTTTTAGGGTTTCAAAGATCGGTTTTCAAACCATTATGGTCTCGCTCTGTCCGTCCCCGCTCTTTCTTGAATATCTCAGTAACTACTGCAGGTATTAACTTGAAATTTGAAATAATGATACATTTCGTGCGCCATTACTGATTTTAAGAAAAAAATATATAAATAAATATTTTCAGTACAAATTTTGATGTTGAAATTTCAAAAGAGACCTAGGAAGGCAAATGGAGTATCAAATGAAAGGTATCGTTTTGTACATTTTAAAACACTTTTTGAAATTTCTGTAAATTTCATACTTTTTGAAATATTTCAAAAAAAATCTAAAAATTGACCATTCCCCCCCCCCTATCTCCGAAGATTGCAGACCGATCTACGTACAATGTATTAGGCGTTTGTAGATATCGATCTATATTTTACAGGAAAAATATAGAGAAGTCAGTAATAATAATAGTTTTTGAAAAATGGTCAAAAAGGGGGGGATTTTTTTTTTCAAAAGGGGGGTACCTACCCATGAAGGGTATCAAATGAAAGGTATCGTTTTGACCATTTCAAAACACTTTTTGAAATTTCTGTAAGTTTCATACTTTTTAAAATATTTCAGAACATTGATTGTCCAAATAATTGGCAAATGTTTGAAACCTTCGGCGCGCGAGTTCACTCGCACTTGGCGGATCTTGTTTAACTAGGGACCAAACCACCCTATTTAAGATGAGGTTAAGCATGAGTTGTAATGTAATGGGTGGTTTGTCCGAGTTAATAACGATAATTTCACTTCGAGTGTGAGAAAAATGGAACAATCAAACCTTACCTCCAGTACTTACATGTTATTGCAAATGGAACAATCAAACCTTACCTCCAGTACTTACATGTTATTGCAAATGGAACAATCAAACCTTACCTCCAGTACTTACATGTTATTGCAAATGGAACAATCAAACCTTACCTCCAGTACTTACATGTTATTGCAAATGGAACAATCAAACCTTACCTCCAGTACTTACATGTTATTGCAAATGGAACAATCAAACCTTACCTCCAGTACTTACATGTTATTGCAAATGGAACAATCAAACCTTACCTCCAGTACTTACATGTTATTGCAAATGGAACAATCAAACCTTACCTCCAGTACTTACATGTTATTGCAAATGGAACAATCAAACCTTACCTCCAGTACTTACATGTTATTGCAAATGGAACAATCAAACCTTACCTCCAGTACTTACATGTTATTGCAAATGGAACAATCAAACCTTACCTCCAGTACTTACATGTTATTGCAAATGGAACAATCAAACCTTACCTCCAGTACTTACATGTTATTGCAAATGGAACAATCAAACCTTACCTCCAGTACTTACATGTTATTGCAAATGGAACAATCAAACCTTACCTCCAGTACTTACATGTTATTGCAAATGGAACAATCAAACCTTACCTCCAGTACTTACATGTTATTGCAAATGGAACAATCAAACCTTACCTCCAGTACTTACATGTTATTGCAAATGGAACAATCAAACCTTACCTCCAGTACTTACATGTTATTGCAAATGGAACAATCAAACCTTACCTCCAGTACTTACATGTTATTGCAAATGGAACAATCAAACCTTACCTCCAGTACTTACATGTTATTGCAAATGGAACAATCAAACCTTACCTCCAGTACTTACATGTTATTGCAAATGGAACAATCAAACCTTACCTCCAGTACTTACATTATTATTGCAAATCGATTTCATTTTTTGTGCTGCACGAATTTTTCGTTAGTCTTTAAATACCATATTTCACGTTATTTCGACCGCAACAGATATATTATATAATCACATTGATTCTGTTCATTTGCATATTAATAAATTAATTTTAGCTTGATGGCATTTTCAATTAAATAAGCCAAGTTCATCTTCAATTAAATTTGCAATAAACAAATTAATATTCCGGAGATGTCGCGCTGGTGCAACACAAACTTTGTGTGTGCCTTCGTTACGCACAACACAAAGTTACAACCTACCAAAGCATTCTTCGCATTCTACCATAAAAGAGGAATCACCAAACAAAACATCCAACAAAGACCAAATGGCTGGAGGTTAGCCCTCAGTTCAGCTAATTTCTCGCATTCTTGCATCAAGCGAAACAGGTCTTCGACGCTGGCGATATTCTTCTATTCTCGGATGTTTCTCAACCATGACTTTTCCCGTCTGCTAACGCGTCGTTTAAACCAACGCCCATTACTTTGCCCATGAGTGTCTTTATGAGAGGATAGGTAGGATAGGATATACAAGGATAGGATAGGATATATGTACAAAAGGACGAATGTCTTGTACTGGCTGATGATTTCAGTCAAAAATTAAAAAGAAAAAATACTTTTACTCCCAAGGGCGTATTTTCGAGTTTTACACCCACTAAGCTACGCTATAATGACACAATTTTTGAGCAAGGGAAGTGAAAAATCAATAATACTTGTTTTAGTGTATTCTTCGATAGTAGATTTATAAATGAAAAACTGTGAACTGTATATGGAGCTGTATTGATATCATGTGTGAGTATCGGTCGGTGGTCCAAAGGTGAATGTGGTAGTGCGAGCGGCGCCCGGGCGCGCTCGGCGCCGGGCGGCTGCTGGCGGCGGCTGGCTCGGCCTGCTAGTGGAGATTTGAAGTACCTAGTTGTCTCCGACATACTACTTTGTGATGAATATACTATGAAATAGTAGTTGGTGATCGTGGGCGTACGAAGGTTAGGTAGGACGATGAAGCATTCACAAATGTAAAAAAAAAAAACAAAGAACTAATTAAGCAGAAACGTCAATCCGGATTGCAAAATTCATGATTTGAGTTTCTTTTTGTCCCACCGCTGAGGAATGCCCCATGGCCTTCCAAGCTTTGCAGCCTCCCGATTGTCCTCCACAGTTACGTGATTTGAGTTAGTTAGGTACCTATTGTATATTCAAAGAAAATTTTAAAACATAAACTAAACTTTTCTTTGTACACCATGTTGTTATGCATGAATATGGATCATATGAATATCATAATGAAATATGGATAGTGGTAAATTGAACCACTATCCATATTCCATCTGATAGTAAATCTAGTAAAAGTTTAATAGTAAAAGTAGAGAGATGGCGTAGTGTTGCGGGAGGGGGGGGGGGTTCTAATATAACGTGCGCGTTGTCGGCTCCGCGCGAGGCCCGACACTGGACACCTCCCTCCTTGCAGATTCATCGGTCGTTCTAGTTTCTGTCCGCGGCTTTACACACGTTGTGTCTATGGAAACGTTTAAAGGATTATGCTGTCCCATGGGAGATCAAAAGTAATATCCTATTTGCGCTAGTTACACTCGCACTTGACGGATCTAGCTAGACTTTCACCTCAGCAAAACTTTAGACTGATTCTTTTGGTAATTTTCACGTGAAAAAACTATCAAAAACCATTGAAAATTTCACACCGAGGGTTGTTAGAAAGAAATGTAATAATGTTGCGACTTTCCTTCGTAAAATGTAATGTAGCTGCGTAATAATGATAGACCTGCGACACATCCTACATTACTGTCATCAGATCTGCTCTGCCATTTAGTCTCGAATTAAAAGTAACAGATAAGTTGACAAAGACAGGCAGACGGAGTTTCAGGCGGGGACTTTGAGTGTAGCAGTATGGGTCGGAGCTCCAGTATGAGCTCCAGGGTCGGGGCTCCTATAAACTTATAGTTAAGCACACAACTTCAGCAATAACTTAAACCAAAGGTGAGCGAGCTTGTAATGAGTTTACTCTTCCGAGTTAACTTGTTAGTTTTAAAAATGGGATTGAATATGACATTGCATCAGGTTAGGGTCTTGCGAACTTTCTAATGGACTCGATAACTTTGTGTCTTCGGTTTATTCTGTGACTAACTTTATTCTGCTCTCTTATCTATCTGCTGATACTGGAATATTAAGGATCCTACTGCACACCTATAGTGTATCAGACTCTGCGCGCAGTGTATCTAGGTGTAGTGTATCAGACTCTGCGCGCAGTGTATCTAGGTGTAGTGTATCAGACTCTGCGCGCAGTGTATCTAGGTGTAGTGTATCAGACTCTGCGCGCAGTGTATCTAGGTGTAGTGTATCAGACTCTGCGCGCAGTGTATCTAGGTGTAGTGTATCAGACTCTGCGCGCAGTGTATCTAGGTGTAGTGTATCAGACTCTGCGCGCAGTGTATCTAGGTGTAGTGTATCAGACTCTGCGCGCAGTGTATCTAGGTGTAGTGTATCAGACTCTGCGCGCAGTGTATCTAGGTGTAGTGTATCAGACTCTGCGCGCAGTGTATCTAGGTGTAGTGTATCAGACTCTGCGCGCAGTGTATCTAGGTGTAGTGTATCAGACTCTGCGCGCAGTGTATCTAGGTGTAGTGTATCAGACTCTGCGCGCAGTGTATCTAGGTGTAGTGTATCAGACTCTGCGCGCAGTGTATCTAGGTGTAGTGTATCAGACTATGCGCGCAGTGTATCTAGGTGTAGTGTATCAGACTCTGCGCGCAGTGTATCTAGGTGTAGTGTATCAGACTATGCGCGCAGTGTATCTAGGTGTAGTGTATCAGACTATGCGCGCAGTGTATCTAGGTGTAGTGTATCAGACTATGCGCGCAGTGTATCTAGGTGTAGTGTATCAGACTCTGCGCGCAGTGTATCTAGGTGTAGTGTATCAGACTATGCGCGCAGTGTATCTAGGTGTAGTGTATCAGACTATGCGCGCAGTGTATCTAGGTGTAGTGTATCAGACTCTGCGCGCAGTGTATCTAGGTGTAGTGTATCAGACTCTGCGCGCAGTGTATCTAGGTGTAGTGTATCAGACTATGCGCGCAGTGTATCTAGGTGTAGTGTATCAGACTCTGCGCGCAGTGTATCTAGGTGTAGTGTATCAGACTCTGCGCGCAGTGTATCTAGGTGTAGTGTATCAGACTCTGCGCGCAGTGTATCTAGGTGTAGTGTATCAGACTCTGCGCGCAGTGTATCTAGGTGTAGTGTATCAGACTCTGCGCGCAGTGTATCTAGGTGTAGTGTATCAGACTCTGCGCGCAGTGTATCTAGGTGTAGTGTATCAGACTCTGCGCGCAGTGTATCTAGGATGCTGCAGAACAAAACTTTAACTACCAAGAGAGCTTTAACTACCTAGAGCTAGAGGCATAGGCCTCTAACTGTACTTTTATAATTACTTATAATAAGTATAAGCAAGCTGCTATTCTATTATTGTGCTGCACGTTTATTGTAATGTTGTTTAGTTGTTTGTTTTTCAAAGAGAAGAGAACACATAATTAAGAGTTGTGTTTATTTAGTTAACAACTTCAACTTCTTTGTGCACACCGAGTGTAGGTAAGTCAGACTTGACGTTTGACGTAAGTTTTGTAAATCGGTGTTAAGTTTCATTTAATTTTAAGTGTGTATTGTATGTATTTTATGTCCTAAAACGTCATGTAGGTAGGTACCAATAACCTTACTTATCCTTTTGTTTTTTTTTTTTTTCATGCCGTACCTACTGACTTTTATTTTTGGAAATGTAATCCAGCTCTGTGCCACCACACCAGGACCTGTCTGTCCTCAGCGCCGCTACTGGCTTCCGCTTCTAAATGTAATCCAGCTCTGTGCCACCACACCAGGACCTGTCTGTCCTCAGCGCCGCTACTAGCTTCCGCTTCGTAGCGGCATAATGCTGAGACAGGGACCTTTTTGGACCCTTACGTAACACGTTTGTTTAATTTTTCCTTTTTTCGTGTACTATTATAATGTTCTTGTACCTACTTAGTTATTGCTGTAAGGTGTCTGTGTTATATTTGGTTTCAAATAAATGTACATTTTGTCTTCGTTCTAATTTCTTGTATTTCTGTTGTGATTATTGATGGTTTTCTGGTCAATAAACTTATTTAGTTAGCGACCTGCACCATCATATCTTACAGTGCAGTGAAGTTAAAAAATAATCCTGCCGAGTACAAACAAAGTCAGTGTACCACCTCGCATCCAACCAAATAACACAAAGTCAGTGTACCACCTCGCATCCAACCAAATAACACAAAGTCAGTGTACCACCTCGCATCCAACCAAATAACACAAAGTCAGTGTACCACCTCGCATCCAACCAAATAACACAAAGTCAGTGTACCACCTCGCATCCAACCAAATAACACAAAGTCAGTGTACCACCTCGCATCCAACCAAATAACACAAAGTCAGTGTACCACCTCGCATCCAACCAAATAACACAAAGTCAGTGTACCACCTCGCATCCAACCAAATAACACAAACTCAGTGTACCACCTCGCATCCAACCAAATAACACAAAGTCAGTGTACCACCTCGCATCCAACCAAATAACACAAACTCAGTGTACCACCTCGCATCCAACCAAATAACACAAAGATCAAACTGCAAGGTATGATTCCAAAATCGTTTTGAAATCTCTTTCCCCAAAAGGCACGAAACAAATTAAAGAGTGTTCATTTTTCAGCAGGACATTATCTCGCCGCCGCCGCCGCCGCGCGTCGCGGGGCTGGAGCCCGCCGCTGTAAAAACTGTGTAAACATGTCACCTGTCACGCCGACGTGACGTCACCGTGACGTGACAACGGACGAGTCTAGAAGACAGATTTGGAGGTGGTTGTTCGTGGTGACATTTTTTTCTATTTAAGCTACTTTACGGTTTTCTGATTTATCCCTTAGGTAACTTCTGCTATACTGCATCTTGCTATATTGTATATGATTCGAGGTCAACGGAATAACCTTAGGTTAGGTACCTTAGGTTTTTGGTCCGTAACATTGTTTTTTGGAACAAAAAATTAAGATTTTAGATTTTTCCCATTATTTGTATTTGTACAATAGGACCTTGCTTCTTCCCAAATTTCATGATTTGGCGGTCAATGGCGATGTTCAAAACATTTTTCTTTGTGATTAAACTTCAAAAATTTTGTATTTTGGATAATCCCTTAACTTGTGCTACCTTGAATTTCATGATTCTAGAGCAACGGGAAGCAGGTCGTTTGTCCATGTGACATCCTTGGAAATTTCAATTAACTTACGACATGTACAGCTGTAACTTTGATTGCGTTAACTTAGAAATTTAATTTATATTACGGGTCCAAGAAATTACAGATTTGGTTATTAGATGATAATATTAGCTCTATATCTATATTAGCGCGCGTTTCTGAGGAGAGAGAGTTGACAGACGGACAACTACAATGTGAGGATCACTCGGTATATGGGTTCCTTTTTTCCTTCAGAGGAACGAAATCTTTATTAAAAATTTCGCTTTTGCTTGTAGGTACCTAATTATGACGATGATTAAAGAAGAAATAACATACCTAGACACATCCTACATACAAACTTTCGTATTTATTACAGTGATTTTAAGCAGCTTCTATCTCTCATGCTCACTATTCATTAGTAGTTCTACATTACCTACTTTACCAACATTTAGATTGATCTTTGCCCATGTACCTGCGTACCGTATCCAAAACCAATGCTGTTAGTGGCTTTATGTTATGTTTGAAAAATTACAGGCAGTTAAGGCATTGACACATTCTACCGGAAGTATATTGAGGAAGATCCATCACGTCGACGCTCAGCCGTCAAGGTGTTAAACTCGCTATTGAAGCTATTGAAAGGATATTTATCTTGTCGCGGGATCTACGGGATGCGCGGTCTTTGGTATGAGAACATTAACTGGAAATAGTTGAATGCTAAGATTGTTAACAGGGTGGCTAGATCTGTGGTGAAGGTGATGCAGGCAGCAGCTATCAGCCTCGAGAAAATTATTTCCAAATAATTGGTTATTTACACACAGCTAGTTATATTAATGAGTTACAAATTGTCCGAGATAATGACATGTGTCAGAGATCGGTCTACCTTTAGCTCAGAGCAATAACTACAGCAACCTTTAGACTCATTGCGGTGCCAGCTCTGACATTGGTACTTTCTTTTAGCAAGTCTAGCGTGAGGTAGGTTACAGCAAGATTTAAAGTAGTGCCTGTAAGTGTAAAGTAGTGCCTGTAAGTGTAAAGTAGTGCCTGTAAGTGTAAAGTAGTGCCTGTAAGTGTAAAGTAGTGCCTGTAAGTGTAAGGCGTATATATGTAGTCATGTATTATTGAGTGCCGGCTCTCACTAGCGCCGCCACCTGACTTATACTATAACCTTAAACAAATAAATTTTTAATAATTTTGTCTGCAGTTTGTGATACGCGTCATAAGCTTATTTAACATTATCTGTAATAGTTTTATATTATAAAGTAAAGGCAGATATGCGAAAAGTCAAGTTGGTGGCCACCACGAGCAGCCTCGCATCTCTGCCTTAACTAGAACAAATAAAAATGTTGCAGAGGCATTAAAAAAGATTATGATAGTTATTACAAATTAACCCATTTTTTTAATACTTCTTAGTAACTTAATAATAGAATGAAACAGCTAGCGGCTACTGTGCGGGGTACTGTGCGGGGTACTGTGCGGGGTACTGTGCGGGGTACTGTGCGGGGTACTGTGCGGGGTACTGTGCGGGGTACTGTGTGGGGTACTGTGCGGGGTACTGTGCGGGGTACTGCCTTAAGCAATTATAAGGTCGCATTAAACTAAGAGACCCTAAGATTGAATAGAACGAGAAGAGTATAAAGGCCCTCACCTCACCTCACCTCACCTCACCTCACCTCACCTCACCTCACCTCACCTCACCTCACTTCACCCCACCTCAATCCTACAATTACAATTTCCCTAAACTCCCGACTTGAACCCAACAAGACTTGAAACCACCAACTTCCCCAACTTAAACTAAAGGCACTAAACAACTAACGTAATCAGCATTACCTCGTCAGGTTAACAAGTCGGCACAATAAAGGCAGCAATCGTGGTTCCGCAGCTTTAGGGTTCCCTCGGGCCGAGGTGGAGTTAGCCGAGCCGATAAACCCGGAGGTTTGTTTTTCTCGCAGGACACTTGAGGTGATGCTGAAATTGTTATTTTGAGACATTTCTCAACCCTCGCGAAGACGTGGATTGGATAAAGTTGTACGAGTTAAATTAAACATGGATGAATTGAAAATGAAAGTTAAAAGTGTTTTTGGTGGATAGCCGGAGTGCAAGCGGGTCTCGGACAGTTTTCAGAGATAATATTCGAAAAGTTCGAAATATAAATTGTAATCGACCTTCTCTGTGCCTTAACCTCTACATGAAGAAAAATAAAACAAACTCAAGCTTCCGATTTTCAGACCCTGCCTTCTTGAAACCTGGCTTGTACATTCGTTGATGTGTGGAGTCTTGTTAGGGATTTAATAGATGTCAATCAGTTTAGCAATTAAACGTGTCAACAGAATTTAAAAAGGATTAATGGCAGAGGCGCGCTATCCGCCCTATTGAGGATCGTGTCGCTCAAACAAAAGACTCGCGGCGGAATGACAAATTCAACAAACTGCGCAGCGCGGCCCGAGCGGCCCGACACAGCGCGGCCCGACACAGCGCGGCCCGACACAGCGTGTAGGGAATTAAAAGTTGGTTTATTATATCAAAAACTATTTTGTTACGCACCAATTTACACAAATACAAAACTATTTCAAAATATGTATGTTCAATGGACAGCCTTATCATCACTAGGATCAATCTCTAGCAAGCAACCTTTGTGCGAACTGGAAGCGATTGTACAAGAGTAGACGGTAGAGTCAGTATAGGTACATTATACAGGCTAGGTTTTTATAACAGGAAAATGAGACTACAGGATCTGTCACAACCACCTTAAAGTTAAAACAATTCTGTTCTGAATTTGCAAGAATGCCATGATGAAAATAGATTTAAAACACATTTGAATTATTTAAGTCAATGTTGTCGGGAGCACACTGTGAATGTGTTACGAATTCCTATAACTACATCATCATCATCAGCCTATATTTGTCCACGGCTGGACATAGGCCAACAATATAACTACATAGTTTTTTTATATTAAAAAAGGTAATATTTTTCCAAAACACATTATATTATGTTACCGTCCATAATTTTTCAAAGAATCACATCAAAACTGAACCAGCCGCGTCACTCGTAGTACATGTGGTACGTTAGAGGTGAAAACAAGTGGAAAATGGGCGTTTTCGTCGGCGTCCGGTTTTATTGCGGCCTTTATGCTGGGTGATTGATCCGCGTGTGGATGTGCTGATGGTTTACGGCTGGATTTATCACGATAGGCCATTTGCAGGTTTTAAGAGCTGTGAGGTGGACCTTTTGAACCATCTGCATACCTAGCAAATAAGTCTTGCAAGGTCTTGCCTAGTCAAATAAGTCTTGCTAGGTCTTGCCTAGTCAAATAAGTCTTGCTAGGTCTTGCCTAGTCAAATAAGTCTTGCTAGGTCTTGCTAGTCAATTAGGCCGTGAAGAGAATCAATTAAATCTTACAAGAACAAGTTCCTACATCGATCTAAACGCTAGTTAACGTGACTACTTTATTTAAATAAACTTAAGTTGAAGGAAAACATTATGTGTTAGATGCTAATTTTTACTACTAATATTTTATTCAGAGACAAAAATCTTTGTATACTAATTTATTTATAATCAGACGTATTAGTTAGTAATTTGATCCAAACGAGGAATTATACATACATTATAATAATTAAAGCACACATTCACTTTCCAGCTGTGCGTACACAGTTAGACAGTGTGCGTACACAGTTAGACAGTGTGCGTACACAGTTAGACAGTGTGCGTACACAGTTAGACAGTGTGCGTACACAGTAAGACAGTGTGCGTACACAGTTAGACAGTGTACAATGAAGAGAGCGCTCTCACCACAAGCGTTGGCGGTATGTGTAATGGTTAGCATAGTTTCCTCCCAAGCGATCCGTGTTCGATTCCCGGCAAAGACATAACTTTTAGTTTTTATTAACGAGTCGATGATAGGTACCTGAAATGGAAGATAATGATCGCTGACTAAGTGATTAGCGTCAGTAATGATAATGATCGCTGACTAAGTGATTAGCGTCAGTAATGATAATGATCGCTGACTAAGTGATTAGCGTCAGTAATGATAATGATCGCTGACTAAGTGATTAGCGTCAGTAATGATAATGATCGCTGACTAAGTGATTAGCGTCAATAATGATAATGATCGCTGACTAAGTGATTAGCGTCAGTAATGATAATGATCGCTGACTAAGTGATTAGCGTCAGTAATGATAATGATCGCTGACTAAGTGATTAGCGTCAGTAATGATAATGATCGCTGACTAAGTGATTAGCGTCAGTAATGATAATGATCGCTGACTAAGTGATCAGCGTCAGTAATGATAATGATCGCTGACTAAGTGATTAGCGTCAGTAATGATAATGATCGCTGACTAAGTGATTAGCGTCAGTAATGATAATGATCGCTGACTAAGTGATTAGCGTCAGTAATGATAATGATCGCTGACTAAGTGATTAGCGTCAGTAATGATAATGATCGCTGACTAAGTGATTAGCGTCAGTAATGATAATGATCGCTGACTAAGTGATTAGCGTCAGTAATGATAATGATCGCTGACTAAGTGATTAGCGTCAGTAATGATAATGATCGCTGACTAAGTGATCAGCGTCAGTAATGATAATGATCGCTGACTAAGTGATTAGCGTCAGTAATGATATCTTCCACATGCGGAAACATTTACTTAAACATTAATGTATGTTAAAGTTCAGGATTGATGCTAGTGCATTGAAAACACGATTACATAAAAATTTCTCTATAGAAAACAAGATTCGCCAAGTGCGAGTGTAACTCGCGCGCCGAGGGTTTCAAACATTTGCCAATTATTTGGACAATCAATTTTCTGAAATATTTTAAAAAGTATGAAACTTACAGAAATTTCAAAAAGTGTTTTGAAATGGTCAAAACGATACCTTTCATTTGATACCCCACATGGGTAGGTACCCCTTTTTGAAATAAAATCCCCTTTTTTGACCATTTTTCAAAAACTATTATTATTACAGACTTCTCTATATTTTTCCTGTAAAATATAGATCGATATCTACAAACGCCTAATACATTGTACATGGATCGGCCATCAATCTTCGGAGCTAGGGGGGGGGGAATGGTCAATTTTCCGTCTTTTTTTGAAATATTTCAAAAAGTATGAAACTTACAGAAATTTCAAAAAGTGTTTTGAAATGATCAAAACGATACCTTTTATTTGATACCCCACATAGGTAGGTACCCCCCCTTTTGAAAAAAAAATCCCCCCCTTTTTGACCATTTTTCAAAAACTATTATTATTACAGACTTCTCTATATTTTTCCTGTAAAATATAGATTGATATCTACAAACGCCTAATACATTGTATATGGATCGGTCTGCAATTTTCGGAGCTAGGGGGGGGGGGAATGGTCAATTTTTCGTCTTTTTTTCGAAATATTTCAAAAAGTATGAAACTTACAGAAATTTCAAAAAGTGTTTTGAAATGGTCAAAACGATACCTTTTATTTGATACCCCACATAGGTAGGTACCCCCCCTTTTGAAAAAAAAATCCCCCCCTTTTTGACCATTTTTCAAAAACTATTATTATTACAGACTTCTCTATATTTTTCCTGTAAAATATAGATCGATATCTACAAACGCCTTATACATTGTACGTGGATCGGTGTGCAATCTTCGGAGGTAGGGGGGGGGGGTATGGTCAATTTTTCGACTTTTTTTGAAATATTTCAAAAAGTATGAAATTTACAGAAATTTCAAAAAGTGTTTTGAAATGTACAAAACGATACCTTTCATTTGATACCCCATTTGCCTTCCTAGGTCTCTTTTGAAATTTCAACATCAAAATTTGTACTGAAAATATTCATTTTCATTTTTGATTTTTGATTTTTTTGATTTTTCTTAAAATCAGTAATGGCGCACGAAATGTATCATTATTTCAAATTTCAAGTTAATAGCTGCAGTAGTTACTGAGATATTCAAGAAAGAGTGGGGACGGACAGAGCGAGACCATAAGGGTTTCAAAACCGATCTTTGAAACCCTAAAAAAACAAAGTTCTCTCTAAACTATCATCATCATCAGCCTATACCAGTCTACTGCTAGACATAGATTAAACTATAAACTATACCTACAATAAATCGTCGGTATTCAATAAATACTTTAAAATAAGCCTTGATTCTCGTACTTTGTACAGTAAACAAACAAATGAAAAAACAAACGGTGTGTTTTAGAATTTCAAAATAACTATTATTTTTTAGTTAACCCGGCGAGCGGTCGGGTTATATACACCCGCGGTAATTTTGATTCCTAGATTATTTCCATTTCGCGCTGTAAACTGTACTGTGCGTTTTAGATGAACGAAGTACGGAAGCGACGAGTGAGACGGGTTGTCAACCGACAACGTTCGGTGAGGAAGCAAGACGTTGTCAAAGTGTTCGGCGGGTGAGTTTTACCCGTATAGCGCTTGGCGTTACTACTTCTCACAGGTATTATTTCGATATATAATAATATAAAACTGTGGCTGTTCGTTTAGTTATAGAAAAAACTCTAAAGAATGTTTAATTTTATTTAGATTTTTTTATGAAAAAAGGACTGTTATGTACTTAGTGGTAGAATTTGCATGAAAAAGGTTGATTATAATAAAAATACTACTAGTAATAATACGTTTAATTTCTAGTTTACAGTAACAAAGGATTTTCAAATAAACATATACTACTCAATAAACTTGGTAATAAATTATTAATCAATGAATTATTCAATGTAACTCAGGTGAATTCAGGTGAAAATAACCAACCCTACGCACTGAGTTACAAATTTGAACCTTACGCTTGCCGGGTTAACGGTTTGCACACGTCGCTCTGCTCTGTCCCGCTCCTATGAACACGAAATCCTATGCCTGTCCTTTTAACAAAATGTCCTCGTATGGTACTTAACCCATAAAGTAGGTAAACTGAAGTACATAAGTTTTTAAGTGAAAAACTAATTAAGTACCTTGAATAATATGTAAGAACCCGCACTGCAGCGTTTTGTATTTTGCAACACGCAATCAAAGTACCAGGAGAACAGAGATCAGCAGGCGATAGGCCAAGCCGACGGGTCCTACCATTAATCAGCCGCCTCTAATTGAATGCTCCCGCTTATTGCACCCATCAATACAGAACTGTTGTCGCGCGCGTCTTTTTAGCTTTCACAGTAGGTCGTTTAATAGCTTTTTGTTGGCCGTTTGTATGGCTTTGAAGGGATAACGGATGTTATTGCTTGTTTGATAGGGCCCTACGTGGGCCCTACGTGGGCCCTACGATGCGTTGCTGCAGTATGCAGGGTTTCACATTTTTTGATCATTTGAATTCTCAATTAAATACACACACAGACACTTTTGAAGATTTAGGATTACTTTCTTAGATATTGGACTTTAAACTAAACAGATTATTGAATGAAGTATTTCAGACTTAATCAAGAATATGTTTATTGTTAACTAGTTCTGCCCGTGGCTTCACGCGCAGTATTTCTGATTCATATCTGATCTTATGATTTACCTACGAGATAAAAAGAGGCCTACGTTACGTGTTTGCAAAATTTCAGTAACTTTGGCAAGAAGATGCCATACATCCAAACATGCATCCAACCATACATCCAAACATGCATCCATCCATACATCCAAACCTTCGCATTTTTAATGTAAGTGCGGCTGTTGTTTTAAATATCTCTATATTTTGGTAAGTATCGTATATCTGCATTAATGGGATATATTTTTCACGTAAGTATTTTATTAAAATAAAAAGATGAAGCTGCTGGCCGTCTGATTATCATTCACAGAACACCGCTATAACTTGTTTTTCTAAAAATCAACAAAAATGTATGCGTCGGCCGGGAACCGAACCCGGATCAACTGCTTGGAAGGCAACTATGCTGACCATTACACCACCAACGCTGGTGAAGTGAGCGCTCACTTTACCAATCACTATGACGAGTGCTGTTAATTATTTATTAGTTTTCATAAAACAAAAGAGTAGGTACCTATAAGAGTAGGTACCTATAAGAGTAGGTACCTATAAGAGTAGGTACCTATAAGAGTAGGTACCTATAAGAGTAGGTACCTGTAAGAGTAGGTACCTGTAAGAGTAGGTACCTATAAGAGTAGGTACCTATAAGAGTAGGTACCTGTAAGAGTAGGTACCTGTAAGAGTAGGTACCTATAAGAGTAGGTACCTGTAAGAGTAGGTACCTGTAAGAGTAGGTACCTGTAAGAGTAGGTACCTGTAAGAGTAGGTACCTATAAGAGTAGGTACCTATAAGAGTAGGTACCTATAAGAGTAGGTACCTGTAAGAGTAGGTACCTATAAGAGTAGGTACCTGTAAGAGTAGGTACCTGTAAGAGTAGGTACCTATAAGAGTAGGTACCTATAAGAGTAGGTACCTATAAGAGTAGGTACCTGTAAGAGTAGGTACCTATAAGAGTAGGTACCTATAAGAGTAGGTACCTGTAAGAGTAGGTACCTATAAGAGTAGGTACCTGTAAGAGTAGGTACCTGTAAGAGTCAAAAAATTCAAAATTCAAAATTCAAAGTGCTTTATTTCCTTTAGACCTTACAGGACTCTTGGACACGTCACAAAAATTCAGATTACATAAGTAAAACTAGGAAATAAAGTGAACACTTTGATTTTTTGTCCACTTCAATCTTTTTAAGGTAAAGTAAAGAAGCGAACAAGAAACCTTTACCTTGTTAGAATGTTAGTTTTCGAGTTGGAGCAAAACTCGTCCCAAGCTTTTTTATCGTCTAGATAATCTGATATTTTATAGTAAGCCTTTTTACAAAGGATATGTTTGACAATTTGTTTGAATTTATTTATTGATAATTTTTGCAACTCACTTGGAGTTTTGTTGTAGAAGCGTATACATTGTCCTTTAAAAGATACTTTAATCTTGTGTAGCCTAGTTGTGGGCACAGCGAGTTTATTCTTATTTCTAGTATTTAAATTATGTATATCGCTATTTTTGGGGAACCGATTGATATTCTTATGAGTGTACAACAAGTTTTCATAAATATATTGACACGGTACTGTCATTATATTTATTACTTTAAATTTATCACGTAGGGACTCTCTGGGACCCATATCATAGATTGCACGAACAGCCCTCTTCTGCAGCACAAATACGGTGTTAATATCTGCAGCGTTCCCCCACAGCAGTATACCATAAGACATAATACTATGGAAGTAGCTGAAATATACTAATCTAGAAGTATCAACGTCTGTAAGATGACGGATTTTTTTGACTGCATATGCTGCAGAACTTAGTCTCCTCGATAGCTTATCTATGTGCGGGCCCCATTGTACGAGTAGGTACCTATAAGAGTAGGTACCTGTAAGAGTAGGTACCTGTAAGAGTAGGTACCTATAAGAGTAGGTACCTGTAAGAGTAGGTACCTATAAGAGTAGGTACCTGTAAGAGTAGGTACCTATAAGAGTAGGTACCTGTAAGAGTAGGTACCTGTAAGAGTAGGTACCTGTAAGAGTAGGTACCTGTAAGAGTAGGTACCTGTAAGAGTAGGTACCTGTAAGAGTAGGTACCTATAAGAGTAGGTACCTGTAAGAGTAGGTACCTATAAGAGTAGGTACCTGTAAGAGTAGGTACCTGTAAGAGTAGGTACCTGTAAGAGTAGGTACCTGTAAGAGTAGGTACCTGTAAGAGTAGGTACCTGTAAGAGTAGGTACCTGTAAGAGTAGGTACCTATAAGAGTAGGTACCTATAAGAGTAGGTACCTGTAAGAGTAGGTACCTATAAGAGTAGGTACCTGTAAGAGTAGGTACCTATAAGAGTAGGTACCTGTAAGAGTAGGTACCTATAAGAGTAGGTACCTGTAAGAGTAGGTACCTATAAGAGTAGGTACCTGTAAGAGTAGGTACCTGTAAGAGTAGGTACCTATAAGAGTAGGTACCTGTAAGAGTAGGTACCTGTAAGAGTAGGTACCTGTAAGAGTAGGTACCTGTAAGAGTAGGTACCTGTAAGAGTAGGTACCTGTAAGAGTAGGTACCTGTAAGAGTAGGTACCTGTAAGAGTAGGTACCTATAAGAGTAGGTACCTGTAAGAGTAGGTACCTATAAGAGTAGGTACCTGTAAGAGTAGGTACCTGTAAGAGTAGGTACCTGTAAGAGTAGGTACCTGTAAGAGTAGGTACCTGTAAGAGTAGGTACCTGTAAGAGTAGGTACCTATAAGAGTAGGTACCTGTAAGAGTAGGTACCTATAAGAGTAGGTACCTGTAAGAGTAGGTACCTGTAAGAGTAGGTACCTGTAAGACAAAACAATTGATGAGAAACAGTTGAATCAACACAAACGTATTAAACCAAACAGGTCACTCGTTTTAACTGAATCATACCGATCGGTGAAGAAACATACTTTAGGTTTAGGGTAGAGGAGTAGTGTCCTCTACTAATTGAAATAAAACGGGTTTGAAGACATTTCTTTTTCAATAAATAATTTCATTTCATTAGCTTGGTTGTAGTGACTTTTGGCCTTAGACATTACTTTTGGATCAATCAGGGCATCTAATTTTCTAGCAAAACAACAGGTTCCTAATAATTATACCTCTAGGCCTTTATTCAAATAAAATCAAATCAAAAAGTCTTTATTTCCTTAAATAAAAATATTTACCTACACTTAGAAAAGGTCAAATTCTTAAAATAAAATATTGACACGGATTGTTTTCATGAAAATTGATTTCATTCGTACAAATAAGCCTCGTAGTAATTTTCTTCATCCGTCCTTAGATCACGTTGAACGTATAGTTTGGCTATGCCCACAGATATCATGCCATAAGCGCTTTAATATAAATAAATAATATAAAAATGTTTGACTTAACTCATCTTCACAATAATATAACTAAATATTTGTGATAGCTTGGATGTTTAGATGGATGTTTAGATGGATGTTTGTTAGGTACTTGCTGACGCCAAAACTAATAAACAGATCGGGTTATAATTTTGCATACAGGTAGTTCTAGGCTAATTATTGCTCCATAAATCAGTTTTCATGGATGTGTAGAGTGACAAGGATGGATAGGTTAAGGAACGAGTACATCAGAGAAAGTTTAAGAGTGGCGCCACTGACGGAAAAGATGAGGAGTAACAGGTTAGCGTGGTGTGGACATGTTATGCGGAGAGATGAGGAGTAACAGGTTAGCGTGGAATGGACATGTTATGCGGAGAGATGAGGAGTAACAGGTTAGCGTGGAATGGACATGTTATGCGGAGAGATGAGGAGTAACAGGTTAGCGTGGACTGGACATGTTATGCGGAGAGATGAGGAGTAACAGGTTAGCGTGGAATGGACATGTTATGCGGAGAGATGAGGAGTAACAGGTTAGCGTGGAATGGACATGTTATGCGGAGAGATGAGGAGTAACAGGTTAGCGTGGAATGGACATGTTATGCGGAGAGATGAGGAGTAACAGGTTAGCGTGGAATGGACATGTTATGCGGAGAGATGAGGAGTAACAGGTTAGCGTGGAATGGACATGTTATGCGGAGAGATGAGGAGTAACAGGTTAGCGTGGAATGGACATGTTATGCGGAGAGATGAGGAGTAACAGGTTAGCGTGGAATGGACATGTTATGCGGAGAGATGAGGAGTAACAGGTTAGCGTGGAATGGACATGTTATGCGGAGAGATGAGGAGTAACAGGTTAGCGTGGAATGGACATGTTATGCGGAGAGATGAGGAGTAACAGGTTAGCGTGGAATGGACATGTTATGCGGAGAGATGAGGAGTAACAGGTTAGCGTGGAATGGACATGTTATGCGGAGAGATGAGGAGTAACAGGTTAGCGTGGAATGTGTAGTGTATGTTCAAGTACCTACACACTAATTAATAATATGGTGGAGGGTAGCTCGGCGCGATGGCGCCGGCAGTCAGAATAAATCTATGATACGGAACGGCTGCCTATCATTTCTGGATCTTTACCTGTACCTAAATAGATACTTCTCAGTGGCGATCGAGTATAAAAATTGTGCGTGCGAGACAATTTACGATGTCTATCGGAAAAATTGGTGAATTTGATATGAAGAGTGGTACGTGGTCATCATATACGGACAGACTAGAAATGTATTTCAAAGTGAATGCCATAAAGGACGACTTGAAGCTACCTACCTTGATATCTGTCATGGGGGACAATGTCTACGAACTACTCGTGAATTTGGCAAGTCCTAAAAAGCCCTCAGAACTGAAATATGAGGAAGTGGTGCAGCTTTTACAAAGTCATCTACAACCGAATCCGTCGGTGTTGGCGGAGAGATTCCGTTTCCGGCAGAGGAGACAGGCAGCGGAAGAAAGTACAGGGGAATACGTGGCAGAACTGAAGAGGATGGCGCGCTTTTGTAAATTCAATGACAAATTGGATGAAAATTTACGAGATCAGTTTGTCTGTGGGATAAAGAGTGACGTCACGCGTCAACGGTTATTTGCGGAAAATAACGCGGACACAATGACTTTTGCCAACGCAATGAAATTAGCTCATTCCTTGGAGACTGCCGAGCGGGATGCAGCGGCGGTGGAGGCACGGGCTGTGCTGGAGGCAGGTGACAAGGCAGGGTTGCACGCGGTCGGCGCGCGCGCAGCGGGGACGCGGCGCCGGCGCGGCGGCGGCGCGGGCGGCGGCGACGGCGACGGCGGCGGCGGCGGCGTGACACGTAGCACGCAGCAAGGGCAGAGGCGGCGTTGGACCGCGGCAGATCCTTGCAAAGGTTGCGGAGCGGACCATAAGTATAATGACTGTAAATACCGGGACTTCGTATGCAGTCGGTGCAAACAACCGGGGCACCTTCGGCGCATGTGCACCGCCGTTGGCGACGGCGCCAGGACCAGCAAGGCGGGGCGGCCGGGTGCTGGTGGCGCGGCTCGAAGGTTCCACTACGGTGAGGCGGCGCGCGACGGCGACCATACGGAGGAGTACTCCTTCTCGGACGAGGAGGAGGAGGAGGACGAGGATTGCCTAGATTTACACCAGTTGTGTATAAAGGACTATAAGGCGGTGAGTTTGCCCATATCAATTGATGGTCAAATCATTCCGATGGAAATAGATACTGGTACACCAATATCTTGCATAAGCAAGAAACTTTATGATAGGTATTTTAGCTCCACAAAAATACTGAGTCATGATTTGCGCCTTAAATTTATTGATGGCACGAACATTCGACCATTAGGTGTAATTGTACCTAGAGTAGAGTATAAAGGGGTGCAGAAAAAACTAGAATTGTTTATAATTCAAGACGGGACCACGTCACTACTAGGCCGGCAATGGCTCACTGAATTAGGCATATCAATTCCCAGTTTTAAGTGTAACAATGTAACTTGCAGTAAGAAAGGTTCGAATATAAATTTAAATGTAAAAATGTTGTTAAACAGGTTTAGAGATTTGTTCGATGGCAGTCTGGGAAGGTTCACGGGCGGCAAGGCAACGCTGCGGGTGCGCGAGGGTGCTGCGCCGGTGTTCCACCGCGCGCGCCCGCTTCCGTTCGCGCTGCGCGACCGCGTGGACGCGGAACTGGACGCCATGCTACAGGCGGGCGTCATCGAGCCTGTCGACTGCTCCGACTGGGCCTCTCCACTAGTCCCAGTCAACAAACCTGACGGTACGCTTAGGATTTGTGTGGATTACAAGGCAACTCTCAATCCTGTTTTAATGATCGATCGATATCCGTTACCTAAAATTGATGAGGTTCTGGTAGCGTTAAACGGAGCACAGTTTTTTAGTAAAATAGACTTGTCACAGTCGTACAATCAAATCGAGCTAGATGAGTCCAAACAGTACACGGTCATCAATACGCACAGGGGGCTATTCTGCTATAATAGGCTAGTTTTTGGCCTTTCGTCAAGTCCAGGTATATTCCAACGTATAATGACAACTTTATTGAAAGGAATACCTAATGTAGCTGTGTTTATCGATGACGTTATCATCGGAGGTAGAAACGAGAAGGAACATTTAGAAGCGCTAGAAACAGTGTTCCAGAGATTGCTAAGTAGTGGACTACGCTTAAAAAAATCTAAATGTGTGTTCCTCGTTCAAGAGGTTACCTACCTAGGATATGTTTTGTCAAAAGATGGATTGAAAGCGGACCCTACTAAAATTGCGGCGGTATTACAAATGGAAAAACCACAGAACATCACGGAACTGCGATCGTTCTTAGGTTTATGTAACTTCTTCGCCAAGTTTGTAAAGAATTTTAGTCAAAAATTAATACCGCTATATAATTTACTTAGGAAGAACGTAAAATGGCATTGGGGTAAAGAGTGTGAGCTAACGTTTAGGGAAATTAAAAAAACTTTAACGGGTTCTCAGGTTTTAGCACATTACGACCCGTCGAAAGAACTTATTGTGACGTGTGACGCAAGCGCAGCGGGGGTCGGGGGGGTGCTGTCCCAACCGGACCGTGGCGGGGCGGAGCGGCCGGTCGCCTTTATTTCGCGCACACTCAATAATGCAGAAAAAAATTACTCACAAATACACCGAGAAGCCTTAGCTATTATCTACTGCATGAAAAAGTTTCACCAATACGTTTACGGGAGACGATTTACTCTTCGTACGGATCACAAACCGTTAGTTTCAATCTTTGGACCGAATACAGGCATACCTACCATGACTGCGAGCCGCATGCAACGGTGGGCTATAATATTGTCAGCTTACAGTTATGATATTGAATATGTTAGAACAGACGTAAACAGTGCAGACGGGCTATCAAGGCTGCCGTTGCGCGATAAGAAACCGGTTTCGCGAGTACTTCCAGAACAGACTTATTTGCATTTTGCGCAGGAGGCTTGTCTCTTAGATTATCATGAGATAAAAAGAAATACCAGAAAGGATCCAATTTTAAGTAGGTTGTTAATGTTCATTAGAGATGGTTGGCCGGCAAATTGTGAAATAATAGGAATGCAACCATATTTTAACCGAAAAAAAGAATTGTATGAGGAACTTGGGTGCGTAATGTGGGGTCATAGGGTGGTAATTCCATTACCCTGTAGAGAAAACGTGTTAAAAGTATTACACGAACCTCACATGGGTATAGTTAAATCTAAAGCTATGGCTAGGAGTTACGTATGGTGGGCCGGAATTGATGAGGCAATCGAAGACATGTGTAAGGCTTGCGCTACATGCGGGGCGCAGGCCGACGCGCCCCCGCGGCAGGCTCCGCGCCCCTGGCCGTACCCGTCTAGGCCTTGGTCTAGACTACATTTAGATTTCCTGGGCCCGCTTTACGGTAAAATGTACCTAGTAGTAGTAGATGCAACGTCAAAGTGGTTGGAAGTATTTATGGTACCGAGTACAGCGGCGACGTCTACATTAGATAGATTAAATGAGTTGTGGAGTAGATGGGGTTATCCAAAGCAAATTGTTACTGATAATGGTCCACCTTTTACAAGTAGGGAATTTGAGAATTTCGTTAAGACTAGGGCTATTGATCATATACTTACGGCACCCTACCATCCCGCGTCTAACGGAGCTGCTGAAAATGCGGTGAAAACTATAAAACGCGTCATTAAAAAGGCAGTCTTTGAAAATAAAAATGTTAATGATGCGTTGAATACGTTTTTACTATATTACAGAAATACCGAACATGCATCGACGGGGGAAAGTCCGGCTATGTTATTGCAAGGTAGGCGTTTGCGGACACGTTTAGATGCATTAAAACCTGACCGTGAAGTAAAAATGATTAAATCACAACAACGACAAGTAGAAAATGCGGGCGGGGCGAGTAGGTCAGTTAGTCCAGGTGAAGACGTCTGGTACAGGCAATATTCTAAAGCGGACAAATGGTTGCCCGGTAAGGTAGAATCTCGAGTTGGTCCGTCCAACTATAAGGTTATTGGTGAGGAAGGTGTTATGGCTCATCGTCATATCGATCAATTAAAACGTAGGACGAGGAGTTCCTTGGTCCACCCGGATTCTGAGAGTTCCAAATTAGAATCTAAAGTTTCAACAGAAAACGATGTTTTCCTTGATGCTGATGATCGTGGACCGGTGGTGGACGAGTTGAGGCAGTCGATTCCTCATGAGAACCTGAAGAGCCCGGGGAAGGAGGCCTTACCGCTCGTAACTGAACCTGAACCCCGTGAACCTTTGACAGATCTGTTACCCGAACTGATGTCGCCAAGGCGTCGCCCCATGAGACAATGTAAAATAAATAAACCCAATTATAAGTTATAAGCTTGCCATTGTTTATATAGCTTACGTAGTTTTAAGTGGCTATTGTTAGTAGTTTTAAGTAGATATATTATGTACATAGGTTACCTAGATTTAGCGTGAAGGATTGTAGTGTATGTTCAAGTACCTACACACTAATTAATAATATGGTGGAGGGTAGCTCGGCGCGATGGCGCCGGCAGTCAGAATAAATCTATGATACGGAACGGCTGCCTATCATTTCTGGATCTTTACCTGTACCTAAATAGATACTTCTCAGAATGGACATGTTATGCGGAGAGATGAGGAGTAACAGGTTAGCGTGGAATGGACATGTTATGCGGAGAGATGAGGAGTAACAGGTTAGCGTGGAATGGACATGTTATGCGGAGAGATGAGGAGTAACAGGTTAGCGTGGAATGGACATGTTATGCGGAGAGATGAGGAGTAACAGGTTAGCGTGGACTGGACATGTTATGCGGAGAGATGAGGAGTAACAGGTTAGCGTGGAATGGACATGTTATGCGGAGAGATGAGGAGTAACAGGTTAGCGTGGAATGGACATGTTATGCGGAGAGATGAGGAGTAACAGGTTAGCGTGGAATGGACATGTTATGCGGAGAGATGAGGAGTAACAGGTTAGCGTGGAATGGACATGTTATGCGGAGAGATGAGGAGTAACAGGTTAGCGTGGAATGGACATGTTATGCGGAGAGATGAGGAGTAACAGGTTAGCGTGGACTGGACATGTTATGCGGAGAGATGAGGAGTAACAGGTTAGCGTGGAATGGACATGTTATGCGGAGAGATGAGGAGTAACAGGTTAGCGTGGAATGGACATGTTATGCGGAGAGATGAGGAGTAACAGGTTAGCGTGGAATGGACATGTTATGCGGAGAGATGAGGAGTAACAGGTTAGCGTGGAATGGACATGTTATGCGGAGAGATGAGGAGTAACAGGTTAGCGTGGACTGGACATGTTATGCGGAGAGATGAGGAGTAACAGGTTAGCGTGGAATGGACATGTTATGCGGAGAGATGAGGAGTAACAGGTTAGCGTGGAATGGACATGTTATGCGGAGAGATGAGGAGTAACAGGTTAGCGTGGAATGGACATGTTATGCGGAGAGATGAGGAGTAACAGGTTAGCGTGGAATGGACATGTTATGCGGAGAGATGAGGAGTAACAGGTTAGCGTGGTATGGACATGTTATGCGGAGAGATGAGGAGTAACAGGTTAGCGTGGAATGGACATGTTATGCGGAGAGATGAGGAGTAACAGGTTAGCGTGGTATGGACATGTTATGCGGAGAGATGAGGAGTAACAGGTTAGCGTGGTATGGACATGTTATGCGGAGAGATGAGGAGTAACAGGTTAGCGTGGAATGGACATGTTATGCGGAGAGATGAGGAGTAACAGGTTAGCGTGGAATGGACATGTTATGCGGAGAGATGAGGAGTAACAGGTTAGCGTGGACTGGACATGTTATGCGGAGAGATGAGGAGTAACAGGTTAGCGTGGAATGGACATGTTATGCGGAGAGATGAGGAGTAACAGGTTAGCGTGGAATGGACATGTTATGCGGAGAGATGAGGAGTAACAGGTTAGCGTGGAATGGACATGTTATGCGGAGAGATGAGGAGTAACAGGTTAGCGTGGAATGGACATGTTATGCGGAGAGATGAGGAGTAACAGGTTAGCGTGGTATGGACATGTTATGCGGAGAGATGAGGAGTAACAGGTTAGCGTGGAATGGACATGTTATGCGGAGAGATGAGGAGTAACAGGTTAGCGTGGTATGGACATGTTATGCGGAGAGATGAGGAGTAACAGGTTAGCGTGGTATGGACATGTTATGCGGAGAGATGAGGAGTAACAGGTTAGCGTGGTATGGACATGTTATGCGGAGAGATGAGGAGTAACAGGTTAGCGTGGAATGGACATGTTATGCGGAGAGATGAGGAGTAACAGGTTAGCGTGGTGTGGACATGTTATGCGGAGAGATGAGGAGTAACAGGTTAGCGTGGTGTGGACATGTTATGCGGAGAGATGAGGAGTAACAGGTTAGCGTGGTATGGACATGTTATGCGGAGAGATGAGGAGTAACAGGTTAGCGTGGTATGGACATGTTATGCGGAGAGATGAGGAGTAACAGGTTAGCGTGGAATGGACATGTTATGCGGAGAGATGAGGAGTAACAGGTTAGCGTGGAATGGACATGTTATGCGGAGAGATGAGGAGTAACAGGTTAGCGTGGAATGGACATGTTATGCGGAGAGATGAGGAGTAACAGGTTAGCGTGGAATGGACATGTTATGCGGAGAGATGAGGAGTAACAGGTTAGCGTGGACTGGACATGTTATGCGGAGAGATGAGGAGTAACAGGTTAGCGTGGAATGGACATGTTATGCGGAGAGATGAGGAGTAACAGGTTAGCGTGGAATGGACATGTTATGCGGAGAGATGAGGAGTAACAGGTTAGCGTGGAATGGACATGTTATGCGGAGAGATGAGGAGTAACAGGTTAGCGTGGAATGGACATGTTATGCGGAGAGATGAGGAGTAACAGGTTAGCGTGGACTGGACATGTTATGCGGAGAGATGAGGAGTAACAGGTTAGCGTGGAATGGACATGTTATGCGGAGAGATGAGGAGTAACAGGTTAGCGTGGAATGGACATGTTATGCGGAGAGATGAGGAGTAACAGGTTAGCGTGGAATGGACATGTTATGCGGAGAGATGAGGAGTAACAGGTTAGCGTGGAATGGACATGTTATGCGGAGAGATGAGGAGTAACAGGTTAGCGTGGAATGGACATGTTATGCGGAGAGATGAGGAGTAACAGGTTAGCGTGGAATGGACATGTTATGCGGAGAGATGAGGAGTAACAGGTTAGCGTGGAATGGACATGTTATGCGGAGAGATGAGGAGTAACAGGTTAGCGTGGAATGGACATGTTATGCGGAGAGATGAGGAGTAACAGGTTAGCGTGGACTGGACATGTTATGCGGAGAGATGAGGAGTAACAGGTTAGCGTGGAATGGACATGTTATGCGGAGAGATGAGGAGTAACAGGTTAGCGTGGAATGGACATGTTATGCGGAGAGATGAGGAGTAACAGGTTAGCGTGGAATGGACATGTTATGCGGAGAGATGAGGAGTAACAGGTTAGCGTGGAATGGACATGTTATGCGGAGAGATGAGGAGTAACAGGTTAGCGTGGTATGGACATGTTATGCGGAGAGATGAGGAGTAACAGGTTAGCGTGGAATGGACATGTTATGCGGAGAGATGAGGAGTAACAGGTTAGCGTGGTATGGACATGTTATGCGGAGAGATGAGGAGTAACAGGTTAGCGTGGTATGGACATGTTATGCGGAGAGATGAGGAGTAACAGGTTAGCGTGGAATGGACATGTTATGCGGAGAGATGAGGAGTAACAGGTTAGCGTGGAATGGACATGTTATGCGGAGAGATGAGGAGTAACAGGTTAGCGTGGACTGGACATGTTATGCGGAGAGATGAGGAGTAACAGGTTAGCGTGGAATGGACATGTTATGCGGAGAGATGAGGAGTAACAGGTTAGCGTGGAATGGACATGTTATGCGGAGAGATGAGGAGTAACAGGTTAGCGTGGAATGGACATGTTATGCGGAGAGATGAGGAGTAACAGGTTAGCGTGGAATGGACATGTTATGCGGAGAGATGAGGAGTAACAGGTTAGCGTGGTATGGACATGTTATGCGGAGAGATGAGGAGTAACAGGTTAGCGTGGAATGGACATGTTATGCGGAGAGATGAGGAGTAACAGGTTAGCGTGGTATGGACATGTTATGCGGAGAGATGAGGAGTAACAGGTTAGCGTGGTATGGACATGTTATGCGGAGAGATGAATGTCATGTGATAATAATAAAATAAAATAAATATAAATTAAAATATATCTATCTGTGTATTAGATTGTATTATGTACTTATATCAGTTATCTAGTACCCATAACACAAGGTCTGAGCTTAGCTTGGGGCTAGGTAATGCTGTGTGAATTGTCCAGCATTATTTAATCGATCAAAGGGTTCACGACGACATTGTGCCATGTACCCAGATGAGACGGTATCCTCCAAAATAAAAATCAATACCAAAGATACCATTCCATGTGCATTTGTAAAATTTGGCCATGTGATATATTTGGTTAATGGTTGATCGTTACGTGTTAGCACGAGATTACTTTTTTGTGATTTTTAGTTCAGTTATAATAATTTATAACTGAACTAAAAAAAAAAATTCTTCATTAACATTGCCAACTACAGGTACCGAAAATACATGTGTACACAACAAATAATAGAAAGACATGCTAACAAGGTATAGACATGGTTTTTTACAATCTTAAACTATCTAAATTTTTAAGGACTAATGACATTATGTAAGATATTTATTTGTTATCTTCAGAAAGTAGAAGAAGGGATAGGGTCAAGTGAAAAATATGATTGAGGAGGGACTGAACACAGATAGTTACTGAGATACCTATATAACATAATAACGCAAAATTTCTTCAGGCTTACAAAATATTACTTTGTTTAAAATTAGTTAAACACTAATTATTATATAGCGGAAAGCTTTGTATTTTTGTATGTTTGCAAAGAGTAAACTCAAAAACTTCTGGATGGATACAAATATACAAATACATATTTACGTTTAAAGTATGTATCCGTAATATGGTATAGTTGTATGGTATAGTTGTATGGTATAGTTGTAGGGTATAGTTGTATGGTATAGTTGTATGGTATAGTTGTATGGTATAGTTGTATGGTATTGTTGTATGGTATAGTTGTATGGTATAGTTGTATGGTATAGTTGTATGGTATAGTTGTATGGTATAGTTGTATGGTATAGTTGTATGGTATAGTTGTATGGGCGATCCGACGCTACAAACAAAGTCTTATTTTCAGATCTGCATAAACTTTCGGCTTTTAATATACCTAGTAGGATGGGTATTCAATAGTACATGATCTGTTAAATATACCTAGTAGGATGGGTATTCAATAGTACATGATCTGTTAAATATACCTAGTAGGATGGGTATTCAATAGTACATGATCTGTTAAATATACCTAGTAGGATGGGTATTCAATAGTACATGATCTGTTAAATATACCTAGTAGGATGGGTATTCAATAGTACATGATCTGTTAAATGACTATCTCTCTAGGTGACTGTACTCAAATACACTATTTCCTGAAAAGGGTTCCAAACGCGACGAAATGTATGGAAGATTCAGTTGTTTTATGTTTTATGATGGGAAGAAGCCGAAATTTTTACCTACCTAGTAAAACACTACCTAGTAAAACACTACCTAGTAAAACACTACCTAGTAAAACACTACCTAGTAAAACACTACCTAGTAAAACACTACCTAGTAAAACACTACCTAGTACATTGTAATTTTATGACGATTTATAACTATAAGTTGACAAATCGCGAAAGCTTTGAACAACTTTACTCACTTACCTACTAGTTTCTATTATAATGTCCTAAATACAGTGTTAAAGTAGTAAAGACTACTTGGTGTTACATTGAGCAGTTTGACCGCTCCACGCTCCACGCTCCACGCTCCACGCTCCACGCGGCACCGGCGGCACCTCCATAGAATCCCGCCCGCCCCAAACAAAAGCATTTATCGCGATTCCCGGCGATTGAAAAACGAACAGGAACTGTCTAAAGGTTTTTAAAAAGAGAAATGGTTGTGAATAGCTTTTAAAGGTGCTCGAAGACAAATGGTTTCGCCGACGCTTCCGGCGTGAGCGATCGTTCGCCGAATGCTGACGTAATGGCGGACTTGGCTTAGCCATTCAGTTGAACACCTAAAATATTTCTTGGTGTGGGTGGGCTTATTCTACGGACTGCCTTTTGCTAAGGGCGTATAGATCATTGTTTTTTTTTTAGAAAGAGCATATTATTTAGCGTCTGTTTTCACTTAGTTTATGAACCAATAATAACAGTTAAAGGAAACTAAATTTAACAGTGGTATAAGCAACGTATGTAATACCAAAAAGCTTTTTTTTAGAGTTATTATAGGTACCTAAAGATATATCAGAAAAGAACATAAACCTTAATAAAATAACTGAGTAATTCTCTAATTTTCATAAACGCAATTGTTGTGTTACAGATGTACAGTTTTTGTTTTTTTTGCAGCGATTAGAGATTCAGTGAGGATTAAGAGTCTCAATCCTAACTGTCAGAACTACGGCTGCGGAAAATATAGTATTAGTGTAGTGAACATTTATATGTATATGGTATTAGTAGAATGCCAAAAAGTGTCAATGGCGGCGATTGAGACGCCATACCATACAATCGACATAGAGAAGAGATTGTGTTGGTAGAATTGGGCCCCTGCATGGTAACACTTTTTATTCTCGTCTTCTTTTACCAGAATGGTCAAAAGACGAACATAGTTGTTGGAAAACACATTTAATACTTAACCATTAAACATTGTAAGCATGTTAAACACTTTGAATGTTATAAACAAACCTGCCCTCTGAGTTGTGCTAATCTCCCCCCTGCCAGCACATTCCGCCCTGAGCTGTGCTCGCTGCCGCTATCAGTTTCCACCTGAACTTGCTGATTTACGAGGAGCACCGCGGGCGGTGGGCCGCACCTGTTGTTTCTAACTAACTGATAATAGTTACGAATAGTTTCACTGTGATGAAGTGCTTCGGGGTGAGAGTTGAGTCGTGAGGAGGCTCGAGGTCGCGGAGAGCATGGCTCCGTGTCTGCAGCTCGCCTGCGGAACTCTGTGTCTAAATAAGCCTTCGCTTCCGCCGCTTCGTCCGCCTCTGTCCGTGCGCCGCGCGCCTGCATCCATGGAATAGCAATGTTCATGTATAGCTACTAACTGTTCATAGGGTGGTTGGCAATGAACTACTAATAAAAAAAAATCAGTGAGTCAAAATTTAACAAACGTCGTAATTTCCTCTTCTTTAGAAGATAATTTTGAAGGAAGGTTTTGCTCAAAGGAACTTTTTAGCCACGAGACATTATGACTGAATGGCTCAGTTTTGTAACTTCAGCCGCTTTAGTAATGCAACTCCGGTGGCGACACATACACAGTCATCATCATTACACGTCAACAGCCTTCTTCCAGTCCACTGCTGGACATACGCCTCCTTCCATTTAAGGGTAATGCCATCATCCATCATGCATCATCATAATTTTCTGCCCGCGGGTTCGCACGCGTTGTTTCTATGGAAACGTTTTATGGCTATTTCTATCCAAAGTTTTAAAACCTTTGTTTTATTCCAAGCCTAGAACTACCTGTATGCAACATTTCATGCCGATCTGCTCAGTGGTTTTGGCGGCAACAAGTAACAAAACATCTAATATTCTCATATTTATTTATGAGTGTGGTTACTGTCCGTGTGAGCACAGTCGCTCAGTCCTGTGCAGCTCCCCAATCAGTTGCAGACTGTCCGTGTGAGCACAGTCGCTCAGTCCTGTGCAGCTCCCCAATCAGTTGCATACTGTCCGTGTGAGCACAGTCGCTCAGTCCTGTGCAGCTCCCCAATCAGTTGCATACTGTCCGTGTGAGCACAGTCGCTCAGTCCTGTGCAGCTCCCCAATCAGTTGCAGACTGTCCGTGTGAGCACAGTCGCTCAGTCCTGTGCAGCTCCCCAATCAGTTGCATACTGTCCGTGTGAGCACAGTCGCTCAGTCCTGTGCAGCTCCCCAATCAGTTGCATACTGTCCGTGTGAGCACAGTCGCTCAGTCCTGTGAAGCTCCCCAATCAGTTGCATACTGTCCGTGTGAGCACAGTCGCTCAGTCCTGTGCAGCTCCCCAATCAGTTGCAGACTGTCCGTGTGAGCACAGTCGCTCAGTCCTGTGCAGCTCCCCAATCAGTTGCATACTGTCCGTGTGAGCACAGTCGCTCAGTCCTGTGCAGCTCCCCAATCAGTTGCAGACTGTCCGTGTGAGCACAGTCGCTCAGTCCTGTGCAGCTCCCCAATCAGTTGCAGACTGTCCGTGTGAGCACAGTCGCTCAGTCCTGTGCAGCTCCCCAATCAGTTGCATACTGTCCGTGTGAGCACAGTCGCTCAGTCCTGTGCAGCTCCCCAATCAGTTGCAGACTGTCCGTGTGAGCACAGTCGCTCAGTCCTGTGCAGCTCCCCAATCAGTTGCATACTGTCCGTGTGAGCACAGTCGCTCAGTCCTGTGCAGCTCCCCAATCAGTTGCAGACTGTCCGTGTGAGCACAGTCGCTCAGTCCTGTGCAGCTCCCCAATCAGTTGCAGACTGTCCGTGTGAGCACAGTCGCTCAGTCCTGTGCAGCTCCCCAATCAGTTGCATACTGTCCGTGTGAGCACAGTCGCTCAGTCCTGTGCAGCTCCCCAATCAGTTGCATACTGTCCGTGTGAGCACAGTCGCTCAGTCCTGTGCAGCTCCCCAATCAGTTGCAGACTGTCCGTGTGAGCACAGTCGCTCAGTCCTGTGCAGCTCCCCAATCAGTTGTATACTGTCCGTGTGAGCACTATTCTTACTCCCCAATCAGTTGTATAGCGTGAAGGTAATACCTTCGTTTCTTTTCGATCCCTTCCGTAAACTCGTTAACGGCTTACATTTTTTACTTAACTGTTTGAGGTTCGTTAATTAAAACCCTGTCCGCCTGCTGACTGTCCGCCTGCTGACTGGGTTCTACATTTTTCTCGACTTATTTACTTTTAGGAAAGCTTGAGTTTTAGAACCAAATTAGTGAACCTCAAGACCAGAGGTTCAAGGAATATTGAGTGTGATAGAAATAATATGATACTTACTTATGTTCCCCATTAATATGTAGTGAAATATTTCATTGCAACCTAAAAATGGATACACACATTAAAATAACACTTAAAATTCACTTGATCGCTGCATAATAAACAAACGCTAAGAAAGTTCCCGCGAGTGTAATTTGCAGCGAGCAGTACACTGCAGTGCATACGAACTGCACGCAGCGGCGGCGGCGGCGGCGCGGCCCCGACTCCTGAGTTACTGCGGCACGGTTTATTGTTATGGCTCAGCAGTGAGTGCCAGGTATGGAAAATACTATCGCATTTTCAAACAATTTCACTGAGCACAAGAGTTTTATATCAGAATAAAGTAAGTAGTCTAGTTGTTTGACAAGTGATTTTCTTTTTACCTTAAACTAATTCTACCTCTGTACACACCATGTCTCACACCATGTCTCACACCATGTCTCACACCATGTCTCACACCATGCTCAACAAAACAAAATTAGAATTTATAAATAAATTATGGTTCGAGAATTAGATTCAAGAAAAAAATTAAAAGTAATAAATAATTTTCCTTATTTTATATTGTTCGTAGCTGTAGCTGCTCTCTTTAACAAAATTAATACTAATCAAAAGCCAATATTTTAGGCATTCATGAAAAAATACATAACCGAATCGAAACAACAAAATAAAAAGTCGATAAACGCTCGGCATTCCGCTGATTCCTTTTATTGCGAAGCGAGGGCGTTTAGCTCACCTGCCCTCGCGTTGTTTGTGGAGATAAAAGAAAATATGACAAGAGTGAGTCGTGCTGGTGAGGGTTCTGTGCAGTATTGATAGTCAATATTATATTAAAACATAATTATGCATGCAGCCATTGTCTTGGGCACGCTTCGTAACTGGTATTGATATGGATCAGTTGAGCTACCTGTAGATTGTTTGCAACAGTTTGCAGGTAGCTCAATTGTTTCTACTGTAATTACTAGTTTTAATTTCATTCTATTATTTGATTTTAATTTCTAAATAAAATTTGTCTTTCTTAATAAAATTTCAAAGTTGATGAACAAAATAGATGTTCATAATATTTTTCAATGTATTTTTCTCGTTAATGCGGAAGAAGGCTGGCAGTAGGATTCCAAAATTACTTTCATATTTGCTGCCCATAGGTAGGCATATATTAAAGTAATGTTTTCGTGTAGGCAGTTTGCTAGGGTACCTACAATTTTGAAAACTAATATAAAAACTCAATAAAAAGCTCGGTTTTCCGCTAACCTTTTACGTGGGGAACCCTAAAGGAAAAATGGCAGCGGGCAGTCCAATCAATCGGGAAATAAGAAAAAATGATTGGATTCACCTCACGTTCGGCAAAAAATATGTGGTGCTATTTACGTGGCAGTATGTGTACGAATGCGAGCGACACCTAGCGCGCGTGTCGTTACTGTCTGTACTCATGCGGTACCCTTGCAGTGGAGGTACGACTGTGCGCGACACCTAGCGCGCGTGTCGTTACTGTCTGTACTCATGCGGTACCCTTGCAGTGGAGGTACGACTGTGCGCGACACCTAGCGCGCGTGTCGTTACTGTCTGTACTCATGCGGTACCCTTGCAGTGGAGGTACGACTGTGCGCGACACCTAGCGCGCGTGTCGTTACTGTCTGTACTCATGCGGTACCCTTGCAGTGGAGGTACGACTGTGCGCGACACCTAGCGCGCGTGTCGTTACTGTCTGTACTCATGCGGTACCCTTGCAGTGGAGGTACGACTGTGCGCGACACCTAGCGCGCGTGTCGTTACTGTCTGTACTCATGCGGTACCCTTGCAGTGGAGGTACGACTGTGCGCGACACCTAGCGCGCGTGTCGTTACTGTCTGTACTCATGCGGTACCCTTGCAGTGGAGGTACGACTGTGCGCGACACCTAGCGCGCGTGTCGTTACTGTCTGTACTCATGCGGTACCCTTGCAGTGGAGGTACGACTGTGCGCGACACCTAGCGCGCGTGTCGTTACTGTCTGTACTCATGCGGTACCCTTGCAGTGGAGGTACGACTGTGCGCGACACCTAGCGCGCGTGTCGTTACTGTCTGTACTCATGCGGTACCCTTGCAGTGGAGGTACGACTGTGCGCGACACCTAGCGCGCGTGTCGTTACTGTCTGTACTCATGCGGTACCCTTGCAGTGGAGGTACGACTGTGCGCGACACCTAGCGCGCGTGTCGTTACTGTCTGTACTCATGCGGTACCCTTGCAGTGGAGGTACGACTGTGCGCGACACCTAGCGCGCGTGTCGTTACTGTCTGTACTCATGCGGTACCCTTGCAGTGGAGGTACGACTGTGCGCGACACCTAGCGCGCGTGTCGTTACTGTCTGTACTCATGCGGTACCCTTGCAGTGGAGGTACGACTGTGCGCGACACCTAGCGCGCGTGTCGTTACTGTCTGTACTCATGCGGTACCCTTGCAGTGGAGGTACGACTGTGCGCGACACCTAGCGCGCGTGTCGTTACTGTCTGTACTCATGCGGAACCCTTGCAGTGGAGGTACGACTGTGCGCGACACCTAGTGCGCGTGTCGTTACTGTCTGTACTCATGCGGAACCCTTGCAGTGGAGGTACGTTCACTTTATGGACAGAAAGAATAATATTTAGTACATAGAAAAAATAAATATTTCTTTGATTGTACCTCAGAGTTGGACAGACATAGTATACGACATAGTATACGACAAAACTGTTTCTTTATTCTGACTAATGTTATTTCCGACGTAGTTTCCGACTCCGGTATACATATAGGTACTTCGTTACTTAATATTATAAAATTTGTAAAAGTTGTGAAAGATGTTTCTGGGCAGGATGTCTGTCTGGCAGGCGTTCATTATATTTTATTGTTTAATTAGTGAATTCCACGTATTTCCTTTCTTTGTAATACCATTTGAAATAATTAGTAAACGCATTATGGTTGAACCATAATGTTCTTTAATAAGGTTCATAGATATAATATCGGTCGCTTTAATTAAAAACTTTAACCTTTTTACAATCTTGGCTCGAAGTTTCTTGGCTCGGTCGGTCAGAGCCAAGTCTGGCGAAGTTTTCCACGTCCGCTTGAGCGGGTCCAATCTGAACGCATCCACTTGTAGGTGTTGTATGTTTTCCACATCCGCTTGAGCGGGTCCAATCTGGACACATCCACTTGTAGGTGTTGTATGTTTACCACGTCCGCTTGAGCGGGTCCAATCTGGACGCATCCACTTGTAGGTGTTGTATGTTTTCCACATCCGCTTGAGCGGGTCCAATCTGGACGCATCCACTTGTAGGTGCTGTATGTTTACCACGTCCGCTTGAGCGGGTCCAATCTGGACGCATCCACTTGTAGGTGTTGTATGTTTTCCACGTCCGCTTGAGCGGGTCCAATCTGGACGCATCCACTTGTAGGTGTTGTATGTTTACCACGTCCGCTTGAGCGGGTCCAATCTGGACGCATCCACTTGTAGGTGTTGTATGTTTTCCACGTCCGCTTGAGCGGGTCCAATCTGGACGCATCCACTTGTAGGTGTTGTATGTTTTCCACGTCCGCTTGAGCGGGTCCAATCTGGACGCATCCACTTGTAGGTGTTGTATGTTTACCCACGTGACACGTCCCTACGTCTACATCACAAGACAGTATTCTCTCAGAATTCTCATTTCAAAACAATAAGTTTTCATTTCAAGGAATTCAGTGAGATTGTGAACTTGAGTTGAGTTGATTAGGGTAAAGCGAGAGAGGCAACTTTGGGTAAATCGTTCGGAGGTCAGGCCATGTTCAGTATCCAATCTAGTCAAGTCTAATCAAGTGCAGTATGCGTTGGTTCTGTGCAGGTGCATGAAGGTGTGTCATGTACTGTGCAGGTGCACGAAGGTGTGTCATGTACTTATAGTTCGGAACTATCTCATGCATGCCGCTTCGCGAACGCGGATGCGGATGCGGATACTAGGACAAGTATTACAATAAAACGTTGTTTTTATCTTTGTATTTGTCAATATGACAATGACTATCCACGCAGCATCATCTAGCCCCAAGCTAATCAGAGCTTGTGTTATGGGTACTAATGACTGATATACTTAGTACATTTATAGATAGACGACCTCTGTAGCGCGGTGGGCGAAGGTCTGCCTGCGACGCAGGAGGTTGCGGGTTCGATTCCCGCCTCGGAACAAATGTGTGTACGATCTGCAGACATTTGTTCAAGGTGTTTTGGTCTTTCTATTAATATTAACATAAGTCAGGATATTATTGTATCTGTACACTTGATGTAACAGATCATTTTATTAATATTAGCATAAGTCAGGATATTATTGTATCTGTACACTTGATGTAACAGATCATTTTATTAATATTAGCATAAGTCAGGATATTATTGTATCTGTACACTTGATGTAACAGATCATTTTATTAATATTAGCATAAGTCAGGATATTATTGTATCTGTACACTTGATGTAACAGATCATTTTATTAATATTAGCATAAGTCAGGATATTATTGTATCTGTACACTTGATGTAACAGATCATTTTATTAATATTAGCATAAGTCAGGATATTATTGTATCTGTACACTTGATGTAACAGATCATTTTATTAATATTAGCATAAGTCAGGATATTATTGTATCTGTACACTTGATGTAACAGATCATTTTATTAATATTAGCATAAGTCAGGATATTATTGTATCTGTACACTTGATGTAACAGATCATTTTATTAATATTAGAGGACACTCAGGTATAATGTGTAACACAGAATTAAAAAATATGTCGTTTTACCAAAAGCAGATCAGAATTCTTTGTACGATATAAACAGAGATGTAACTCCAGCCAGGGTTTCATTAAAATGTTGTCCTTTGAGCGCGCTAGCTACCCGCGCGGGTGACGGGCACTTTTTATCCAACTTACTTGGACTACTGACGATAACTACGAATGAAGGGAGAAATGGTTACTTTAGGAAGTGGATCAGTTTTGGTCGCTAAAAATTATCACAGAAGCTAAAGATAGTTTATTTGCTTGAAAACAATGTAGGTTACACAGATGTTAACAGTTTTTTGTTTCAATTATGTTCTACTAAGACTAGCATGCAAATGTTACAGTAGCTTAAACTTAAAACTTGGTTTTTTATTTTGTGTAAGGACTGAACATGCTTGAGGTTGAGTAATGCGACGAGCTTGTAAGGTTTACTATCTATGTAAGTGCTTTTCTTGAAATACAATACAATACACAGTCAAAATGTCGATAACCATTCATTGTATCATACTAAATACCAAAATGTTTCCTTTTCGCGGCTGAAGGCTGAATAACTGAAATTTGGCAAAAACATAGATTTCCTCGGGGATGGACATGGGCTCCTCCTTATCTCGGACAAGCGCACGCGAACCTGTTGGCGAACGCAAGTTCCAAAATACGCTTGTAATTTTGTCCATCATAATCGTAATAAACGCGCCACAAGTGCACAAATAAGAGGGCGAAGTGGTGTTTACCTGTTCCGGGCCGAGGGCGAAGCCGAATCGGAAACAAATCACATAGTTCACATCGTATTCCTGAAGGATGACGCTCACGTGAAACAACAAACGCTTTTATCTCTAACAATAAACAATACAAGATACTTACTTAATACAGATATACATAATACTTAATACAGATATACATAATACTTAATTAGATATACATAATACTTAATTAGATATACATAACACCTACATATAGAAAATTCATTCAGATTACTTATTAATTTAATAAACTGAGATAGTGGGGTTTTTCCAAAGGTCTTCTTGGTACGTGCCATTTTTGTGGCAAGTGTCCATAACATGCATACTTAGTTTGTGATTTGACGGTGTTTTAACTCCAGACAGTAATGTTACCCTCTTCCCGGAGGCAGTTCCTCAGCCAAGTGTGCGCTCGCCTCGGCTCGCAGTCCGCTCACGTGCCAGCGTACTGAAGGTGGAAGCGGCCAATAAAAATGTATAGAGGGATTTGTATCGGGAGTAAACTCCCGCGCGGACACGTCGCCAATTAGTGAATTATTGGCCCGCACGCTGCAGCGGGCCGCAAGCTCTATTTGCGACTTTATGGACGTTTGAAAGTAGGTGAAAATACTTGCTGATTATTTGAAATAATTTATTCTAAAGCAAAACACATACATAATCCAATCACAGTAACCAAATTTCATCAACGAGACATTCCTGGGTGTGATCACATTCATTGTTATTATCACCGACTGCTCGAGTGTGTGATGCAAGTTTATTTTCTATGTAACCAAAGCCGTAAACTGTCAATTTTTTATTTGAAACACTTCCGAATCTTCAGCTCTTCGGGAGCCGCTAGGAGCCGCTAAGAGCCGTTAGGAGCCGCTAGGAGCAGCAAGGAGCCGCTAGGAGCCACAAGGAGCCGCTAGGAACCGCTAGGAGCAGCAAGGAGCCGCTAGGAGCAGCAAGGAGCCGCTAGGAGCAGCAAGGAGGCGCTAGGAGCAGCTGGCGAGAGGCTGAGTATGCAGTGAAATAATGGTGTATGAAAATGCAAATTTCACTTGTTTCAGACTCTGGCCAACGTGAAACACGCATACGGAGGAGGAGAGACGTAGGAGAGAGGCAACCAGCAGTAATCCCCGACCTCGTAAGCTCAGATAATCTGGGTGGAATATGTCAGATTAAGTTTTAACGTTTTTGTGTTCATTAGGCGCCCTCGGGGGCGGCGGACAGGTGAGGCGGGCGGCGCCCTACGTGCAGGCCTTCTCTTCGAACTTGGCTTGTTCATTAATAAGCGATTGACTTTGTTTTTTTCACTACACCCTTTGTATATACGCGGTAAGCTGAGAAGTAGTTCTGAAAATAATTATTTATTGAAGTCTACGTACACCTTATGCCTTTATTGTTAATTTAGCTAATGATAGTACACAAATAATGATGAAATGGGTGTAGGTAAAACATTCTTCTACCAAGTTAAACAAAATGATTATAGTAGCATGTATTAAAGTTACGTCTAGTATTAATATTACGTCGTGCATTAGTATTACGTCCTCCTCAGGACGTCGGGTCCCACATCATTCTGGTCCCCCCAGACCAGTCTATTCCTCATGAATTTCATCGCCGCATAAAAAAGCAAGTATTAAAGTAGTTTATTCAGTCAGTAATCATAGTGCCTACAAAAACCGGTTTCCCTACCGCTCCTACTTTCTCCTCTGCTAGGAATTATTTCATTTGTTATTTTATTTTCTACTAGTTGTAAAATTCATAGCATTTATCTTCCCTTTTATTCTTCAACACTTCCAAATAAATGTAAATAGTTAATTCTGATCCACCTGCACTTGTGGTACTATATATAAATAATGTATGCGCAGCGCCGCCTGGCGGCTTGTTCACGAAACAACTGAACAATGGGAAATAATAGTATTTATGTAAAACAATAAGAATGAATGAGGTAACGCTTGTTGCTGCTGTTCAATCAGGCGGAGAATTAGAGTTTATACTAATTTAAAAAAGATTTCAGTGAATTTGCTGCCATGGAGATAAACAGTGTTTTTTGCAAATAAAGGAAGTGATTTTATTGTGAAGGGTACGTCTATTAAGTCTGTACATAATATATTATTTTCTCAAACTACAGAAAGTTTCATGATCTGCCTTGCGAAAGTTCAAAGCGTCATTTTATAGTTGCCGACGCAATTCTAGCAGGCGTTTAGTCTCTACCTTGTCTTCAAGAGCTTCCGTCAAGGCATAACCCACACCACTGATGGAATATTGTTACACCCATAGACATAGAATTTTTTCACTACACCATACTACGTGTTGCAGATCGCACTCTGTGTTTTCAGTCATGAAAGTGTTAGTGTTAGTGTTGATTTCGAGATCGATGTTGCAACCCTTATAGTCTGGCCCTTTCTGTCCTCCTGCTTTCTTGAATATCTCAGTAATTACTGCAGTTATAAAATTTAAATTTAAAACAATAATGGATTTTGTGCGCCATGATTTAAAAATGAATTAATGAAAACGAAAATTTTCTGTAGGTACTAATTGTGATCTTAAAATTTCAAAAGAGCCTTATGGGTGCAAATGGGGTATCAAATTAAAGGTACCTATCATTTTGTATATTTTAAAACAGTTTTTGAAATTTCTGTAGGTTGATATATTTTGAAAAAAGTTTAAAAATTGGCCGTCCCCTCCCTCTCCCCCTATCTCCGGCGTTTGTAGATAAAGATTTATATTTTTCAGGAAAAATATAGAGAAGTCTGTATAAATAACACTTTTGAAGGGTATCGGTTTGCACAATTCAAATTATATTTTGAAATATTTTTAAAAAAGTCGAAAAATTTACCAGTACCCCCTTATTTCCTCAGTTTGCAGTTTGCTATGCATCTGAAATACCAACCATTTTCGGTATTAATTAAAAATCAAAGTCTCTATTTGGTACCTATGATAGTCTATCTATAAATGTATTATAATAAATACCTATTTATATAATTGGCATTTGTTCGAAAACTTCGGATCTTGTTCTTCTATTCTTCGTCTCTAGAGCAAGTGTAAAACCATAAATTTTTGACTCTTTCTCTATAAATAGTCATACGAGAGGTCATAATAGAACCCCGGCTTTCCCAAGTCCAAACCTCGAAAAAGTATAAAATATTCAGGGTGACGTGCAGGCTGCAGGTGGCTGCGGATGTATCTGCATGCATGGGCCGCTTGCGACTCGCTCCGCAGCACGTCCCGAGTTGTTCTACTCGTAGGAGCAGCAGGCGCAGAGCAGACATACCGCGGCCGGTACACTGTGGGAACAAAAAAACACTCATAAACCGCATTGCGATAGCGTTCGATGGAGACAGGGACATTGACATTTACAATACTAAAATACAAATAAAACTTTTTTTCGACTGTTGAATTCAATGCTTTTATATTATTCTTCTGGGTGCTTTTGACGTTTTCGTAGGAAGGTTTTCAGTAGTAGAATCGTGATCTCCGCTGGCTGGTCCACGACTCCGGGCAGCGCGCCGCACCTCAGTGCATTTACATATATATTGGCCGCCTCCGTCCGAGCCGAGCTCAAGGAGCACTTGATATTCATTCAATTACAATACTTTCTCCATTGCTTACTTACCTGCTGTGTAGAGGGAGAGGGCTAGCAAGCATTCCTTTCCATGTCTTTGGATTGTCACTTGTTGTAACCTGAGGTTGTAACTTTGACTTTGAAGCGAATTAAAATTCATCGGTAGTAATTCACAGTAATTAGATATCAATCACTTTTATTTATTTAAGCTAACACAATAATATCAATCCCTAACTCCGTAGCAAACAATATTAAACACCTCTAACTTATCCCGCACCTACTTAGCTGAATTATATATAGGTATAATAATATTGAATTTGTTGCTATCAGTTCCTAACTCCATGGGTTGCAATGACAGCTCTATCGTTTCCTCTGAACTAAGAACGAAGCGATTGACGGAGTAGCCCTGGCTACCCTCAACACAATGCATAGGTAATGTACCAACTTTGCGATATAAAAATCATGGAACACAAATTCGAATAAAGAATTCATTCGGCGCGCGGCCGCCGGCCGGCGCAGGTGGGCTGCCATCTTTATAATTTTATATGCTTTTCAGACTTTTTAATTTGGACAACTTTTGCTAACTTTTTATTGATGAGGGAAACGGAAAGTTCTGCCTTTTTATTTTATTGAATTGAGTTTACCTACTGTTTCGTAAAGGAATACATTAGTCCTGTAGAAAAATATTAAGGGGTTATTAAAACTGTATAATGCAGGTAACTCAACGGGTGCCTAGAGTTTTATTACCTATGCTAAATGATCCATTGAGAATTGGTGCGATTGGTAACACAACCTTTCTGTATTTTGAGAATTCAAACAATCTCAAAAATTCAAGTAAGTTCAGGAACAAAACATACTTTAAACAAAAACACGGCTTGATGTACGATAACTGAAATGCGGCATTCAGACAGAACTCACAAATGGTTTCTGTCGAAAATAAACAAACTCTTGTAAGTGCAATAACCTATTTCCCTAAGTTGGTATGAACCACTTCCTGCCGCGACGCCCATCTAAAACAGCTGATTAATCCGGACCCAGTGGGCGCTGTCACCAGGTATTAGAAGACCAGCTGGAAATGGCACTGAGGTGATCAATAGCTGTCCCGTCTTCAAAGCGCCGCTATTTATGCCGCTTGATCACCTGCTAAGCCAGAAACTATCTAGACTAATGGCTGGCACAGAGCAAACTGGTGGCACTGAGATAAGGATACCTACTGAACATTTTAATTTCTTGGGCTATTTTCACCTCGTAATTACCAACTTTGGAATCACAGCGAACTTTTCGTCAAGATAACGGTTTTAGGACTTTGCTGTAGGTTTTGGTCCAGGGCGAGAATCATATTTTTTTGTAGTAAACAAACAAGAAATTTAGCGTTTTCAGATTTTATCTTTTACTATAAGAGTTTTTTAGCTTTAATACTTATATTATGCATAATGTGTATTATACTACTACAAATTTACTGTGTTCAGATTTAACAATTTTCGTGTGCTCTAAGACATTGCATCTTGCCAAATTTAATAATTCTAGTTCAACGGGAAGTACATTATAGGTTTTTGATCTATGACAAGATTCTAGCATTTTTTACTATTAACCTATATAACTACGGTTTTTCGATTTTTTTCTTTCCTTGTGCTAAAAGAATTGGCTTTTTGTCAAATTATAAATGATACTAGATCAATGGAATATATAGGTTTTGTATATATATAGGTTATATTTATAGGTTTTGTGTATCTGTTTTATTTTCGGAATGTCCCTTGGACAAAATTGGGCTGTAAGGTTTGATTTACTTTGACTAAGATTTTTTTTATGTAACGGCTCTAGGAGGTTACGGACTCAGTATTTGGTGTTACTTTCAATTCAATGTCTCCACGCGTTCCAGAGAAAAGAGGGTTCATAGACGACAGAGAGACAGACGGACTTCAAAGTGACACTATATGGGTTCCTTTTTTCCTTTTGAAGCACGAAACCGTGAATAAGAATATATAGGACTTATTGAGTGAGTGCTAACGGTCAAAAATTACATCTTAAAAATAAACAAGATCCGTCAAGTGCGAGTGTAGGTAACTCGCGCGCCCGTCTTTTTTCCAATGGCAATAATTTGAAAAGTATGAAACCTACAGCAATTTTGAAAACTGTTTTAAAATTTACAAAACAATGCCTTTCATTTGATACCCCAATAGATAGGTAGCCCCCCTTTCGATAAAGAATATCCCCCTTTTCGACCATTCTCAGAATTCTGAAATTTGTCCTGTTGAAGGGCTGATGTTATCGCTTCACGTTTCTAACAATTTACCTACACCAATTAACGAATTCACGTTTCAAGTAGTATTCTTTGAATACTGCATCTTTTAAAAAAAAAGAGTATTAGAATCGTGCAAGATACAAGTACCCTGACTTCATTCACTTATTCTGGCAACGATTTTACTTCAACAAAACTTACAAAGACTTTCTCTCCGATTCTTTATCTTTGCCTTTAGGTTCCTAATTTATTTTATTCAGCAGATACCTTCTAATTAATTGTGGAAGCTCAAAACGAATGGATACCTTCGCAGCTGTTTATTTTATTGCCGGATATTAATTGCTGTTTGATGTTCTCTTGATGTACGGTAATGTAGTGCGGACGAATTTATAAGTGAACAATTGCTTTGAGGATCTATCAAACATCGCGCTCATCATTCAAGAGACGTGTTGGCTTGGGCCCAGATGTAATTGCGTCGAACGTTCGCTAAATAATATTGTTTTAATATTGTTTATAATGGCAAATATTTCATAATAAGAAAAAGAACCTAGGAAACGAAACGGAAATTTATACAATTGGAACGCATCCGAACTACCTACATTTCTACGTTTCTAATTTTGTTCCGCGCTGACAGGTGGCGCCACTGACTTCCTTCCTTGTGTTTATACATATATTATACAGGGTGGCCCATTCAAATCGGTCAGTATGGGAAAGTCTGAAACTGTAAGACATACGAAGATTTGTTCTTAGGAACCATGTCACCGATTTCGATAAAAAGAAAAACTTAAAAAAAAAAAAAAAAAAAAAAAAAAAAAAGTCGAGAAAATCCCTAACGAGTGCACGAAGAACGCCGTCAAGTTAGATTCTCATTTAACTGCTGGGTCGGCCTACTTCACAATAAGGTACTCATGTTTAAAATTTATGATGGACATTTGGACAGATTCAAGTACCTTGCAATCTTAGAAGATCTTTTAGAGGCCGTAGGAGAAATGGCAGTAGAAATAAGAGAACAACTTTATTTTCAACAGGATGGAGCACCGGCTCACAATAGTCGTATAGCAAAAGACTTTTTAAATGAAAACTTTCCGCGAAAGTGGATTGGTACGAACGGCCCGATCAAATGGCCGGCGAGGTCGCCCGATTTAACGCCTCTAGATTATTTTTTGTGGGGTTACATTAAAGATGAAGTGTACAAAAATAGCTATAACACCGTTGAAGAACTAAAAGTAGCCATAGAGTCAACTTTAACGCAGATTCACCACATGAAGATACAAAATGCAATAGTAAGATCGTTACCTAGACGTGTTGAATATTGTATTGAAAAAGACGGTGGTCACTTTGAACACCTACTATGATAAATTAAAGTATGTGAAAAAAATGCATTTTATTCATTTTAGACATTATGTTTCTTAGAGATATTTACTGCTTAAGACCTACACAAACGATATCTGAATAGAAATAGTGTAAGTTTATTTTTTCAAAACAACCGGGTTCGATTCCCCAGTTGGGTACACTTTTTTTTTAATTGTATGAATGCAGTTTTTCTTTTTATCGAAATCGGTGACATGGTTCCTAAGAACAAATCTTCGTATGTCTTACAGTTTCAGACTTTCCCATACTGACCGATTTGAATGGGCCACCCCGTATACACAAATATTTCATATTACTAACGCTCTTTATTTGATGAAACCCTACACAAACAAAAAGTTTTTTTTGATCTAGGTAGAATAAAATACGGCAGAAAAGAGCCCCGCGACTCATAGTTGTTATAATAGAACTAGTCACTGCTAAATAGTTTCAGCAATTTTTTAAACTACCTGGATAAAAGATGCGTACCGAATGCACTCAGGAATTTATAATCCAAATACATAACTTAACAGCCACATAGTTTTCTGAATATAATTAGTAGTTCCGGAGTAATCTCCGGAACTACTACTAGTTACTTAATGAACAAACATACTTAAAATAATATGTCAAGTGCGAGTCAGACTAGCTCACCGAGGGTTCCATAATATAATTATAAGACCTTGTTTCTTGCAAAATTTTATGATTCTAGGTGAACGGAAAGTACCCTAAAGGTTTTTGATCCATGCAGAGATTTATTTTTTAACAAATTTACGTTTTTTTTTAAATTTTGCTGTAAGACATAGATTCTTGTTAAATTTTACGATTCTAGTACAACGGGAAGTATCCTGAGGTTGGGAGTGCTTGTGATTCCCTTGGAGTATAAAAAATGGGCTGTAACTTGCGTCGAGAAATGAGGGTTGACAGACGGACAGACGTGCAGACAAAATTAAAGATAAAGTGATTCTATGAGTATAAATCACAAAACTGTATAGTTCGTTCATATCTATAAAGTACTTCATGTACATACTATCTACAACGAACGTTACGAACCAACAGAGAACCACTTGACGGATCAAATCCGTGAGACCTCATTGGTTGAAACAAAAGGCACCACTCGAAGAGGCGCACCTACCTTTGTTTCATATCCTGCTACTCTCAGTTTTTTGCTCTCTTCGTCGCTGAGGATGTTAACATGGAAACGACTTTTTGTAGATAAACCCAGAATCCACTTTGTACCTACACAAATATATATTAACTAGCAGCGCCTCACAGTTTCACCCGCGTAGTTCACAAGCTTTCTAATGGTGAATTTTTGAAGTTTTGAAATCGGTCCAATAGTTTTAAGTTTATTCGTGACGTACAAAAATATAAATCTTTCATATTAATAATATTAGTATAGATGGAAGGAAAATAATCTTAGATAAGTAACGAAATATTTGCGTAGGCAAAGGTCTATGATGATGATTGTGATGTGATGAGTCAACTCCTAGAGTTGTATCTATGAAGCTAGAATAATTTGTAACGTTCACATTATAAGGAAATGCAAACAATAAATTAATGATCGAATGACGTTCATTTTATACTGAAAGGAAACTTATAAATCAAATACTAACGACGACAAAGGAAACAGATCTTATTAATTATAGGTAATAGTCTATAAGTCGTGAGCAAGTGGCCAGGATGGAGGTCGAACTGGTGTATCAAATAATTGTAGCGTTGTGGTACGTCGGGATGGCGATCTCAGTATCGTGCCTCATCACACAAGTGCTGTTCTACGTGCTGCTGCCTGCCAGCCGGAAGCTGGACCAGAGGATCCTCACGCAGCTGACCATCGCGAGATTCCTGAACATAGTGTTCGAGTACGGCTCGCTGTACGAGACTGAGAACACGCCGCTCACCTGTCTAATAGTGATGTTATACTTCCATACTGACGCTGCATTGCTTTGCTGGATGTCCATATTTACAAAGAGGCTATATGATAAGCTGGTGGTCGTCTTCACGGAAGACATGAACTACCTCTGTGTGTCTGTGTGCGTGTGGCTCGGCTCGCTGCCGGTTGGGTTAATAGGCTCAGGCCTGCTTTTTGCAAATGCGCGTTTAGTTTTTAAGTTTTGTTCGGTGTACTGTATCGTGAAATGTGTTATTTTAGCGTTGAATTTAATAATTTTTTGCCGTATTTTCTGTGTTATTGTAACTGTGAGGGCCGACAGGAATTTGAAAAAGATGTTGAGGACCTGTATCAATTGTTTTTTGCTGGTAAGTGTAACAAGTCTGCAAGTATTTATTCGGTTTTTCTACACAGACAATACTCCGTTTTTTGTGCCATCTGAGTCTAACAATAAAAGAAACTCGTTCCTGATTTTGTTTGGGCTTCTCAGTTGTTATCAATTGATGGCAATTACTTTAATATTCGTATTGTTTTTAAATGCTGCTAATAAGTCTGATAAATCCCTTAAGGACCAAATTTTTAACAAGCTGAGAAGATAATTTCTTTATGTCACTCTATTTTTTTTTAGATTTTACTTTTTCTCTGTTTTTTATATGTAATGTGAATAGACAAACTTACAAAAAATTTGAAAAACTCTTTTGAAGTTGTATAGGTATGTTTTTATAGCACATAACATAATATGTTTATTTTAGATTAATATAGAACTATTTTTAGCGTCCGTCTTATCCTAACCACTAAATGTTAATGCCCGCATTATAAAAGGATGAAAATAATGAATTATAATAAAGCATTATCTTCATCCTGTTGGGAGTTGACTTTATCATCAAAACTGTGTTGAGTACGCATCGATGATTCACTGTGAATCATTGGACCAGGGGGTTTCAATGTGTAGAGGGAAATACAACTAGTAGGTACTTTTACACAGTTGATTGATAAAAAGTTGCGGCTCATTTCAGACAAACGAAGTTATAAGATTATGAATTCATGCAATAGGAAGTCGTTTATCTTACGCAGTTTGAGAAATTGTTAAAAATAAAAGTGATTTCACAACATTTATAACCTAATTATTATTATCTAATGAATAGTATAATTTTTAAGAAACATTTAAATATATTTTAACAACTATCTATCATGAAAAAATAGAGTCTAGACGTTGATGGCAAAACTAAACAGAGCTTGTTTTATAGGTACCTACCTACTAGATAATATATTATTTATTAAGTATAGTATCTACGACATATTTTACATAAAAACATTACTTTTTATAAAAAGATATTACATAATAATTTAGCATACCCATACAGAATAACAGGAAAACCAAATAGGAAGGATGAGGTACGTATTTACAGAATGAATAATGATGACCCACAATAGACTATGTAGGTACTTAACTATGTATTAAAATAGCACCAACTTAGTCTGTCAAGAACACAACCACAAAAAATATGTGACATAAGTTAGTATGTAAGCAGGAGAACAACATTGGACATTCACAATCGTATTGCAGTGATCCAACAGAGAGGTCGTCCAACATGGAGATCAGTTTAGTGTACAAAATAATTCACGGCATTTGGTACTTGGGCATAGGCGTATCAGTGATATGTTTGATAATACAAACGTTCCTGTACGGGACCCTGCCGTCCAGCAGAAAGCTGGACCAGAAGATCCTCACGCAGATGACAATAGCGAGACTGCTCAGCATCATCTTCGAGTACGGATCGATCTACGAGATCGAGAACTTTGCGTTGACCTGTGTGACCGTGATGCTGCTATTCCACAGTGACGCAGCCCTCGCCATCTGGATGTCCGTCTTCACCAAACGGCTTTACGACAAACTGGTAGTCGTTTTTGCAGATAACATGAGCTTCGTGCGACTTTCTATCGGCGTGTGGCTGCTCACTCTGCCCATCGGGCTCATTGCTGCCGGCCTCATGCTGGTCGAGCCGAGCTACGTCTTCACCGTTTGTTCTGTCTACTGCATCGGGAAATGCCTGGTTTTGGTCCTGAATTTGCTACTCTTCTGTCGTATCTTCCATGCCGTTATCACAGCAAAGAGCGATAAGAATATAAGGAGGACTCTAAAGACGTGTATAAACTCATTTTTACTGATCAGTGCCACCAGTTTGCAAGTGTTCATTAGATTTTTCTATACTGATAACACGCCGTTCTTTGTACCGTCTCAACACAACAATGAAAGGAACTCCTTCTTGATTGTTTTCGGTCTTCTTAGTATTTACCAGGTGTTGGCTATCACTTTGATTTTTGTAAGGTGTATAACAGGTGCTAACAAGTCTGATCAAACTATTCTCAAACAAATTAGTATAAAGCTTAAAAATACAACTGATGTTTGATTATGCTTTGGTAATTTTAATTGTAAGTGTGTACTGTACGTGTGTAAAGATCTCTCTTAAACCAAAAGATATTACTATTATTATAAAATTATTTTCTTGATATTTCTGTGAATAGTTTTAGGTCCTTACAATATATTAAATAAAATGACACCAAAAATGTTATTTATTGGTGACATTTTATTTAATAAATTTGCTTGTAATCTAATCTATTGCTCAAACAATTAAATTAAAAGCATTAACATTATAACATAGACTTTAATTATTTATTCCTTAATCTTTGTTTTTCTACAAGTTGTTTACTATACCTCTTTTAGGTTTTATACTCTAGGCACCTAGAGTATTTCATCATGATGATGATGATGAAAAATACTCTAGGTGCCTTTTTAGCAGTAAAGATTAAAAAAGCCTTCTCCTTGGTATTGTACCGATCATGTTATGAGGCATGATGGTGCCCGAACTGTGGATTTCAATAACGAACGATTCTTTTGTTAGCGGTGTTTGAGCTGGGCTCAGGGCGCGATATTAAAAGATTCATCTCGATCCGTCAATGGACGCCTCTATGGCTGTTTACCTGTTTAGCTCGCGTGCTCTTGTTTGTGAGTGGTTTTGATAATACAATTCACTTTTGGATAATGTAGTCCCTCTCTGAATTGTATAGTATAGATTACAAACTAAAAAGTATTTTTTTATCGCAATAGGCAAGTATTCAGGAAAGAACGCCTATCACCTATATCCAATGTGGGTTGATAATGATGTTGTGTTATTATTATTAACTATCGTGACCAGTCTGATCGTAGTAAATAAAATATTTTAAAAACATGATTACAAAAACTACGCTAAGGTAGTTTTAACAACTACAACGGTAACATTACAAAAATAAAACCCATCAAACTGTTTAAATTGTGGGCATAATCCTCAATAATTTTAATAAAGGTGCGTATTACTTTAAGTTTAAAAAAATAAAACATTACCGGTGAGGTTTTTTTTTTTCACAAACACATTCAGGGTTATCCGCTCATTATGGGTACCACGTGAAGTGATACACACTTCACTCTCATGTTATAAATGCGAAAGGTTGGATTTTCGCTACCTCTTCTTGCCATAATTACTGACCGCGAAAACTTTGCACACAGGAAACTTTGCCCGAAATAGAACATAGGCTATCCCTTATAGCAGTTCCCGTGGGATAGCAATAACCTTAAACAATACGTGCCAAGTAACAAGGCCGCGGGAAGAATCCAATAGTTTATGAATGTTTGGATAAAGTTCTATGTTTCCGTGTAGGTGGAGCTAACGGCCTTAGAGTCCGTTGGAAGGCCCAAAGATTTTCGGTTTCGAATAAAAAAAACTATAGGTAACAGTTAGAGGGTCCGCTAAGTTTTGCAGTTAAATCAGACTAGTCCATACAAGTACTCCGCAAGTTGTCCCTGTAGGAGTCACCTACACTCGGACAAACGAATCCATCGAGTGGAGTCAACAGGCGAGCCAAGCGAACATTACTCTTGTTGAGCGCTGTATTAATGACAGGCATCTTGCCTGCCTTACCTCGTCCAGGGTGGTGGGGGCTGAGAGGTAAGCTGAAGAGGATAAACAGTACAGGCTTTCAGTGGAAATCTCGAAGTGTTTTTCAGTAGTTTCACTTAAAAGTCAACAAAAACTGGTGGAACCAAAAAGTGTAATTTGAAGCACTTGTTTGGAACTTTCGACTCGAATCTAGCCTGGTTTACCAAGGTGGTGGAGATAGGGGGCACCCAGGCTAAACAGTAGAAAAACTAGGGATATTTGAATGACAGGGGGAAGGAACCCCTCCATCCAGCAGTAGGACCCAGCAGGACGACAAGATGAGGAGGTCCATTTTGAGTTTTTTATTATTTACTTCGGTTTCACTGTAGGTATTCATTATTATCTAAAAGCTTTAAAAATTTATATTATAGTAACTGTAGGTATGTACTTACCAAGTTAAGTAGGTCGTCGACTATGATTGTAGGTGGTCGACTCATACATGTACGTTAGTACATTACTCGCTCGCTAACGACGACCGCTGTACATACAGCCATAGTCCTTAGCGATCGATACCTGGCTGGGCTACACAAGATATTATATATTTTATTTGATATAAATGGCTCAAAGAAGTAAAAAGTTGCGTTAGTTTTGTACAATCCACGACTTTAGAGGCTTTGAAAAACTCATATAATCGGATTTTTCAAAACCGCTTAAAGTTCATCTCTTACAAAAAAGGTAGCCAGCACATTCTCCAATGTATTACCGTTCCGAATCTCGCCGAAATAGAGTTCAAAGTTCCAAAACAAAGCGTTTGTAATGTTTCACGCAGGTTGTTCGGTCCCACTCTATTCGTTACAATTTTTCTTTGTCACAAAGGGATGGATTTGGAGGTAATTAATTTTCCTCGAGGATTATTGAATCCCAGACGTTTTCCTGGAAAGGGCTACAATAACATACGTTTTGGAAAAGGGCTCGGATTTACTGGAGTGTTTTATGTAGAGATGGATTGATCCGTTTGCTTTTCCTGTAAGAAAATAAACTGTTATTTATCTTGTCAAATAATTTTAAAATTAAATAACATTTGTTAAATAATGAAAATAACTAATATTAAAAAAAAACAAGTTCTGTTTATCTTAGGGCTAAATAATGATGAGTGAATTGTCCAGCATTATTTATTTATTTCATTTAGATAAAAATTTAAGACCTAATAAAATAGATTACCTACTGCTCAGTATATTCTATGATAAAGCGGATCATGTCATAACGCTGATCGTTTTGGTGCCTAAGTGTGTGTTCCATTCACACACTTCACACACTTCTAAACTTTTTACCAGCTAGTATTTTGGTCATCTCATCATTTTCAACGATCTCGAATACGTAAAATATGTCATAATAATCTATAACCTCACTGCCACCTTTTGGTGGCTTGCGGACAAATCCTCTCGTCTCCGCCTTGGGAGACCCTCTTGAAACTTTCTTCGTTTTCGTAGTTAAATCCCCGAAAAGTATCTGAACATCGATCAACTTTATCTCGCTCACCTCACAGCGACATCTGTCGATCGCAATGCTCTTCACAATACATCATCAAGACAGATAGTGGCCGGTGAATCCCGTGAATCCCGTAATCCCAGGCTTCACCTGCGGGATTAGCCCCAGGACCTAATCTGTGGTCCCGGGCTTGATTCCGTATTAGTGGTCGGGCGAGTGGATGTTTAATGTGCTTTGAAACGTTGAAATGGCTTGTTTATTTTGATAGTTGTTTTGTGCGAGCCGGTATAAAGCCTACTGAGATTTCAAATTATCATGTCTAACTGTCTTTATAGGTTGTAGATAGTTTTTGAAACCTTTTTTTCGGAAGGCGCTCTAGGAGAAGAAATCTGAAAATCGTGCTTTTTGTAATCGTGCGTTCTTAATGAAATGAAATGCTGCAATACCTATGAAATGAAATCAAGCAAAAAAACCTCAATAACAAGTTCTTCTCACTTCAGTTCGTTATTCTTAAACCGAAAAATATCAGCAGGTAAAAGTTTTCACACGCGCGGTGCCAGACACAAAGTTTGAAAGAATCATTCAAGTAAAGTGCGTCGTGGATTGGGTGCTCTCGAAACTTCACCTGAGAACTTGAAAGTTGGGGTTTTAATGAAAAAATAATTTCAATTTGCAAAGTCCTGCGATCCCCGGAACTCGGATAAGCTCATTACCTTGGCATATTTGAGGAGACGACACTTTCAAAACATTCTTAATTTTATGGAGAATATTATTTTTATTTAATGAAAATGTGAGTACTGGGAGGAAACATTGTTGTTCAACAATACTGTAATGACTTTTAGCCCGGCGAGCGGCTGGCTCTATTATTATTATGTATTTTCAGTATATTTAGTAGAGTGCTACGACTGCTACGCCGTAGAGGCCCCGTACCGTACAGATTACCCTATATCTATGTGGTAGAGTGCTACGACTGCTACGCCGTAGAGGCCCCATACCGTACAGATTACCCTATGTGGTAGAGTGCTACGACTGCTACGCCGTATAGGCCCCGTACCGTACAGATTACCCTATATCTATGTGGTAGAGTGCTACGACTGCTACGCCGTAGAGGCCCCGTACCGTACAGATTACCCTATATCTATGTGGTAGAGTGCTACGACTGCTACGCCGTAGAGGCCCCGTACCGTACAGATTACCCTATATCTATGTGGTAGAGTGCTACGACTGCTACGCCGTAGAGGCCCCGTACCGTACAGATTACCCTATATCTATGTGGTAAAGTGCTACGACTGCTACGCCGTAGAGGCCCCGTACCGTACAGATTACCCTATATCTATGTGGTAGAGTGCTAGGACTGCTACGCCGTAGAGGCCCCGTACCGTACAGATTACCCTATATCTATGTGGTAGAGTGCTACGACTGCTACGCCGTAGAGGCCCCGTACCGTACAGATTACCCTATATCTATGTGATAGAGTGCTAGGACTGCTACGCCGTAGAGGCCCCGTAAAGTACCGATTACCCTATGTGATAGAGTGCTCGGACTGCTACGCCGTAGAGGCCCCGTACCGTACAGATTACCCTATCTATGTGATAGAGTGCTACGAAGTTCGCTACACTGACTTCTCCTTAGAGTTTTAAAGGGGATTACTTTATCGAAATCACTTGCATGGCTACTGTCAGTGGCTCCTCCAAATACAACAAAAGTCAATTCTCACACCAGCATTCCCAGCTTACGGTGCAGGTGGTAATTCGGAGCATTCGCAACAAGTCCCAAGTTATGACACCTGACAGATTGCCCCGAGGCTGGAGAGGATGAGGAAAGTTTATGCCTCGTTGTTACCTCGAGAGATAATTCACAAACAATTCTGAAGAATTAAACTTTTCCTTTTGCGACCTTTTGAGGCGGCCATTATAATTATTGAATAATCGACACAAGGTGCTCAACTCGAGGGACATAATATTTTTTTAACATTTGCGAGGATGAGACGACGGTGTTCTTCCTATATTATGTTTATTCAAGATTCGTAATTGCGGGTTAAGTACCTTTGCCGTACCTTACATTCATTACGAATACGTTCTACAATCTAGGGCATAAATTGCACTTATTTGTACCACAGATAAGTAAGTTGCTAAAGCACCGCACAGCTACACAGAACTTCCTCTGAACTTTGATTTACGAAGTACCATTTAAAAGGGATCCAAGTCTTATCCAAGCCTATTGGGAAACCAGATCAATAAACGATTAAGAGCCCTTTCAATTACGTTTAACTAACACCTTCTGCACGTAACCGGTTAAGTCTCAAATCGTGTTTGATCCGGTTTCGTCCGCCCTGAACCGGAATAATCCGGTCCACCTGATCCGGTGCCGTCCGACTTGCGGGTTCTATCCTCTCGGAGTTTGCTAAAGAGATTTTAAGTTTGGCAGCAAGGTTTTCATTTAGGGGACATATTGCTAAATATTGTTTTAGTAAAATAAACGCAGATATGGATTCACGTCTACTATTTTTATTAACAGATGTCAGAATGGCTTACATTACAATGCCCAGATCAGATCGCAATATCTTAAGGAATCAAGAGTATTTAAAACCATTGCTTTGATTTTTACAAATTATAATAATTTGGACAGATATTGGAATCTAAATCTTTGAAAGGTTCTAAATGACTAAAACTGTGTGTGGCAGGAAATGCTCGCCTCTCTTATCTACCCACTCAATCTATCGTCGATTGAGCAGGCATTGAAAAAGTTTTAAAAGCTGCAAAGCCTCGCCATAAAGCCCAGCCAGCCAGCCAGCCAGCCCACACGTCAAACAGGTGAACTGCCAAAACACAAGCTCAGCAGTTTCCGAACCACTCGTAATCTTCTCTAAAGCCTCAATGGGGTGCACGAGGGTGCAAGTGGGTGGCAAAAAATCACAGAAAGGGGTGCCTTCAAATACCTGAGTAATTCATGCAAACGAATGCAAGCCAATTAATTAGGAGCAGTCAGTGCGCCGCCGAGCTCCGCCGAGGAGCGCTCGCAGCGGCGACGGCGCGGGAAGAACACACGGGGTCTTAGTTTAGACAGTGAGGCCAAACATTTCTTAACTAACATGTAGTTCATGCACTCGATGGATCGAAGTTGTAGCGTTCGTGGGGAGTCGATGGGTGGAAGCGGCTTAGGGCCTCTATTTGTGGCGTCGCCTATCGGGGCCTATGTCCAGCATTCCAGACGTGTGTGGGCTAATGATGATGGTGATGAAATTGGATGTTTCAACTCGTTTTAAAACGAGTTAAACGTAATATTTTTATTTATTTGTTTAATACAAGATTTATTTTGTTTGCTGCAAGATACTAATAATAAAAATAATGGGCTCCTAAAAAGTATTATGATTCACTAGGATCTCTTTATATGAGCAAAAAAGTACGTTAATACTTTTTCTAAGTAATTCAACAATTTTTATTACTCGGTTTAATTATTTTATCCGCGCATTCAAGGGTACATGATGACCTCTTAAAATAAAATATCAGCGCATAATTTTATCAGTAGTGTAGAGTCGCCTTAACTGTAGCAATTAATATTGCAATATCTCGAGTTCCTGCAATACGATCTAGAGATTAAGGTGTTTCATTAAGCTGATTTATTATCCGCATCAAATCCACGAACAAAAATAAAAAATCTACTCAGAAATTTTCCTGAGGTTTCCATTGAAATTTAATAAGATTTGCTAGGAAGTTCCTAGAAGGAACGTATTTAATGAGGTTTGCTAGGAACGTCTTTCTTTGTTTCACGGTCTTACATGAAACGTTAAAACCTTTTTATAAACCTATAGAGCATAATAAAAAGTATCTTAAACCCCATAGGAAAAAATAGAAGTGTGGATGTATGAGTATTGACGACCATTGGGTTACTTTAAAACCATTTTTTCTCAAAACTAGTTTACCAATATTCCTTCTTAAACATGAAACGGTGAAACCTGAGCTCGGCCGAAAGTAGTTTCGTAGACTACGAACTTTAGTGGCAGGGAGATTTAAAATTGGCAACATTTTTCATGGCAGATGGATGATCGAATGTCACCTCTACGCCAGCGACAATACGAGCGGCTATTAGTCTCAGAAATAAGAGTGAAATCGTGTGTTAGAACAAACTGAAGTCGCGACCGACTCCATAACATTTGTCACTCGTGTAGTGATGGGACTTGTCGGTAAACTTATATTGGCCTAGGCAATTTAACATAAAATATGTTTCGAGTAGGAAACATATTTCAGGTGAAATAATATCAATGCCACGAAGCTGTAGGTATGATTATAGATAATTCGTAACATTGCTAAATTTGTTTCATATTGATCACTAGCTACTGCCCCTGGTTTTTAAAACGTCAAATTTTTCGCATTTATTTTAATATTACCTTATTACCTACTAAGATACCAACCAATAACCATACAAAATGTAAACACTGGACTTATCTAGTATACCAGCGATTGTAATAAGTGAAATCCGAATCGATTGGTCATTAGGTATTTACTGCTAGCCATTCTACTAGTACTAGAGTATCAAAGTGTGAAGTCTCGAGTTGATCAATAACAATAATAAAATTATTAATAGACTGCGATCACTCATAGTGATCGCAGTCTATAAATAATTTTAAGTATAAGAAAACCAAACAGAAGTCTTATGCTTAGTTTTAAGGTTTTAACTAAAATTAACTTGTATTTTATCGATAGGAAGGTCACTGCTCTACGCATTATTCTGCGAGCTGTGCAGTCTGGTGGCAGTGAATATCGATTAAATATTGAGCTATTTTTATAAAAGTACCTACTCTAATTTAGTCAAACCACCTTTTATCTTGTTTCACAAACAATCACCACAAAATAACAAAAATATTTAACGAATTTCTTGTGTAATTTCGTGCAAGTTAATTATCACCATTATTGCCTACGCTGAAGTAGCGCTCTCTCAAAATATAATCAACTAGCAGCACCTCGCGGCTTCTCCCGCGTACTGACCGTTCCCGGGGGTGTTCCGGGATACACTGAACACGTGTTACTCCCTGAAAAGTCAGTTTTCTAATGGTGAAAGATATTTCAAAATCTGTTCAGTAGATCCAGAGATTACACCCTACAACGTCACAAACAATTTACAAGCTCTACCTACCTCTTTCTAATATTGGTACCTATAGATAACACAAATAATCTATGTAAGGTAAGGGGAAACCGCTTCATCATGCGATCTACATAGAAACATGTATTTCTTAACTACAACCAATAACACAGTTAGTCAAGAACTTAAAAGCAAACCATTACATTAGTAGGGTAGGCATGAGTGTAAGTTGTAGCTGTACATGAGGAACCGGCTCAGCAGGAATGCTACGTACACCTACTGGTACTGGTAGACCGAATCCACGCAGCGCTGATCTTCCGCCGACCCCTGCAGTCAGCAGCCGGCAGAATGACAGAATAGATAGTTACACAGGGTTAGTGGTTAGTCGACCTAGTCCTGCTAGGACGTGGTGAGGGAGGGTATTCCCCTTGAACGTGGTGAGGGAGGGTATTCCCCTTCAAGTAAACTATATTACTAAGTTATAAAGAAAAAGTTAACCATTTGTAAAAAAAAAGTTTTAGGTGTTTAAAATTATTTTAGAAAAAGCTAGAGGTTGTAATCAATATAGGATGTAATTTTATTTTTGTTTTATTAATAGGAAAATAATTCTAAAACTTCAATAAATGTGTGTCCCCATTAACAACTACTAGAATAGAACATACTCGTAATATAACTATTACGAATAATAGGAAAGTAAGTACCTACCTATACCAAAAATAATAGGAAAGTAAGTACCTACCTATACCAAAAATAATAGGAAAGTAAGTACCTACCTATACCAAAAATAATAGGAAAGTAAGTACCTACCTATACCAAAAATAATAGGAAAGTAAGTACCTACCTATACCAAAAAGCGTGTTCACAATATAAATAAGGAAATTAATATTGACCTTGAGAGTGTAAAAAGAAGGAATATGTATAGTTGTTTGGCCAACCCATAACCAGACAATAAATTACAGCAATACAGAGAATTATTTGCCTTGTTATATTATTTGGTATGTAAGAATATAATTTTGGTGTGCAAATAATGATTTATCTCCGTCTAACACCGGTACAACAGGGTTAAACTTTGTTTTGTCATTACTTGTTCAAATAACAAACCGTCCACCGTGTAGGCAAGGCACACCTCACGCGGGGGTGTTATTCCGTCCGGCCCCCGTTCCAACCCGATGGCTATCTGATAACCATCGCCATCCGTCTCCGTCGAGTCGAGGATGTTTTGCTCCGGTTTACAAAATTACATTTTGTTTTTACTGGGTTGAGGTAAATGGTGTCTTTTATTGTCGGGAGCAGTAAACAAGTACCTTAACCGGTGCAGCCTCCGTAAACAAATACCTTAACCGGTGTAGCCTCCGTGAAATCGTAACAAAATGGTATTAATAATCTATTATCAAAATAACATGCGTTTCTCACTTTGTTAGTACTCCATCCTCAGTTGAGTTGATTAAATAAATAAAATAATTATTGTGTTTTTAGTTGTTATTTGTTGTAATAGCGCAACAGATACTTCACTTGTTAAAATTTCAACTGTAACTATTACGGTTCATGAGATACAGCTTGGTGACAGAAGGACAGGTAGACAGACAGACAGACGGACGGACAGCGGAGTCCCGTTTTACCCTTTGGGTACGGCACCCTAAAATGCTTTATTTCAGACAACCATAGGTCCATAGATTAGTACGTGAGTGTGATAATGCTGGACGAGTGGTACACATTTACACACAAAGCTAATAAAATAGAATATAATAAATATAACACCTGATGTGGCGATAGGCACTGTGTAGTGTACAGCAAATAAAAAAGCCGAGTACAATCAATAAAAGAAATAGGTTCCTTGATTGATCATGATCACCCTCCGCACGAAGCTCTTCCAGAGTGGGGATGGAAGGCACTCTGCGTCTCCCTCTGCCACAGCACACTGGATGCTGCTGCGACTGTCCCGTACTCTGCGCATCAGGGACACTGACTTTTGCGCATAACCGCATGGAAACCGTATGTGCAGCACCCTGCACAAACATTCCTGATGCACTGCAGAATCTAGGCACACGCAGCATTATCCGAAATATATTGTTATATTTTACTCGAAGGGCGTCCATCGATCAAATCGGGATCGGGAAAATCAGCGAACCAGCATGTTACGTCATCGTCCCTAAGGTCCTCGAGAAGTAAATGTCCAAGATATTTAAACTTCGACACGCTATTTATGTTCAAGCCGTTAAGGCTATTATTAATATTGTTCTCGGGACATTTACCGACGGCCCTATTTATAAACCATGTATTCTGACTTTCTTACATTATATTTAAACCCATGCTCAACAGCGTAGTCCTCACAAACATTCACAAAAATGTAACACACCTAAACAAAGTAAACACTCCTTAAAAATATGGAGTAGTCCTAAGACCACTAGCTTCTCCGGTAGATACACCGAACCGAGCTAGAGCACATGCCATAGGTGGGACGGATGATGACGACCGGCGAAAGACTGCTAGCAGATGCTGGATGCAAGCTGCAGGTCGCAGGGCGCTATGGGCGCCACACACCAGTTAAGGTACTTGGTACTTATCTTTACTGCCCCTTTAAAAATCCACCCTTTACATACACACATTATAAACACAACTGCACCATTCTTGTAACAGTCCACTGCTGGTCGTAGGCCTCCCCTGCTAAACGCCTTTTGGCTTTATTAGAGGTGATGTTAGAATCAGAAAACATTTTATAAAGTTGCTTTGTACTAAGCAGCTCCAACAAGTTCAATTTCTCAATCTTTATGTTCTACTTTCCATTATCAAGTCTACATCATTACAGTGCTACATAAGCGTTAATCTTCGTTTATATCCGTGAGTGAAACCACGAAAAGGTTTTTAAATAATTTAGATGTGCTATGTACCTATATATCTAACACCTAACACTATGTATTAATCTAACACCCAGAACACACGCTCTCTCTAGCTTGGGGCTAGATGATGTTGTGTGGATTGTTCAGCATTATTTATTTATTTACTTATATAAAGTTATAATATAAACTCGCAAACAGCATATCATCTCGTCTACCTTCTTATATTGTCACTCCGAATAAAAACAAAGCTGAGCGCAAGGATAGTAGTCCATAGGTAGCCTGTAACCACTTGAAATCTCTGGTTTTGTGATGTAAGGAAAAGCTAAAGCACTGGCCCTAGTACGTAGTAGTAGTAGTCCTAGGCAGGCTATTTGGTACATATTCGTACATAAATAAATAAATAAATAATGCTGGACAATTCACACAGCATTATCTAGCCCCAAGGTAAGCAGAGTTTGTGTTATGGGTACTAGATAACTGATATACGTAATATTATACATTACATAGATAGATATTTTTTATTATACATAGAAAACACCCAGACCAACGGAACAAATTTCTGCAGATCGTACACAAATTTGTTCCGAGGCGGGGATCGAACCCGCAACCTCTTGCGTCGCAGGCAGACTCACATAACAATATGATTAAGTTCTTTGTGTGGTATTTCGAAGAGGAATAGGCGAAACCCTTCATTCTGAGTTCTGCCTCTACAAAGACAATTCAAATGTTGCATTTCTGGTATTTAGATAACATGGCCACATTATTCGTTTACGTTTTCAAAAAGGTGAGGTGAAAGTATTTCCGCGCACGCTCCCTTGCCGTATCTCGAAGGTAATCGCCCATTTAGCGGCCAACTCAGGCGAAAAAATAGGTCTGGAACTCACGTAAGCCATTACCTCCAAACTAAACGGTCAGTGGACCTCATTACCGGCGTCTTAGAACCCCCTGACCCCCTCGGCCCCCCGTGGGGGGTGGGGGTTAAGTGACTCCGAACGGAAATAAAGGTGCAGGCGACTGGAGGTAATGTTAATTGAATTTCTGCAGACGGTTAGAGTAGGGAGGGGATTTGTCGATGCCTCATTTGTCGATGCCATCGATGATAGCAATGAATATGTTGCAGGTACATGTTGATTAATTGAATCAACACAAATTATTTGACAGCATTATCAGCTTCAGCAAACTCTGCTAAAATCAATCTCATATTTTTAATCTCTTTTGTACAATAATAGTATGAATGGAGTTAAAGTGGGCGTATGTTATGCTCCGACATACAGTATGATCCTGTGTGAATTAATAATTGTAATCTAAATAACAATAGGTTTATTGAGATTTGTTGTTTTTTCTTGCATTTAAGTAAGCAAGAAACATTCCCTCATTCTGCATGACACTTCGATAATTTGTAAACAGAATCATGATTCATAGTTTCCACTTAGTCACCCAAAAATTACAACAAGGTACTTTTGTGTAACAGCTATTTATAGTTTTATTTGCCTTATCGATGAAAAGGCCCATCCCTGGCGGCCATTGGCGAATGATACGCGCAGCGGCCGCGTCGCACGCAAGATTAAACGTCACAAACGTCGAGATATTCCACGGGAACCGGGAAATTACCACCTGTCCACAACCACCCCTATCTCCACGCAATACAGTTTTAAATACCTCAGCAAACACTTCCTTGAAAGAAGTTTGTATAGCTTTCCTGTAAAATGTAAGAAACCTTATGCTTTACAAGGAGAGTTCAAAATAAGTTGGTTATTTTCAGGAACCAGTCACTTGCAGTGAACAACTGTGTTTTTATTATGTCGCAATTAATGAAATTATTTGAAATGAAACGTTTAAATTGTACTGGAATTCTGTTTGTTTTCGTTTTCTTGCAGTTTAATGTTCATGAAACTTTATCTCGTAGTCAAATTCACTTTGTGTAAGGTAGCCAGTGATTTGTTTAGTTGTTGTAGGTACGTAGAGGCAAATGTTCTCAATTGTAACAGATGTGACAGTCAACGGTCATCAGAGGGTGCCTGCGCCCAGCGGTGGAGTCAATGACAAAAATCACCGAACAGGAAAAACTGGCCAAAAGCGTTTGGAGACCGTTTATAGACAAACACGGTTTAAAAAAATTGTTTAGTTGTCTTATTTGTTAAGGCTTATCGACAGCTGCTCGAAACTTCAATTCGTAAATTATTGTGTTCCGTAATACCTACCAAAAATTATGGCTGAAAACTTATTATATTTTCGACATAGTGTTGTTATTATATATATAATTGTAACTAGACAGTATAAGCTATGTTCCTTATCAAACAAAACGTAAGGTATTGTTGTTTTTAATACAAAACAAATAGGACGGAAACATGTCATTTTGGACGTAAACAAACAAACAAACAACGCTGAACAATTAACAGCATCATCTAGCCCCAAGCTAAGCCGTGCTTGTGTTATGGGTACTAGATAACTGATATACATAATATAATACAATACACAGATAGATATTTTTTATTGTATAAAGTAAAGTTATATTTTTGTTTAAATTTCATTATAGGTGTGTATTATTAAGAAAAAAAAAACAGGGACCTTGATAAATACTATTCGAATACGAAAAGCAACATGATATGGTGGAAATGTATTCGTATTACAAATCATTTCGGTAGTACGTACGTTTGTACGGGCAAATCATAATCCGCATGATAACCGTACTAGTGATTTCTTGTCATACCAAGTAACATCGCAGAGTAGGTCCAACCACGTATGTTGATAAAGTAACATCGCAGAGTAGGTCCAACCACGTATGTTGATAAAGTAACATCGCAGAGTAGGTCCAACCACGTATGTTGATAAAGTAACATCGCAGAGTAGGTCCAACCACGTATGTTGATAAAGTAACATCGCAGAGTAGGTCCAACCACGTATGTTGATAAAGTAACATCGCAAAGTAGGTCCAACCACGTATGTTGATAAAGTAACATCGCAGAGTAGGTCCAACCACGTATGTTGATAAAGTAACATCGCAGAGTAGGTCCAACCGCGTATGTTGATAAAGTAACATCGCAAAGTAGGTCCAACCACGTATGTTGATAAAGTAACATCGCAGAGTAGGTCTAACCACGTATGTTGATAAAGTAAGATCGCAGAGTAGGTCTAACCACGTATGTTGATAAAGTAACATCGCAGAGTAGATCCAACCACTTATGTTGATAAAGTAACATCGCAGAGTAGGTCCAACCACGTATGTTGATAAAGTAACATCGCAAAGTAGGTCCAACCACGTATGTTGATAAAGTAACATCGCAGAGTAGGTCCAACCACGTATGTTGATAAAGTAACATCGCAAAGTAGGTCCAACCACGTATGTTGATAAAGTAACATCGCAAAGTAGGTCCAACCACGTATGTTGATAAAGTAAGATCGCAGAGTAGGTCCAACCACGTATGTTGATAAAGTAACATCGCAGAGTAGGTCCAACCACGTATGTTGATAAAGTAACATCGCAAAGTAGGTCCAACCACGTATGTTGATAAAGTAACATCGCAAAGTAGGTCCAACCACGTATGTTGATAAAGTAACATCGCAGAGTAGGTCCAACCACGTATGTTGATAAAGTAACATCGCAGAGTAGGTCCAACCACGTATGTTGATAAAGTAACATCGCAGAGTAGGTCCAACCACGTATGTTGATAAAGTAACATCGCAGAGTAGGTCCAACCACGTATGTTGATAAAGTAACATCGCAAAGTAGGTCCAACCACGTATGTTGATAAAGTAACATCGCAGAGTAGGTCTAACCACGTATGTTGATAAAGTAAGATCGCAGAGTAGGTCTAACCACGTATGTTGATAAAGTAACATCGCAGAGTAGGTCCAACCACGTATGTTGATAAAGTAACATCGCAGAGTAGGTCCAACCACGTATGTTGATAAAGTAACATCGCAGAGTAGGTCCAACCACGTATGTTGATAAAGTAACATCGCAAAGTAGGTCCAACCACGTATGTTGATAAAGTAACATCGCAGAGTAGGTCTAACCACGTATGTTGATAAAGTAAGATCGCAGAGTAGGTCTAACCACGTATGTTGATAAAGTAACTTAACAGAGTAGGTCCAACCACGTATGTTGATAAAGTAACATCGCAGAGTAGATCCAACCACTTATGTTGATAAAGTAACATCGCAGAGTAGGTCCAACCACGTATGTTGATAAAGTAACATCGCAAAGTAGGTCCAACCACGTATGTTGATAAAGTAACATCGCAAAGTAGGTCCAACCACGTATGTTGATAAAGTAACATCGCAAAGTAGGTCCAACCACGTATGTTGATAAAGTAACATCGCAGAGTAGGTCCAACCACGTATGTTGATAAAGTAACATCGCAGAGTAGGTCCAACCACGTATGTTGATAAAGTAACATCGCAGAGTAGGTCCAACCACGTATGTTGATAAAGTAACATCGCAGAGTAGGTCCAACCACGTATGTTGATAAAGTAACATCGCAAAGTAGGTCCAACCACGTATGTTGATAAAGTAACATCGCAGAGTAGGTCTAACCACGTATGTTGATAAAGTAAGATCGCAGAGTAGGTCTAACCACGTATGTTGATAAAGTAACTTAACAGAGTAGGTCCAACCACGTATGTTGATAAAGTAACATCGCAGAGTAGATCCAACCACTTATGTTGATAAAGTAACATCGCAGAGTAGGTCCAACCACGTATGTTGATAAAGTAGGGACAGTGCACTACTTACCTCACTTATACACAAAACTAAACTAATTAACACTTTCTCGGCCATCGCTCGACTCAATCGTTCATCCGGAGCTCCAAGCAGCGATGGCCCCTGAGCGGGTCGCACCACCGAGACTGGGCAGTGAATGCGTTAACACACGAGCTTGTAATTCAGTAAGGTACAGCAATTTGCACTTATAGGTTGTGATTTTTTGCGTTTAGAAATTGCCATAAACAATTTTTAAACTATTGACCTACAAATGTGCGTGACGTACTTTATTAGACTTTTGTTTAATCGGAAACAAAAGTTGTTTTATTTTGCTAGCAAAATGTAGCCCACATATTGCTAGGGCTAAATTTTATGTAGACATTAGAAGCGAGAATGGATTGGACACAGTTTTTGAAAAAATTTGGTTGGTATTTAGCTGGTTTTTAGCTAAAGACCTGCCTCACTTGCCCACCGCCTACTTGCAGATCTCTTCATAAATCATCATCATGCAAGTAGTATTCATTTATTATTTCACCTAAGTAGGGATGCCATTATTAGATCTGATCAGGTTTGGATTAGTTTCGGAGTTGCGATCCAATTGTTACGATATCTGGTTAACCGGAATCTACATTTTACTTTTCATGATGCAGTGTGATGTGATGTGATGTGATGGGATGTGATGTGATGTGATGTGATGTGATGGGATATCCTGTAGTTTTGCATGAGCTGTGAGCGGAAGGAGTCCCATTCGTGGTCTGTCACGCAGGTTTGTCGGTTTGTTTGTCAGAGATATACCGGATATATCGGCAGGTATAATGTTATATTTGCCCGTGACAATCTATATAATAAATATGTAAGTAAATCGTCAAAATCTAGTGCTCCCTAGACATACATCGGTGTGTTACCATTCAAAAAACCGTTAAATAATTTACTAAATGAATTCAAGTAAATTACATACCCAACACCTTATTATTTATCATTGTTGCGGTTCGTTTATAATCTGCGAAAAGCCGGAGATCGAATAAGTACAACGATCATAACTTGAGCTGGGAATTTAGTCGTTTTTATTGTTGAATATAAAACAATAGAGGCTGTATGTAGGTTGGTATCAAGCCGCCCATCAAGCATCTGTAATTGATTCGTGTATTTACGTTGGTAAGCGGAGCCGGGCGCGCGCGGTAACTCGACACCACCTTTTACCATCCGCAAACAGCTCAGGTGTTTGTTCCGACTCCGAGGGCGAGGGGCGAGGGGCGAGGGGCTGCTGATGGAACTGTTGTGCTCAAACAGCACAAAGGTATTAACTTACTTTAATTTATTTTATAGCTTTCTTCAAGTAGAACTTTCATTCGCTAGATTTGGTGAGAAAGGTCTTTACTTAGTTTCGATTTTGCCAGAAAATGAAAAAAGAAAATGGATTGTCTGGATTTAAGGGAAGTAGGTATATTTTGTTGAACCAATAAAAAAATGTTATTATTAAGCCTGTATACTTTAAGTAATTTAAATTTTTTTATTTTAAGTTACTAGTTTTTGGTCACGGTGCGGTTGCGCATACGTTGTTTCTTTCTATATAAAAGTGCCCAGTTTATTTGCATCCCATGAAAATTAATTAATGAAATTAAAAGTAAGCTATGTGTTAATAATGGTCTAGACCTGCATCTAAATACTAACGGCGCTAATCATCATCATCATCAGCCTATATTTGTCCACTGCTGGACATAGGCCTAACCTAATGAGCGCCATAGCGCCCTGTCTTCAGCTTGCCGCATCCAGCATCTGCCAGCAGTCTTTCGCAAATCGTCATCCCACCTGGTCGGAGGGCGTCCTACACTACGTTTGCCGAGTCGCCGTCTCCAGTCAAGAACACGTTTACCCCAGCGGTTGTCGGTTCTTCTCGAGATATGGCCAGCCCACTGCCACTTCAGCTTGCTAATGCTTTGAGCTATGTCGATAAACTTGGTTCTCTGTCGGATGTATTCGTTGCGAATCCTATCCTTCAGAGAAACTCCGAGCATAGCTCTCTCATAGCTCGCTGGGCGACTTTAAACTGGTGGACCAGCCCTAACGTGAGTTTCCACGTCTCACGGCGTCCACGTCAACAGCGCTAAAGTCCGGAGGAATTTCCAAAGTGCTTCGACTCTTACGTCACTTGATAACTTGGACGCACAGGCCAGAGAAGCGAAAGGAGGCCAGCTTCTTTGTGGCTTCGTATGGGGGAGGCCTTTGTGCAGCAGTGGACGTGTATGGGCTGACATGATGATGATGATGAATCAGAGGAAATCCGCGCTGGACGTTAGGTTATAATAGTCCTAGTTAGGTACTTACACAAAGTGAGCAAACCGTAAACATCGGTGGTCCCACGAGATCAGCCGATCGAATTAGCTAATTAAATTCATCAATCAGATGCCGACGTTGATTGAAATGTTTGTGCGTTATCTATGTTCTGATAAAAAAAACCTAGGTACTGATTTATTTACTGGTAGGAGTGACAGTAAAAATCGAAAGAAAATGTTACAAAAGAGAAAAAAATTGTCCAATTAGGACTGGCTGGAAGGTCTTGCAGTTGGACACGTGCGTAACTCAGCGAAACTCCCATTTTATGATACTATGCCAAGTATGATGAAATGGGAAAAGGATTGTACCTAAATGTGTTTTCTTATAGTTTCCTAATGATTAATCCTCAAATTCCTACTAGTTAGCAAACTAGAAACCTATTTATACTACTTAAATTAATGGATTATAATGCCAATGATCATCTGAGTAGTGGTAGGAAACTTATGTGGTGTATTAGTAGGTAGGTACCTAACTCAAGATTCTTTTAGAAGCTTTACCTAGACTAACGTACTAACTACAAAATACCCTAACCCTAAGGAGTAGCTAAGTCTGGCAGAACGTGATCCTTCATTTACACAGTCGCATAAACCAATATCTTAATCTTATAGAATTTCTAGATTAGTACATCATCATCCTTTGTTTTTATAAAGTCGGTTAAAATAATTTCCAAGCTCGCTCTAATACTAATAGTAAGTAAGCCGTTGTATTCAGTTCCAAACTCTGACACAACATGAACATCCACTTGTAAAGTCGGTTAAAACAATTCTCAAACGCGTGATAAATAAAATATTCAATTTAAAGGAAGTTAAGGAAATCGTGAAGTTGTTATCTTATAGGTAAAATATAAGTTGTAAAACCGCCGAACCGAAGACGAGCTAACTGATGAAATTGGAATGAGATACCTGAGTAGCCCCGGTGATGTACGTATGTATATTGTAGTTCAGACGTGATTCCGGTGCTACCACTGAATTGAATCTACTCCCGAGCCCGTTCCTTTGTATTAAGAGTGCGTCTAATTCAAAAATCAAGCAAATTGTGTATATTTAAACCCTTACATCTATGGTAACGAGCTTAAATATACTGTTTTAATTGAAATGCTCTAAAGTATCAGCGACAACGCCATATTATTTTTTACGAATTACATAGCCAGACTAATGTTTTATTTAAGTAATCGTGTAGTTTTACTAATTAATGCTTAAATTTTGAATCATTAATAGAAAAGAAGCAAAAACTTGATTTTTGCACTGATATTGCTTTACTCTGTCCCGCTCCTATGAACGCGAAATCCTATACCTATCCTTTTCACAATTTTTTGCATTAGGCCCGTAAACGTTGTAAATCCACTGAGCGCTGCTTTTGTCCAAGTAGGTATGTGCTAATTCTCATCGTTTCTCTGTTTTTAAATTTATAAATACATCCGATTCGTGCCGTCAGAAAATAACTAATTCTCTTTTATTTGTATTCTACTCGTGTCAAAACAATCAATTCGAATACCTAATTATCTTATCTCCAATCCAAACCTGCCTAAAATAGGTTTTTATTATTTGAAATGAAATTCTTTAAAGTTTAAGGGTTCAATAAGATTTTAAGGAACGCAATTTTTTTACATATTTGCAAAAGAACATTCTGAACTGTTACAGGATGAAATGGGAGTAAAGCGGGCTAGCAAGCAAAAACATGCGTTGAGTACTCTATTCTATAATACAAATTAGAAACAGAGATGAAATAAATCTTATAAAGATTTCCAGGGTACAATATAATGGAAAGAGCGCGAGATAATTAGAATCAAGCCATACATAATGGCGTTATTAGTCAGAATAAAGTGAGTTTGAGTGTTGCAGTTTAGTTGAAGGTAGCGAGTGTATCGATATGCAATAAAGAGCTATTTCCGACCGACGACGTAACAAAGTCTGAGGGACTGACCGCCGTTTATCGCACGACGAGTGTGAGCAAGCGTATGGACATGTTTTATACAAAAAACAAAACAATATCTGTACCTACGAACTCTCGGAACAATACAAGACATTTTGAAATAGTCTTTCTAGTGAGTTCTGGCTATAAAATATTGAGAAGTTCATTTCTTTATACTACACCTATTCGGAAAGTATATAAGTTCTTACTTGAAAAAAGGGAATTTAAGAAAGTACGTAAATCCAAGTGAACAAATATGCGGGCGGCTAAAATATATGGGATTTACTTTCTCCACTGCTGCACCGGGGAGAAAGTAAGCACTTTCTCCTTTATTATTTTTAATTCAAAATTCAAGGCTAGAAACAGGCGGATGCCAAAATAAAAAGATTTTATCTCGAAGCCCACCAAAATGTTACTAGCCACTTTAATTTTTTTAGAAAACTTGGCAGTATGGTGCTTTATTTCATTAAAACGGGTTGTACGCGTAAATTTTCTTTTCATTGCATTCTGTTCAGTTGAAATTTTAACTAAAATGTTTTTTATTTTCCTCATAGGTGTACCTAGTATAAAGCACTGTGTAGCACAATGTACTATTTATTACAGGTATCTAGATTTATGGCCATTGCCATGTTTTATTGCAATGTGTGAAATAAGGTTCAGAATGTTCACAACCGGGTCCAGTTCCGAAGATTACCCATTAAGTACAAACTTTAAACCTTTATCATGATTGGAAGAAGATTGGAAAACCTAAATTTATGATTACCGCATTGACTGTCGGGTATGCATTGACTCCGTGGTGCGGCTGGCGAGGGTTGCGGGGGATGTGTGCGTTTTGGTCCATGAAAATGATAAGAAGCCCCTATCCAGATATTATGTAAGGATCAAAAAGATCACATCTTGCAAAAAATGCTTGATAGATTATGGGTTCTACTAAATAGAAATGGCATTCGCGATGACAGCCAGTACATCTTGAGAACTTTATTTTTCTTTCACTAAGTGATCTTCACAGCTCAATGACATAAGAGAAAATTTTAATGTTCTTTTCAGCCATTATAAAAGGCATGGCGTATCCATCCTGCTCCTTCAGGTCTCGCAGTAATTGGCGCTATCGGAGTGGGTCCACGCCATAAAGAGGTGAGTGAAGGTGGACTATCGACCGTGAACACCCGCCTTAGTCGCCTCGGCCCACGCTGCTACATTCTCGCAGGAAGATAATTATTTGCTACATTCTCTGAGGTGCTTGCAGAATTTAGATGATAGAGTAACGTTTAAACTGATCAGTCATTTAAAAAAATGAATCGTCAAGTGCGAGTCGGACTCGCGCACCGAGGCTTCCGTAAAATTAAGTCTTTGTTGTTTGTGTTCTTGTTTCTTGCCAAATAGCATGATTCTAGTTTAACGGAACCTTTCAAATTTTGGTCACTAGAAAAAAAAATCTTAAGTTTTATCTACAAATTTCCGGTTTTCGGATTTTTTCCTTTACTTCTGCTATAAGACCTTGCTTCTTGCCAAATTTCGATGATTCTAGGTCAACGGGAAGTACCTTATAGGTTTTATGTGCATGGGATTCCAAATTTTCAAAATATTTGGGCATAAACGTTTGTAACTTTTGATTGCGTTGACTTAGAAGTTTGATTTATATTTCGGCTCCAAGAGGTTACGAACTTGAGTTGTATATGGTGTGAATTTCAACTCGATACCGCCACGGGTTTTTGAGAAAAGAGGGTTGACAGACGGACAAACGGACAACAAAGTGATCCTATAAGGGTTCCTTTGTTCTTTTTGAGGTACGGAACCCTAAAAGTGATCCTATAAGTGTGCCTTTTTTCCTTTTGAGGTACGGAACCCTAAAAATTATTATCTTTATTAGTTGCTATTACATTTATTATTTAAGAAGGTATATCTATTATACTTACATCAAAGTTATTATAGCTACGATGAATTCGTAGCTAATTAATAATAGCTAAATTATACTTTACATAATGATAACGCGCATTACTTATTTATTATAAGAAGCAATTGTCTAATTATTATTATTTTAAAATATTAATTTAATTAAAATATAATTTTAATTTTATTTTATTTGACCAATTTAGGATTTTTTTTGAATGTATTATTTTATTAATTTTTAATGATTTTTACCGTACAAAATGTATGCCAACAGAGGTTAAAATTATACCAATAATATTGACCTATAATAATTATTATGAATAAATGACTATTATGACTATTATACCGTTTTGGTGCTGGCATTTGCAAGTGAAAGAGAAAACTAGGACAATGGGAGAGAGGCGTTAGATTACTACCGTGTCTGCAGTGAGAGCTAAAACTAGGAGAATGGGAGAGAGGCGTTAGATTACTACCGTGTCTGCAGTGAGAGCTAAAACTAGGAGAATGGGAGAGAGGCGTTAGATTACTACCGTGTCTGCAGTGAGAGCTAAAACTAGGAGAATGGGAGAGAGGCGTTAGATTACTACCGTGTCTGCAGTGAGAGCTAAAACTAGGAGAATGGGAGAGAGGCGTTAGATTACTACCGTGTCTGCAGTGAGAGCTAAAACTAGGAGAATGGGAGAGAGGCGTTAGATTACTACCGTGTCTGCAGTGAGAGCTAAAACTAGGAGAATGGGAGAGAGGCGTTAGATTACTACCGTGTCTGCAGTGAGAGCTAAAACTAGGAGAATGGGAGAGAGGCGTTAGATTACTACCGTGTCTGCAGTGAGAGCTAAAACTAGGAGAATGGGAGAGAGGTGTTAGATTACTACCGAGTCTGCAGTGAGAGCTAAAACTAGGAGAATGGGAGAGAGGTGTTAGATTACTACTGTGTCTGCAGTGAGAGCTAAAACTAGGAGAATGGGAGAGAGGCGTTAGATTACTACCGTGTCTGCAGTGAGAGCTAAAACTAGGAGAATGGGAGAGAGGCGTTAGATTACTACCGTGTCTGCAGTGAGAGCTAAAACTAGGAGAATGGGAGAGAGGCGTTAGATTACTACCGTGTCTGCAGTGAGAGCTAAAACTAGGAGAATGGGAGAGAGGCGTTAGATTACTACCGTGTCTGCAGTGAGAGCTAAAACTAGGAGAATGGGAGAGAGGCGTTAGATTACTACCGTGTCTGCAGTGAGAGCTAAAACTAGGAGAATGGGAGAGAGGCGTTAGATTACTACCGTGTCTGCAGTGAGAGCTAAAACTAGGAGAATGGGAGAGAGGCGTTAGATTACTACCGTGTCTGCAGTGACGTGAGAGCTAAAAAATATGAAAAATTACCAAAAATAGTTGCTAACGCATAATTTTTTTTTGTTTCTAACTGCAAATTGTTTCTAAATCAAAGTGTTTTCATTTTGTATGAGTACTTAGGTAATTGTAATGAATCATTATAATCTTAGTGCATGTTGGAAATACCCTTCGAGGGAAACCACGAAGGGTTTAATGAGAGCAAAAGGACCGTGATAATGCTATTAATAATTTGTGTAAGAAGTTATACTTCTACAATAAGTAGGTCAGTTCCTTGTTTTTTATCTAAGCATACTTTTGTTAAATCTCATTTTTTCTTGTTTTTGTCGAACAAACTAATTACTTAATACTATAATGATAACCACTTAGGCTAAGATTGTCCAAGGCAACCACTGTAACCTCGCCACACAGGCTCTACAGAGACCTAGTGCGAGGGACAGAGCTCTGGTTAGGTACATCTACATACTAGCAAGCCGGAAACATTTATAAAGTTTGAAATAGGACTTTTAAGTCTACCTCTAAGTTAATTTAGTTGTATGTACCTACCTTAAACATATTCTGTGTATACATGGGTAAACCCATGTAAACCCATGTAAAAATTGGAATAAATAAATTATTATTATTATTATATTATTATTATTACACACATATTGGAATTTGATAAGAGTTTGTCTCCAGCTGTAAACACCCCTGATATCGGTACCTTTATAGTTACCAACCATGAAGTGAGGTTAACCACGAAACCTAATAAGTAGGTACTTACGTTTATAATTAACTATTACTAGTATTAGTATTATTATGGTTGTAATGATAACAGTCATACTTAGGGTTTGTATTCGCAAAAAAAAGTTTATTGCAGGCACGAATAGACTAAATATAAGGATGAAAATATTTAGTAACAAATATTTAGTAGGTACTAAATATTTTCATCTTTATATTTTGCAATGGATTTCTGCAAAGTTACGCCTGAATCTATTTTTTTATTTGTTTTTTAACGAAGAGACTACCTATAGGCTATGTGGCTAAGCATCAAACAAGCAGCGAAGGCATCATGTACGTTTTTAATTAATCAGAATCATTCAATGTATTTGTAGACGAGGCGTGTATTTTAGGTAGCGGTGAGTGGTTTTATTCTCATACCTATGGTCGTTGAGATGTAAATCCATCCTCTGTTCGTGGTTTTGTTTGTCCAAAAGATGACATTGACAATCTTTGGAAAACTGACACTGACAACTGATAGTGTTGACTTGCCCGGTCGGTGAGAAAAGGGAGGATGCATGATGGCGTGGTGGCGGGCATCGCTCTCTTGGGACTGGCCATGGGAAAAGCACTAACGATTTTATCAGTTTTCGGTGCCGCAGGCCTGTTCTGATTGCCTGAGCCTATATCAGGGCTCCGCTGATTGTCTGAGCCTTTATATTTTTGTTATAGTAATAATATCTATCGAACCCTCGGACAAAAATAGCTACCCTCGTTTTTCATTCTCCATTTAACTTTCAGCCGGCGTGTTCTCCAATTCGTAACATTAACCCTGAAAGCGCAAATACGACTAAAAGCCGCCGCCCGACGATTTGTGGGCAATCGAGTCGCAATGAATAGTCGGAACTACTTACCTTTACTGGCCTCAGAATAGAGTGCCGTGAAAAATAGGGTGCTTACCCTCTGCTGACCTTGCGGAGTGGCCGCGCTGAGGTGATTCACTCGACTTTCCGTACCCACATACTTACTGACTCGGTCACAGCGAGTTAACACTTTCTGAATTTAAAAGTTTAATTTTATGGTGTTCTAGTTTCTGCCCGCGGCTCTTATGGAACTTATTTTTGGAATAAAAAGAAGCCTTGGATTTACATCAGGCCTAAAATGACCTGCACGCAAAACGTTAACCCCTTTACATTCACTAGATTTGGCATGAAGAAAGAATAAACATCCATCCATAAAGCTTCATAAAGCATTCATCAGGCTGAGGTGAGGCCTACCTGTAGGCCTCACCAGTCACTTGTTATTTAAGGTAAAGTTTAGATAATTCTGGAATACATAATATACAGGGTGTCCGGAAGGTCGATGCAAAGCCGTGAGGGGAGGGGGGGGGGGGGGGTAGGTCACCTCGTTACGCATCTATTAAAAACAAGATTCGCCAAGTGCGAGTGTAACTCGCGCGCCGAGGGTTTCAAACATTTGTCAATTATTTGGACAATCAATTTTCTGAAATATTTTAAAAAGTATGAAACTTACAGAAATTTCAAAAAGTGCTTTGAAATGGTCAAAACGATACCTTTTGTTTGATACCCCACATAGGCAGGTACCCATCCTTTTGAAGAAAAAAACCCCCCCTTTTTGACCATTTTTCAAAAACTATTACATATTATTACAGACTTCTCTATATTTTTCCTGTAAAATATAGACTGATATCTACAAACGCCTAATACATTGTACATGGATCGGTCTGCAATCTTCGGAGCTAGGGGGGGGGGGGGGGGGGGAATGGTCAATTTTTCGTCTTTTTTTGAAATATTTCAAAAAGTATGAAACTCACAGAAATTTCAAAAAGTGTTTTGAAATGGTCAAAACGATACCTTTCATTTGATACCCTTCATGGGTAGGTACCCCCCTTTTGAAAAAAAAATCCCCCCCTTTTTGACCATTTTTCAAAAACTATTATTATCACTGACTTCTCTATATTTTTCCTGTAAAATATAGATCGATATCTACAAACGCCTAATACATTGTACGTAGATCGGTCTGCAATCTTCGGAGATAGGGGGGGAATGGTCAATTTTTCGTCTTTTTTTGAAATATTTCAAAAAGTATGAAATTTACAGATATTTCAAAAAGTGTTTTAAAATGTACAAAACGATACCTTTCATTTGATACCCCATTTGCCTTCCTAGGTCTCTTTTGAAATTTCAACATCAAAATTTGTACTGAAAATGTTCATTTTCATTTTTCATTTATTTATATATTTTTTTCTTAAAATCAGTAATGGCGCACGAAATGTACCATTATTTCAAATTTCAAGTTAATAGCAGCAGTAGTTACTGAGATATTCAAGAAAGAGCGGGGACGGACAGAGCGAGACCATAAGGGTTTCAAAACCGATGTTTGAAACCCTAAAAAGTAGAAAATACTAAAACATTCAAACATTTTTAAAAACATCCAGTATTATTGCCCTTTCGATTGGTGTATCATACACGTAGATACCTACCTAATTCTCAGAACTAGAGTACATAAACCCAACTTAAGTCCGGTTTCAACAAAAAAAATTAAAAAATCCTAATAATAACACATTTTATTAATAACTGCAGCGCGTCCGGCATGTTCGCGGAGGCGCGCACAGACGGCTTCCATGCATGCATGCGAAAGAAAGTCGCCTCGCTGCTATGCAGGCTGCACGATAGTTCCAATGCCATCCTGAATGCATTATTCAATAAATGGGATAGCCCGTTCCTCGAACACTGTAATCGAATAATGATGAAATAGTTTCATCATATACGATTGCAGTGTTTGAAATTATAACACTTATTATGACCTCATACTAACATAAAATAAGATTGACTAACATAATATGGACCTAAATTGATTTTTTGTGTTGTCTGAAATAAATGATTTATTATTATTATTATAATAATCCAATCGTTTATTATTCATTTTCAAAATGTCAACCTTGGTTTCTTATACATTTTCGGGTCCTATTTTGCACTTTAGTGGTTGTTGTTTTTAATAACATCTCTGTTTTCATTGTTTCAAAGGTTTGTAGGTACTATTTTTTTCCACTGAATGTTCCCGTGACGTTATTTCTTCAGTACACCCACCACACCGGACATCCTGTATATTTAGGTGTTTGCCTTTGTGCGTCCATATTTTTTTTTCTTCGTACTTTTCTTTCAACCATCTAAGCATCCAAACTTTCCTTTTTATAATATACAGGACGTCCCACGGATATGCCACATAGAGGGAAAGTACCTTGAATATTGTAGATGGAACATTTTACTGAAAGAAGACATTATTTTAATTTTAAAAACAATTTAAAATGCATTCATAGATATTTAAATAATTACATGGTTGAACCGGGAATCGAACCCGTTATATGAGAAAAATAATCTCCCTGTAGCTTTATCATACCGATCGAAAGGCTTCATCATAAGGAGTATTTTTTGCTCAATAACATAGTATCATAAATAAATGGAAGACCATGAATTTTAACATTTTTAATACAAAATTAATCAATTTATTAAAATTGCTCAAAATGAGTCCCTTCCTGTTGAAAAGGTACAAAGTCGCACTCTTTTGATTATTTCGCTCTCTGTTGATTTTTTGATCTTGTAGTGGTGGATCTAGCGTCGGCGGTGCGACCCGCAGGGGCGTGCCGTCGTAACACGGAGTTGCAGATCGCACTCTGTGCTTTCAGTCATGAAAGTGTTAAGTTCTGCTTGTAGCTCGTGGACACTTTCATACTGGTTCTTGTAAACTAACTTTTTTACACAACCTCATAAAAAAATTGGGGATCTCGACGGCCATCTTATTTGTTCATTTGTTCCGGTCCAGGGATGAAGATAGTCCCTTGTTCTGTGACTGTTATGAGCTGGACCTTAAATTTAATGTTTTGTCGTTCTGCAACCGGAATATTATTTATCTCATTTCTCAAAATCTCAAGTAAGTATTTCTAGATACCTCTCCGTATTCAAATGCCCTTCGTAAAAATGTATACTAATAGGACCCGTTTTTTACAACCCCACACCAACCAGTTGAACGAAAGACGCACTTGATTATCATTTCTCGGATACGTAAGGAATTCTCCCTGGACCAAATGCTATAATAATGATATACTTAATAATGTCAGGTGTATGTCCTTAGGGCAATGTCAGCTTTTAATTTTTTTTTACAAAATTTCACATCAAATGTTGCAGTTCATGGTGTTCCTTTCATTTGTGACACTATGTTATTTAGCAAAAAATAATTCTTATGATGAAGCCTTTCGATCGGTATGATAAGGCTACAGGGTGAACTGATTATTTTTCTCATGTAACGGGTTTGATTTCCGGTTCAACCATGTAATTATTTACGACCTATGACGACCTCTGTGGCGCGGTGGGCGATGGTCTGCCTGCGACGCAGGAGGTTGCGGGTTCGATTCCCGCCTCGGGACAAATGAATGTACGATCTGCAGACATTTGTTCAGGGTGTTCTGGTCGTTTTCTATGTATAATAAAAAATATCTATCTATGTAATGTATTATATTATGTATATCAGTTATCTAGTACCCATAACACAAGCTCTGCTTAGCTTGGTGCTAGATAATGCTGTGTGAATTGTCCAGCATTATGTATTTATTTATTTAAATAACTTTGAATGCAGTTTAAATTGTTTTTAAAATTAAAATAATGTCTTCTTTCAGTAAAATGTTCCATTTACAATATGAAAGGTACTTTCCCTCCATGTGGCATATCCGTGGGACCACCTGTATTGTGTGATGTGAATCAAACTACATTATATCCAATTTTCATGTGGTTCATCAAGGTGGGACAAAAGTCTATATCACGTTGATTTATTAATTTTTTTTTCACTATTCCTGTATCCATAAAAGTTATGGGCAGTTCAATGTCAAACTTCAAAATAAAATAAAGTAATTTGACTTTAATTCCTAACTCCTATAAGAATGACTGTGTAAGCGACCCCATGTAAGTGTAAACAATTCTTAAAGTCTCACTACGTCCACCGAGGCCAGTAAACATTGCCACCATAAAATAAAATACCTGTTGTAAGAATTAAACAACAGCGTACAATTTACTGGGAGCTCCCCGGGCTCCCCGGGGCGCCCTGGCCCACTGGCTCTCAACTTAATAATATTTTTCACCTTGTTTCGTTTTCCAATTTTCCGCAAGTCACTCTCGTGGGTAACGGGCCGTGTTTTGATTTAGAAATGCTTGGAGAGCGCTGCTTTTATGGGCTACGACACGGCATTTACCATAACTGAGTTGTCTTCAGTGGTCGGGTCGGATCTTTTGTTCCTAACAAATACGAAAATGAGCATCAAATAAGCGCTTAAACTCGTTAACTTAAACTCGTTAACTTAAACTCGTTAACTTAAACTCGTTAACTTAAACTCGTTAACTTAAACTCGTTAACTTAAACTCGTTAACTTAAACTCGTTAACTTAAACTCGTTAACTTAAACTCGTTAACTTAAGCTTGTCCAAGAACAAAAAAACAACAATAACGAACGAAGCAGCTCTAGGAAAACTTGTAACACTGTTGTCAATATCAAAATGGCTTTCAGAATAAAACTGCCGTAGTTTTCTTATTGATTAAAATAAAAAAGAGCACATCTTTTTTAGTGCTGCCAAATTATTTCAGATAAGTTTTTGTGCAATTTGCTTTTTTTATTATTTATTACTATTATTTATTATTTATTTTCCTCCTCAATGGAGGCGGAAAGCGGCATTTTCATTTAGCGCCGCGGGAGGAAAATTGACGCTTTCCGCCCGGAGGGGAGGAAAATATATTTCAGATAGCTTAGAATGTGCAAGGGAGAGAGGAATCGCCAAGTCTAAAGAGGTGTGTTTTGTGACCTGAGCTGTGAGGTGTTGCGGCCGTCAGCTATTTTATCGCTTTGAGAAAAATGATCACCACTTTCTTATCATTTTATTACTTACGTTATTATATAGAAACAAGTTGAACAATTATTACAAAACTCTGTAACTGGACTATGAACTCACACAAATGTAGATTTAGTTGTACAAGCTGAGTTACTCATCTTACCACAAATTCGTCTTTCTCCTTCTAATTTCGTACAAAATGTCAGCAAACGGTCAGTTTCTTTGAAAGTTTTAGAGAGCGCCTTCTTACAGAGTTACCTAGGTACATATTAAAATTTCTAGCGTTGGTCGGAGTCTGTCTGGTGATATCTTGGACAGTTCGGAGCCGAACAAGAAAATAGTGATACATAATCACAAAAACCAATTAGAAATAGCTTTTTGCTCACAATTCAGCCCAAACATCACATTTTATATGATACAAAGGAATACTCGGTCGGACAGCGTGATTCAATTTGGTAAATGAGATTTTCCGTGGAGTTACCTGCATCGCCGCCCGCCCGCGCGTGACGCGTACCATACTCGTCTTGCTGACAGGCGGGACTCTGGACCTACTTATGTTACCATCATTTTTTGTTGTCATATTGGTTATTTACAATTCATTATTAATTTTAGCAAAAACATACAAAACTACATGACCGAAGTAAACGAGTACGTTTGAAAAAAAATCCATTAACAGGGGGAATTTTAGGCCAGAAAAAACATAAACTGAATTTAAGGTAATAAGTAGGTGTTTTATTATAAGAGCTGTTGAATTATAAGAGCTTTGTTGTTTTCCAACGGTATTCTAGCAATTCTTTGACCCTGGTGGTGTAGGAAACTATCTCTAGTAGGTATGGTTTATGTGCACTAAAGCAAATGGGTGGTGTAGGAAACTATCTCTAGTAGGTATGGTTTATGTTCACTAAAGCAAATGGGTGGTGTAGGAAACTATCTCTAGTAGGTATGGTTTATGTGCACTAAAGCAAATGGGTGGTGTAGGAAACTATCTCTATAGTAGGTATGGTTTATGTTCACTAAAGCAAATGGGTGGTGTAGGAAACTATCTCTAGTAGGTATGGTTTATGTTCACTAAAGCAAATGGGTGGTGTAGGAAACTATCTCTATAGTAGGTATGGTTTATGTTCACTAAAGCAAACGGGTGGTATAGGAAACTATCTCTAGTAGGTATGGTTTATGTTCACTAAAGCAAATGGGTGGTGTAGGAAACTATCTCTAGTAGGTATGGTTTATGTGCACTAAAGCAAATGGGTGGTGTAGGAAACTATCTCTATAGTAGGTATGGTTTATGTTCACTAAAGCAAATGGGTGGTGTAGGAAACTATCTCTAGTAGGTATGGTTTATGTTCACTAAAGCAAATGGGTGGTGTAGGAAACTATCTCTATTAGGTATGGTTTATGTTCACTAAAGCAAATGGGGGGTGTAGGAAACTATCTCTAGTAGGTATGGTTTGCTTGACTCTCAGGAATCTAGCAAGTTACTTTCTAGGAACTTAGCTTAGCGACGGTAAAAGGAGATGTGCTACTTAATATTATATTTGACCCTAGAAAATCTGTACATACGGTGGGTGCAAAGTTTAGAACCAACACACCCACCGCCAAATTAGATTGCTACAAGTGGGGTCAAGCGAGACGTCGCGAAGTGGACAACGAGATATGAAATTATATCCGCCTCCCTTACCTAAGAATACACCGGGAATACAAAGAATACGGGATAAAGGAACACAATGCAGAAATGTTGGCCCGTCGAGGTATTCTTCGAAACCGAGAAATGCTTTTATCCAAGTTGTTTTCAGAATAGGTATTTGTGATATCATTTTCAATATATTACGAAGGTATTTTTTAAGAATAATCTATGACCTCTAGAACGACGAAGTATGACTTATGTAACGTTAGTTTCTCGAGACGCTGGTAGCGTGCCTATGTACTATACTTATTAAGTTCTACTTATTTCATGCAATTATTTATCTTCATCGTATTGGCATAAGCGTTAATTTTCTTTGCCTTATGAAATGAAATAAGTTCCTTAAAATTTTCGACTTCGGCGGGACTCGAACCTGCGCCCCACCGCGCACCACTTAGTACGGGTCTGCTCTAACCAACTAAGCCACGAAGTCTCAGTCGGTTTTCGTCGAAAAATCTTTAGGACCTCTTACAGACTGTAGCGCCGGTAGCTCCACCTACATTAAAGTTTCCAATGTTCAAAGACTAAAAGTTACATTTAGTTCGTTTGACGAGAGGTGGGTTTGGTTAGAGCACACCCGTACTAAGGGCGGGGCGCGGGTTCGAGTCTCGCCGAAGTCGAAATTTTTTGTCAACTTATTTCATTTCTTAGAGATGCCCAGAGTGCGGGTAAGTACGAAATACTATAACAAAAATTTCTTTGCCTTTTTTATATAATATCTTTTTTCGCATGTACATATACATACTTTACTTTTGTGCTAATTCTAGTACTGTTATGAACCTACACATCACGTCAACATCAAACGAACCTCTCCAACAAAGCTTAAAACCAAAACCCTGTTCCTGTAATACAATAATAAACATGTCGCACTGAAGGTAAAAGTAATTAGAATTGGTGAGGAATGGTACGTTTTTCCATTCTAGGGACAGAGACAGGCGGGCTCAGGAGTGCGGTTACCGCAGTTAGAAGAACAGGCGCCACGTGGGCCAGCTCTACAATTTATATGGAAATGAGGGTCGGGAGCGGTGCGGCGAGAGCTGGCAACACTACCCCTACATTGTATGGAGTCTCAAGTTGATACTGATGAAGATACCTCTGATGGCGACATCACCTCACCTTCTTGTTCTTCCTGTGTGAATGGATTTCTACGTCAGTTTTCGCGGTAGAGTGCAATCACTTCCAATCTCGACTGGGAAGGTGTCCACTTCAGGCCACACTTCTTCAATTAGCTTAGGCTCGACCTTTTCCAATACAAAGTAAATTATTTTCATTTAATTTCACTGGTATAAACAAACAGGGCGACAGACTACAGTAGTACTAGATTTCTTGTAAAACTTTCAATTAAATAATTTACGTACATGTGTTATTATATTACACAAAATAAAACCATTGTCTTCTTCTCCGTTTAATTGATATATTCCCAACCACCCCATTGACTTCCCCATCAATGGGGTGGTTGGGAGAAAAAATTCCCATCCACCCCATTACAAAAGTCAATGGGGTGGATGGATAATGTTTTAAATATAAACTTATATAGACTACTTGGTTAATAATAATAACTTACAGAAACCCCGACGACAGTGTTTAGTTTAGACGATAGTGTTTGATGTTTTTTTTTAATATACATTTTCCTGTTCACTATGTTATGACTTGCCGTAGGTACCTAGCCTATTCATTTTACTAAAACAATCCTATACTGTCGACTTCAAAACGGTGTATAAACTAACCTTGCCTACGGTTTTAAAAAAAATATCTGAAAGCGGTCAAAGCGACGCGTGACCCGAGAGCTGGTGAGTATCTAGCACAGCGCATCAGCATTGTCATACAGCGGAGCAATGCAGCCAGTGTCTTGGGCACGCGCGCGACTGGTATTGATATTACAGTGATATGGATGAGCTACCTGTAGATTGTTTGCAACAGTCTGCAGTTAGCTCAATTGTTTCAATTGTAAATACTAGTTTTAATTAAATTCTATTTTTTGATTGTAATTCTCTTAGTTATTAAAGAATTCTATATGTACCTACTAATTTGTAACCATAAATTTACTACAAGCGTAATAAGTAAACATGTGCGAGTGAATGCAAGTATACTCGGTGATTGAACTACTCCTACTCACTCGTAGACACTAGGCCCCGCAGCTGGAGCCCTGGGCCGCCGCCCGCCGCGTGCCGCGGGCTCCCGCACCACGCGCCCGCCTCAGTCTCCGGAGACGCATCGGATTGCATTCCGCTGAGGTGAGGGTTGCACACACATTACTTTTATTGCCACGGATAATCACGCCATCTACATTTTATTATTTATCTATCTAATAAGGTTTTTACCCCTTTATTAGGTAGATATGAAAACGATAGTCTTCTTTTTTCGTTGGTTTTATATATTATTATGTTGAGGATAGAGTTGTATTTAGTAGATGACTCAAGGATCAAGTCATCAAGTGATAAATACCAGCCTTGCTAACAACGTTCACAAAAGTTCGAGCATGAGCACGCAAGGTTGTAGTGACCAGCTCCAGTTTATTGTTTTAGAGAAGGAACCGTCTTCTATACAAAACAATAAAAAACTATCATACTATGACTTGAAATTGGACAATCGTGTGATACAGCACATATTATTTTATGTGCACTCTCAACATAGTTGGAGCTCAGACGTTCAACCCCGCTGCCGCACAACGCAAAAATTTGCACAATTACTTTACTCGTAACGAATTTAGACATATTTTACAGCGATGACATAATAATAACATCTGCAGGGTTACACGAGTGAGCCAGGAGTTACGTTTTGAACGATAGAGGTTGATCGAATACAGGGGAATCTTATTTTTGGATTATGTTTTATTATTAAAACTTCTTCAACATTATTATTAATAGATTTTTATTTTTTATATGAAACACAAAAAATACTAAAAATACCTTCATCGCATGTCATTAACTCCCGCAGTCAGCATCGTCGAGAGGGCGACGCCTTAGATGCGGCTGGTGGTAAGCACCACAAATGATCGTGCTCGAAGCTGACCCCCCCCCCCCCCGAAAGTTAGTTCTTTCACTTTTCTTACACCCTGTTTATCACACGTTTAACTTAAAACCACTATTTTCATTATTTCACGTTTGTAATGATCCTTAGTAGGTATTTACTCCTAAAACACTTCGAAAACCAAATCGAACTTTTGTCCGGCTTCGCACGGGTAGATTATATCGCTCGATAATGTAGAGTTCGAATAGGAAAAGAATTTTTAAAATCGGTCCAATAGTTTTGGAGCCTATTCAATTCAAACAAACAAACAAATGTTTCCTTGTATAGTATTATTCCTATTGTAGATGAATTTTCCGATGATTCATTTTAGGTTTTCGACGACTGAGAAGCTTGATGCCCAGCGCGTTGGAGTAAGGCCCGTGACGAAGGTGGTCGAAGGCCTGGACTCTGACCTGGTAGTCTACATCCATCTTGATGCCTTCGAAGAGAGCCTTCGTCTCGTAGACCCCCACTACCTGTTCCTTGGGGGCCGTTCTTGGCATGCTATGGAGCGACTGAAAATATAAAATAATTTATTATGAAAGGATCGTCTTGGATTTTGTCAGATACGATCTGGGACACAGGTCAGATACGGCCTGGGACACAGGTCAGATAACAGATACGGCCTGGGACACAGGTCAGATACGGCCTGGGACACTGGTCAGTTTTCGACTAAAAAATAATGAATTACCACTAGACTGATGCATAATAACAGACGGATTCATGATCGCTGTTAAAAATACAGAAACGGAAGCAGTTGCTCTTCCTCTGGCAAGTTCCCTTAGTCCTCCCTCCCCCCGGGGCGCGGCGGGAGGTCGTTCTGAGAGATACCACTCACTTACATAACTATGTGATGGAATCACATTCAGGTATTTATGAATAGTAACATGATTATGAATTTTATAGTAAGCAATCCATCTCCAAGATGTATTAGTTATTGTTTATACTATTCTATAGTTGCTACAGTGTCGAAGGCATACTATTTATAAAATGATGCGGTTATGATGGTTTGCTGGCGTTGGCGGATGAAGTTCGTGATGATGATTTATAATAAAAGCGGTGCCTGCGGCCTCGCACAAGTTTTCCTGTGATAATAAGAAGTAGGTACGTACATACATAGGTACTACATCCATGGTCAATTTTAGTCCGATCCGTTCGGTAGTTTTAGCATAAAGGTGTAACAATCATTCAAACACATGAAACTAAACATCCAACTTACACAATATATATCAAAGTGAGTTTACCTGCTCTGCCACGTATTTTTTGTTCCAAACGTTACCAACTTTGAACATGACTAGAATCTTCTCACTTTCCCACATTTTTACCTGAAATCACAAAATACCAGGTGCACATCAACATAAAAAGGTATAAAAATCACACTTTGAAAAATAGATTTTAATTTGATGATTTTGGTGAACAAATTTCTAGCTGTCTGTCTGTCTGTCTGTCTGTCTGTCGCACAAAAGCAAATCATTGGATCAACAAATGTGATCATTTCACCCGAAGCCCACATTTAGGGGTCAAGATGTCCTCTATCCAGATGGATGATGGATGACTGGTAGCCGCTCGGAAGACAGCTGCAACCCTACCTTATATCCACTGTTGGGAGTCTTATCATAAAATTCCACCGGTTCCCATTCGACGCCGATCTGGAAAGGGGGGCCTCCAATAGAAGTAATTTTGTTCAATTTGGGAGCCTCAGGGGTGTGATCCTCTACATCCGTCTCACTCTTGCGCGAACAAGCAGCGACGACGTAGAGGGACAGCAGGAGTGTGTAAGCGATCATTTTTTTCCTGAAACACAAACCGGTAATATTTACAAAAGTGAAATATACATATAACACATAACCCCAGAACATGCCACTTAATGTTTTCTAACTCCACTTCCAACTGCGCTAGATGTTGGTCAAGCCTCAGAGTGCGTACGTTGTACGTTGCCAGGGTCAGTTGTTGGTGGCAGCCTAATGTAGCCCTTTGATTCCTAGCACCCACTGCCCCGCCGTTACCGTGGATGCTGCCATGGCCAGGAATAGCGAGGCGGCCGGGAACTGGGGCCATTTTTGCATGCGTTGTACCATTTAGGGGTAATGTAGTGCCGTGTTCAGTGTTCAGAGTTGGAATTGTTCTGCAGGGGGCGCTGCTGCCCACCCCCCGGTTTGTGTACCTTAGTCGCCTCCTACGACACCCACGGGAAGAGTTGGGGTGGTTACTATTCTATAGGCCGGCACCACACGGCCGAAATTTTTAAAGAGACCTATTTGGAAATTTTATTTTATTTTTATATATTGGGAAATTAAAGGTATCGATCGATTTGTAGATGTCGAAACATTTTTTAAAATTTTCCGTACGCTTTATATTATAGGTATTTATACATTTTGAAATATTTCGAAAAATGTCTAAAACAGACCATCTCCCGCCCCTATTTGAAAAGCTTGCAGAGTGACCCATCTAAGATGTAGGTATGTGCCGCTTGTAGATAGGTATAGAAAAATGTATGTGCCGCTTGTAGATACGTACCTATAGAAAAATATAGGGAAGTCTGTAAAAATAACACACTTCTTGAAAAATTGATGAAAGAGGGGGCCAGAAAAGTATGACCATCCCCGGGAAGGTCTTTTCTAATTATTTTAAAAAAGGTCGATAAATTTTCCATCCCCATCTTCGAAGTTTGCCGAGCGATCCATCTGAAAGGTATCTATTATTTCTGTATTAAGTAAATAGCAAATTCTCTAACCGGTATCTGTAGTACATATTTGCATAATTCTCAATAGTTCGAAACCCTCGACGACCGAGTTACACTCACACTGATGGATCTTGTTTATCTATTGCCACTTTCGGTGTGTAGTTCGGGGGACATCCTTCATTGTCTACAGAACTGCTTTGACATAATTTCTCATTGCATGTCTACAATGAATAACTAAAAATCTTTGAACACGCATCCTTTTGTTCTGAGCTACCGGGGCAGGCTGGCGCGGGGGGCGGGGTGGGGCGCAGTCGCTATGCCAAGTTGGCTGGATATGCAGGGTCGCGGGATGGCCAACCTCCACTCCAGGTGTAACATATCCAACTATAGGTACTAAGTATCAAGTGGTAGGACTTGCTACTTAGATAGGTACAACAACAATAAACTTAAACTTACCCGCTATTTAAATGAAACACTGTGGCGAGCATAAGATGTTGCCAGCTCCAGGTCAAATGGATACCATAACACACGCGACCTGTCTGTACGAACACACTGATCATAATGTATCAAGATTACTCCAAGGATATAACATAAACTAAGGTAAGAATATAACAATAGGATATTACGTCAGTTCAATATCAAAAACATGAATGTAGAGTAAATATCTTACAATAAACAAGAAGTAAGAGGACCTGACTGAACCATTGCAATATTTTTAAAGGCCGCGAGACAGCGAGAGTGACCTGACCTTGTCAAATACAAATAGTACTTACTATCCGGAACAACTGATGGCATACTCCCGTGCACCGTGCAGCCGTGCAGCCGTGGTCACTGCGATGTGATGAGTGTACTATTATACCACTCTTACACCGAACTTCTTTTTCTTTGGTTTTATTCGCGACAGTCAATGAGCCGCCAAAATAGTATTGAGTGGTACCACGGAGTGGTTCAATCGCAAATGCCGTGGATAGACCAGCACTCAGCAGGTCTTATTTAAAAAAAATACACTAAAAGAACTTTTCTTTTTAGGTATTCATTTCATTTCGTTTATTAATGCTTTCATTACATACATACTTAGGTCTAGGTGTTTATATCTATGTACAGTACATGCACTCTGGTATGGCACTGCACAATTAGTTCGTCTTAATTTTACTTAAGTACATAACAATATTGAATTTAAAAATAAAAATAATAAGATCACTTACCTACAAAATTGTTAATTCCACATAAATTTCATGCTAAATCGAATATAATTGAATTAAAATAGAATAGAATTAAATTAAAATAGAAGCCAGAATGTCAGTTATTTATTATTTCATATCATGGTAATGTCATTCGAGATTGTCTGTAAAAAATTGGTTTAGAGAATAGTAACATTTTTCTAATAAAATAGTTTTAAGTTTTTACAAAAAAGTGTATATCAACCTTAGTTAGACCACAATCTCACTTGATGGAATAAAAATAAATAAATGTAGATAAAAAGCCTACAAGTCGTCAAGCAGTATGCTTGACGAAATCTTCGGGACTTCTTACGGACTGTAGCGCCGGTGGCTCCACCTACATATGAAACATTAAAGTTTATCCAAAATTCCAAACCTGTTCAAAGTCTAAAGTTACATTTAGTTCGTTTGACGAGAGGTGTTGCCGTTGCTATGTTTATTTATTTATTAGAGATACCCAAAACGCACTATAGCAAAAATCCTCAGACATGTGGCTGTTATCAATAAACAAGATTCGCCAAGTGCGAGTGTAACTCGCGCGCCGAGGGTTTCAAACATTTGCCAATTATTTGGACAATCAATTTTCTGAAATATTTTAAAAAGTATGAAACTTACAGAAATTTCAAAAAGTGTTTTGAAATGGTCAAAACGATACCTTTCATTTGATACCCCACATGGGTAGGTACCCCTTTTTGAAAAAAATCCTCTTTTTTGACCATTTTTCAAAAACTATTATTATTACAGACTTCTCTATATTTTTCCTGTAAAATATAGATTGATATCTACAAACGCCTATTACACTGTACATGGATCGCTCTGCAATCTTCGGAGCTAGGGGGGGGGGGGGGGGAATGGTCAATTTTTCGTCTTTTTTTGAAATATTTCAAAAAGTATGAAACTCACAGAAATTTCAAAAACTGTTTTGAAATGGTCAAAACGATACCTTTCATTTGATACCCCACATAGGTAGGTACCCCCCCTTTTTAAAAAAAATTCCCCCCCTTTTTGACCATTTTTCAAAAACTATTATTACTACAGACTTCTCTATATTTTTCCTGTAAAACATAGATCGATATCTACAAACGCCTAATACATTGTACGTGGATCGGTCTGCAATCTTCGGAGATAGGGGGGGGGGGGAAAGGTAAATTTTTCGACTATTTTTGAAATATTTCAAAAAGTATGAAATTTACAGAAATTTCAAAAAGTGTTTTGAAATGGTCAAAACGATACCTTTCATTTGATACCCCACATAGGTAGGTACCCCCCCTTTTGAAAAAAAATTCCCCCCCTTTTTGACCAATTTTCAAAAACTATTATTATAACAGACTTCTCTATATTTTTCCTGTAAAATATAGATCGATATCTACAAACGCCTAATACATTGTACGTGGATCGGTGTGCAATCTTCGGAGATAGGGGGGGGGGGGGTATGGTCAATTTTTCGACTTTTTTTGAAATATTTCAAAAAGTATGAATTTTACAGAAATTTCAAAAAGTGTTTTGAAATGTACAAAACGATACCTTTCATTTGATACCCCATTTGCCTTCCTAGGTCTCTTTTGAAATTTCAACATTAAAATTTGTACTGAAAATATTCATTTTCATTTTTCATTTATTTATATATTTTTTTCTTGAAATCAGTAATGGCGCACGAAATGTATCATTATTTCAAATTTCAAGTTAATAGCTGCAGTAGTTACTGAGATATTCAAGAAAGATCGGGGACGGACAGAGCGAGACCATAAGGGTTTCAAAACCGATCTTTGAAACCCTAAAAACGGAAAGTGGCCGCCTGCGGCCGACGATGTGCCGCGAGGGTCTAGACGAGATCTGTTCACTTTTGTACACCACTAAGTACCTACTTGGATGTACAGGTGGTGTCTAGAGGAGATCTGTTCACTCTTGTACACCACTAAGTACCTACTTGGATGTACAGGTGGTGTCTAGAGGAGATCTGTTCACTCTTGTACACCACTAAGTACCTACTTGGATGTACAGGTGGTGTCTAGATGAGATCTGTTCACTCTTGTACACCACTAAGTACCTACTTGGATGTACACTTGGTGTCTTAGGGTACATGGGTGGTATGTAGGTAGTAGATAGGTACATATCAAAGTAATTATACATAAACATATTTGATCCATCCGTGAAAAGCTCGCATATATTTAATCGTAAATCTTGTGGACCCTAATCGTCCAAATGAAACATTATTCTTGTCTGTGCGCATACCGGCAGGACTTTTATTGGAATTTTTGTTCCAATCGCTCACTACGTGCCAATAAATACGAGGGGACACACCGAGCTCGGCTATTTAAATTAAACAGGGAATTGTTCTTCGGGAATCGAACCTACTACTTAGCCGTCATTACCAGTCATCTGGTTCCAAACTTCAAATAACGATAACATCTTTTTTATAAGTATTCAATTTTAGTCGTGAAATCGTTCGACCCCAATCTCACCTAACACCTACTTACCACGAAGGTCTAGTCTAGTAGGTCGAGCACTACTCACTCTTGTCTTGAGCAGACTCAGGCGAGTTTCAGACTTCACATGAATTTGTGCTTCGGCATAAATCTGTTTGCTAAATATTGTGTGAGAATGCCCAGTGCCCACTTGTCAGCAACTAATGTATAGATCAATACAGATCTTAAATTTTTTTTTTATCAATTTTTTTTGTTACAGTTAAGATTAGGAACATTAAGTTTTTACTTACTGGGCACGATTCAACTGTGAGCTCGGGTTGGTTCAAATATTATGTCGCCTATATAAAACCTAATAGCAAAATGTTATCCTTGCGACTACAGAAAGTAACGTAAATGTTATTTGGACTTTTTTCAGTGTCGCCTTGCTTGAATGACAGACACATTGACAGGTTTGTGGGTTATTCTAAAAGCTAAAGGGTTATTTAGAACACTCATTCAACAGGAATCATACAGAGGCTGTGAAAAATAATTAGGCTGTTTTTTCTCCATAAACATAATAATAACTGTATGTACCTAATAAGCCTGAAACCACCCTGTTGTATCGGGGCCTTGCCACCCCCCGGCATTTAGCTCCTTTACGTCAATCGGCACGGAACACACCCACACACACCCACACACACACCAGAGACATGCAAATCGCAAAGATAGAACACGAAATCCACCGTGTTTTCTATTTACTGTTGCTTTTTTACGGCAGCTGAGTTTCTTGATACTTTCGCATTTATTTGAATCACAGTCGCAGACTTTTCAAATAGATCCTAGGTACCCATAGAAGAACCTAAAATAAAGTAATACCGTATACCATTTGTGTCAGATCGGTTTTGCAATACGTTAATAGCTATAAAAAAATACATTAGAGCGAGATAGGTAACCATTATTTTTTCTAAAGTAGGTTTTTATTTTTTATACTACTAGTCTTTCATTGAAGTTTTCTAAAATTTCTACCTTGCCTAGTTTGTTAACCTTGTTGGATAGCTTATTATAATTTTAAAATATTTCAGAAAAAAATATTTTTTTACCAATTTGTTATAATTTAGAACTGAAACTCAATAATTTAGAACTCAATGTTATTTGTAACTGCAATTTAAATGTTACAAATAATTTAACAACTCACCTACTATACAAAAAAACAAATAAATTGTAAACACAATTAAATTACATGCAAGAAAACCCAAAAAATGGCTAAACAGCAAAAAATCGGTAATATAAAAAACTCCAAAGTCCAATATCTTGAAAACGGTTAAGTTTGAAGTAGGATATTTCATAGTCAAATCAGTCAGGAATGATGGAAACTACAGTCCCTCCAGGATCTAGGTTGACTTAACCTGCAACACACTTTAACACTTATATTATTTATTTATTTGTAAGGCAATACCAACAATACACATAATGAAACATTTACCATAGCAATCATATTTTTTTTAGTACACAGGGTGGTTTTTTGAGAAGGGCGGTGATGGCCAAGTACGAAACCACGAGAGTTAGGGAAAAGTCGTGAAAGGAGTCATGCCCTCGATTTATTAGAAAACAATAACTGCATATTTATTTATTTCAAAAATCTTTTACTTTTGACGGAAATGGACCCGAATGATTTTTTTAAGTCGCGAATTTTTTAAACTTTTTATGAATCTGTTTGCACGTTTTTGACAAAGACCTCTTCTATTAATCCTTCTGATCTCTAATTTTAAGTGTCTGAATAAGGTTTTTTATGATTTAATTATGATTAACTTAATACAAGTAAATCAAACTAGAGATTTCGTTACTCCTTTACGTCCCGAGGAGCAAGTATCAAGATGCCCCGACCTCCGTACAAACCAACTAGATCCGGGAATGGTCCCTTTAACACGAGCTAAAGGCGAATAACAAAATAAAATACAATACAAAAAGCGTAAAAGAGAACGTATTGATTTGCAGGAATTTTTATTAGGCGCTACCTCGCAGGAGCGATTTGCCTGCCGTTTATTGCAAGCCTTATTGGGTGCGTTCTCAACCGGCCCCTGGATCAGTTCTGTTTTCAACATGATGTATTTTGTAGTTAACTGTCTCTCTTTACAATTTATACATAACGATTCCGAATCATAATAATAGACGGACGCTCAACTCAAATTAGTTTAGGTACAACTATACGATCGTTGTTATTTTAATGAATAAATTTTTAGAAAACTTAGTTATTAAGCTACAGTTACTACTATTTCATCATCATCATCAGTCTATATCCGTCCACTGCTGGACATAAGCCTTCCCTAATGAACGCCATTGCGCCCTGTCTGCAGCTTGCCGCATCCAGTATCTGCCAGCAGTCATCCCACCGGGTTTGAGAGTGTCCTACACTACGTTTGCCGAGTCGCGGTCTCCACTCAAGAAAACGCTGCTAACTTCACGCTTGCTAATCCTTGATAACCTTGGTTCTCTGTCGGATGTATTCGTTGCGAATCCTATCCTTCAGAGAAACTCCGAGCATAGCTCTCTCCATAGCTCGCTGGGCGACTTTAAACTGACGGACCAGCCCTATCGACGTTATTTGTTTACTTTTGAATAAATCAATAAACAATTCTGAACAATTCACATTAATTTTTTACCTACCATCATCCAAAATCCAGTTTTAGTTTTCAGTGTGGTTAGGAATGGGCTTTGCAGTGTCAGTGTTGTGTGAAACGACCTTTACTATAGCGGGCGTGTGCCGTGTCTTCCCCCGGTGGTAGTTCTAGTTTTTTTAATGTTTTTAAAGAGGAATGTGAGCAATAAGTGCTGTACTGTATGTTTTTATTTCCCACTAGCTTCCGCCAGCCGCTTCAAACGCACTTTTCAAGAAGCCTATCCGTCACCGGGATACCGTTTAACATCTAGGTAGCCTTTCATTAACATCCGTTTAAACGGAAACAGACAGCCGGACAGAATTACTTTCGCTTTTATAATATAAGTAGGTACGGATTGAGTTGAGTGTCAGAGGCATTTCATTAGGAAACTTAGAGAATAGGTACACAATGATGTTAAAGTAGGTAGGTAGTTATAATTGTATATAAAAAAAAAACATTTTTCAATTAATTTTAATTAAAAGTTCATTTTTACAACTTATTCACGAAAATTAATTAGAACGTATCATGCAAAAATGTTCACCACCATGCTTTTTTGTCAGTTTTGCGTTTTTAGGGTTTCAAAGATCGGTTTTGAAACCCTTATGGTCTCGCTCTGTCCGTCCCCGCTCTTTCTTGAATATCTCAGTAACTCCTGCAGCTATTAACTTGAAATTTGAAATAATGATACATTTCGTGCGCCATTACTGATTTCAAGAAAATAATATACAAATAAATGAAAAATGAAAATGAATATTTTCACTACTAATTTTAATGTTGAAATTTCAAAAGAAACCTACCCATGTGGGGTATCAAACGAAATGTATCGTTTTGAACATTACAAAACACTTTTTGAAATTTCTGTAAGTTTCATACTTTATGAAATATTTCAAAAAAAGTCGAAAAATTGACCACCCCCCCCCCTATCTCCGAAGATTGCAGACCGATCCATGTACTATGTATTAGGTGTTTGTAGATATCGATCTATATTTTACAGGAAAAATATAGAGAAGTCTGTACAAATGACCATTTTTGAAAAAAAAAAAAACATATTGAGAATGGTCGAAAAGAGGGATATTTTTTATCGAAAGGGGGCTATCTCCCTATTGGTTTATCAAATGAAAGGCATTGTTTTGTAAATTTTAAAACAGCTTTCGAAATTGCTGTAGGTTTCGTCGTACTTTTCAAAATATAGCCATTCGAACATAGACGGAAAATTGATTGTCCAAATAATTGGCAAATGTTTGAAACCCTCGGCGCGCGATTTACACTCGCACTTGACGGATCTTGTTTTTATTTATTCTTACCAGCCAGTGTAGCTTGTACCTACTGCTCAGTTTGCATAAAACATATTTTATTCACCTAACTATGTATTATCAAAACAAAATAGAATTCGAAATAGGTACATCACGGACCGCATAGCGCGGCAGTAATAATATTCTGCCGAAAGGTCAACTTTGCTCAAAATAATCAGCAGATCACACGCTATGTTGAGTAAATAAATAGAACACTCAAAGCACTACCTACCTAATATTATAGATAACACGTCGTCGTTATATGAAAAGTGATGAATAACTGAAATCAATGCGAGCGAGTTTACTTATTCCATGATCATGGCGCATGCAGCTATGCCAAAATGTTGTATTGGGAAAATCAAATTGTCTCTAAGACAAATCATATGAGTGTTATTAATGTTGATGGTTCCAAAAATAAAATTTTGGTGATTTCTTGTGACACTAAATACACGTTTTTCATATTTTTCATTAACAAAATTTTCATGGATAGGTATTGGGTAAATAGGGTTATGAAAGATTGCGATTTATAGTTATTTAATAGAATTGAAATAGCTGTAACTTATGAATGTACGATACAAATGAATGTACGATACAAATGATCTAAAATATTCAATATGTATTGACACAATCATAAATTAAAACACCTGGATTTTTCGGGAAAAACCTCATAAACCAGTTACGTAGCCCAGTTGGCTTGAAACTTGCACAAAATATAAGAATATAAAACATTTGAATAAGTAATTCATGATGTTACAAATCGATCACGTACCTAAACCCTTAAGCTCCTGACTAACATCGACCACTCTCACGGTTTCAGACTTCCCCTCAGCAGCCCGGTAAAAGATATTCACCCGTTTACTAAAAACTCAAAAAAAGGTTTTTTCCTACCAATAAACATTTAAAAATCTTTTTTGAATAGTATAAGTCGATAGGTACATTTCATTTGATAATAATCGTCTGGGACGAACGTACGATGTCTCATAAAGGAGGTTTTCAAGCTATAAGTAGGACACTCGAAAACATTAAAAACAACAATTTGGGAAGAGTAACTTTATTGGCAGGTGACTTCAGGTAAGAAGCTTTCAGTGATTCCTAGAGGAAATATATACCCAGGCTAATTTGACAAATGAAAAAAAATTCAACGGAATAATAGCTCCAGGAGCGTGATGTTTTAGCACCTAAAATGATTTAGCATCGGAAATAAATGATATTCTGCTGAACTAATTTCGTTGCGGGATCGAATATAGTTCTGTTGACTCTGTCTTAGCCATGGGCACCTAAGAGTGCCCATTCCACTCATCCAATTTCTTTGTCCAATGTACATTTGATCAAAGAACTTGGATGACTTCATCCAATTTACTAGAAACACCGATATTTGATCAAAGATTTGGATACTAGTTTCTGCCCGCGGCTTCGCACGCGTTGTTTTTATGAAAACATATACAGGTTAATTATTTCCCATGAAAACTGAAATTTTATGGATTAAATTGTAGCCTATGGTTTTTTCAGCATATGGAGCTACACCTATGCAAATATTTCATCATCTAAACCTTCGCATTTTTAATATTAGCGTGATGTGATGTGATGTAATTTCGTCTGAAATCAACTACGCGAATTACTTAGGAATCTTGGACAAAGATACGGGATGAGTGGAATGGGCCTTCATCCAAGGACTTTGATCAAATATTGGACATGTATTGAACAAAGGATGGGTGGAATGGTCACCTTACACACGGACGACTCCGTTGAATTTCTACATACATAATAAATAATTTTGGACAATTCACAAAGCATTATCAAGCCCCAAGCTAAGCAGAGCTTGTGTTATGGATACTAGATATATGTACATATAACTGATATACATAATACAATACATTACATAGATAGATATTTTTTATTATACATAGACAACGACCAGAACACCCGGAACAAATACCTGCAGATTGTACAAACATTTGTCCCTAGGCGGAAATCGAACCCGTAACCTCCTGCGTCGCAGGCGGACCTTCGCCCACCGCGCCACAGAGGTCGTCGATACATTTCCTGGCTTACCTTCACACAAGTTGTAGGTAAGCCTACAACTTGTGTGAAGGTAAGGTGCCTTAGAGTTGGCACGCCAGTTTTATTATTAAGAAATATAAAACCTACAAAACTGTGCAATGGTACGAGACTAAAAAATAAAAGCCCTCCACAGAAATGTTATAGAGGCTAAGGTATTTAGTGGATGTGCACAAGGAGAATCCGAAGGCTTGCGTCAATTGGGACCGCTAGGTAGAATACCAATATCGAATTCAAAACAGTATTTAGAACTTCCCCATCAGCCATGCTTCGCTATGAATATGACGATAATTAAAAGTCAGGGTCAGTCATTGCAGCTGGCACGCATACACTTGAGAAACGAATGCTTTTCCCATTCGCAAAATCGTAGGTTGCTTGCTCCGGGTAGACTCTGCAGGCAACTTGGTGATACTTGCTCCTGAGGGTATCACCACAAATGTTGTCTATGAAGAGGTTCCCTGATTATTTTATTAGTATTGTTTAATACCTTATATTGTTTTAAAGGAAACACAACCTACTGGCTTTTATTCAATTACTAGCTGCGCCCCGTGATGATACCGGCCGGTGAAAAGTTTGTATTTGAATTCATTGATCATCCCACGGGAACACTGCTTTTTGGGATCAAAAGAAATGAAAATGTGTGTGTAATTAACATGGTACCACATTACATCCGATTCCTCTCAGCCGGTCAAGAGTGAGAAAACATACATCGATACATCCTTATTATTATTACTTTACATAATAAATAGATTCTGGCCATGCTTATTTATTATCCATGCTTTTTTCTGGCATAGTACCAGTAAACTATTATATTAATCCAAGATCTACATCTACGCAACACTTTAGCCCAACCCGTTCATTAGTTTTGGCGTGTAAAGGTTAAAGCGTAACTACATCTAACTTTTTACAATCAAAATAAAAATGAGATGATGTGGTAGATAGGTACCTAAACAATTTTATTCATATTTCGTTGTTAAGTATGTAATAGTACCTACCTCTGTATATTTTACGGTAAATCTTTTTTATGCTTTATACATTGATAAATACTATTCGAAGTGCTTGATAGATTTGTACAAAGTTCTATTAGATTGAAAAGCAATACAAATCATATTGTCTACGCGAGCGAAGTCGCGGGATGAAAGCTAATATTATAATAAACCGCTGGTAGTTGAAATGCTTTTTTTTCAATTCATATTTTTTACTTGTGTTTCAAAGAAAATAAAACTTTCCCTCTCCGATCTCCGAAGTTTGCAAACAATCCAACTAAAATGTGGGTTTGTAGACCTTCACCAAAAACAGTACAGAACCCCTCGGGCATGAGTACCCCTCGCACTTGACGCATCTTGTTGCTGACTGGATAGGATTAGAGAAACTGTTCAGTGGGATAGCCATGAAAGCTTGGATCACAGAAGCGGAATCACTACATACATAGTAAATACAAAGTCGCTTCTCTCGGTCTGTCTGTCCTTAAGTAGGTAGGTACCTATGCTTAGATCTTTAAAACTACGCAACGGATTTTAATGCGGTGTTTTTATTATTGATAGATTTTAAATATAAAAGTGATTCAAGAGGAAATTTCATATTATGTATAATACATGCATAATATAGTACCCGTGCGAAGCCGGGGCGGGTCGCTAGTTAATTATAAAATGTATTTGTCACTTTGAAAGTGTCATTATTAGTGTCACAATTCATAATTATTTAGATTATTGCTGATTATTGTCTCATCTTTATAATCTTTATACTTAAACGTTTCTTTTTCTTAAAAAAAAAACAATATTTAGAAGAAGATTACACAAACGTTAATAGAAAACAAATGCATTTGTATTGTATTGGAACGAAGCTGGCAGATGACGGAGGCATCCGAATGATGGAGGTGCAAAAACAAAATGTCGGCAGTCAGACAGATCGGCCGGCGCAATGGATGGGCTTGCACGTTGCGAATAGGGCTGCTACTGTCCATGGATTGTTTTCATCGACATGAAAATCATTCACCTTGAGATTTCAAACAAAAATTGAAGCGAATAAAATCAATAACATCATATTTCTTAAGTATTTGATAATAATGACTATTTATAAATCTGTTTATAGTATTAAATTTGACTTGTCTAAGTGCTTATTTTGTAAGCCTAAAGAAATAAAGTTATTGAGTTTGAGTTTTCATTTTGTTAGATATTCGATGGTGTTTCAGATGCTATTGAAAAATAATTAGCCAAATATCGATGTACCCTATCGATATTCGGTTACTTAACTAATTAATGACCAACGATAATGACAGATTAGGATTAGGCCTTAGGTAATTTATTTGATCGGCAAATACACCTACCACTACCACGTAAGCAAAGACCTTGAAAAAAAGAGAGATTCCTAAGAGAGATTATCAGTTATCTAGTAAAGTACCTACCCATAAGACAAGATGCTATGTTAATTGTCCTGTATTATTATAATTATTATTAAAAGATTTGTTCGAGACGGATGGCAGTCAGGTACTCGTGATGTGAAGTATTGTATCGATAACCACTGTGGTACATCCCTAGTACCAAGGTCATGAGCGTGCATCGCCGTCCGTTCCATTGGCGATGTGACTTGACGGATGGCAGTAAGGTACTCGTGATGTGAAGTATTGTATCGATAACCACTGTGGTACCTACATCCCTAGTATCAAGGTGATGAGCGTGCATCGCCGTCCGCTCCATTGGGGATGTGACTTGACGGATGGCAGTAAGGTACTCGTGATGTGAAGTATTGTATCGATAACCACTGTGGTACATCCCTAGTACCAAGGTGATGAGCGTGCATCGCCGTCCGTTCCATTGGCGATGTGACTTGACGGACGGCAGTAAGGTACTCGTGATGTAAAGTATTGTATCGATAACCACTGTGGTACATCCCTAGTATCAAGGTGATGAGCGTGCATCTCCGTCCGCTCCATTGGGGATGTGACTTGACGGATGGCAGTCAGGTACTCGTGATGTGAAGTAGGTATTCTCGATCCGATATCAATCTCTCTATTGTTCACGTTGTTTTTGAATTAATTGACTTATGCGTCTATCACATGTCTCTCTTTCTCTTTGAGAATAGAATGGCAATCCAAAAAGTTATTTTTGTCTTTTTTGTTGACTCTATCTCTTATATACTCTTTTCTCTAGGAAGCTAGATATAGATAAGATACTTAATGAGACGGGTAATGAACCGAATCTATTCTTTCAGTAAACGGTTAGCACATTAATTTCATCCTTTCACCAAAATACGTAAATCAAACAAAGTAACATCAAAATTAACTTTGAAAATTCAAATAAAGCAATCGCAATTGTAAGGGTGTGTTTACATTGAATCGCGGAGGTACTGTAAGGGCGTGTTTACACGAGAGAAGGTACGGATTTGTTCGTAAATCAACTCGCGATGTTTTATTAAACACTCTTGCTGGATATTCAAATTAAGTGGCGGTACCGATGGTTGGTTTAGTAAGGAGACAGATTATTTTGGTTAGTAGGTATATTACGAAATCTTCTTTATAGGTACCTATTTATGATTTTAGTTAAATGACATTGTTAGGATAGTCAAAATTAATGACTTTGGGAGATGGCCGAGATACAACGGCATGGCGTATAGGAGAAGAGAGAAAGGCCTACACCTTGCAGTGGACAAGTTGTATAAAAAATTAATGGATCAAAAAACATGACTAAGGACTCAAGGAGTACAAGAGGGTAAACAAAATTTATATCCATAGGTATAAAAAGTACATGTGCTTGAACTAGGTTATAATGTCGAATACCGATGAAACCTGTTTCTCAGGCAGATAATGCTTAGACGGAACAAAATAAAATATCACATTGGTCAAAAGTCAACGCAAGGTGTAGATGTGGTGTAGATGTAGTGTAGATGTAGTGTAGATGTGGTGTAGATGTGGTGTAGATTTGTAAAGTAGAGTGATGCTAACTACGCTAAACTAGTTTTAATTACAAATTTACTTATACGAAAATGATTAGCCTACTTTTACAATGCCAATGTCTTTTCTGTGTCATCGTTCCACAATTATGTCGAAAGATGACACAGTATCCACTCCACTCGTGCGCATCCTATGTATTAACATAGCACGCGCACGAGTTGAGTGGATAGATAGATGATTTTGTGGGTTTTCAAATTGATAGGTATTTATGCTTTATCGTATAATATAATATAGCGTAGCAGTCAAAATTCAAAATTCAAAGTGCTTTATTTCCTTTAGACCTTACAGGACTCTTGGACACAGTATCGTAATTAAATGGAAATTAATAATGTACCTACATTTTCATCCAACACAAACAATGTTCGTAGAGAACCGGCTCGCATTCACAGTGAATGCTGTAGTCCATCTCCATACCTTCCAGCCCCTCAAGATTTCCACCTCAGCGTTGTTCGTATATTTACAATTGCTTCCTGTAAATACGAACATCTCCGACTCGAGGCAACTTCTTTAATTACTTCGTGTGTACTTGCCTTGCCCTTTTTTGGGTTTTACGTGTTGGTAGGCACTGGCGTTATTAAATCACTGAAGATCATTTCATGTTAATTTAAGGGAAATTAAAAAAAAAACTTACCGACTTACCAAAGAAAGATTTTTATGTAGATACCGACATATTATTATGTAGGCAGTCTAGAAATTCGATTCTACAAATTAAGATAGAAAAGATGTACATAATATGTACATCTCTCACTATGTACTACATAGTGCAAGTAAACAAATGTGTATAACATCATCAAAACTGAAAGAATAATCAAATTATCATAGAAAACTCACGTGAGTTTAGTTTTCCTAGTAAATAAAGCATCCTGTAGATATAGGTTAAAGTTTGATCAGTTTTATTGCTCGCCCTATTGTTTTATGTATCGTAACGTTTAATTTTCAGGAAAATAACCTGAAAATGATGGGCTTGTTTTGTTCAATGCCCAAACTTATTCAGGGTCATTAATAAGAGACCAGCGAACTCGGCCGGGGCTAACTTCCTATCTGCTTCCGCTAACTACTAAAAGATGGTAATGAAGCGCACTCACCTTTTAGCAACCATCTTTGTCCAGCATTCACTAAAACCGTATATCTATCCCTCTCTAAGCGGCTGTCACAACCACAGCGGCCGATCCAGCCGGTGACAAGAAATTAATTAGGGGAAGCCGGGAAAATAATGGTCGCCGTGATTTTTAAATGAAATTTATTTTCTCCACTTCATTTATTTCTCGGCGACATGACACTTCGGAAATTATTAGACTTTGTAGGGATTTCGCTTCCGTAGGTAAGGCTTCATGTTTACCTCTCGGGGTGTTTTATGGCGTCTATTTGTTTTGAATTTTGCGGGACTTTCGAGGAAATTACAAAACATATTTGGAAACATTTTTCATTTTGCGGCGTGAGACATCGTGAAATTACAGTTAAAGTTTTGTACATTATAAACTGATAGTGATAACATGGCCTGCCGGGAACCGCCCGCCCTGTGCGGCTCGGGACACAAGGGCAGTGAATGCGTTAACAGGTAGGACGCAAATGTCTACCATACCGTAGAGATGATCTAGTTTTGACAAACCCTAAAAAACTATAGTGCCTATTACAAAACACACTGATTTCCACTTAGGTATTTTAAAATATTCACACCGGAAACGAAATGAAAAGAAAGATCAAAGACACGTTCCAAGTTAATAAATGAATCTCTTACTGAACGAACCGAACATCGTTTATCAAAACAGCTGACTTCACTCAACTCATGTCTAGAGGTGTTTACAAAATCTGTCACCGTTAGACACGAAAACTGCAATACCTCTCCTGCCTGTCCTCAGCCTCCTGCTTCTGCAGTCACAATACCTCTCCTGCCTGTCCTCTGCCTCCTGCTTCTGCAGTCACAATACCTCTCCTGCCTGTCCTCAGCCTCCTGCTTCTGCAGTCACAATACCTCTCCTGCCTGTCCTCAGCCTCCTGCTTCTGCAGTCACAATACCTCTGCTGCCTGTCCTCAGCCTCCTGCTTCTGCAGTCACAATACCTCTCCTGCCTGTCCTCTGCCTCCTGCTTCTGCAGTCACAATACCTCTCCTGCCTGTCCTCAGCCTCCTGCTTCTGCAGTCACAATACCTCTCCTGCCTGTCCTCAGCCTCCTGCTTCTGCAGTCACAATACCTCTCCTGCCTGTCCTCTGCCTCCTGCTTCTGCAGTCACAATACCTCTCCTGCCTGTCCTCAGCCTCCTGCTTCTGCAGTCACAATACCTCTCCTGCCTGTCCTCAGCCTCTTGCTTCTGCAGTCACAATACCTCTCCTGCCTGTCCTCAGTCTCCTGCTTCTGCAGTCACAATCTAACAAGTTTATTTGAGTTATTCCTGATAAAATTTAAGGTTCTTGACTCATCCCTCTTAAAGCCGAATCCAGTGGGACGAGTCAAGAAATAAAATTTTATGCTGAAAACGTTCCTGACTCGTCCCAGATATTTACAAAAAATATTAAAAATATTTCGAAGAGTTTTAACCCTCTACTATATTATGTACCTACTTCAGCAATTATAATGGACACTTATTCATTACTGGACATGGCTTCTATTAGAGACACGAATAATCGTTATAACCATCAGCAGGTAGCGTGACGTCATGATCTGATTGTATCATTGGAACTTATTTTGTGATTTAATTTATTTTATCTAAGACTAAACTTTACTTTTGACTTTCCTTGTTCAAATTTATAAGTTTTTTTTTTTTGTTTAATGTACAAAATATTTGTGATTGAGTGTGTTCTACTAACACAATGTGATAGCGGGTTTGTTCTCTATGTTATACACGTTTTTGTTTTTACTTTTTATGACCAAAAATATACTTTTTGCATCGAAGAAAATATTCATAAACTAGTTTTATAAACTAGAAAATACTAAAAAAATATCCTACGTACAGTCAGGCACAGTTTGTTGAAACGACTAGTTTGGATTTATGTAAGCCTTTGTTTCGCGTGAGAGATCTAATTCTGATAAGGGTCACATGTTCTAGGGAAGGTACACTTTATTGTACCAATCAATGTTTTCAAATAAATAGTTCTGACTGATCAATTTGTAACTTGACATCAAATAAAACGGTTCTATTAACATCAAACAAATAAGATTAAGCTAGCGTCGTACTTGTGGGTACATTGGGTTTTTTTTAGAAATAAGTAAGTACGTAATTTTAATTGTACGTACCTACCTACGCAGTTTTACAGAAATGTTCCGATTTTTCGGACGCGTTTTTTTGGAGTTGCTAGAATAAAAAGTTGTAATTTTCTTTGTTAATAAAATAAAAGGATGAAAGTAGCTACGAAACGAAAATTTCCTACTATAATGTCACAGAAATCAGGATTTACAAAATAAACACTTATTAGATATTCAAATTATAGACCAGTAATTATTATCAAATAAGAAAAGTGTGTACACGGATATGAATTATTACACTTATACCTAATACTTTCTTCCAGGCTATAGCTTTTTTTAAAGCTTTCACTGGGCCGCTGCAGGACCAAGGTTTTCCTTCTATTTCTAGAGTATTCTTTGACTTTCACTTTGTAAAATGTTTGGACCCTCATACCAATCTCAAATCATCCACGAGGACCTCAGCAGACCTCGCCGTCACTGGTACCGGGAGCCGGATACACCAGGTATCTACCAGGTCCTGAAGATAAAAGGAAGGAAGTACTTGAAGCTATTTTTGGAGACATCTTCTATCCACGGTCTGAACCACCTCGTGACTTATGGAAGGCATCCGTGCGAAATGTAAGTATCTACGTTTGTTACCATCATACTCTGTAATGACGTAAGCTTTTGTATTTTTAGGGTTCCGTACCTCAAAAGGAAAAAAAGAACCCTTATAGAATCACTTTGTTGTCCGGTCTGTCCGTCTGTCCGTCTGTCAACCCCCTTTTCTCAGAAACGAGTTGATTTATCAAGTTGATATTCACATCATAATTATACGCAGGCTCGTAACCTCTTGGAGCTGCGATATACATAAATCAAACTTCTAAGTGAACGCAATCAAAAGTTAAATGTTCCAAGAGAATCACATGCACAAAAAACCTATAGGGTACTTCCCTAAAGTAAAGGGAAAAATCTGAAAACAGTATTTTTTTTTGTTTTAACTTATTGGTTTAATTGAGTACTTATTATGTAATTATTACACATAACTGTCATAATCGATATCAAATTAGAAAATTATTGTGCACTATTCGTCCGGGTTGATTTCTTTGCTGAAGAGTAGAAGTGTGTACGGAGTATGCGCGAGTCTAACTCGCACTTGACGTTTTATTTTTATGTATTCCACTGATAAACATATTCGTCCTTTCTATGGTTTTCTTCTATTTAATCCTGTGCTATCCTAATCTAGTTTTTTCTCGGCTCTGGGCTTGGGTAGCAGGCCGAAAGCCTTGCTAACTGATGTATGAAGCCTTATTAATAAGTTTATTTATTTAAATGAACTTAGTTTGTCTGTCTGCACTGCACTTATAATAATAATAAGTATTTATTTCAGACTATAGAAAAGTTACAGATCTTATTTAACTTATGATGTTCAATAATAGCTGTAACTGTTCTACCATAGTAATATTTACCTTAAACCATATATACAATACATACATTAATACATAATAAATTAATGACACGTTAGTTTACAGCGAGTCATGTAGATGACACAATCAGGGTAACGTATTCATAGTGCAATATCGTTGCACGACCTCACCAGTGTCAGTGTGGTCTACCTGCGTGTCGATAATCATGTTCAGCCACCATTACGAGTTCCTCTAGTGTCCTCCAATCAGCTTTACTGTCATTTATTTTACCGCTAAGTAACTATTACAACGATTACGACAAACTGGACACAGTCAATGATGGGCCTAGATAGAACCGCACTGGCTCTGAAGAATTACCTCGTTAAGGGATGAAACGTTGGTGTTTCTTAAAAGTGAGATGAAAAAATGTTCATTACGGATGTAAGCGAGTTAACTACAAACCTTATTTGTGTTGGAAGAACACCAACGTTCAACAAGTGCTCGGAGGGATGAGGAACGCGCGCGTCTATAACCGTACTCACCCTGAAGAAGTCCCTCGTTAAGGGATGAAACGTTGGTGTTCTTCCAACACAAATAAGGTTCGTAGTTAACCCGCTTACATCCGTAATTAATTCGTCAAACTACGATAGTTTTTATAGTGAAGTAGAAATGTCGTTAACCAGCTTACTAGGTTCATTCCACAGCCTCCTCTGGCTGAGCATCGTGGGGCTCTCCGTTTTCGGGTCAGTGTACCTGTCGTCCACCACCTGGCTGCGCTACCAGTACTCACCGACCGTGCTCTCCATGGACCGAGACATGTATGCCTGGAACACCACCTTCCCCTGCGTCACCATCTGTCCCAACCGCGCACTCGATTATAACAAGGTCGAGGACTATGTCAAGTAAGATAAAGGAATAAATAGTGCTGGACAATTCACACAGCATCATCTAGCCCCAAAGTAAGCAGAGCTTGTTTTATGGGTACTATCTGATATATTTTATACAACACAGTAATAATATTTTACTATACACAAAAAACACAAATAACACCTTAAAGAAATAATGCAGAAAGTACAAACATTTGTCCCGCGAGAGACTTGGTGGTGGGAGGCTAGGTTTAAGAGCATGTTGATGACGGCGATGGATGGAGATGATGGTGACTACCAAATCTTGGGAATGCATATTAAACTTTCAGAAACTCACCCGAACCAGACAAAGAAAAACTGGAAAAATTCATTTACGCGTTATCAAAGTCCACGTACGAGACCTTCGAGTCCATGCCAGAGTACACCGGGATCCGTGCTGAGGAGTACTTGCCGCTGCTGCTGAACCTGACTGCTGCCTTCAAACCCTCGCTCACGATCGGAGTGACGGGAGTGATGCTGAACATTGTGCCCACCATCACGGAGATGGGGATCTGCTATGCTGTTAACTCTAGAGTCTCTGTTTATAACTCTCCTGAGTAAGTTTGGCCAAAATTACTTTTGTATCACTTTAATACCTACCTTATTACTTAGTTTAATAGTCCACTTTATCATGGATAAGTAATTCTTTTCTTTAACTTCCTTCTGCCCTTTTCCACTCTAGGTATGGATTATCAAAATAAATAAGTTTGTTTTTTCTAGGTACAGAGATGCCAACCGCTGGGATGTGATAAAGACTCACAACAGAACACTGTACATTCACCCCTTAGACGGAGAGGTGTTTGCGCAAGTTATGAACATATCTGCGGAATACGATGTATGAACTCTTTATCGCAATCAAACGTAAGGATCATTTTCCGTCAGTACTTATGTTCCTTTCTAAAGCTCGGATTGTGTGTTGTCAGGTGTACATTCATGGACCTCTCGAGTTCCCCGATATATCGACGAAGCACCAGCATTCCGCGAAGGACTACTACATGAAGCTCTATGTCACTGCCATCACTGTCTACACAGCTCCGGAAGCTGCAAAGTAAGGGGAAATTACTACTTATAATAAGAATAAATAACGTTATCTCCTTACATATAGATCGATAGGTACCTACTAGATACATGGATAATATATTATTTATTGAAATTTAAAAAATACCTACTAGCTTCACTCAATACAATAGTTCTGTCCTTACTTCTGTTGTGAATATTAAGGGTTTGTCGTTTCACCAATATCCAAGTCTGATCTACTTGTTTTCGTTTTAATTCTCATCGTGAAGTAAATAAAAATAAAACGTCAAGTGCGAGTCGACTTGCGCACCGAGGGTTCCTTAAAATTAAGAGTTTGTTGTTTGTGTTCTTGTTTTTTTGCCAAATAGCATGATTCTAGTTCAACTGAAAGAAGTGCCTTACAAATTTCGGTCACTAGCAACTAGCAAGCTAAAAAATCTTTTTTTTATTTTTTTTCAAATATCTGGTTTTCGGATTTTTTCCTTTACTTGTGCTATAAGACCTTGCTTCTTGCCAAATTTTGATGATTCTAGGTCAATGGGAAGTACCGATAGGTTTTGTGTAGTTCCCCAGGAAATATCAAAATATTTTTGGGTGTAAAAAATGTTTGTAACATTTGATTGCGTTGACTTAGAAGTTTGATTTATATTGCGGCTCCAAGAAGTTATGAACCATAGTATATGGTGTGAATTTCAACTCGTTAACTGCACGCGTTTCTGAGAAAAGAGGGTTGACAGACGGACAACAAAGTGATCCTATAAGGGTTCCTTTTGAGGTACGGAACCCTAAATACAAGTTCAAGCTCGAACTTCGATTTGGCAAAGCAAACGTTGTAATAACATGAGCAAAACTGTTCTTAATAAGCTATGGAAGGAAATATAAAAGATCGTCGTCCATGTTTACAACCTCTGACAACAAGTCAACGTTGCACGTGAACGAACACTATGGTCTCATTTACGGAGACGCGGGTTGTCGCGCGTCGTGTGTTGCGTGGAGTCTCGCGGCACGTTTTTTTCCGTTTACAGTGGAAAACCGTTTTTCCGTAAACGCACTCTACAAACGAACGCCATAATGTTTGAATTCAGTGCGGGTCGCGCCTGCGTCACGCCCTGCGCCGCGTCTCCGTAAATGAGGCCTTAGTGTCTTCGGCCAAGTGACAAGTTTTTTTTGTAACATTTCGTATGAGTAACTTATTTGTTTACTAATGTTTCTGTCTGTTTCTTTAATACTCAGGTTGAGCATCAGCCAGCGTCGCTGTCGGTTCCCCCACGAGAACAACCTCCTCCACAACTCCATCTACTCGTACACCATGTGTCGCATGGAGTGTCGCATCAGGCTGTGCCTCAAGTACTGCAACTGTATACCGCATTTCTACAGGAGAATAGGTACCTAGTAGCCTCTTGTGTGTTTTGTTTATGATTATTTAATTATTTTTACTAGTAAGTATCAATTCATCTTCTTATAAAAATAATTTTACCTATTACTTAGCAAACAATAGGTATGATATAGGTGCCTGAATACATTTGTCAGAGTAATATAATATTATATACGTACGTATTTTTACTTAAAGCATTTTCAAATAATTGCTCAAAATTTTAACAAGGGGATTTAAATAAAATTAATAGTACTTACCTACCTATTTAATCTGTGTCGTACCTGTAGTCTGTGATTGACAGATTTGTATTTGCAGGTGACGAAAAAATTTGTGACATCAGAGGACTGAAATGTCTTGCTAAGCATGACGGTGGGTAAATTTTATATCTCATATTGTTTAATACTGAACACAATCACGATTTATGGTACATTATAACGACGGTGGGTAAACTTTATATTATGTATTACTCAAACCATGAAATAAAATTGAATTGAATAGATATTAAATGCCCTTAAATAAAATGTTATAAAAAATATCATAACTGTTACTTTCCTGCAGATGAACTGTATAAATTGCAAGACAAGGGCGGAAAGAAAATCAATTGTGGATGCTATCCGCTCTGTGATGACGTTAACTACGTTTTACAATCTAATGTAAGTTAATTAAAAAAATATTTACCCGTACAAAAATGAACATTTTTGTACCTAGGAGCCCCAGGCTGGACTGCCGCCGCCGGCAAAGACGCGGGCGCCCCGGCCCGGGCCGTGGCCGTGTGGGTTTGTCGCTTAAGAATCGACCCCTAAATTAAAACAACAGCATTATTACTAAAATAACGCAAGTAAAATAATGTCGATCCATTGATCGGTTCCATCGTCGCCACCTCCTCCGGCGGATAATAAATAAGATACTTGTTATTAATCAAGTAGCCATAAAAACAATGTCATAGATGTTACAAAAATCAGGCCCGAGGCACATCCGAGGTTTCTTAACAAACACGAGGTAAGAATGTACCTTCTCCCGAGTGATACAGAGTGCTTTAACTAACCTACGAAGAAATATCTTCAAAGATTTTCTCAATTATTGTTCTGAATATTAGTTGTAATTATTTTTAGTTGTAATTAATTAAATCAATTATAGCATTAAATTTTTACATATAAAATACTATAAATCCGAATAAATGTTCTGAATAGTATTGAAGACGCCAAAACAACGAATACGGACCAAATACTAACACGTTTTCTAAAATTTATTTCCATACACTTCATTCTCGCGCATCTATAGGAGAATAATAATTGAAGGGAGAAATGAATAGATTTCCGTCCCGCTTTTAGTAGGTACGCTTGCAATGACGAACTTTCTAGGTTATGTATGAAACGGGAATAATCAACTTTCTGAGAAGGTGTAGTAGGTATAAATAAATAAACAAATAATGCTGGACAATTCACACAGCATTATCTAGCCCCAAGCTAAGCAGAGCTTGTGTTATGGGTACTAGATAACTGATATTATGTATACATAATATAATTCAATACAATACATACATAATATTTTTTATTATATATAGAAAGCGACCAGAACACCCTGAACAAATGTATGCAGATCGTCCACACATTTGTCCCGAGGCGGGAATCGAACCCGCAACCTTCTGCATCACAGGCAGACCTTCGCCCACCGTGCCACATCGGTCGTCAGCCGAGTAATTGCGGTAAAATATCCCATTCCCATTGAATGGGCCATCCGGGGAGAAATGTCATAAACGATTTCGGTTTCCAATATGGTACTGAAGAAGAAGAAGAAAAATATTTATTAGACACAACACACAAATTAAACTTTAGTACATAGATATAAACATAAGACTACTTATTTAGTACCTGTAGATATGAAGTACTTATACTAAGATAACAAGGATGGATTATTTAAATACTAACACATGACCATTGGGTTGGTACTGGTACTAAGAAAATGCATACAATTTTTTGGCGGGATGGGGGGTCGTTCGACGACGGAATTTGTAACGTCAACGTCAAGATTTAACCTAAGGAAAAGTCAATTGTTACTTACTTATGTATGGCTTTTTTTATTTAACAGCAAAAAATAATTACAACTAATATTTACACTTACATCTATTTACTAAAAATCTAAGCCAATTAAGCTAATCTAAGCTAATTGTTACTTACTCACACTTGCCCTTTTTTTTTGCTCGATTTCAGCAATTCTGATTCAAATTTACAAACAGTTCAATACTTTGCAGTGCGCAACGAAGTCGAGCAAAACAAAGTCAAGTGAGAGTAACATTAGTACGAGGTGTAATGTAAAAAGAAAAACATTATAATTGATTTGACATTTGTGATATTTTGACGTTTACAGCGTGTCGTCGACAATTCGTCGAAAATTCTATGTATTTATTTTTGTTACATAAATGATAGGAACCGAAATAGCTTACACCCTGTCTCCCCGGATGGCGATCAATTGAATGGGATATTTTACCGAAATCACTCGGCAGGTATATGTGGTATATGTGACTGTGTTGGGCATGACATTCTCTTAACTAAGCTAAAACTCTATGGCGTCAATGATACTGATATGATGCTGTGTCAAACTTATTTTACGTTTAGGAAGCAAGTAGTTGATATTCATGGCGTAACATCAAATGAGAGAAGTATTACACATGGTGTTCCGCAAGGGTCCATTCTAGGACCCTTATTCTTTCTACTATACATCAATGACATTAGCTCGTGCTTTAACGATAAGGATATTGACATTTATATGTTCGCGGATGACATCTCTCTCATAATAAAGTGTGACACAAAAACTGACATTATAGGTAAACTTAATGAAATAATTGACAAACTGACGAAATGGTTTGAATGCAACAATCTTATAGTTAATATTGACAAAATTAATCTTATAAATTTCTCACTAGCGACAGTTAAAAAACCCCTACCTGCAAACAACCTTCCCATAAACCCAGTTGACTCCATTACCTTTCTGGGCCTTAGGATAGACTCTAAACTAAAATGGAACTACATATTGATAATCTTGCTGGCAGACTAAACTCCGCCTGCTATGCAATCAAAAAAGTTAAGGAACTTTGTGGGTTCGATGCAGCCAGGTCAGTTTATTTTGCGTACTTTCACAGCATAATGACGTATGGACTTTTAATATGGGGGAACGCAGCTGAATCACAAAGAATATTCACCTTACAAAAACGAGCTGTTAGGTATATCCTTGGACTAAGGCCCAGAGACACATGTCAAGAAGCTTTTGGTAAATTAAACATTGCTACATTGAAGGGGGAATATATATTACAATGCCTAAAATATGTCAAAAAAAAGCAACATGATTTGCCAACCGTTGGAGCTTCACACAATTACAACACTAGACATGGTGGCAACATTATGAATCCAAACCGTAGACTTGATAAAGTTTCAAAGAGTTACCTCTGCAATGGTGTAAAAGTTTACAACAAAATTTGCTCTGAACTAAAAAATTTAAATTGTGACTTATTTATGACAAAAATTAAAGAAATCGTGATTAGGAAAACATATTACACTTTACAAGAAATCTTTGAAGATTCCAGTATTCTATGACATTTGGTAAAAAAAAAATCTAAATTATTCTTAATTTTGACATTGACATAAAATTCATTTCGTGACATTTCTATAAACTTGTTAAGCATCTCGAGCCTGAATCAGTCGACAGGTTAGGCTGTGTGTGTCCTACCTAGGTAATATAATAAGTATATTATGTAACTGTGAAATTTTGATAAAATCATTTGGACAATGCCTCTTTACAGCAGCCTTAGCAATTAATAATTTAATTACTCAATTTTATTTATTTTGACGATGCCCATTTACAGCAGACATAGATATAATTTTAACTTGATGTTTATGTTAGTAAATTTTAAATATTCTTGTTAGTCATAATATATCCTTATTATAAATATTTATATGTAAATAGACGTAACCAAGTGTGGCTTGTGCTCCTACGGCGAATAAATATATGAATGAATGAATGAATGAATGAATGAATGAATATATAAAAGTACCTAATAATTGATTTGTTGTTTGTGATCTTCAGATGCTACAAGAATGGTTCCTCGGCACGAACCTGCAGTGGGGAATGGTCACCTACCCCCGCATGAGATATAGAAGAGATATCATTTTCGGCTTTACCGATGTATTGGGTAAAGTATTTTTAAGGTTTTGTTATTATAGTACGTAAGCACTCGTACTCAGAGTAAAAAAATAAATTTAAAAATAACTTTTTTTGGGAAGTATTTAGTTTCTAAATGTATTTTGTCAATCTCTTTTTACCACTCCTTTAGACCTACATTTAAAAAAATGCTAGATGATTAATTTCACCTACTCCCAAATTAAGCCGATCAGTTATTTGCAAAATATTCAAGAAAGTATTCCAAATTAAATTATAATGTATGTACATAACGGTTTAGACTCGGTATACGCCGGTCTACACTATGTTTTTCGCTATTTGACCAGCAACATTTTTGCCTATAACATGATCTATTTTTATCTCGTATTAAAATAACTACCTTCTGCCCCGAGTTCTTTAACGTATTTCAAGTATAAAAAGTAATTTAAATTCCTGCTTCTTTTTTTGCGATAATTCACCTTAAACCGTTCAGTAGTTTTGGCGTAAACAGACAACTAATGTTTGTTATCCATTCAACTGTCATATTTATTATATTATTGAAGATAGTCCAGAAACAAAACGTTCTGCTAAAAACCTATATAATGTAGTACAAGCAGTCACAATGGTTACCATTATAGGCCTACTTTACCACAGTTTGGTGATAAAACGCCTTGGTTATAGAAGCTTTTGTTACTTGGGTAGTAGGCACAAAATAGGTTGTAATACCTAATGCTTACCGCTTAGGACCAGAAGTACCAGACAAACATACACAACAGGGAGTTAGAACCAGAGTTTGCTTACAGTTGCAGTTGGCGGCATGGCGGGGCTGTTCCTGGGCTGCAGCGTCCTCAGCTTCATGGAGATCGTCTACTTCCTGACGCTGCGGCTGCTCTGCTACGCTCGACGACATAAATGAGGGAACCGCTAGTATTACAGTTTGTTACGGCGTTAGTGGGGCTTGACCAGCTGTGGACGTGGCCCACCCACGTCCACAGCTGGATATGATAATTATGATTATGATGAAATAGGACACGTTAGCTAAACGCTTACTTAGAAGAACGAAACATACAAGGGAAATGAAGATATACAAATGAAACCAATCCAATTTTGGTTGATTAAAATGTAAAACTCGATTTATTGTGCTCTTTCAATGCATTTGCCTACAAAAAGTAGATCAGCTTTCAAGCTAGACAACTCTACCACTCTTCACTTACTGCCTTATACGTGTTTAATCCTCGCGTTACACTGAGCTTCTATTAATTTGGTAAGTTGTAATAATAGACACATTGACGAAGTTCCCAACGTAAACATAGGGTTAAAACGACCCACCTTCAGGTAAATTTGATTAAGGTTAGGTTAATGACCAACGACGCACATCGGGTCATATTAACACATCGTATATTCAACCCTTAAGCACCTTGCTAATAATTAAGGTCTTTGAGCCCTTGTGAATTGTTTGCCCAATTTAACAATATCGCCGGCAATTGAGGGTTATGGACAAAACGGGTCACTTTGGGTAAGTGATATTTAAAACACCACGGCGGAACTACATTGCAACGGAGAGTAGTCTTGTTCCATATCTCTGTTCCTATGAGAGCAATCATTATGAAATTTTGCATAGCTGAAACGCTATTTATACTCTATTATTGTGTATAAATTTTGTTGCTATAGTATAAGCCGTTTTTGAGAACGGTCGTGTGTACGCTAGCTTGATCGTTATGCTGGCGTACCCACAAACAATGGTCATTATTTCTAAAACCAAGGAGGCGCTATTTATTTTACTTTTGCACTGATTATACTCTATTTATACGTTATTTATTAGGCATAATAACAAACGTGAATTCGGTTATGTGTACGCTACCATCACGGACACGAGACAAGGCACTACATGTATTGCGTCGCGCGCGCGGCTTCCTTGAAACGGAACGTTGCAGCGTTGGAACGTTTTTTCAACTCACTAACGGATCGCTGTTTTAAAGCGAATAACCATGTGTGACAGTTCGTTTTACTTTAATACCAGTCTATGTCCGATTATCCGCATCGCAATTAATTCGGATAATCGGCGTTCTACTGTACCTACTTACATACAATGGGTCTTAGTTTTAAATTTGGTCAAGGTCTTGTCACATTCTGCCTCACAAAGCGTAGAGAGATTGTTTGAAGTGTCGACAGCTAGCATAGTGCTTCTCGCATTATCGATAAAGCCGTCGTTATCGAGTTATCTCGGCCGCCAAGACGCAACAACACGTCGTCATAAAAGGCTTAATTCAAGGGATGGGTGGGGGTGGATTATTGTTTGGAGTTGGGAATGCTGAGGTAATTTAATTCTAAGACTCTACCATAAAAGGATGTGTGGATTGTTGTCGATAAGTACTTAAATATCGATATGATGTTGAACAACTACAAGTGTTTTAAGAATAGAACTGTTTTTATTATTGTAACACTTTTGTATAATAACTGCGTAAAGTATTGGAAGCAGAATATAATATGAAATTCATACTACGTACTCTACCTACTATACACATAACAATAGGCTTTAGTACTTGTTTGTGTCGCAATGACCATTTGTGTTATTTTAATTATGTAACGTTGACTTATACACGGCTAAACATGCATAATCTATATAGTATATAGGTATGTAATCTGGTGCGTATAATCAGCAAATTCAATCTTTTTTATCATACACCTAAAATGTACCATCGACAAATACCCCATCACTATCCATAGCTGTATTAATCCAACACGTTAAGATTTTAATAGCGAGTATCAAGTGGCCTTTGTTCGGGCTCCTCTGTTTATCTGCACACGTGGGGTCCGCAATGGCACACGTGGGGTCCGTAATGCACCGGTAGATGGCGCTCAATGAATTGGGTGGAAGTTTTGATAATGAGGACATGGTAAGATTAATACAAGTGTTTTGGGGAGCTTTTCTGTTTCATACGTTGAATTTTTTAGGTCGTCTGTGTGTTTTCTTGATGTTTTGGCTTTTATAATTGGAATTGAGTTATGGTAGGTGGGTGAATTTATATATGTTGCAAAATTTAAAGCTCTCAAGGGTCTTTAGCAATAATATAGTTTTTATTGCTTTTGAATTCAGTTTGCAATACAAACCCAATAAGAACATATTTGGTAAAATCGATTAAACTGTTAAATCAAATCTGTTGTAATAATTACTCCAAAAGCAATTGAGATAGCGTGACCGTGACACAGCGCTACAAATTACAAAAGTATCGACTTTCCCCATTACCATAGATTCATTCATCGATAAGTTATCATATCAAGCACTAATCCGAAACAACAGCCCTATTTCACACAAAGCTGTTCACGGTAGCCATTTATAAAAGCAATTGCCATAAAACATTTATAATATCGATACATGCGCGCGATACCCACCACTACTCGCCCTTACCTAGGGGGCTGCGCGGACGGGCGACGATAGCTCAATGTAAATAATAGGAAATGTCTTCAAGTCTAAACCTAATTGCTAACGTTTTTACAGATTTACATACGTAATTGAAAGTAAGTGTTGGCTTGGTATTTACCGTAGAAAACCATAATATTTTCATTCGCGCTTCCTACCATCAATATATCAACTCCTTTCTACGTCTTAAGACTCATCTGAGAAAGTATAGTTAATAGAACTTTAACTTACCTTCTATTGGTAATCAAAGTCTGGAGTCGCCCGTCCGCGCGGATACTTCATGATGCGAGATAAAAAATACACTCAGATTTATGATATTTTTTGGTTCTTGTCGATAAATAGTTGTCTTCTTGGGCGTGAGGGCGGGCCTGCCTCATCTCTCGAAGGTGGATTGCCTTTTTGCTGATAAAGAGATGACGAATGAACATAGGTGGGAGATGTTTATGGGGTCCGCAGTCCGGCAGTGGATGACTTATGGGAGAGGTGGTCCATTTTCAAAATGAGATCGTGGTTATTGTTGACGTTTTTTATGTGGAAATTTCTATGGGGAATCGGAATGAGAATCAAACATATTGTAGAGAAATGTTTATTGTTATAATATATATAAGCATTCTTCAGTATGAACAAAACTTGCTCCGATGATGTCATTTACTAACTAGTTTCATCCTGCAATTTCGCTCGCGTTATTCCCGAGTAGAAAGTAGACAAATAAAGTAGACCTACCTATGTGTTTTCCTGGTTAGATATTTGTTACTCAGAGTCAAGGAATACACCCAAATAGTTGCCTACATAATATTTTAAAATTATTCTATGTACAAATAGTAAAAATAACTATGCACAGGGTGTTAGCATTTGACAAGTACTTTGCAATAACCGAGTTCACCTTCAAACAAAATGTACGAGCCAATATCGCTCAAACAGCAAAATTCACTTTATTCATTAGTCGTAATAAAAACCTTTGCGATGCGGACGTGTGTCTTTTAACTTAACTATAACCGGAGTGCCCTCAACGAGGAGATAACCCCAACATCTTTTTGGTCCTTCGAGAAGAAATTATTTTGGAAAGTGTTTAGTGTGGTGTTTTTCGGTTACGTTAGCAAATCGGTGCTGTTGGCCTCCCACCAGCGGGTCTCACCAGCAGTATTGAGAAGGTGCAAATAGCGTAAGTCGGGAGAGCTACACTGAATGCCAGAAAATTTTACTACGAACTAGCGCGGCGGGGATAACGTCTACTGCTGTCATAACTGAACTATTAACTTACGAGCGGAGATAACGTCTACTGCTACTAAAACAACTTACCGAACTGTGAACCTACTGTGAGTACACAAAAAACCAACCACTAATTTTTAACAATGGAGGAAAATTACTTCCTTGAACTTATAAACAAGCAACAGAATTCTTACGAGAATATCAAATCACTAAGAGCAAATTACAAAAGGGATTCTATGAGTAGAAAATCCTTAGATTACCTTAAAAAGCGTATTGAAGCTTTACAATCCCACTGGGACGAGTTTTTTTCTAATCACGAGATCCTGAAGAAGTATGAGTTAGCTAAGAGCGACCATGACTACTTTAAGGGAAACATTTATGAAATAACTAAGACCATGTTCAACGAAACAATGGAATCTATGACTCAACTACAACAAGAAGTCTCCAAGACTGCACCTGGACCTTCAGCAGTATCCAAGCTGCAAATGCCTAACATTCACGGAACACCAAAGTTTGGCACCCCTAAGGTTCATCAGCCTACGGACGAAGAGACGGACAAGCAAATCTCAATGCTTTTTCGCAACCAAATGTTCAACTTTAATGCTTTCGAACGAGCAGTATCAAAAATAAATCCATTGGATACAAAAGAAAGGTGGCAACTACAAGACCACTTAAACACTATTCAAACCAAGTGGGCATCTATTGACAAGATACATTGGGAGCTTAGCTACTTATTGCAGGGAAGAGATAAGGAATATGACGATAAGTACGACTACTGGGAGCACATTTACGATGACCTCAAGGAAGATATTAACAGAAAAATGTTTGAAACCTCTCACTACGAAAAAACGACCCCAAGGATGGAACTACCAGAGTTTAATGGAACCTACAAAAACTGGATACCCTTTAGAGATCTATTCTTTGAAATGATCCATAATAATCCAACACTAAACAAAACTCAGAAGATGAAATTTCTTAAATCGAAATTGAAGGGTGAAGCGGAGCGGCTAATAAAACACCTTCCAGTCGGTGCTGAGAACTATGACACATGCCTGGATATCATACAGCATCGCTTTGACAATAAGCGACTTTTATTCACTTCATACATCGACACGCTTCTCAATCAATCAGTTATCGACAAACCGAATTCATCTAATTTAATGAAATTTCATGACACCACGAAAGAGTGTTTAAACGCATTGGAAAATATGGGAATAGAAATCCCTATATGGGGACCACTTATTGTCCACCTATTAACATCAAAACTAGATGATAAAACCCACGGTGACTATATTCAGAGTATGAAGCACTCGAGAGAGCTACCAGACTTAGACGAATTTATGGAGTTCCTGGAGTTAAAGTTCATGACATTGGAAACAGCTCGAACAAAAAAGGGTGAACAAAGAGAAAATACAAACAACAACTATAAAAATAATAACGATCAGAAGTCAACGAACTCTAATAAGATGTATAAATGGGGCAAAACCTTCCATTCTACGTTGCGAAACTGTCCACTCTGCAAAAGTGATCAGCACGTGCTGAGGCAATGTCCTACGTTTGTAGGTATGACTGCCGCTAAGCGAGGCGAAACAACAAACAATTTGAAATTATGCAAAAATTGCTTATTTAGCCATGGCGAAAATAAATGCACTAATACAAAACGATGCCGAGTATGTAATTATAAACATCATTCACTGCTACATGATGATAACTTCAAGGCTCAAAAACAACGGCCATCCACCTCAACGGCGGCTGAGCATACTTCTAACCACATCAACGGTGAACAAGAAGTTCTTTTGACAACACTTCAACTGAATGTCAAAAACAAAGAAGGAGATTATGTCATCCTACGGGCGTTACTTGATCAGGGCTCCCAAGTATCCTTGATTACAGAAAATGCTGCACAACGACTAAATCTACCTCGGAACAAAATGAACGCCTCTGTCACGGGGGTGGGCTCAATAATGGGCACTTGCAAAGGAATGATTAAATTAGAATGTAAATCTATTCATTCCGATTATAAATTCCAAACTGAAGCTCTAGTTATGCGGAAACTAATAAGTAATCTGCCCAACTCAACTATTGACACGGCGAAGTGGACACATCTCAATAACATCAAGCTGGCGGACCCGGACTTCAATATCTCTGGGCCCATCGATCTTCTGCTAGGAGCAGATATATACTCCGATGTCATTATGGAAGGAGTACTGAAACAAAACATCAACTCGACAGTAGCTCAGCAAACAAAGTTGGGCTGGATATTGTGCGGTGCTACAAAGCGTTTCAACTGCTTTGTAACTCTTACAGACCTCGACAACCTGTCTAGGTTTTGGGAGGTGGAAGAGGTACCTACGGAACCCGAACCTACTTCAAGTGACGCATATTGTGAGAGTTATTACACACAAACAACACAGAGAGAAAGCAGCGGGCGATACGTAGTGAAGATGCCAATGAAAGAAAACTATGAACAAAGCCTCGGTAATTCAAAGCCTCAAGCTGTCGCTCAATTTCTACACTTAGAAAAGAAAATGGCGAAACAAGAACACTTTGCTAAATTATATAAGGAGTTCATTAATGAGTACATCGAGTTAGGTCACATGAAACCTGTGACGAGGCCTGAAAGCCAAGCACGAGTTTACCTACCTCACCACGGCGTATTACGAGAGAGCTCTACTTCAACTAAACTCCGAGCTGTTTTTAATGCATCTATGAAAACAGACTCGGGACTCAGCTTAAACGACTTGATGGAAAAGGGACCTAATCTTCAAAAAGATATTTTATCTCTTATCATCAAATGGAGAACCTATAAATACGTGCTAACAGCTGACATTGAAAAAATGTACAGACAAATAATTATCCATCAGGATCAACAATGTCTCCAAAGAATCATCTGGAGGGAGGCTGCTGTAGAACCACTCAAGGAGATGCAGCTCTGTACGCTAACCTATGGCACCAAAGCTGCACCATTCATTGCGATGCGCACACTCCAGCAACTGGCTCAAGATGAAGGCAACGCTTTCCCTATCGCACAAAAAACGCTACAAAATGAATTCTACATGGATGACGTCATTTCGGGTCACCATAGTTTGAAAACAACTAAACAACTACAAAAGGAGCTCTACGAGTTGCTAAAGAAGGGTGGCTTCATTTTACGAAAATGGGCGTCTAACGATCCATCTATTCTCAAAGAACTACAAGAGAAAGATAAAAGCTACACAAACTTCAACTTTAAACAACAAGAGTTCAGTAAAACACTAGGACTCGCATGGAGCGGCGAAAAAGACGCGTTTTATTTCAACTACCAAGCGCCAAGTGTCAGTATCAGTACAGAGGAAACGTATACAAAACGCCGATTACTATCAGAGATAAGCAAGATTTACGATCCACTCGGGTGGCTGGCACCGATGACACTTCAAACGAAACTTATCTTTCAAAAACTATGGGCAGAACCTCATCAAAACATTAAATGGGATCACCCAGTACCCCAAGATATAGCTAACGCTTGGACAAAAATCAAAAACGACTTATCAAAAATAAACAACATCAATTTACCAAGATGGATAAACAATTATGGCAATGGAACGATCGAATTGCAAGCATTCTGTGACGCGAGCGAGCAAGCATACGCATGCGTCATATACAGCCGAACTACCTCACCAACCAGCGCGTACGTCATCACTCTACTCGCTGCGAAAACTAAGGTGGCATCGATAAAAAATAAAACAACGATTCCAAAGATGGAACTGAACGCCGCAGTTTTACTAGTAAAGCTCCTAGATAAAATAACGAAAGTCCTGGCAGATTACGTCATAAAAGTATCCTGTTGGACAGACTCAAACGTAGTCTTAGCATGGCTTCAAGGAACACCGAACAAATATGAAAAATACGTAACGTATCGAGTGAAGGAAATAATAAACATCGTTCCTGCTACAAATTGGGGTTACGTGAAAAGTAACGAAAACCCTGCCGACTGTGCAACAAGGGGCCTTTCGCCATCCAAGCTGACCAACTTTACATTGTGGTGGGAAGGACCTCAGTGGCTCAAAATACAAAACAAACAAGTCATGTCACCATCATCATCACCATCTGAAACATACTCTACAAATGAGGGCTTAGTTAAAAGCTGCTATACGACGGAACCCGCGCCATACAAAAACGAATTAATTTATTCGTTGCTTGAGCGACACAGTGACATAGATCGCATTACAAGAATACTCGCTTGGGTCATACGAGTACGTTTTGCAAACACAACGCAAAATAAAATGAACTCGAGTAAGTGCAATGAACTGAACTTGAATGAAATAAAACACGCGAAGTGCAAGATTATTACATCAGTACAAGAATATTATTTCAAAAAAGAGATAAAATCTTTAAAAGAAAGCGGAAAACTTTCCAACACAAGTAATATTTTAAAATTGAATCCCTTTCTTGATTCGGATGGAGTTCTACGCGTCGGAGGACGTCTACAACAATCTAATCTCCCTAAAGAAACCAAGCACCCTATTCTGATACCAGCGGAGGGGCGGTTGACTGAGTTAATAATTGACAAGGCGCATCAGCGAACTTTACATGGTGGGGCTAGGCTTACGTTAGCCTACACCAGAAATACATACTGGATCATCAGTGGAAATCGTGTCGTCAAGAAAAAGCTTCGTCAATGCATCCGATGCCGTCGTTTTACTACAGCTCGAACTGAACAGTTGATGGGCAATCTTCCAAAGGAAAGAATAACTCCTTCAAGGCCGTTTTCCCATACCGGGGTCGACTTTACGGGACACGTGGACGTCAAGATAAACAAAGGCCGCGGGATTAAGACTTGCAAAGGCTATATAGCTATCTTCATATGTATGTGTACCAAAGCAGTGCACATTGAACTTGTTTCTGACTTATCTACGCAAACATTTATCGCAGCGCTGAAACGAATGTGCGCCAGAAGAGGTACACCAAAGCACATGTACTCCGACAATGGCACCAACTTTGTCGGAGCTGCAAAGGAATTACTCACAGAGTTCCAACAATACAAAACGATGCTTTCTTCAGAGTTCTTTAACGAAATAAATGATCTTCAAATCGAGTGGCACTTTAACGCTCCGTCCTGGCCATCAGCAGGAGGTTTGTGGGAAGCCGCCGTACGGTCTATGAAGAATCACTTGAAACGTGTAATTGGTCAACAAAAACTAACTTACGAACAGTTCTCTACGCTCCTTACCCAAATAGAAGCATGCATGAACAGCAGACCATTGAGCCCGGTATCCGAAGATGTGGACGACCTGGATTATCTTACACCTGGCCACTTTCTAACAGGAAGTCCGACGCTGTCACTACCAATAAATGAACCTGAAGAAATGAAATCTATAGACATCAAAAACAACTGGAAACTTATCGAGCTCCAACGCCGGCATTACTGGAATCGCTGGTCTAAAGAATATCTTCATTTACTGCAGAACCGAAACAAATGGCAACAAAGAAGAGAAAATATACAAAAAGGACAACTGGTACTCGTGAAGGAGAACAATCTACCTCCAGGCAAGTGGGCTATGGGCCGGGTAGTGGAACTGCACCCGGGTAGCGACAGCTTAGTGCGAGTTGTCACACTTAAAACAAAGAACGGCGAATTAAAAAGGCCAATAACAAAACTAGCTCCGCTCCCTATCAACGAATTGGGAGAAGAAGCAGAGTCACAGAAAGCGATACCCAAAAATCCAAAAAACGACAATGTTAAGAAAAACACAACCAAGAGAACCATTAACTGCCTGTTTATGATGCTTCTTGTCGCATTCACAACGGTATCCTGTGGTACGGCAACACCAGTTGAACATTTTAAAATATCGAAGCTAACTGACAACAGCCCGATCTACTTTGACCCTGTTGGAAACATTCAACTTATACACGACGAATGGAAACTCCTCGTCTTTTTCAACCTTACAACATTTTGGCAAAGTACAACCAAAGTCGGGGAATTCATCAATCACTTAACACAAATATGTGCTACGATGCCTGGCCAGCAATGTCACGGTACTGTGAAACAACTTAACTTTGAAATGAACCAACTGAACGAGTACAACCAATTATTACTTTCTCAACATCAACAACGAAGACGCCGCGGCTACGTCGACGGCATAGGAAACCTGGCACGTACACTATTTGGAGTACTCGATAGCGATTTTGCCGACAAATACGCACAGGACATACTTAAGATCCAATCAAACGAGCGCTATTTATTGGAATTAATAAAGAATCAGACATTAATTATCGAGGCACAAAACAATATCATAAAGAAAAACGAAGATTTCGTCAAAACACAGCTAAACGTAATACAACAATACATGAACGAAACAAGAGATGATACGGCAGCATTAGAAAACCGATTTCAGATTATGAAAACTATGAACGATGTCAACGCTGGTGCACTTACAGCCAGCCTCATGCTCTCCGTACTGAGAAGAAATCAACAAATGCTCCTAAATGCACTAACTGATATTTATAGAGGACATCTCGATATGGAACTGTTTACACCGCAACAATTATCGGAACAGTTAAACCAAATTGCCGGCTTGATATCAACAAGATTAACGTTGCCTATAAAGAATAACAAAGACATACAAAGCATATATAAACTTATTTATGTGAAAGCCCGGCTCACCGAGAAATATCTACTATTTGAATTACATATACCGCTATTGGCCGACGACGAATATTTACTTTATCGAAATATACCTATACCTACACGAGCGCATAAACAATGCCAGGCTATTGCAACATCGTCAAAGTACATAGGAGTAAACTTCGTAAAAAATACTTACATACAAATAGAAGAAACCGATCTACAACAATGTTCCAAGATGGCGGCGGACAACTACATCTGCCACACCTACACGCCGATAAGCAACTTACATGGACCAACAGCATCCTGCGAAGCCAAAATACTGAGTCAACATGTTTATGAAAACATTACTTGCGATTGGATACAGCGCCAATGCTCTGACCAGTGGATTAAATTACAAAGACCTAACATATGGCTATATAACTGCCTAACAGAATGTCCTACACGTATAGTATGTGAGAATCAAATAACACCCACAGTCATTACAAAGAAAGGGCTACTTGCCCTAGGTCAGGATTGTGTAATACAACACAAGGACTCTACAATTTATTCACACAATGTTTTCACCAGCAAGACCGATGATGGTATATCATTAGAGGTTCCTAAAATCGATTCACCAAATGATATGAAGGGCGCGTCCAAGATGACAAACACCATACTGCCCCAACTGAATTTATCGAATGAGCATAGCTTATTAGACAAGCAGATAATTGACCAAAAAGGACGAGAGAGCCTACCAAGCGACTTATCTATCCACGATATCGGGAACTACACGATAAGCACTATGCTGGTGGGAGGAATCGCAGTCACAATCATAGTATGGCGTTTCAGAAAACACCTCACTGCGTGTACAAGGAAAAATACCAGTATTACTAAAACCTCTGCAAAAACTCGAGAGACAACAGAAGAGATAGAACTAGAGGAAATCGCACCCTACGCGACAACAAGAGGCAGACATCTGGAGGACATCCATCAGCCGACAGCAACGGCTACAACAGGATTTAGATTGTGAAATAACTAAATTACTACATTATGATCTTAACTATGAACTCAACTTTTATAATTTAACTTTTATAACTTAACTTTTATAACTTAACTTTTATAACTTAACTTTATATAACTTTACTTTTAACTTTGTTATCATTGTGATTTGTATTGCATTAACTTTTGGTGATCTGAGTAGCTACGCAAGTAGGTACCTATATCTTTCCCTCGGGAGCATGTACGAGCCAATATCGCTCAAACAGCAAAATTCACTTTATTCATTAGTCGTAATAAAAACCTTTGCGAATCGGACGTGTGTCTTTTAACTTAACTATAACCGGAGTGCCCTCAACGAGGAGATAACCCCAACACAAAAGTTATCTTAAAACCGTGGAAGCATTACCAAAATACAACAGAACAGTTAGCGAAACTTCGTCAATTGCCATTCATTATCCCAACAATGGGTTACCACTTCCCGTCACTCATTTGATGTCTCCGGAAGGGAGGGGGAGTAAAGGAGGGGGGTACTTGTGGGATCACCGCGAACAATGATTCAACTAAAGACAAAACACGCTTAACGTTGTTACCTATCGGCTTGTACCTACAGGGTGAAGGTAGATATCTGATATACTCATAACTTTTGATGAGAGCTTGTGCACTGATCAAAAGCTTTATAAGTTAGTGAAAAATAGTCACAGTGATACCACCCCAGATATAATTTACAGATAAATTGGCGGTCAGACTTTACTCGTCGTAGTCTAAAGTAAAGATGGCGGTTGTCTCTATTTGAGACTAATAATAACATCAGTTACTAGTACTTTTTACGAGTAGATATCAAGTTAAGAAAACTAAACAGATTTATTCTGTGGCACCAAATTACAAACAATACCCTCACCATTCACTAAGTAATATATTTGTAAAGCAAGGTGACAAGGTCCCATACTTAATATAAAATGCACTCTTATGTCGCGTCTTTTCATACGCAATTTACTTGTCGACTTGAGATCCTTCCTTCAATAAATATTGCTTTCTATTATATCTGAAACTAAATCGATTTTGGCTAGTGTAAATATGTACATAAAACATTTCTTTATTAAAATTTGCCATTCCCTAATACCTTATAAGCTGCGATTGAAAACAGGAAAACTGAAATGTATCACAGCTTGTCTTCTTAATCTACGTAACCTTTCCGACACCTCACCGCTCCGGTGCGCGGTGCGCGGTGTGCAGTACAACCTGTTCTCCGCGACGCTCCTGGCTCCCCCTGTATACCCCGGCTCACCTCCACGCCCGTCAGCAGCACGCGATGCTCTAACTTTTTAACGAGCTGCTCTACATTATCTGTATTGTAACGCTATTGTGGTTGACATCGTGGAAAGACGATTATGACTCTGTTATAAGCTAGGTTCCTGTTTACCTTGGTACTTCTGTGCGTGCGGGCGAAGGTGCTTGGAACATAGACTGCACATATTTGTTGCGGGGGTTCTGTGTGTTTTATATGTATACGAAATTATGGTAAAGGGTCATCACATCACGTGGATGTGATCAAACCGTACAGATAATGCGTCTCTTACCAGTTACTTATCCCAGTCGTCGGGCAACTTTATTGATTAATCTAACACTTAGCTGACGTAGCTGATCGAGAAAAGTAGATTCTCTTTGTTCACGCACAAAGCTCAAGTGGCTCCCTGTCCGTCTTCGCCGGGATTCTCACATCCTTTCTCTACTGTATAACATTCTCTTCAGCTCTCACACTCCACTCTATTAAAAGGAGCGTTTCGAATTTCTCCATTCTTCCCATGCTCATCCTTCTCGCATTCTTCGGTCAGCAGAAAATCTGGTATTGAATATGCCCCTCCACCGAACCACTTTTTATGCCAAATCCTTCTCCATCCAGGCCGTAAAGCTGTGGAATGCACTGCCTGAGTCCATTAGGAAAGCTGAATCACTACCTGTCTTCAAAGATTTTTTTCTATCGAAAAATTAGTGAACACTGGTAAGTACATTTTTTTTTTGTTCTTGGTATTTATTTATTCCGTGTATACATATATGTATATATTCTATATTTTATAAAAAATCTACTTCCTAAAGAATAATTGTTAATTATGATTATACATTATTATGTATGTGTATGGTACACCACCGCCTTTCTCAAATTTTTCAAAATTAATTTCCATCCAAATTATGCCTGGAAAAAATCGCTTCTAAGCGATAAGGCCGCCCATTGTACTTTTATGTCTGCTTCTTGTTTTTTTTTGGGGTGTACAATAAAGAGTTTTGTATTGTATTGTATTGTAAACTACCGCCAGCCAGCCACAACTAAAACTACCGCCAGCCAGCCACAACTAAAACTACCGCCAGCCAGCCACAACTAAAACTACCGCCAGCCAGCCACAACTAAAACTACCGCCAGCCAGCCACAACTAAAACTACCGCCAGCCAGCCACAACTAAAACTACCGCCAGCCAGCCACAACTAAAACTACCGCCAGCCAGCCACAACTAAAACTACCGCCAGCCAGCCACAACTAAAACTACCGCCAGCCAGCCACAACTAAAACTACCGCCAGCCAGCCACAACTAAAACTACCGCCAGCCAGCCACAACTAAAACTACCGCCAGCCAGCCACAACTAAAACTACCGCCAGCCAGCCACAACTAAAACTACCGCCAGCCAGCCACAACTAAAACTACCGCCAGCCAGCCACAACTAAAACTACCGCCAGCCAGCCACAACTAAATTAAAGCGATTACACAGGATCTGTAAAGCTAGGTGCACACTGCGCCCCCGCTGAGCTAATGGCCCACTGAGTGGTTTCACGTGTACCCTCACCTTGGCTCCGCGGGACGCCTAATCCACACTTTTAGTTTTTTACTCTAACTCGTAGGTACAGTGTATTGCTTTCACATAAGCGGATTTAGTATAGTGCTAAGTTATGGGAGAAGTTTATGGAGGAGTTTGTTAGTGGGGGGGTGTATCTGATGTTGTTCCGGTTCACCTCTGTACGGGCTACCGACGACGGTACTCCGTCTTCAGTGTTATCATTGTAGCAGATTTGGCTCCGACATTTTAGCTGTGGCAGGATATAGTGACGATTTGTAAAACTGGTAAACTTTGGTAGATTACAAGAATTCGAAAAAAAAAGATAATGAAATTCGTATTAGTTTTAATTCTCAATAATATTACCTAAAAATTTACATTTAGTTGTAATTTTTATACATATTTAGTAAATAAAGTTTGATTGTAAAATAAATCATTTTTAGGGTGTCGAGATCGGTTTCGAAACCGTTATGGTCTCGCTCTGTCCGTCCCGCTCTTTCTTGAATATCTCAGTAACTACTGCAGGTATTAACTTGAATCAACTTTCTTATTATAACGAATTTCTTTCTTTTTATCAATAACTTTGAATTCTGTTATAAGTATATCGTGTGCATTGTCTACGCGTTGTCTACATTATTTATTTATAATATATATAAAAACTCTTTGAAATTTTATTATATTTATAAAGTTGTAGGTAAGCCTTTTTTTTAATATAAATTTTAGAAAAGAAGGTGAAAAATTATTTACTAGAATATCTTGAGCTATCTGCAGACCGTTACAAACGATCTAAAGATAGCTCAACTGAATGTAGGTAAAGTTTTTGTTTTTCCGTTTCCATGGAAAACGCAGTATGATGGCATACTTTTTGAATTTTTTCACGTCAACTTTGGCAGGTTTTGGCATAACTTTTAGCCGGGTGTGGCAGAATCGCCACTTTTGAGATGGCCACCAGGTCCATCTTGTCATGCATTGTTCCTCTTGCACATAATCAAATGTATATTATAAAGGAGTAACTGACATTCTGACAGACAAGGTAGAACCTGAACCACAACAAAAAAAAACAAAAAAGATCAAAGTAACCATAACAGCTCTATTAGTCGGTCGGTACACAGGTATGCAGCTGTAACCGTAAAATGTCTAAACATAGTTTATAGTTGGGCAGTAAATGTGCAATCTGGTGAATCACTCTGATCGCGAGTCGTATATGTAGGGACCTACCTGCAGTTTAATGTCGCTTGCAGATTTGCACAAAATTACATTAAAATGTAACAACTTTTTAAAATAAATAAATATACTTATTATTATTATTTTGCCCAAAAAAGTAACTCTTTTGTCCTACTTAAATTAATTTTTAACGTAGTTCCACATTTGTTATTTAGGTATATATATTACTTCAAAACCTAAAATTTAATTACCATTTTGTAGATTTGAAGAGCATTTACTTATAACGTTAATTATTTTTTAAAGACTACCTGGAAGGGCCCAGAAGGCAAAAGACACAAAGGAAGGCCTTACGCCCGATGGGAGGATGATATTAAAAACCCAAGAACGGTAAAATTGGCAAACTTTGGAGGAACAATATACTTATACCTAATGATAATTAACTAACAGATAAATTTAAATTCATAAATGCATGCTAATTTATTATCATTTTATAACTCATTTATTACAATTTAATTTTTTAATGAATATTTTATACATGATGTTAAATTAAATAATGATAAGTAATATTAATCGAATAAATAAGCACGGTGTTAAAATGTGATAATTATGTTAAAAATTTATTTTATTTTCCGAGAAAAAAACGCTTTTTATTTATTTATTTATATTTTTATTAAGTCGAGTAATATTTTTCTAAAACTACATAATTAAATAGCAATCGACCGATACAACAACCAACTACCTTTACAGTTAAATCAGCAATAAAAAACTTCCCCGTTGACAAACACACTGATGCGAAACTAACATTCGTATCCCACAATAATTTAATGCACAAACCAACCTGATACGTAATTACAAATCCAATCCCGTCACCCAAATTATTACGGAATTTACGCCAAATAACTACAAAATGTTCGCAAATAAGTGTTGACGCCAATGAGTAGATCGACGTGATTGGGAATCAGCGGCAAGTTCGTGGATGCTCATTCCGATATATTCCCCTCCCCTCATGTCAACGATCTGACGGTTAACTATAATCCCTAAAACATTCCTAAAACAGGAACTACACTTTTTTAGTTTAACGTAAGCTACATAATCTACACAAGATGCTATCATTGAATAGCCAATAATGGTCAGCCATTCACCTCGCGGTGATCTAGTTAATTTTTACACCAGTTAACCTAAACTTAGGAACCTATCAGAACACCTAATATATATATTATATTATATAAGATAGGACTATGTACCTAGTGGAGTTTTAGATTTTTTTTTATGTTGGTCAGCAGACGGTAACGTTAATTCCTAGGTGTAGTTAATTTATTTTACTTATCAACAAAGTCTATCGCGATCAATAAATAAAAAACATTGAGGATTCTTCTGATTTTAAGGGATTTTGAGCAATCCCTCTACTTTCCATTTGTAGTAATTTTGTTTCCGCAAATGCGATGCTACTGAACCGATCGCGGCTAATTTCCGACAAGTACGTATACAATAGTGCCCAACTTCATACGTATGATAATGAAATGACACGCAGTTTGCGAAGATTTTGAAGATAATGAGGACTCTCGCGATAACAACGGAATCAAACTTCATGAAGGTATACAGCTTTCGGAAAGATGCGCAATATCAATATCTTCTCATCACAGATACCGCAGAGCCTCAAGCGAAAGTCTTTAATCAGTGTGTGTTACCAGTGATGACCTACGGATCCGAGACGTGGTCACTAACTATCTAGGCCTCATTCATACGCTTAGAGTCGCTCAGTGGGCCATGGAGATAGCTATGCTCGGGGTTTCTCTACGTGATAGGATCCGGAATACGGAAATCTGTAGAAGGACTAAAATCACCGACATAGCTGTCAGAATTAGCAAGCTGAAGTGGCAGTGGGCAGTTCATAAGGCTCGGAGAACTGATAACCGCTGAAGAGTAAAGGTTCTCGAGTGGCGGCCGCGATACAACGCGAAACGGAGTGTTGGGAGACCATCAACTCGATGGACCGACAACATAGTAGCGGTCGCATCGAGTCGATGGATGGAGGCGGCTCAGGACCGCTCTTTGTGGCGTCGTATAGGAGAGGCCTATGTCCAGCAGTGGACATGAATGAGCTGATTTGATAATGTTGATGATGATCCAAACAAACTGTATGCCGCGTCCAATCTTAAGCTACACGGCGGCGGCACGGGAACGACGCGGCGACGCCTGATGACCAGAACTTAGCTAAATCTGAATGCATAATAATATTGGTTAGAGGATTTTTAAAACGTCTGTGTCGCCTCTGGAAAAATGTTTGTACGATCCCTTGTTGCCGTGAGCGTTTCAACGCTCACACGTTACAACGCTCACACGTTACAACGCTCACAGGTTACAACGCTCACACGTTACAACGCTCACACGTTACAACGCTCACACGTTACAACGCTCACACGTTACAACGCTCACACGTTACAACGCTCACACGCGCCGGACAAAATATAATCAGCTGACTTGATCCGCAAACAGGGCCATCCCTCCATCCGGGTTCAGGTAACGTAATGTAATTATCAGTTTCAATAGTGCTACTATCACTGAACAAAAACTTTTAAAACTATTTACGAAGGTATTGATCTCAATATAATTATGTAATTAATACATTTTAGACAGAGCTACGGTTACGTCACACAAGAGGTAGTCGACGGACGAGTAACGGCAAGAACAACAAGTAGGTATCATGTCTTTACTTTATTACCATAGTAAAATAAAAAATAGTTTTTTAAAGTTTTTAGGTAGGCACTAGAACGCTTCACGTTTTTCACGTTATTTATGTTCGCGACATTGTTTTAAAACACAGTAAATAATGTTGGAATCTTTTGCAATTTTAATTGAACGCTGAAAGAAAGCAACATAAACATCGGTCGTCAGAATGAAAGCGAAACATAAATCTGTCTCGAGCGAACTAACAACGGCACGGGCCAGCTCCGACCTCGTCACGGAGATGAGAGCTACGTACGAAATGAAACTATTCAACATTGTGTATCAAGGAATTGAAACTCCTTTACATTTTGAAGACAAAAATGATCCTTCTTGTCGCACAACAAAACTAAGCGCTTCCGAAAATATGTTGAAATGCTACCAGATTTCATGACAGACAAGTTAATAGGTTGATTAAACAACAAATTTAAATGTCATATTACTAATGTATTGACTAGATCAGTGACTTATCGACTTATCAGTCCAATTAAAATACATTCTAAAATAATTAGGTACCTAGTATGGATTTAAATAATAAAAATAATTAAATAATAGTTCTAAGGTCAAGAACCATGTACCTAACTCACATGCCTAGGAAGGGCAGAAATAATCGCGTACCAACCCTCAAAAAGTCTAAGATTCTGCGTTTCTTTTAGAAAAGTGTGAGCTATCCAGTCCTTTCGGGATATATTATTATAGTTAACCTCTGTTGAAATAATGTATCCGATAGCATATTAAGAGCACTTTATCAATCCCAAACCTAATATTTACCTAGTAATAAGGTGTAAATCTTCTATGGCTTCATTTTAAGTAATAAATATATCACCATATCTTATTTATGTAAAGCTGTGATTTACCAATAAATAAATAAATAAATATTTCTGAAAGCACTAAGCTGACAGCTCTATCGCCAACTATGATAAAATAAAACAATACTCAAAGGGATATCGTAAAATAATTTGCAGTGTAAGAATCAGATCAAATAATAATCTTGGGCTTGCTTGAGACACACAAATCTTTTATGATTTTACCAAAGCAAAAACGCACATAAAACAAATGCTTGAGTTACGCTTCTGCACATTTACAAGTTTATTATTCTTCGAAAGGAAAGGTGTGACCAATTGAAATCTAACGAAACAGGTCAACGAGAAACAAAGAAAAGTAGAATGCGCTAATGAATGCGCAAACACAAGAATTCGGAAAATAGGAAATAAAATCACATGATGTGTCTGTCATCGCTGATTTAGAAACTTCTCAATGAGTGCGTCTGAGTAAAATAAACCTACTTTTCAGATTATTTTCGTAATAAGTGGTTATAAAAGTTTTAGATAGTTTTCAAATTTTAAAAGTTAAATTATGAAGATACATCTCCTAACTCGATTTTAATATCGACGATGAAGTATCAATATCTCCTATCTCAAAATCAGCAACTTTACAGGAAGCGAAAAAAACATAATAATTTTTATTTTGTTTACAATTATCAGATTTTTTTAATGCAAAAAGAAGCTTATTTTGGAGGCAATTATATTACTATTAGTGAATTATGAGTAGGATATCTAATTAAGAAGATAATCAGACATAGGAGGTATTGATTCTATTTAGGATGAATTAATGATTTTGATAGGAGGAATTACAAAGAGTATTTTTTTTAAAAAGTAGTTTTATTTCAAAATAACAAGCTAAACATATTTTAGTTATTGTAATCATTTATACAGCGACTCATAAACAGCAAACATACAAAATATTTGCCTTAGTAGGCAGGTGTCAGCAGTAAAGTAATAAAAAAGTCACATGATAAAACTATCAAAAATAAGAAATTAACAATTGGCGGTACCTCCTTCCTAAAAACATTTAGCATATTCGCATGAAAAATAAATACTTTGCAAGTTACAACAATAGATAAACTATACCAAAAACAAAGTAATATGTGCTCGAAAAGACAAACATAATAATAGAAATATTTTGACGCTTTCCCATAAAGCTACTTATTGTAAATATGGCAAAGTGTCGTAAAAATGGTGGCAGTCTCTTGGCAGAACAGTTTTTAGCTGTTGTAGATGGTTAAATTTTGTGCCTTTGATCGGGAGAGGATTAGCATTAAGGGTTACATAGTATAATAACTAAACATAATCCAACTATTTTTGAAATAACTACGGTCAAAAGACCTACTGTTTAATATACTTACAGATCGTTTCATAGAATTTTTCTAAAACTAATGAACGATATCTATAAAGGAGAATTCACCTACGGTTTATTCATCTACGGTTTGAACAACTACAATCAAGTAACCTAAGGTTAATTGAAAAAATGGACGACTCACCTACTGATCTTTGGTCAATATTTATAGACAAAATAAGAGTAAAAAAAACACAAACTTCTCTTATCTAAGTTTATCCTCAGGAAAAAGAACTACCTGATACAGAGCATTCCTATAAGAGTTGATTAGGTTCAATTTGAGTGGCGGATCCGACACAGAGTACCCCGACCCCACGTGGTCTTGTGCGTAGAGTGTATTTAATAAGCCGGAGGCGCGCAGGGAGTGCAGCCTCCGCCTGTCCCTTGTTACGCAATGGCGGAGAGGCTGCACTTCCCGCAGTGCCGGAGCTATCGCGATGCTAGATGCAACAAAAAAAAAACAACGTAAAAACGACGTTTTCACAAAAAAGGCACCCTCATTTAAGAAAAAATCCAGCGCGGTGCGCTGCATTGATAAACTGTAGGCGAGTTGTCCATTAGATATTTCATACATAGTGCAAACGTCCAATATTTTTAAAAACCATTAGATTGATCGTCCGTTAGTGCGATTAATTTTAGTTTAATAAAAACTATGTTATTTAAACAGTACTTGAGTCGGCCAATATGCATTATGAACATTGGTGAATCGACCGTAGCTATCTCGAAAGTAGTTAAAATAGTTTTAGTTATTATGATATGTAACCGCATTAAGCTGCGAATAACTTACTTGTCTAAGTGGTCTGGGTCTTTGTGGAAGCTCCATCCAATTGTCATCAAAGTTTAACTTGATCAATAATGTTAAATCTGGATTGTACTGAATTGCTCTTATGTCGACCACTTGAGGATCACCTGATCACCTGCACGTCCTGGACGAATGCTTTTGTACACCCAAGTGTCAGGTTCCGCATAATTTTTGACAAAATCAAAATTAACGTGTTCGACATCATAAGGTGGCGTCACAGTGCATCTGGGGAGCGGGGGAAGGTGCGAGCGGGGCAAACACCCCCCTCCCTGATATCTAGTACAAAAACATCGAACAGATTCGCAGGCGCCTCTAGGAGATAGAAGGTATTCACAGCATAAGTTACGCAATATAAGATAGGAGGTATTTCTTCAATACAGATAGTAGGTATTTCCAGCATGATTTGAAACTAACGGAGTTAGTATTATTTTCATTTGATCCGTATTTACGTTGTTTTTAAGTCGAAATTCGTGTGTTTTTATCAGGAGATAGAGAATGAAAAAATACATCGATTGGTGAAATAAAAAAAAAATCGAAAAAATTGAGATAGAAGATATTGATACTTCATCGTCGATATACAAACAAACAAACTATTAATTTATGATACTTTACTATAATATACATAATACCATGCAGCGCGAAAATAAAATTCCTCACTGAGAATGCGTTTTCCAAGGCTTTAGACTCTTGAAATATGAATCGGCCGTAAATTCAACCTCAGTCTTAAAACGAACATAGGAAAGCCATAAATTAGACTAGCAAACGACTGCGGCTTGCCCTGCGCCTATTCATCATGCACTGCGAGCGATCGGCCGGCGGCGCGGCGGCCGTACAGAGAATGCACCAATATATTTTATATTCACTAATGAGTATACTATGATGAGTATATATAGTAGACTATATGTTCGATTACTTTAAAATATAATCACGATCTTTTAAAATTTATTGCCAAATTAAAAGTTAGTGTTGTATCCAGAAAACCAAACTTGGTAAGTAGCCTACTTCACAAATGTAATGTACCTCTAGATAATGTTATGTAACAATCACTCAATATCTTACTTTGACTAAAATCTCACCGTGGTCAGCGACGTTGTGACCGACGATGTATCACGAAGGTCTAGACGATACCTATTTTTCTGATGCAAAGGTTTTTTAATACTTTGATTTTTTTGTCCACTTTAAAACATGTTTCAGGCAAAGTAAAGAAGCGAACAAGAAATCTTTACTTTGTTAGAATGTTAGTTTGTGTTAGAATGTTCATCAGAAGCATCTTGATAAGCCGTGCGTTTTACATTACATTACTGCACACGTGCGTAATGAGATTCATTACGGTATTGAAATTGGTGAAATAAGAGACTCTTTACGAGCAAATGTGTTATAAATATTTTTATTATATTAAGTTGGTTTGTGATTATTTTAATTGGACCTCTCCTCCTCTTTTCGAAATCAATTGGCATGAATTATTTGGTTACTTATATCATCGTCACTCCGCAGTAACCACTGCAGCACGTAGGTTCACTTCACCAAACACGTTGGTAAATAACAATATCAGTAACATTCAAAAGCTATTACACCCATTAAAATGTGCAATAACTAATATCCAGCTGTGAATGTTTATTGTGAATCTGCACTAACCAGGCAATTGAAACAATGATGGCGCATGGCGGCGCGGCGCGCTGTCGTAAATACCTGCCGTTTATTGATGGAGCGTTTGTGTAGGCCTTCGACTAGGCTAGTGAATCCACTGGAACGAGTAGTGAACTAAGCCAGTCCGTCATACTGCACTAACCATCCCATTTGAAACAATTGTGTATTGGTGGCTGTATTTTCTTTAAAAAACAAGTACGCGGCGAGTTTTAGCTGGAAAAGCTATTATATAATACTTACAGCAACCAAACTAAACAACCACTCCACATCCCAACCGCCAACTTCCACTCACAGTACCTATGGCCACACCCTGCCTGCACCATTATATTATATTTTAATTAATTATATTTATATTATATATTATATCTCATAGTACATTGCCTACTACTGTACTAGGACAAGACCTACAATCTACATGTAAATGTACACACTGAATGCATTAAAATAAATATGAATATAGCATTTAAATCGTGACTAGCAAGTAACGTTCACATGCGAGTGAGCTTGCCTAGTACAAACGCAGCACACCACCTTTACAGCATAAATAGTGGTGCTTACACACACTTGGTATGATGTGGCGACGCAAGTAGATACCTACTACCTAGTTGTCGGCGACCGATATACTTAGGTGTAAATTAATTCGGTTTAGCTAGTTTTAAGATTTTATTTCCACGCATTGTCAGTCGAACATTCTAGAGAGCTTTCAAGAGACGTAAAGAAATGCGTAGAAAACTTTAGAATATTGTACAGTATAACGTCTACATAGATAGCTAGAACTTATCATAAAGGTTTAGAGTTCAAAATCGAACAAACTCTGCGAGTGATAAATTACAGAATAGGCAATAGTATGTATCTCCGAATACGCCATAGCATACAGACTCGAATGTTCCAACCTACTTATTTATGTATATAAGTTCTAGAACAAATCGAAAAGAAAGACAAGGAAGTTATAAAAGACAGAGATAGGTATAGCTTCCAGAAAAGCGTGGAAAATTGTAGACAAGGACGGCTGACAATGCGTAGTATGAGTGAGTGAGACAGAACTAGTTCTCTAGAAATCTGTAGATTTTTCTAGTAAGTTTTGAAGGCCCCGACGGAGGTATAAAAACCGGAGCTTGTCCGTCGGTTAGTCAGTTCTATTTTAACCGCGAATCTGAAGTGATCTAATACGAAGAAGTGAACAAGTTCTGATCTGCTCTCAAGGCCCGAGCCTGAGGAAAAGTGTTCCTAGTATAGTGAATTCCTGAACGTTTCAGTGTTTCAGTGCTTATAAGTGTTTAGTGTTAGAAACTAGTGAAGTGCCTGTTTCAGTGCTTATAAGTGTTTAGTGTTTGAAACTAGTGAAGTGCCGTAAGAATAAGTCCGTTAGACGTGCTTAAGTGCTAAGTGTTTGTGTGTGCGGAAATAAACGCATATCATTGGAAGGACGGACTTCTACTGCATCATCAGGGATTTCTTCTAGTATACGCCGGTAGCTGGGTTCGATTCCACTACAGCGCTGGGTGGCTGGTTAAACAGCTGCTTGTAAGTCATCTACTTCACGCCCCTCGTCCACGTCACCGGACAACAGACGCAGACCGGGTTTGCCGAGTGCCACGTGTAGAGCACCGAGTTGAAGCTTTGAGCTCGCATACCGCGAAGCTTGGCATTGCCTGCACTGACCCTTGGCCTGGCGATTGAGTGTAGAAGCTGGTATCTTGAACCGATTACACTCGCCGCAACAGCTGGTCCTTCGAGCCGGATTTGCGTCATTGGATACTAGTGACGAGAAGAGGTGGTTGCTGTTAGTAACTACCGGTACTAGAAGATAAGGAGTGTGCGTAACTGCAGAGAAGAGCAGTGAGCGATTGGTGGACAGTGGAAATATGCCTGTGACGAGAAGTGAATCGTCAGATCGTCTGCTTGAGGAGGAGCTCTCTGGCACAAAGGCCACGAGAAAGCTGGCGACAACTGGAAAGTCGTCGGGTCCCACAAGTGCGACAACCTTCAATTTTGAAACCACCATAACGCACGAGGACGGAACAACGGTGAAGGAGCGGGAGGCTACCCGTTCATCATCAGAGTGCTTGTCGAGGTCGAGAGCAGAACGAGAAAGAAGACGGCGTGAGTTGGAACTCCGCATGATTATTAGCCAAGAAAAAACGGCATATCACCAAGAAAAAATAGCTCTTGCTGAGGCAGAGAAGGAAATTCTCCAACTGGAGAAAGAGAAAACGAGAAACTCTGCAGAAGACGAGCCTTATGGAACAGAGAATGTCAGGGATTGGGTAAATGACATCGACTCTAGGGAAGTCCCAAAAGATAGTGGCATGGATGTCCTAGCCATTGCAATCCTGAAGGCGATTAACTCAGCACAGAGGCAGAGCGAACCACTTCTGCCGCCGGCATTCATGTATGAACTCCCAGAATTTGACGGCAGTTGTGAGAAATGGCTGGCATTCAAGACGGTATACGAAGATACGCAGGCGCTATTCAGCAACGTCCAGAATATGGCGCGGCTACGGAAGGCAATTAAGGGAACGGCAGAAGAAGCCGTGAAGAGCGTCCTGTACTCAGACTGTCAGCCAGAGGAAGTGATGGAATCACTTCGCCGAAGATTCGGAAGACCAGAGATCTTGGTTTTAGCCGAATTAGAGAAACTAAGGAACTTACCGAATGTTACAGAACATCCTCAAGACGTGTGTGTATTTGCCAGTAGGATTAATAACACCGTCGCAGCTATAAGAGGATTGAAGAAGGCGCACTATCTGAACTCACCGGAGATGGTACGAGTGATAATTGAGAAGTTGCCTATGATCATAAGGTATCGCTGGTTCGACTTTGCTGCAGACTACGAAGATCCAGACCTGGCACTTATGGCCATGTTTCTAAACCGAGAAGCAGATCGATGCGGGCCTTACGTCACGCTGGAGGCTACAGACGCTGGCAAGAAGGCAAACCGTCAAGCCACGCACGCTACTGTAGAAGCGGATGAACAAGAACAACGTACCTGCTCACACTGTGAAAGGCATCACCACATCGAAGATTGCAAGAAGTTCCAAGAAGCATCAGTGTCAGAAAGATGGGACATTGCCAAGAAGTCGAAACTCTGTTTCAAGTGTCTTCGAGGCAGACACCGGAAGGAGTCCTGTCGCAAGCCGTCGTGCAAAAGATGTCACAAGGGGCATCATTGGCTTTTGCACGAAGAAAGAAAATGTAAGTCTCAGCAACCGGAAGGTGGTTCAGAGAAAAATGAAGTAACTAGCAATTGTCACCTGAAGAATCAAATGAGAGCGTACCTGAAGATGGTGCCCGTAGAGGTCTATGGTCCTAAAAGAAAGGTGCAGATCTTAGCTCTTCTAGATGAAGGTTCAACGGTCACCCTGTTAGACCAAGCGGTGGCAGAAAGGGTAGGACTCAATGGACCTAGGGAACCGCTGTTTCTTGAGACTGTAGGCAGAAGAGTGATCAAAAACGACTCCTCCATGAGGATAAACATGAAGTTGAAAGGCCTACACTCGAGTCAGAAACGACAGATCAGCGGAGCAAGAACGATCGAGGCTTTACGACTAACGCCTCAGAAGATTGACAAAGCAAGGTTGAAGGAGTGCAGACATTTACAGAAGATTATCAATAAACTGCACTACGATGAAGACTCGCCGAAGTTACTCATTGGACAAGATAATTGGAAGCTGATAGTTTCGAGGACAACGCGCAAAGGCAAGAGAGGCCAACCGGCTGCCTCCCTGACCCACTTGGGGTGGGTACTTCATGGAACAGATGAAGAGGGAACTCTTGATGTGAGCCAAGTTACATGCGCACACGTCAACGTCAGCGACCAAACGATGAGTAATCTCAAGAAAGACTGCTTTGACTTGCCGAGTATACAACCCTGCCGATCGACGATGGACGCAGAAGAGCGTACTTCAAAACTCTTGGAGAACGATACTCGAAGAAGTGAAAATGAACGCATCTTGAAGGAAATAGAAGCACTTCCAGTATCCAAGGGAAATGATGCCGCCAATAAGGAAACGAGGCGCGCACCCAAGAGAGAGAAAGTCCAGAATGGACTCAGCCGGAACGAGACGTGTCCACAAGGAACAAAGAACATCACCGTGCAAACAGGAGTACTAGGGTGCATCAGGTTCAACATCAAGGGGGAGATGCACGTGCACATATCCACAGCACTAGGGGGAGAGTGTACAAAGACGAATTCCGATTCGGTACTCGCAAAGGCGTTGTTCGTGGCACGTACACGAGCGAGAAGAACGAACATGTTTAAGCTCGGACAATTGCGCTGGGGTATGAAGAAAATCCCAGCAGATGAGCTCCATAGAGAAATCCAACGAGACAGGGATAAGAGCCACCAAAGAAAAGGCAGACCGAAATGTCCTAATGGTAAAGAAGATAAGTGGCTCAAAGCGCGCTCAACGAGATACAGGATAACTGGAGAAGAGCAGCAGGCAGCTGCAATAGCCCATGTGAGAGAATATGGAACTCACAAATCCAGCATATTCACTCAAGGTATATATGGACGAGCAGCAAAGAATCGTCTCCAGAGCATCGACTTCAGCAGTAAGAGACTGAACTTTGAACGCCACCGAGATCCTGGGCGGAGAACATTGGCAAACATCCTTACAGATCCCTGCTCCAAGGCGGAAACTCTCGTTCCTTCAGAATAGGAATAAAACGTCGTGACGATAAGAAGAGACTCAACGAAGTTCGCGTACCTGAAGCTGCGACTGTGTTTCTCATGGAGGAGGAGCGACAGAGCAACAGAATACACGACAAGGCTACGCAGCGAGTCATCCACGGCACAGGAGTCGCCGAGACAAGGAAGTGTGTTAAAACACAAGGGGGAGGATGTCGGCGACCGATATACTTAGGTGTAAATTAATTCGGTTTAGCTAGTTTTAAGATTTTATTTCCACGCATTGTCAGTCGAACATTCTAGAGAGCTTTCAAGAGACGTAAAGAAATGCGTAGAAAACTTTAGAATATTGTACAGTATAACGTCTACATAGATAGCTAGAACTTATCATAAAGGTTTAGAGTTCAAAATCGAACAAACTCTGCGAGTGATAAATTACAGAATAGGCAATAGTATGTATCTCCGAATACGCCATAGCATACAGACTCGAATGTTCCAACCTACTTATTTATGTATATAAGTTCTAGAACAAATCGAAAAGAAAGACAAGGAAGTTATAAAAGACAGAGATAGGTATAGCTTCCAGAAAAGCGTGGAAAATTGGGTTTATTCATCTATCATAATATCTCGGGAACTACTAGTGCTAGACTTTCAGTCAAAGTCCAGCACTAGTAGTTCCCGAGATATGATAGTTTTAGTTTTGACAGCTGTCATTAGAAATGTAGATTTTGTTCGTACCTATCATTTGAGCCAGGAACTGAAAGTCCAGCACTAGTAGTTCCCGAGATATGATAGTTTTAGTTTTGACAGCTGTCATTAGAAATGTAGATTTTGTTCGTACCTATCATTTGAGCCAGGAACTGAAAGTCCAACACTAGTAGTTCCCGAGATATGATAGTTTTAGTTTTGACAGCTGTCATTAGAATGTAGATTTTGTTCGTACCTATCATTTGAGCTAGGAACTGAAAGTCCAGCACTAGTAGTTCCCGAGATATGATAGTTTAAGTTTTGACAGCTGTCATTAGAAATGTAGATTTTGTTCGTACCTATCATTTGAGCCAGGAACTGAAAGTCCAGCACTAGTAGTTCCCGAGATATGATAGTTTTAGTTTTGACAGCTGTCATTAGAAATGTAGATTTTGTTTGTACCTATCATTTGAGCCAGGAACTGAAAGTCCAGCACTAGTAGTTCCCGAGATATGATAGTTTTAGTTATGACATCTACCGTCAATACGACATTCATTAACAATTTTGGTCGAAACGGTCTGTTTTCTGTATATAAGACATAATAAATAAATAATGCTGGACAATTTACACAGCATTGTCTAGCCCCAAGCCCGATCTGTTAGTCACATCTGACATTGTCATTTTGACAGTATGTGTCATTTTGACAGTATGTGTCATTTTGACAGTATGTGTCATTTTGACAGTATGTGTCATTTTGACAGTATGTGTCATTTTGACAGTATGTCCTTTTGACAGTATGTGTCATTTTGACAGTATGTCCTTTTGACAGTATGTGTCATTTTGACAGTATGTGTAAATTCGACAGCTGTTGGTGTCTTTGGCAAATTCTATCGCATTTGATGTTTTTTGCTTTGGAAGACTTCTCATTGTAGTGGTGAGCGGTCTACCACTAGCAGCCAGCGGTGACGAGTTAAAGGTTATTAAGAACTAACATATTTCTATGGTCGAGCTATATGGGGGATTTCCGGAATTTTTTTTCCTGAAATCCCCCATGAGACTGATCGATTCGATTTGGGGGATTTCCGGAATTTTTTTTCGGAAATCCCCCACGTGGGGGATGGACGTGGGGGATTTCCGGAATAAACCGAAAATTGTAGACAAGGACGGCTGACAATGCGTAGTATGAGTGAGTGAGACAGAACTAGTTCTCTAGAAATCTGTAGATTTTTCTAGTAAGTTTTGAAGGCCCCGACGGAGGTATAAAAACCGGAGCTTGTCCGTCGGTTAGTCAGTTCTATTTTAACCGCGAATCTGAAGTGATCTAATACGAAGAAGTGAACAAGTTCTGATCTGCTCTCAAGGCCCGAGCCTGAGGAAAAGTGTTCCTAGTATAGTGAATTCCTGAACGTTTCAGTGTTTCAGTGCTTATAAGTGTTTAGTGTTAGAAACTAGTGAAGTGCCTGTTTCAGTGCTTATAAGTGTTTAGTGTTTGAAACTAGTGAAGTGCCGTAAGAATAAGTCCGTTATACGTGCTTAAGTGCTAAGTGTTTGTGTGTGCGGAAATAAACGCATATCATTGGAAGGACGGACTTCTACTGCATCATCAGGGATTTCTTCTAGTATACGCCGGTAGCTGGGTTCGATTCCACTACAGCGCTGGGTGGCTGGTTAAACAGCTGCTTGTAAGTCATCTACTTCACGCCCCTCGTCCACGTCACCGGACAACAGACGCAGACCGGGTTTGCCGAGTGCCACGTGTAGAGCACCGAGTTGAAGCTTTGAGCTCGCATACCGCGAAGCTTGGCATTGCCTGCACTGACCCTTGGCCTGGCGATTGAGTGTAGAAGCTGGTATCTTGAACCGATTACACTCGCCGCAACACCACCTTTACAGCATAAATAGTGGTGCTTACACACACTTGGTATGATGTGGCGACGCAAGTAGATACCTACTACCTAGTGCTGTAATGGTTTCCGCTAGCAGTTATCAGTTTGGGGAATCAGCCGGACATGGCCCTGCATATCGTAACGATTCAGACGTTTCTACAAATGTTTATTGTCCGTTTTAGTCAAATCACATCAAAAATGCTTTATTTCCATAAGTACAAAATGTACACTTAGAAAATTACAAATTATTAAAATAAAACACTGAGACGGAAATAAAGTGATATTTCAGTTGCTTCGGTATGTAGACTTTTTTAAGTTGGAGCAAAACCCGTCCCAAGCTTTTTTATCTTCTAGATAATCTGATATTTTTAGTAAGACTTTTTGCACAGAAAAGTTTTGTCAATTTGTGTGAATTCATTTACTGATAGATTTTGGAGTACTATACACTAGGAGTTTTGTTGTAGAAGCGTATACATTGCCCTTTAAAAGATACATTTATCTTGTGAAGCCTGGTTGTGGGCACAGCGAGTTTAGTTTATTTCTAGTATTTTTATTATGTATATCGCTATTCTTAGGAAAGCTTTTGATATTTTTATGAGTGTACAACAAGTTTTCATAAATATATTGACTGGGAACTGTCATTATGTTAATTTCTTTGAATTTATCACGCAGGGATTCTCTGGGGCCCATATTATAGATTGCACGAAAAGCCCTATTCTGCAGCAAAAATACGGTGTTTATATCTGCGGCGTTCCCCCACAGCAGTATACCATATGAAAATGATACTGTGGAAGTAGCTGAAATAAACAAGTCAGGATGTAACATGACGGATTTTTTTGACTGCATACGCTGCAGAACTAAGTCTCCTCGATAGCTTATCTATTTGTGGGCCCCATTGAAGTTTATTATCTAAGGTGATTTCTAAGAATACGGTACTTTCTAAAATTTCTAACGTTTCTCCCTTTACGTTTACATTAGCCTTAACATGTTTAACATTAGGTAGAATAAATCTAATACATTTTGTTTTGGTTTCGTTAAGCTAAAGATTATTGACACTAAACCAATGGACTATCTGGATAATCTTTGGGACCTCTAACAGCTATAGTGCGAGTAACGCGCTACATAGAAAAATAGTTAGCTAAATCTGAAACATCCCCCGTTCTGTGCTAGACGGTGGGCACCACGATGGCTTTCATTAAATCCAGAGGGAGAGGTCAGTGAACTATGTACATTGTAAAAAACATAGCAGTTCAATTCAGTTTATTTATTCAAGAACAATTTTTACATCGTGTGTGAATGAATACTTAATTCTTATCAGTTATTATTATCACATTGGTACGTATACATTTACGGCTGAACAACAAAAATAAAAATATAAACACAAAATAATTAAATAAAATAGTCAATTTAATTAAGAGCATGCAATTACAAAATAATGCAAATTCAATACATAACAATTTACTTTCGTGTGATAAACTCGTCTCGTCTCGTTTTTGTAAAAACACCCCTTCAGCAAAAGTTTCCTTAATTAATTTTTGAATATATTTGGATTCTATATTGCTTTTATTTCAGTAGGAAGAACATTCAAAAGTCTTACTGCATGATGTCTACTGCCATGCTCTGCTACAGTAAGCTTCGGATAAGCCTCGAGCTCTAGGTCTTTGCTTCGTGTCATGAGTCTTTTTGTTCTCTTCTCTGTACTTTCGTATTTGAGAGAGTTACGTACAATGTCCATCAGGACAACTAGCAAGAACGTTTGGAAGGTGTACTCCTGCATACTTTAAATGCTCAACCTTTGGATCTTTTTGACCTGTCCAGCAGTAAAACGAACAAGCGGCTTTTCTCCTTCTGATGGCTTCTCTCCTCCAGATAGCTTCTCTCCTGTGTGTGCTACCTACGGACCCAGTATTGATGTGCATTATTGAAAGGGCCAAGCGGTGACTGTTCTTTAAATTGCATGCAGAACCTGTTGGAAATTTACACAATATAACCCGTAGTGAAATATTCTACGTCTGTCTATGGTGTAACCCCACCCACACTCACTGGGAGACCAGGCCTAATCTCATGTTTACTCGTTCGTAGATCAGCTTGTCGAACGAAAATGTCAATATTCTTTAACGAATAATGTCATTTTGTATTTTTAGTATTTCAAAGTGTGTGCTAGTAGTGTAGCTTTATCTTTGTTTTACATTAGCTAACATTCTCATCAGTTTTTTTTTACACATCCTTACACTACAATTTAATAATTAAACCAAGAATGGGCGTAAGCGTAGGTAATATACTGATAAGGCGGTTTGATAATCAGTATTACGTTTTAAATACAAAGGACGTAGATTTCAGAACACTTTTAAATGCACAATTGGAAAGTGAGCCTTTGAAAAGCTTTTGCGCTGAAGTTAAAATAAAATAAATACTTAATAGAAATCATAAATTGTTAAAAAAATATTGTTTTAAGCATTATTTGGTTTAGAAGTATTTGGCTCCTAGGATTAATGACGGTGGTTTAGTGATCGATATTGTCTAATTGCAGATAAAAAATGTTAAGAGTAACTTTGGTAAAAAAAAGTTACTTTATACGAAAGGTAACATTTTTGTGCCTTTTCATCAAGGCAAGTCTAATTCATCAGCCTTCTAAAACCGTAAACCTAATTGTTTCCCATTTGTCCTCTCCAGCTGCCATTTAGCACTGCACTGGGTGCTTTGATGAGTCACCCACCAGCTACAAATGAGAACTAATGGAGTACCTGGCTCGCTCGAGCAAAAAGGAGGGAACACGGTAGAGGCGGGTCGACAGACCACCTGCTGAGTGTGTCATCGGGACATCTGACGCAGACGTGTTGGAAGAGGATGAAAGGAAAGTGCTGTTGCGAAAGGGTTGGTAGATAGGCTCATTATCAATCAAGCCATTATCATTAGCCCTATGCTACACTAGCTCACTCTGATTCAAGCCGCGCTTTATGGATACTATCCCCAAATGCTCAAATGCACTCAAGTCGTGATTTTCAGACTGTTTTCAATGAAAATCTGTCAAAAATTTTATAAAAGAGACGTTTGAGTATGAGGGGGTTGAAGTCACATGAAAGCTTGTCATTTCCTGTGCATAACAAGCATCGCGAAAGGCGCGGAGAGTGTTTAAGTAAAAACTGTCCGTATTCGTAGTAAATAATAGGCTTGTGTTTGTAATGTTAATCTATTATGATTATGAGTGAAAATTATTATAATTTATATTTCCCACATAACTACATAATTATGTAATTGACGATCTCTGTGGCGCGGTGGGCGTAGGTCTGCCTGCGACGCAGGAGGTTACGGGTTCGATTCCCGCCTTGGGACAAATATCTGCAGGTATTTGTTCCGGGTGTTCTGGTCGTTTTCTATGTTTAATAAAAAAAATATCTATCTATGTAATGTATTGTATTATGTATATCAGTTATCTAGTACCCATAACACAAGCTCTGCTTAGCTTGGGGCTGGATAATGCTGTGTGAAATGTCCAGCATTATTTATTTATTTATGTTTCCCTGCCAAGTGGAACTAATGATACTTACAAGAGCCGTAAAACGTCCCAAAGATTTTGAACAGGCCAGACGATCACTTGGTGGTGCGGCTGGCAGCACGATCCCAGATCAGATTGCGAAGAAGCTGGATCAGCCTCGCCTGAGTCGTTAGTTTTTGGATTATTTTTAACGAACTATAAATTATACGCTCGAAGACAATCTATTAGATTTTTAACCTGCTATTTTTGCAACATAGCCATGAATGAGAACATGGCAAATCGGTGTTGATGTGGTGTTGATATCAATATAGTGATAAAGAAAAACCTAATCAAGCTCAGGCTCCACTACGCGCCGACAGCCCTAATCCTTGTACATATACAAGGCATTAGTAACTATTAGTCGAATTAGTGCTGCGACGGCTTACTCGACTAATGAAGACTAATCGACTATTAATTCAACAGGTTAAAGCGGAACACTATTAGCTTTTTGAGGTACTTACCTACTTACATAGGAAGGTGCCTGTCGACGAAAGTTATTTGCGGGTTAAAGTTCCTAGTTCGTTTAACTGTTTTATCGTGTGGGTTATGTTTTAAATCTATGGTTCTTGTATAGTTTACATAAAATAATTTATCCAGGTTTCGAAAAAATACGATTTTTATAATAAATATCAAAAATCCGATGGTCGGAAAAGGAAAAATCCGACCCGATGTAAGGGGATTAACACTTAAAAATGTGAAAGGAATTTGTAAAATAATATAAATGTCAATTTTTTTTATTTAAAAAACCTTGAAAAAATTACAAAAGAATTAGTGTTCCTTTGAGAAAGTTTTTTTTAATGAACACTAAAAAAACAAGTACCTATTATTACAATAATCTTCAGTAAATTTCATTTATTCACCATTACATTATCACTAATATTGGCATGTCAATAATTATAAACTACATTAAAAAGAATAATCATAATCCTAATTTTTATAATTTATGATAATAATGATCGTTTCGTTTGTTTGTGAGATAAATCAACAATAAAATTATAAAATTATTAACGCTAGGGACTTCCCATTTTTTTTAATACCTCGTAAAATAAACCTAATATGAATAAAGTTAAGGTTTGAATTTCAATAAAAAGCTAGTCGTACTGGTAAGATAAAGGGGATTTCCCCAACTATAAATGAGGTTGCCATTTTGGGAAACAATCTAAATTATTCTGAATTGTAGTTTTTCGCTACGTGTTGCCAGGGTAAACATTAATCTCCAATTTTTTTAGTTTAGAAGACAGGTAAAAATCAATTGATATTATTATATCAAGATAAAAATCAAGTGATATATATCGTGATATATATCATGATATATATCCGGCGAACCCTGAATTTATCCAATATGTAAATGCAAGAGCAGGACAGCACTGGCCCCTTAAAAAGAATAAGAAGATACCTTCTTTCTAATTCAGATTTCTTCTAATTTCAGATAAACATCTGCAATTGCTGCAAATAAATATATTTTTATTCTGGCAAACACGTTCATGAACGTTTCATACGATAATTTGAATGTGAATAGGTCGTGCGTACCGCCACAATCTGAATGAGCTCCCAGAAACTCAACCTCAAGAGAATTAGCTCCATCTCGCGAAATAATAAACCACGGTGTGTCACCTTAAGATAAAAGGGATCAGCTCACTCGTGAAACAGGTTGTTTCTACACGCCACACACTCTTCACACATTACTTATAATAACTACCTTAACCTTGTGAAAATAAGGATTATTGTTGCATTTAGGAATGGTAAAGTTAAGGTGGTAAAAGTTAAATAGAATATTATTTGCAAGTGCGTTGGTAGATCTTGTATAATTTCATTTTGTGACAGCCCTAATGTGTTTGTAGTGTTGTGCTAAGTATTTGGTATCGCAGTCAAGATATCGATGTCACGCAAGTTGACATCTTTTTTAAATTTTAAATTTAGATTTGTTTGATAGAGACTTATTTTAAGTCTAATTTACTAAAGACAGACTTTTTAAAGATTGGCCGAATTTTTCCAAAAATTTTGTAGTGTTACTTCAGATTATACCATGCTAGAGTTGATGTCAAGCGATTCGAACGGTATCTACTACTAATTATGTACTTCATTAATAAAATATCGATAACATTTCAAATTTCCCAACTCTAAACATGCTCATCACCAGTTCATAATTAGGGGTTTAAATGTGGATTTTAACCGGTGACTTTTGAATAGAGTTTGCTTTGTCATTTTCCCTCCTCGCCGAGCGGCAGGTAACCCTGGTAACTCGTGCGAGACTGTACCTGATCAGTAAATAACATCGAGGGTGACTTTATGTGCTATTTGAACTTGATATTTTAGGAAGCTTCAATAGAAATGACTTGATTTTTGATATTACTAATCTACGGATTGTAAAAGATTTAAAAGAGTTCGTAGTTTTCTTGCAGATAAACATTATAGAACGACCATAGCCTTAAAAAGATTTATTTTCATAAATAAAACGTAAAGGGCTAGTTAGACTCGTGCATCAAGGGTTACGTACAAACTTGTACTTGTAAGCAAAGAAATCGACCCAGATGCACAGTTCACAAAACAAACTGAAAAAAATCCAAATTTTGACACAGATACTTGACCCCTTTTTTAAAGGCGGGCTAAAAGGAAAAAATACTTTAAATGGCCAATTTCTAAAAGTTATTTAATACCAACCGGATTTCAAAATGTTATTAAATATCCAAGATGTTGCCAATCCTGAAACATGAAAATAAACAGCAATCTTCAAATATAAACTATCGGCAAACATCCCGTGTTAAATCGACCTGGATAAAAAATAATAAAATCAAATGTAAACATAGAAGCGAAATATCGTATAAAACGTATTAGTAACAGGTAGAGGTAATGGTGATGGCGACCAAATTGCGGCGTCCGCGCACCGACACGAAACACATGGCCGCCGTTTACGCGGGATGCTGCGCCCGGCGATCTTAATACTTGTCACAATAATTAGGAAAAGAAAACACTTTAAAACGGAGCAATAAAGCTAAAAAACCTTATACGCCAGATATACGATATGGCATTTTTTGACAGTCATGTCAAAAATGCCATAGTGCTCGTGTTCATGTACTCGGTTTTTTATACGATCTTGCACAAATATAGCAATTTCATCAAAAATAAAACGTCAAGTGCGAGTTAGACTCCCGCATCAAAGCGCACCGCACAAACTTGTATTCGTACTCGCTTGTACTCGCAAGCAAAAAAAACGACCAAGACGTTCACAAAAAAAAAATGATTTGGTCTTTGGTTTTAGTGTGCATGTGATTCCTGTGCTTTATGAACTTTTGATTGTTGACTTAGAAATTTGATTTGAGTTGAAGTTGTGTTGTTGTAGTTACGACCATTAGTATTTATAATTTGAATTTCAACACGATAAACTATTCTGAGAAAAGATGGTTGGGTTGACAGATGGGCAGACGGACTACAAAGTGATCCTTTATGGGTTTTTTTCCTTTTGAGGGACTAAACCCTAAAACGAAGGCTGAATGTACCGATTTTAAAAATTAAAATGTTGTTTCTTGCAAACCTTCCTTACATTTAAAGTACCAAAACCGCTTTGCCGCAGTTCAATGTCGATCAAGCGCAAACGCATCAAACATTTCAGTAAAACCAACAGGTAATAGAGGCCGGACGGACACAGATTACGCAGCACTCACAGGCATGTTTATTTCTGTTCTATCTATTTATTTTCATTCGCTCTCATTACGTTTATTTGGATTGGAAGTAATGTGAAGAGATTTACACCTGCTTCTAGAGGAAACATTGCAGGAGGATGATTGTGTGCGAAGGATTCATGGGGGTTTTGTTTTGGGCTTAGAGGACCGTAGTAAGAACTTTTTATCGCTGGGATGTTGGTTTTGAATAGGTTTTATTCATCCGTTACTAGCCTTGTCTTTCTTTGAGGTATGTTAATCAGCCAAGTCTACGGGGCCTCCTCACTGGTCTTCTACGTTGACTTCTAGAGTTAAGTGAACTCCGTTCTGCGGTGGTTCCTTCTCTTTTCAAGAATTATAAATTCAATTCCATGTATGAATAGAACGGCTAAAATCGAGAAGTGAAAATAATAGTTAAATGTGGTATCTGCTAGCTCTAATGTACTGAGCAGCTATTTCCACATTTCCCATTATTTTAATAAATAAAACTCTTTTAATATTAATAGCGTGGGCACTTAAGTTCTATTTCTACTATAAGTACCATCATCATCTATCTTAGTAAATTTTAAAACACCAATAATTCAGCTGGTTCTATTAAGTACCTACTTAAAATTGTCTCTGTGTCATTGAAACTACGTCACTATGAATAATTCTGTATTTATTGTGATGTGAATAGTTTGACATCATTTTAATATATGTGTGATATGTGTATATATTTATAGCAAATAGAGACATGCAGATCGGAGCATGTCTCTATTTGATATAAATATATAGTTTTGCACTCCAACGCTGTTTAAGCTAGTATGACGTTGACATGACTTTAATGTTAATAACCATGATAGTTTAAATAGTTTTAGCTAGAAAGTCATCGCAAGGGACATTTAGAATACGCATACCAACTTACAACCAGGATTTTGTCTGATTTTTTATTGCCAAAGACGCACAGGTAATTCAATACTAAATTATTTATTGCATTCAAACACCGAGGTGTACAGAGGTGATTCAAACACCTAGGTGTACGTACAGAGGTGCTTCAAATACTTAGGTGTACAGAGGTGCTTCAAATCTAGGTATTTAAAGTTTTTGTCACTAAAGACTCTGGGCACACTATTATGTGCATATTTAACTCGTTTGTTTTTCTTATTTTTTGCTGGGCTGTGAATGCGTTAAGAAGACTGACAGAAATCAATTTGTACTACTTTATGTAATCACAAAATACTGACTGGTAGACTCACGCTTTTTCTGACTTGTGATTCAAGTAGGTATGTATAAGATTGGCGATTCCATCAACCCATTTCCTCCGAGGACGACTTCGTTTCTTATGATCCGAAAGAGTAAGATGCACTATTATGCCACTCTGGATAGCGGGCAGGGAATAAACACCAAGCACTCTTAGTGATTATTCGTATTCTTCTTTATGACTAAAATTCATGCTTCATAGTTCACCTTTCAGAACGATTTGACGACGATAAATCGCTGGCAGTTCGCGCTGTCGACGCGCGCGGTCACAGCGTGCATTGCGCGTCTACGTGCCCGCTCACCGCGTGCATTGCGCGTCTACATGCCCGCTGCAGCAAGGTGTGAATGACTGATGTCTGATTGGAGGTGGGCAGGAAGTCTCAGCTAAAGGTGAGCCTGATTCCGATGTGTGAATCGAATGCCTGGATCTAATGTGTTTTGTTTGCATTGTTTGTTGAATATCTTGCGGGAGACTAGGTATGCGCATTGCTGGACTGCATCCAGCGTGCTGATTCACTTGCATTTCAATTGAAAGTTTTGCAAAAAGTCCGGTCTCAAAATCGAATCTTTCTCACTCCATCATCTTTCTTTGTGTGAGTTCTTAGTAGGTTCTTGTCTATTTTTCAACCCACTCCTATGTTGTTGCTCAAATTGCCGCCAAGAGTAGTTACTCTATTTACCAGCCTTCCCTATGCGGTTTTGGATGTCCAACAAAAACCAGCAGAATGATATTGCTGAAATAAGAGACTGGAACTCAGACATCTTGTAACATGAAAGCCATCAAAACAATCCTGGCACCGATCAGATTCCGTTTACCGCAAACACATAAAAATAATCGCACGTTTATAATTAAACCAAGTGTTATTATAATAGCAGCTGCGAGACATTATTTTAAAATAATAATGTTTACCTTGTGAACGTGAGCGCGCCATGTTTGAATTCAACAGTTTATATTTGAAGTGTTTTGGATACATTCTGTTTGTTTTTGCGTGATACTGTTTTGCACCTTTTTTGCACGACTATCGAAACACGGCTTGGTGTAAATTTAGGTCCTACATTGTATTGAGCCCAGTAAATTGGGTAAGAAAGCAACAAAACAAACTAAAAAAACAAAACGAAGAGCATTATTTAGTATTTAGTAGCCTTTTTCCAACTAAAAGTCTACTTATTAGCATCTTTAAATTTCTGAAGATAAGATATGTTCTCCCAGCGCTAATTCAACAATTGAATTGTGTTGTGTTAAAAGTAAATGCAAAATCATACGCTTTTTCAAATCTTGTGCAATTTACCTACCTAATGAACATCAAAGATGGAAAGATGTACCTGGACCGAAGTGCGACTGAGACGACAAAACGTTATCATGCATGGCGACCTGCAACGACGTGTGTGTGTATCGTATATTTCAATTACCCTGTCTCTTACCGTTATAGCAACCACGTGACACACGAACTACGTCGGCGCTGGTCTGACTATGACTGAGGTGGGTGGACCTAATTGCACCTGATTTCAGTTTTTTGCTTCCGAGAAGCTAGTACCTACCTAACCTCCGTTCTTTTACTTTATCTATTCTTTTTAGGGTTCCGTACCTCAAAAGGAAAAAAGGAACCCTTATAGGATCACTTTGTTGTCCGTCTGTCCGTCTGTCCGTCTGTCCGTCTGTCCGTCTGTCAACCCACTTTTCTCAGAAACGCGTAGGGTTATCGAGTTGATATTCACATCATATACGCAGGCTCGTAACCTCTTGAAGCCTCGACATAAATCAAACTTCTAAGTCAACGCAATCAAAAGTTACAGCTGTTTATGTCTATTTTTTTTCAATTTTCCAAGGGAATCACATGCACACAAAACCTATAGGGTACTTCCCGTTGACCTAGAACCATGAAATTTGGTGAGAAGCAAGGTCTTATAGTACAAGTAAAGGAAAAAATCCGAAAACCGTAAGTTTGTAGTTTATTCACAGAAAAAATATTTTTTTAATCTTGCCATGGACCAAAAACCTATAGGGTACTTCCCGTTCACCTAGAACCATGAAATTTGGCACGAAGCAAGGTCATATAGCAAAAATAAAGGGAAAAATCTGAAAACCGTAAATTTGTAGTTTATTCACAGAAAAAATATTTTTTTAATCTTGCCATGGACCAAAAACCTTTAGGGTACTTCCTGTTGACCTAGAACCATGAAAATTGGTGAGAAGCTAGGTCTTATAACACAAGTAAAGGGAAAAATCCGAAAACCGTAAATTTTTAGTATATTCACAGAAAAAATAATTTTCGAATCTCGCCATGGACCAAAAACCTGTAGGGTACTTTCCGTTGACCTAGAACCATGAAATTTGGCAAGAAGCAATGACTTATAGCACAAGTAAAGGGAAAAATCAGAAAACCGTAAATTTGTGGTTTATTCATACAAAATAGTACATTGTTACACTAGGGTTGGACGTAACTTATTTAGTCTCGAGACGCCAATAGTTAGAGGGACTAAATAAGTTACGTCATAATCGTTATCAAATCAGAAAATTATTGTGCCTTATTCGTCTGGATTTGACTGATTTCTTTGCTAAAGAGTAGGAGTTTGTACGGAACCCTTGATGCGCGAGTCTAACTCGCACTTGACGTTTTATTCTTTTATTCTTTCATTTGAAACCCTTCTAAAAGTCGCATTCTAGAACAAACAGGCATACTGACCAGGATAGGCCCCGACGAAGACTGTTACGTTTTTGATTACTTACTATCTGTTCTAGAAGTACTTGCAACGGTTTCAGTGATTATTTCAACCCAAAAATCAGTTCTACTGAAGAAATAAATAACTTTAAAAAGTAACAGTAGCGCCTGTATAAATACGAAAAAGCCTTTTTCCCGCTTTCCGCTCCAACTCGAACCGCCGTAGAAAACTCGTAAAATTTTCAATTTGCCGGGGCAAAGTTTCACCTGATAATCGCGAAGTTAGGTAAAGGAAAGTATTCCGTAGATAAGAGAACAGTAATTACATCAGAGCTACCTCTAGCAGGGAGCGGGGGGGGGGGGAGGCAATTATGTTTAACTTAGTTTTATATAGAAGATTAACTTAAATTGAAATTAAAAAAAAACAGGACTGAAGAGAGGAATAAATGAAATTTGAAATTCTTTTATGGATGTGTGTTTTGGCGTTGAGTAGGTAGGTAACCTAACCTATGCACACATAGATAACGCGAACGATGCCTCTGACAGGTGTCAGTTATTAAAAAGGTTGTAAAGCCACGTGAGTGCCTCTTTAACGCGTAACGCAACGTTGTTTCTTGAAACAGTCTGTTTCTCGGGTTGCTAACGCATTGACCACTCCAAAATAACTTTTTAAAACTTCCTCTAACACCAGGTGTTGCCAACTTCGGAGAACAACAGCCCTTCGATACTAAAATACTCCGGTATTTTAAATATACCTTCAATTAGAGTTGAGCGCGAAGTGTGTAAAAACATTGGCGTGCCCGGTACAGTCGGAAACAGAAATAAAGACGTTAAATTTAGAGGCGTGCGGTTGCCGCGCGGCACCTGGCTCGCGCCGGCGCCGCGCGCCGCGTGCGCGACTCGGGCTTGACTGTACTTATTGTATAGATATAGAGCAGGAATTCATTTAGTTACAAAAATAATTTTGCTTTCGTCCCTATTTGAAAGTAGTAAAATGCACAGCGAATTGTTTATCAGTTGCGATGTTATTCAGGGAAAGGCTTCCGGTGAGAGAAAAATAATGAGTAGTGTTAATAATACTTATGCGTTTTATTTCAGAACAAGGTACATTCCATTGTGACATATAAAAATATAAATAATTACACTGAAGTAAGAAAGAAGTACACAGAAGTTTGTGTTCAGCTGTGGACTAATATAGGCTGATGATGATTAGTGTGCAAACATGCCCGTTGCATCCACCTCGTCTCGTTAGAGCAACGTGGTTACAAATCTTTTTATTGTATAAACCGTGCGATAAGCCACATAGTAGGTATACGCATTTACAATGTGACTTCCTGCGTTGTATCCGCTCTGGATGAATCCCGATTGTATACCTTCAGTGAATTTATTCCGGTACTTTCCCCGGAACCGGCTCGGCTTGCAGATGCTACCTGCTTCGCTTATTGGATCTATGATTATTATTAACTTGAACTTTCAATTCATGGATGTAGGTAAATATTCAAATTCGTGATATTATCTTCTCGTTTTGTCGCTATTTTGAATGAAATTTTGAGTCATTAAACGATTGTGGGTAGGTATTAATATAATAAAGCCTCAAGTTAACAATAATGCAATGTTCTACAAAAGTCCATATATTTCTGCCATTAAAATTTATAATAACCTACCATTAGAAATAGAAGATACCTAATACGTTCAAGATAAAATTAAGAAAATATCTAATATCAAAAACCCATTATAATATTAAAGAATACTTTGACATAAATTCAGACAATAACTATAATAACATTCATAAAAAACAGGATTCCTATTGTTATGTTATGTTATGTTATGTTTTGTTATGTGATATAAAAAGTGCAATTACCTTAATTTTAAGTATATT